>BTSX01000006.1:0-1200000 GCA_036245825.1 Pristionchus entomophagus
GTGATCTTTCGTTCAGAGCTACCTGCTCTGAGGAAGGCTTCCATCTGCTACACGGGACTCCGATCGATCGTATCTCGTCTCAACATCATCAGAGCTCTCGTGAGCAAGCTCCGCCTCGTCGAGGTTCGTATGAATGGTCGCCTGGATTACCAGGCCTGAATGGTTAGGACTAATTCACACGTGTTCTTGAACGTCCAGTACTGGTTCATCACACTTGGAGTTCCAGGATTCATTCGGCCACTCGAAATCGAAGTTCGCCGAGTACGCTGATGCGAACAATTTGAAGTGGCTTCCGAAGAGCGTTCGGGAGATCGTCGAGGCTACCTTCGCCGACGATGAGAACAGCAAGAAGATGAGAGAGGTGAATAAGCTTGTGTCAGTAGTGACTGGATAGTTAGGGGCCGGTGCTGATGCCTGACTTACCATTGAAACTTCTCAAACGATAATCACTCAGAGCGAAGTGCAAAAGCGATTCGGTCGGCACCT
This sequence comes from Pristionchus entomophagus, assembly GCA_036245825.1. Classification (NCBI taxonomy): domain Eukaryota; kingdom Metazoa; phylum Nematoda; class Chromadorea; order Rhabditida; family Neodiplogasteridae; genus Pristionchus; species Pristionchus entomophagus. The sequence goes on from BTSX01000006.1 coordinate 487, forward strand.
GGAGAGAATGGCAGAGGTGGTGGAGGACACGGAGCGCTACTTCTGCGATGTGTGCGATCGGGCGAGAAAATATTCGGACATGTGCTGGAGTACACCATACCAGGTGAGTAGTAGTATGAATGATTAACTATATGAAACGTCGTGTTTGCAGATGGCTCAGTACATGCGTCCCGAGGCTCTGAACGCCAAACGAAAGAAGAATGAAGTGCAAATCTGCAAGAAGTGTATGACTGAGGCGAGGAACGTCAAGGGATCGCTCGAGTACCGCCATGCTAATCCCTGCATGCCCACCTACTCGCCCAACAACATGGTCGACTTCGACGAAGTAAGCCTATATCTCAGGACTGGAAGGGCAGTATTAGGTATCCAGGATCGGAGGGCTAGGCTTGGGAATCCAGGACTGGATAATCAGTATAATTGAATTAACATAGGTGCCGAAGGAGCTGGAGGATCTCAACTGGATCGAGAAGTGCCTGGTGCAGCTCAATTGCGTCCCATCCGACAAATGATGCGCATGGAAGATGCCGGTGGTCGCAAGACGACGATGATGGGAGTCGGAGGTACGCGATCGGCTAGATGATAGTGCGTAATAAGAGGATCGTCGTCAAATCCGGCATAACAGGTGCAATGGTGCTGCTGCCGGCGCCAACTGAAGGCTCCATCCGGCACGTTGCAGAGACGTTGCCAAGCGACGCCCATCTCACTATTCTCGTCAGTCCAGAAGCAGCCAAGTCCAAGCTGGTGCGTCTCCCGGTGGTGCTGCGTGCACTCAAGTGGCTGAAGGAGAACAATCCGCTGTACGCAAACGTAAGTTGTTGTGTTTCTAATTGATTGACTGAGAAACCAGGCCTGAGATTCCATGACTGACAACATATGCATGAACACCCAGTCATGGTTGTCTATGCCTGAAAACACATGACTGAGCACCTAAGCCCAAGCAACATTTTGTAGATCACGATCAACCCGGCCTTCCGATTCTCGCGTGAGTCCGTCACCTTCGAGGGGAGGCCGAGAAACGCGGGTCCGGTCTCTGATGCTGATCTGGAGGAGCTGGTGACGAACGATGAAGATGCTCCGTCGCTACTGCGTCACGAGGACATCACTGTACAAATCACCGTCCCGACTGACGGAAACCCGGCTGCCGGAATTGCGGCTGAGAGATATGCTGCTGGTGCGACTAATGATGCCGAGCGATATACTCTACTTCGCGTGAGTTACCGTTCGACTGATCAGTCAGCCCTGGGTCGATAGTACTGGCGTACAAGTACTGAGTGATCAGAACTGAGAAATCATGCCTTTAGTTATCGTCGTTTGTTTCTAGAATCCCTACGAGCCAGTGTCCGGTGGACACTCAGAATCTGGACTGCATGTCTTTCCCATGGCACTTTCCGAAGGGACGATTCGGAGTGGACTCTCCCCGGACGGCAGAAGAAGGTCAGTACGACGCTTAATTTCACAGCTATTAACGTACTTTCAATTTCAGTTGAAGCTTACCACCATGGTGAGGTGGTGGATGGCGACGAAGGACCGTCGATGTGCTCGTGACCCTCAGTTACTCTCGTTCGCGCACGGTCTTCTCGAGCAGAAAGCAATGACGTCCGCTTTGGGAACTGCCGCCCGAATGGGTAAATCGAAGCTGCATGCCGACGTCTTCCTCGATGCGCTCCGCGAGGGATCACCGACGTTCGAGGTGATCATGGTCCCAGTCCTGAATGTCTAGTACTGGAAGGTCATGCCTAGACTAAAATGAAGAATTTTTCAGGGAGCCTTCTCATCTTCTGCCAAAGTGATGAGAGGACACGTCGGCTACTGGGACGCAAAGAAGAAGGATCTGAGGGCACATGTCGCCATCTTCGGTCCTCCCACCTTCTTCCTCACGCTCAACCCGGCAGAGAAGCGATGGGAGGAGGTTCTCGATCTCTACCAGGAGGTAAGAGGCCTCATGCAAATGAAAATGCTTATCAAAACTGTACCCAGGTGTATGGAGCCAGTCGAGTGACCAAAGACAACATCTACGAGTTCGTGTCGAAGGATCCGTACTGGTTCGCTCGCATCTTCCAGAATAGAGTGAGATAATTTATGTAGTAATGGTGGTTATATTTGCTTCAATTTCAGGTGAGCGCCATCTTCAACAAGCTGCTGATGTTCGGAGGTGCTGGAGGAGGTCCTCTCGGACGCATCATTCACTTCTACTGGCGCATCGAGTACCAGCACCGCGGCACTCAACATGTGCACTGTGTGCTGTGGGTGGATGGAGCACCCGGCCCCGATGCTACTGATGACGAGGTTAGTAGTCTAATGTGGCGTCCTAGGCTTAGACGTGCAGTACTGGGATCCCAGGCAATGGAAAAACATTATGATTACAGCGTCTTGCCTTCATCGACAAACACATCACTGCACGACTGCCCGACGAGAAGACGGAGCCGGTGCTGTACGCCATCGTCAAGGCCGACCAGCTGCACTACGATACACACTCACAGACGTGCCGGAGGCCGTACTACATCAATGGCAAGGTCAGTTGTGTCGACATTATGTGTTGTATGGAAGTGCATAAACTATCCTTGCAGAAGCAAGAAAGGTGCCGATTCGACTTCCCTCGCCCGGTCACCTCGAAGAGCATCATCAACAAGGCAGCCGAGCAGCTTCAATCGATGCCCGGCTCCAGGATCAAGATGTACTACGTGAAGAGAAGGGTGACTCGCGTACCAATAGTTGAAGTCTAAGAGTGGATGACCAGTACTGAAGTCTCAGTCCTGGAGGACCAGGCATAGAATGCCATCACATTTCCAGCCATGCGACAAGATGGTCAATGACTACAACCCAGCCATCATCCTCGGGTGGAAGGGCAACATGGACCTCCAGTATGTCTGGGGAGGAATCGGACAAGTCGTCACGTACGTCACTGGATACGTCACCAAGAATGAGAAGAGTAAGGACGTCCTCGAGGCGAATGCAGTGCTGAAGGAGACGACGAGCGGCTCGGATGTAAGTGGAATGTTGTTGGAGATATAAAAATACTATCATCATCTTTTTGCAGGCGTTCAAGGCACTCGTGGACTTAATGAGGATGCGTCACTGTGGTCTGCTGGAGGTGATCGACACGATCAATGGTCACAAGCTCTGCAAATTCGACAGCGACCACATCAACGTCAACACGAACGCTTCCGACAAACGAATCCGCATATTGAGAGCAAAGGCGGACATTGAGGTGACTTACTGTGCCAGTCCTGGGAAGATAGTACTGGGAGTTCATGCATTTAATCCTAGATATCCAGTACTGACGAGTCAAGCTAAAGCTCTGACATTCTAGAAAGATGTGGACGGAGGAAATCGGAAGGCATCCGCTTCCGTGGAAAATGCCGCTGACAACTACTACCCCGGACGAGCGGCGGCACTCGAGAACTTCTGCTATCTCAACGTACTCATCCGATTCACAACCGGCGAGAAGTCAACGAGAGCAGACGATGGTGGGAGCGACGACGAAGAGGTGAGTTGGCTATTGTACTGGTAGAGTGCTAACTTCAATTTTACCTCTCCAGGCAGAGGAGGAGAACATCACGGATTCGAATGGAGGCGGTGGAGTGTCGAATGATCCTCTCGCGCGGCACTTCAATGTTCATTCCCCGCAAAGCCCGATGTACGATCACCGTGACAACACCTGCAGCAAACTCAAGATTACGGGAATCAAGTCGAAGAAGGTATCATTGAGAAGGCAACCCTATGACGCGTAATCATGACACTTTGTAGTATCACACGCTGCTCGGTCGTCCTCTCGTGCCCCGGTTCTACTGGCCCAATTTCGAGGAGACGAATGATGAATCGAGAGAGGACTACTACAGACGGCTGTGCATGCTGTTCATCCCGTGGAGGTTTGTACATTCTTGCTTGACAGCCCAGTACTGAACATTTACTCCTGAAAGCCTAAGCTTATGAGTCCATGCCTTATCTACCAGTCTTACACTTTATTTAGAATCGAGGAGGAGCTGATGGGAGATGCAGAGTCGTACGAGGCTCGCTGGAAGCGATTCTCTGAGCTGCAGGCTGCCGAGTATCCTGAAGCTTTCGCGGACATCAAGAAGATCATGTAAGTGGTTTGTTGTCTAAGCAACGTAGTAACAGTTTATCAAATTCATGCTTGCAGCCAGCACCAAGAGGCGCTTCTCGCGGTGGACAAGGAAGTGACGGAGAAGCGGAAGAAGCAGCAAGCGGAGAGGGACGCACTCCGCGTGGACGATGATCCGGAAGCCGACGGACCGGTCGTCTTCGATCGAGACGTGGACGAGGCGACGCACGCGGAGAAGCTGAAACTGATGAAGGATGGGCAGAGGAAGATCTTCGACGAAGTGATCCGGCAAGTCAAAGCACAGGTGGGTCAAGCCTGGCCGTCTAGTACTGGGAAACTAGTCTTGAGGCTTCAGTGGTGGTTAGAATCATCATTATATTGCAGGACGAGTACCGAAGAGCGTTCATGGATCTTCCACGTGACCTCTCGCCAGTGCAGAGACACGAAGCAATCGTCAAGCTCGGACCCAAGCCCTCATCACTGCTACGTGTCGTGGTCGGGACTGCCGGTTGTGGGAAGTCCTTCCTCATCAACATGATCGCTGACGCCGTCACGCTCGCCTACACGACGCCGGAGAGGAGAGCGTCGGAGCCTGCAATCGTCCTCGGAGCTCCCACCGGACTGGCCGCTGTCCAGATCCGCGGCAGCACACTTCACACGATGCTGGGAGTCGAGGTGCAGCATGGGCGCGAGGCTCCTCTCCGTGCTCTGAAGCCGCTCCGACTGAATGGACTGCGTATCCAAGTAAGCATTTCGAAAACCAGTCATAGACATCCAGGACTATGATACTAGGACTGAGTGGTCAGGAGTGAAAGTCCAGGCCTAAGCCACCAGGGCTTCAAGCGTTCAACGATATGCATTGCAGTTCCGAAATGTGCGAGTGCTGATCATCGATGAGATTAGCATGATCTCGAACGTCATGCTAATGAAGGTGCACATGAGACTAATGGTAAGTGGAGAAATCATTGATTATGTATCTAGGGACGTGCCGGAACCCGTGTAACCAGCAAATGTCTTCTTTCAGGAGATATCGGGAAACAAGGAACTCTTCGGTGGATACAACGTCATCATGTTCGGCGACCTCATGCAACTGCCTCCCGTCGGCGCTCGTGCTATCTTCGACCACATCGATCCCGTGAAGATCAATCAAATCTTCGGAGCCATGCCCATGCTGGCATCGTGTAAACTGTTCGATCAGTTCCCTTACGAGGAGCTCACGGAGAATGTGAGACAGGCGGATGACGAGCAGTTCGGAGCTCTCCTTCAGCGACTACGAGTACAGGCACTCACCGACGACGACATCAAGGTACGGTAGTAGTAGTGATTCACTGAACCTCCAAGCTTGGTTGCCTAAGATTGGGTCCTCAGTACTGAGAGTCTAGCACTGATATTTCAAGCTACTCCGGACGAGAATCATCGAGCGTGATCGAGGCGAGAAGCCGATGGATGCGGCTGCGCGCAAGCTCGTCCAACTGATGGTGAGAATAGTGGATTCGATGGTGTTCTAAGCCTTAGCCAAACTGTTTGCAGACGGATGGATCGGCGACTCCGATGGCTCTCTTTGCCACAAACGCAGAGGTCCGCGACTTCAACCAGCTGGTTGTAGGGCTTCTACAGCTCAACAGCTGCGTTGTCGTCGCGGAGAACTCGTTCAAGCGCAAAGAGTTCGCAGGTAATCGAGATTTGAAAATACATCGCACTATCAACACTAAATATCCTAAATTACAGATAGTACCGGAGGAGGAGCGAGAAGCAAACGAGGAGAGAAGGCGAGACGACGCATCTACCAAGAGGCCGACTACGACGTCTCTCGTCGTCCGGGATCTCGTCGATCTGCAAAGAAGAAGCGGCCCGAGAATGGAGAAGATGGAGAGGATGCAAGGAACGAAGACGACACGAACAAAGCAGCCGGATTGGAGAAGCACCTGCTGCTTGCGGAGAATGGTGAGTCAGGACTACCTTTCCAGTACTAGATGCTCAGGACTGGTGTACCGTGCCTAGACTTCAAAACCTGTCTCGTTTAAGGTCGCGTGATGCTGCGTCGCAATCTGCACGCCCCTTCCGGACTCGTCAATGGAGCATGTGGAGTGCTGAAGAAGATCGTCATGAGCTCGGACGGAGAGGCCATCGCGCTTCGCGTACTCTTCGACGACCAACAGGAACGACTCCTCGAGAAGGTACTACATAGCCTAATTGCGTGTCTGTTCAAAGTATATACCACCACTTTGAACAGGTCTCAGCCACGTTCGACATCAGCGACGATCAACAGCAGACTCGGCGCCAGTTCCCCGTCACGATGGCCTTCGGAGCGACAGTGCACAAGGCGCAGGTAAATATGATTTGAAAGATATATAGTGTCTACTCACTGGACGTTCAGTCCTGACTATCCAATACTGGAAGCCTAAGCATGGTTGTTCAGGGCTTGACTCTGTCTGGTGTTATCGTCTCTACGAAGCAGTTCTTCGCGAGGGCACCCGCACAAGGCTTCGTTGCGCTGTCGCGAGTCCGCACGCTCGACACCCTCTACCTCGTCGATCTGCACCCGGAGAAGCTGATATGCTGTCTGAAGGCGCTGCGCAAGTACAACGAGCTTCGTGCTTCCATCGGACTTCCGCAATTCGACGACCCGATCAAGAGACGACGGGCAGCTGCGGAGAAAGAAGATGCCCCTACTGCCGACGGTGGCGTGCCTCCTGCCACTCCAGCTGGTAAACCTGCCCCAAGGCGGCGGAATACCACATCGAGTGCCCGAGTGCGGATCCCCGTGCGACCAACCACTGCCGAAGGCGAGACACCAACTACAACGAGGCCAAAGAAGAAGCGAGGGAAGAGAGCAGCGGATCACGAGGAGGACGAGGACATGAACGATGAGGAGGTAAGAAAAATCATCTTAACACCCATTATTGAGTATCTAGGCATGAGATTCCAAGCCTGAGCCATCAGTCCTGATTCATAAGTTATCCCCTTACAGTTCTTCCCCTCCCCGATAAAGCGTGCGAAGGCTGCGCCGAAGGAGAAGCAACGAGCAGGACTCGAGGACGTCCAGATCGACCCGGTAATTTCGCTTATAAAAGTTTGTCATTCAATTATCTTCAGGCGCTGACTCTGAGAAACTACGGTCACGCTGACTGCTTCATCATCGCCTCCTGTAACCTCATCCACACCATGGCACCTCTGAGGGACGCGATCATCGCAGCAGAACCCATCCTCGAGGGTACGTCGACCAATTTCCGAAACAAAGAACACTAAAGCCATTGCAGCTTTCGGTCTGCTTGGCCCGTCTGCTCCAAGGATGCGTGAGTTGGCAGCGGTGTTGAGGGACGAGAGGACGGACGTCGTGCGTTTGCGAGCAGCAGGAGGATACGCGGATGGAGTCGGAGATGCGAGAGATGCCTTCTTCCCTCTGATGCAGGACTTTGGAGAAATCTACGATGAGGTGAGATATCAGTACTGAGCTGCCAGTAATCCTAGAATGCCAGGCCTGAACAACCAGTGTAACAATCGGGATATTCCAGTACTGCCTCACACAACTCAAGACTACGCTCAAGTGTCCGAACGGCCACGAGCAGACCGACGTCGAGCCAAAGCAGTACAAGGTGAGCTGAGATTAATCTATAGTTCAATTTTCGATTATCTCTCCTCTCTGCAGTACTTGCTGGAGGCTCAGAAGTTGCCAGTTGAGTGCACTTCCGGCACCATCGACGACCTCTTCAAGAAGAACCTCCTCGCGGACGCTCGCTGCAGTGAATGTGGAACGGCGATGAACCAGGCTGACGTCAGTGTGCGACTCGTAAGTTGATCACAGCAATTATTTGATAAATATTTACTTTCATTGTGACATTAAGGATGGCCGGTATCTCATCGTGGAGATCAATCGAACGGCGTGGGAGAATGGCAGAAGACAGGACCGTACCCTCTCGATCACTGGATGCAATGCCAAGGGAATGCGCGTATTCGGTGAGCAAAATCAATCAGTACTGAGTGTCCAAGCATGGAAAGTCAAGGCTGGAGACCTAGGACTGGGCACTTATGCATGGAAACTCAATTTTTCACTTGAAGGTCACACCATGAAGATGGTCGCCTGCATGCAGCATGCTCGGTGGGACAACGGAGACAGTGGACACTACGTCGTGTGGCGAAGAAGCGCTTCTGGATGGTCCGTCGTGGACGATGACAGAGCAACGTATCCTCAGAGGCAACTTCCTAATAAGTTGTCTAACATTCACATCATCATCTTTGAGAAAGCATAGATTATCTGTCTGTCTGTGTGTGTGTGTACATATTTTCATTGAGAGCCATTTGCTAATAGAAGTTACTGTTATTGTTGGAATTTCGAATAGTTCGTATTACTGTGTTCTTGTTATTGTTGTTCGTGTCATAAAGTTGACTTATTCAATATCTCGTAAAGTCTCATTACTGGCTATCCAGCACTGACTGTCTGATCTTCCATGCCAGTACTTGGTTCCTAGTAGTTCTGGGCGGAGTACCTAGGCCTGGCTCATCAGTACTGAGTACTCCTTTCAGATATCATCATGGCGTCTTGGCCTCGCGACTACGAGGGTGAATTCCCTGACGAAGTTATCTATCTCAACCTCCCTGCTGGTCGCAACGCCCGTTGGTTGTAAGTTATTACATTATCGTTCTCTGCTCAGTTCTAGAGACTTACTAACAGATGATTTATAACAATATTCAGGTGCCTTGAGGACATCGACAATGAGGACGGAACCATTACCTACGAAGTCTGGTATCCGTCCACCTCGACTGCAGAGGAAGTCTGGCTAGCCCTCGACGAAGAGATTGGAGGAGGATGGACATCCGAAAATGGCCGCACGAGAGCCTTCTTCCTCGACATCTTCGATTTGGTCGATGGAGAATGATTTATCATGCACAGATCATTGATTCAGTGTTGTTGCTGTTATTCCTGTTATAAATGAGTTACTTTTTCAATTCTCTCTTGAAGTCTCAATACTGGCTATCCAGCACTGACTGTCTTATTATTCCTGGTACCCTAAGCTAAGACACCTAGTACTGGTGTTTCAAGACATATAGATAAATCATGGCTATCGCCATGATTTATATAAAACTTAAGAAACCCGCTAAAAAATGGGGGGTGAAGACGCCAGCCTAGGCCTGTTGCCTAGTTCCACGTCTTTCTCCACGCCGTCAGCCTGTGAAGCCTAACTGGGCAGCCTGCGGCTGCCCTATAGAAGACTTTTCCTTGTGCCTTAGGGCACAAAAGAAAAAAGATAGTCTATTTAGGTTCGTGTTTCGGGACCCTGTAAGCTGAAGAGCTATAAAACTTGAGAAAACCCTGATAGACCGTCGCTGCGCGCCGCAAAGAATCTTATAAAAGCGTAGGAGTGATGAGAAAAAAGCAAGTTGAAATGTTATAAAAAACATGTAAAAATTCTTCGAACTAAGCCTAAGCCCTGAGTGTTCAGTAATGGGAAGTCGGTATTGAACATCCAAGCCTAAGTTTCCAGGCCTGAAGGGTCAAGCCTAAGATTCCAGGCCTGAAGGGTCAAGCCTAAGTTTCCAGCGCTGAAGGGTCAAGCCTAAGTTTCCAGGCCTGAAGGGTCAAGCCTAAGTCTCTAGTACTGCCGAACTAAGCCTAAGCCTAACGACTAGGCCGAAAAACCAGAAAAGCCACTCTGAAGCTCGAAACTTATAAAACTATAGAAATGCTTAACCCAAAAGCAATCTACAGGCCCAAACGCCCGAAAAAAGACTCTGGAAGCTCGAAACTTATAAAACTATAGAAATGCTTTGTAACCCTAAGGCAATCTACAGGCCCAAACGCCCGAAAAAAAACTCTGGAAGCTCGAAACTTATAAAACTATAGAAATGCTCCTAGTTATTCCGCCGCTCTGCGGCGGAAGGACTTATTCCCAGAACCAAAACCTAAATAGGCCCTTTATTCATCTGTACCGACTTGTTGCGTGATGCTAGCGCCCATCCTCAATTTACGTACTGACATTCCAGTGCTGGGGAGATGTTTCAGGTATTACTGGCTCACCAGTGCTGACATTCCATTCTTGTGAGATTACGGTAGGGGGCGGAGCTTCGTACTCAATCTTGTACAATTGGCAGTCTTCAATATTTACACTTGCTCGTGCGGTTGCTACTATATTAGCTCTAATATATTCATTATATTTTTGGTCTGACTTTCTAGTACTTTCATTCCAGTGTTGACTGAAGATGCAATTTCAACCACTTGCTCTACAGAGCATCGCTCTTAATCAACTCGTGAGGAGCGAAAAGTATGTACTACGTTTTCAGTTGACAACAAGAAGTATTTGTTTTCAGCATGGCTGTCAAAATTGCCAATCTAAGCCCTATGCTAAGAATCAAAGTTATCGACACCCTGATCGAACGAGCCAAGAAGATCATCGAAATTCGACTCTCCAACGTGAGAATGTTCAACGTGAGTGAACATTAATGGAACTCAGATGACATGATGTTACGTTATTGCAGGACTATGGACGCAGACTGGATGAAATCATCAGTGATCTCCTCGAGATTCGGCTAGAAATCAGTAGCACCAGGGTCTACAACTGCTACCCACAGAGAGCTGCACGTATGTAATTTCGAAAAATCTATTTTGTCTAAAATAAAGAAAAATCCAGCCTTTCCTTAGTCCTCAAGCCTGGGTCCTCAGTCAGTACTAGTTCTCCAGTCAGTACTGGCTCTCCGGTAATCATCTAAACCTGATCCTCCAGTACTGATAAATCATTGTTTTCCAGGAATTTTGCCCATTCGCCTTCTCACTGATCGTCTCATGAGACTTGCTGCATCGCGTGTACAGTCTAAGAATGCACTCGCCCTTGCTTTTTATGAAGTATGTCCCATGCTGATTATGTGGTGGAAATCAATGCTACTAAGGTTTAATTATGTTTGCCTTCAGAACGAGAACGACGTGGACATCCGCAGACGACTGAAGTCATTCGTTCGTACCCGCAAGGTCGATACTGTACTCGTAGACGATTGGACCATTCCCACTCGAATGACACTAGTACACACAGAAGACGAACTCAGTGAATACTACGATATTTAATATACACGTTGACTTATTCTGTTGATCGATTCTAATAATAAACATTGTTCAGTACTGGGATATCAGTAACCACAATTCAATACTGACTGGCCATGCCTGAACGGTTAGGCTTAGTCAATGGCGCGTCGCATCACGCAACAAGTCGGTACAGATGAATAAAGGGCCTATTTAGGTTTTGGTTCTGGGAATAAGTCCTTCCGCCGCAGAGCGGCGGAATAACTAGGAGCCCGCTAAAAAATGGGGGGGGGGGGGGTGAAGACGCCAGCCTAGGCCTGTTGCCTAGTTCCACGTCTTTCTCCACGCCGTCAGCCTGTGAAGCCTAACTGGGCAGCCTACGGCTGCCCTATAGAAGACTTTTCCTTGTGCCTGAAGGCACAAAAGAAAAAAAGATAGTCTATTTAGGTTCGTGTTTCGGGACCCTGTAAGCTGAAGAGCTATAAAACTTGGGAAAACCCTGATAGACCGTCGCTGCGCGCCGGAAAGAATCTTATAAACGCGTAGGAGTGATGAGAAAAAAGCAAGTTGAAAAGTTATAAAAAAAACTAAAAAATTCTTCGAACTAAGCCTAAGCCTGAGTGTTCAGTAATGGGAAGTCAGTATTGAACATCCAAGCCTAAGCTTCCAGGGCTGAAAGGTCAAGCCTAAGTTTCCAGGGCTGAAGGGTCAAGCCTAAGTTTCCAGGGCTGAAGGGTCAAGCCTAAGTCTCTAGTACTGCCGAACTGAGCCTAAGCCTAACGGCTAGGCCGAAAAACCAGAAAAGCCACTACGGAGGCTCGAAACTTATAAAACTATAGAAATGCTTTGTAACCCTAAGGCAATCGTCAAGCCTAAATGCCCGAAAAAAGACTGGAAGCTCGAAACTTATAAAACTATAGAAATGCTTTGTAACCCTAATGCAATCTACAGGCCCAAACGCCCGAAAAAAGACTCTGGAAGCTCGAAACTTATAAAACTATAGAAATGCTCCTAGTTATTCCGCCGCTCTGCGGCGGAAGGTTCTATCCTGACAGCCAAAACCTAAATAGGCCCTTTATTCATCTTTTACAGACTTGCGTGATGCTAGCGCCCTTCACCCTTTTAGTACTGATTCGTCAGTACTGAAGATCTAGCACTGGAGGTCCATTGTTGACCACAGTTAGAGTGTATAGAGCCTCGAAGTAGCTGATTTGCTCATTGCAGATCGCAACCATGGCTGCGCCAGGTCGTGTGCTCGAAGGTCTTCCCTCGAACGACGAAGTAGCCGCTGAGCGCCTCACCCACGTGCCCCTTGCCTTTTGTCATTACGACACTAACGAGGTAGCCTGAACTCCTAATTCAATTAATATTGAAATAAGTCCAGACTTTTCAGATTCGTTCTGAAGCAGATGGCAGTTCGGTACGCCAACAATGACTCGAAGATGAATGTCATCAATGTAAGTGACCAAAGATCATCATCAATTATTCTTGTTCATATGAATTGTTGCAGTACCTACTCACTCTCTTCCGATCGGTCGAGGGAAATTCCCGCCTTCGAGGAATCATCTCTACGATGAATTTTGCTTTGGGTGGTATCCGTTGCTACGGTTAAGACAGATCATTCAATTCACCTTGTTCTAATGATAAATACCGTTGCACCCATACTCCGATCTATCTTGTTTACACTATCTTCCCCGTTCTCCTCTCTCCCTTTGAGGAGAGGGAGAGTTCTAGGCCACCATCTGTTTATGCCTAGTGCCAGTCTCTCGTCCCGCTCTCACAGGGAATGGTCGCCCTGTGAGGAGCATCCGCAGATAAAGATGACTCCCATCAATACGTAGTTCGCATATCCAACGATACATTCATTCATCAGTACTGGGATATCAGTAATCACAATTCATTACTGACCAGCCATGCCTGAACGGCTAGGCTTACTCTTTGGCGCGTCGCATCACGCAAGTCTGTAAAAGATGAATAAAGGGCCTATTTAGGTTTTGGCTGTCAGGATAGAACCTTCCGCCGCAGAGCGGCGGAATAACTAGGAGCATTTCTATAGTTTTATAAGTTTCGAGCTTCCAGAGTCTTTTTTCGGGCGTTTGGGCCTGTAGATTGCATTAGGGTTACAAAGCATTTCTATAGTTTTATAAGTTTCGAGCTTCCAGTCTTTTTTCGGGCATTTAGGCTTGACGATTGCCTTAGGGTTACAAAGCATTTCTATAGTTTTATAAGTTTCGAGCCTCCGTAGTGGCTTTTCTGGTTTTTCGGCCTAGCCGTTAGGCTTAGGCTCAGTTCGGCAGTACTAGAGACTTAGGCTTGACCCTTCAGCCCTGGAAACTTAGGCTTGACCCTTCAGCCCTGGAAACTTAGGCTTGACCTTTCAGCCCTGGAAGCTTAGGCTTGGATGTTCAATACTGACTTCCCATTACTGAACACTCAGGCTTAGGCTTAGTTCGAAGAATTTTTTAGTTTTTTTTATAACTTTTCAACTTGCTTTTTTCTCATCACTCCTACGCGTTTATAAGATTCTTTCCGGCGCGCAGCGACGGTCTATCAGGGTTTTCCCAAGTTTTATAGCTCTTCAGCTTACAGGGTCCCGAAACACGAACCTAAATAGACTATCTTTTTTTCTTTTGTGCCTTCAGGCACAAGGAAAAGTCTTCTATAGGGCAGCCGCAGGCTGCCCAGTTAGGCTTCACAGGCTGACGGCGTGGAGAAAGACGTGGAACTAGGCAACAGGCCTAGGCTGGCGTCTTCACCCCCCCCCCCCCCATTTTTTAGCGGGTTTCTTAAGTTTTATATAAATCATGGCGATAGCCATGATTTATCTATATGTCTTGAAACACCAGTACTAGGTGTCTTAGCTTAGGGTACCAGGAATAATAAGACAGTCAGTCCTGGATAGCCAATATTGAGACTTCAGTCATATTTATGACACGAACAACGATAACAAGAACACTGTAATACGAACTATTCGAAATTCCAACAATAATAGTAACTTCTATTAGCAAATGTTTCTGATTGAGAATATGTACACACACACACACACACACACACACACACACACACACAGATAATAATCTACAGTTTCTCAAAGACAATGATGTGAATGTTTGACAACTTATTTGGTAGTTGCCTCTGCGGGTACGGTGCTCTGTCATCGTCTACGACGGACCATCCAAAAGCGCCTCTTCGCCACACGACGTAGTGTCCACATGGTAGCCCAGTACTACCGTATCTCTAAACCACAAACTGTTTTCCAGACTCTACATGGCCATCCCCGGACTTGTGGACAAGGGCACCGGCGCTGGCCAAGCTCTTGCCGATTTCATCACTCAGACGAAGGACATGTTGTACGGACGATCTGGAATGCAGAGCCACTTGTCGTCACTGAAGAAGTCGAATTACGAGTATTCGGTAATGATTCAGAGATCCATTGCCAAGAGAGAGCAGATCATCGAGAAGATGCTTAAAGAGGCGAGAGCATCAGATGAAGAGTAGTTAGATCTCCAATATTCACTGTGATTTAGTTGTTATGTTGTTGTTCAGATTCATTGTTTGAGATGTTCCATTGAATACACTGTTTTCCGTGAAACACAACCTCATTCTTGCACAGTATTAAGCCAACACAATGAAAACGGAATATCGGAATGGAAGGGGGGGGGGGGAGGACGACTCTTCACCGACATGCTTGTGTTATTGGAGCACAGTACTGGGCATCCAGGCTTCGGATTCTGATTCGAAAATGAGATTTCCCCATATCGACATTCTCCAGCCCTGGGTATTCAGGCTTCGACTACTGTAACTGCAAGTACTCTCAGTCTTTCGGTGGCACAAATAGTACTGGGCATCCAGGCTTCGGATTCTGATTCGAAAATGAGATTTCCCCATATCGACATTCTCCAGCCCTGGGTATCCAGGCTTCGACTACTGTAACTGCAAGTACTCTCAGTCTTTCGGTGGCACAAATAGTACTGGGCATCCAGGCTTCGACTACTGTAACTGCAAGTACTCTCAGTCTTTCGGTGGCACAAATAGTACTGGGCATCCAGGCTTCGACTACTGTTACTGCAAGTACTCTCAGTCTTTCGGTGGCACAAATAGTACTGGGCATCCAGGCTTCGACTACTGTAACTGCAAGTACTCTCAGTCTTTCGGTGGCACAAATAGTACTGGGCATCCAGGCTTCGACTACTGTAACTGCAAGTACTCTCAGTCTTTCGGTGGCACAAATAGTACTGGGCATCCAGGCTTCGACTACTGTTACTGCAAGTACTCTCAGTCTTTCGGTGGCACAAATAGTACTGGGCATCCAGGCTTCGACTACTGTAACTGCAAGTACTCTCAGTCTTTCGGTGGCACAAATAGTACTGGGCATCCAGGCTTCGACTACTGTAACTGCAAGTACTCTCAGTCTTTCGGTGGCACAAATAGTACTGGGCATCCAGGCTTCGACTACTGTAACTGCAAGTACTCTCAGTCTTTCGGTGGCACAAATAGTACTGGGCATCCAGGCTTCGACTACTGTAACTGCAAGTACTCTCAGTCTTTCGGTGGCACAAATAGTACTGGGCATCCAGGCTTCGACTACTGTAACTGCAAGTACTCTCAGTCTTTCGGTTGCACAAATAGTACTGGGCATCCAGGCTTCGGCTACTGTAACTGCAGACGTACTGTAAGAATTACAAATAGTACTGGACATCCAATCTTCGAATTTTGATTTAAAAATAAGCGTTTCATGTATTGGAATCCTCCAGTCCTGGGTACCCAGGATTCGACTAACTGCTACTGCAGCCTTTACGCAACAATTTATGGGATTACGGTAGCGCTACCGTAAGCTCCTACAGTATCCGACATCTACCGTAGCCAATACCTACCGTAATCCTACCGTAACCCTACTGTACCTCTCCAGTCAGTACTAGTTCTCCAGTACTAGTTCTATTCAGTTCTAACTAGGTTACGGTAGCGTTACAGTAACCCTCAGGACACTTGAGAATCCGGTAATCCTAGGCACCGCATAGGCACCGCCTAGGCACCGCCCCGTGACGGAAAGACGCCTAGGCCACGAAATGTGACCTTAAGTTAAGGTACTTAGGGTTAAGTTAGACCTTAGGTCAATAGCGCATTCGACTCAGCTCGCGATGCAAAAGCATTCGGAAAAGGATTTAGAGCTAACACTCCATAGGGAACAAAGTTACGGATTCCCTGGTATATAAAAAAGATTTTTACAGCCAAAAACCCCCAAACCCAAACCTAAATAGCTGCAGGCGAAATGGGATTTCGCCTGCAGCCAAGCCTAAGCCTAAGCCTCAGTCTTTCGGTGGCACAAATAGTACTGGGCATCCAGGCTTCGACTACTGTAACTGCAAGTACTCTCAGTCTTTTTGTGGCACAAATAGTACTGGGCATCCAGGCTTCGACTACTGTTACTGCAAGTACTCTCAGTCTTTCGGTGGCACAAATAGTACTGGGCATCCAGGCTTCGACTACTGTAACTGCAAGTACTCTCAGTCTTTCGGTGGCACAAATAGTACTGGGCATCCAGGCTTCGACTACTGTAACTGCAAGTACTCTCAGTCTTTCGGTGGCACAAATAGTACTGGGCATCCAGGCTTCGACTACTGTAACTGCAAGTACTCTCAGTCTTTCGGTGGCACAAATAGTACTGGGCATCCAGGCTTCGACTACTGTAACTGCAAGTACTCTCAGTCTTTCGGTTGCACAAATAGTACTGGGCCTCCAGGCTTCGGCTACTGTAACTGCAGACGTACTGTAAGAATTACAAATAGTACTGGACATCCAATCTTCGAAGTTTGATTTAAAAATAAGCGTTTCATGTATTGGAATCCTCCAGTCCTGGGTACCCAGGATTCGACTAACTGCTACTGCAGCCTTTACGCAACAATTTATGGGATTACGGTAGCGCTACCGTAAGCCCCTACAGTATCCGACATCTACCGTAGCCAATACCTACCGTAATCCTACCGTAACCCTACTGTACCTCTCCAGTCAGTACTAGATCTCCAGTACTAGTTCTATTCAGTTCTAACTAGGTTACGGTAGCGTTACAGTAACCCTCAGGACACTTGAGAATCCGGTAATCCTAGGCACCGCCTAGGCACCGCCTAGGCACCGCCTAGGCACCGCCCCGTGACGGAAAGACGCCTAGGCCACGAAATGTGACCTTAAGTTAAGGTACTTAGGGTTAAGTTAGACCTTAGGTCAATAGCGCATTCGACTCAGCTCGCGATGCAAAAGCATTCGGAAAAGGATTTAGAGCTAACACTCCATAGGGAACAAAGTTACGGATTCCCTGGTATATAAAAAAGATTTTTACAGCCAAAAACCCCCAAACCCAAAAAAAAAAAAATGGGGGGTGAAGACGCCAGCCTAGGCCTGTTGCCTAGTTCCACGTCTTTCTCCACGCCGTCAGCCTATGAAGCCTAACTGGGCAGCCTGCGGCTGCCCTATAGAAGACTTTTCCTTGTGCCTGAAGGCACAAAAGAAAAAAAGATAGTCTATTTAGGTTAGTGTTTCGGGACCCTGTAAGCTAAAGAGCTATAAAACTTGGGAAAACCCTGATAGACCGTCGCTGCGCGCCGGAAAGAATCTTATAAAAGCGTAGGAGTGATGAGAAAAAAGCAAGTTGAAAAGTTATAAAAAAAACTTGTAAAAATTCTTCGAACTAAGCCTAAGCCTGAGTGTTCAGTAATGGGGAGTCAGTATTGAACATCCAAGCCTAAGTTTCCAGGGCTGAAAGGTCAAGCCTAAGTTTCCAGGGCTGAAGGGTCAAGCCTAAGTTTCCAGGGCTGAAGGGTCAAGCCTAAGTCTCTAGTACTGCCGAACTGAGCCTAAGCCTAACGGCTAGGCCGAAAAACCAGAAAAGCCACTACGGAAGCTCGAAACTTATAAAACTATAGAAATGCTTTGTAACCCTAAGGCAATCGTCAAGCCTAAACGCCCGAAAAAAGACTCTGGAAGCTTGAAACTTATAAAACTATAGAAATGCTTTGTAACCCTAAGGCAATCGTCAAGCCTAAACGCCCGAAAAAAGACTGGAAGCTCGAAACTTATAAAACTATAGAAATGCTCCTAGTTATTCCGCCGCTCTGCGGCGGAAGGTTCTATCCTGACAGCCAAAACCTAAATAGGCCCTTTATTCATCTTTTACAGACTTGCGTGATGCTAGCGCCCTTCACCCTTCTAGTACTGATTCGTCAGTACTGAAGCACTGGAGGTCCATTGTTGACCTCAGTTAGAGTGTATAGAGCCTCGAAGTAGCTGATTTGCTCATTGCAGATCGCAACCATGGCTGCGCCAGGTCGTGTGCTCGAAGGTCTCCCCTCGAACGACGAAGTAGCCGCTGAGCGCCTCACCCACGTGCCCCTTGCCTTTCGTCATTACGACACTAACGAGGAGTTCAGGCTAGTCAAATGCAATTAATATTGAAATAAGTCCAGACTTTTCAGATTCGTTCTGAACCAGATGGCAGTTCGGTACGCCAACAATGACTCGAAGATGTCATCAATGTAAGGGACCAAAGATCATCATCAATTACTCTTGTTCATATGAATTGTTGCAGTACCTACTCACTCTCTTCCGATCGGTCGAGGGAAATGCCCGCCTTCGAGGAATCATCTCTACGAAGAATTTTGCTTTGGGTGGTATCCGTTGCTACGGTTAAGCCAGATCATTCAGTTCACCTTGTTCTAATGATAAATACATTCATTCATCAGTACTGGGATATCAGTAATCACAATTCATTACTGACCAGCCATGCCTGAACGGCTAGGCTTACTCTTTGGCGCGTCGCATCACGCAAGTCTGTAAAAGATGAATAAAGGGCCTATTTAGGTTTTGGCTGTCAGGATAGAACCTTCCGCCGCAGAGCGGCGGAATAACTAGGAGCATTTCTATAGTTTTATAAGTTTCGAGCTTCCAGAGTCTTTTTTCGGGCGTTTAGGCTTGACGATTGCCTTAGGGTTACAAAGCATTTCTATAGTTTTATAAGTTTCGAGCTTCCGAGTCTTTTTTCGGGCGTTTAGGCTTGACGATTGCCTTAGGGTTACAAAGCATTTCTATAGTTTTATAAGTTTCGAGCTTCCGTAGTGGCTTTTCTGGTTTTTCGGCCTAGCCGTTAGGCTTAGGCTCAGTTCGGCAGTACTAGAGACTTAGGCTTGACCCTTCAGCCCTGGAAACTTAGGCTTGACCCTTCAGCCCTGGAAACTTAGGCTTGACCTTTCAGCCCTGGAAACTTAGGCTTGGATGTTCAATACTGACTCCCCATTACTGAACACTCAGGCTTAGGCTTAGTTCGAAGAATTTTTACAAGTTTTTTTTATAACTTTTCAACTTGCTTTTTTCTCATCACTCCTACGCTTTTATAAGATTCTTTCCGGCGCGCAGCGACGGTCTATCAGGGTTTTCCCAAGTTTTATAGCTCTTTAGCTTACAGGGTCCCGAAACACTAACCTAAATAGACTATCTTTTTTTCTTTTGTGCCTTCAGGCACAAGGAAAAGTCTTCTATAGGGCAGCCGCAGGCTGCCCAGTTAGGCTTCATAGGCTGACGGCGTGGAGAAAGACGTGGAACTAGGCAACAGGCCTAGGCTGGCGTCTTCACCCCCCATTTTTTAGCGGGTTTCGTAAGTTTTATATAAATCATGGCGATAGCCATGATTTATCTATATGTCTTGAAACACCAGTACTAGGTGTCTTAGCTTAGGGTACCAGGAATAATAAGACAGTCAGTCCTGGATAGCCAGTATTGAGACTTCAGTCATATTTATGACACGAACAACGATAACAAGAACACTGTAATACGAACTATTCGAAATTCCAACAATAACAGTAACTTCTATTAGCAAATGTTTCTGATTGAGAATATGTACACACACACACACACACACACACACACACACACACAGAGAGATAATAATCTACAGATTCTCAAAGACAATGATGTGAATGTTTGACAACTTATTTGGTAGTTGCCTCTGCGGGTACGGTGCTCTGTCATCGTCTACGACGGACCATCCAAAAGCGCTTCTTCGCCACACGACGTAGTGTCCACTGTCGCCGTTGTCCCACCGAAGGTGCTGCATGCAGGCGACCATCTTCACGGTGTGACCTTCAAGTGTACATTGAGTTACCAAGCCTAAGTTCCCAGTCCTAGGTCTCCAGTCTTGACTTTCCAGGCTTGGTCACTCAGTACTGATTGATTATGCTCACCGAGGACACGCATTCGTTGTGCGTTGCATCCAGTGATCGATAGAGTACGGTCCTGTCTTCTGCCGTTCTCCCACGCCGTTCGATTGATCTCCACGATGAGATACCGGCCATCCTTAATTTCACAATGAAGAACCTATATATGTAATCGAATGTATTTTTGTGAGAACTCACGAGTTGCACGTCCACCTCCGCTCGGTTCATCGCCGTACCGCACTCTCCGCAGCGAGCTTCTGAGAGGATGGTCTTCGTGAAGAGTGCATCGATCGTTCCGGTAGTGCACTCGGCTGGCAACTTCTGAGCCTCCAGCAAGTACTGCAAACATGAGCGATAAGAAATTGCATAACAGCTTAGTTTTGCTCACCTTGTACTGCTTTGGCTCGACGTCGGTCTGCTCGTGGCCGTTCGGACACTGTAGCGTAGTCTTGAGTTGTGTGAGGCAGTACTGGAATATTCCGAATGTTACAATGGATGTTCAGGCCTGGCATTCTAGGATTACTGAGAGCTCAGTACTGATATTTCACCTCATCGTAGATTTCTCCAAAGTCCTGCATCAGAGGGAAGAAGACATCTCTCGCATCTCCTACTCCATCCGCGTGTCCTCCTGCTGCTCGCAACCGCACGACGTCCGTCCTCTCATCCCTCAACACCGCTGCCAACTCACGCATCCTTGGAGCAGACGGGCCGAGCAGACCGGCAGCTGCAATGGCTTTAGTGTTGTTTGTTTCTAAAATTGGTCGACGTACCATCGAGGATGGGTTCTGCTGCGATGATCGCGTCCCTCAGAGGTGCCATGGTGTGGATGAGGTTACAGGAGGCGATGATGAAGCAGTCAGCGTGACCGTAGTTTCTCAGAGTCAGCGCCTAAAGATAATTGTATAACAAACTTTGAGAAACGATAGACTTACTGGCTCGATTTGTACGTCCTCGAGTCCTGCTCGTTGCTTCTCCTTCGGTGCAGCCTTCGCACGCTTCTTCGGCGAGGGGAAGAACTGTAAGGGAATAACTTATACTCCAGGACTGATGGCCCAGGCTTGGAAGCTCATGCCTAGATACTCAGTACTGGGTGTCCAGATAATTTTTTCTGACCTCCTCATCGTTCATGTCGTCGCCACTGTCTCCACGCTCCTCGTCCTCCGCTGCTCTTTTCCCTCTCTTCTTCTTTGGCCTCGTTGTAGTTGGTGTCTCGCCTTCGGCAGTGGTTGGTCGCACGGGGATCCGGACTCGGGCACTCGATGTGGTATTCCGCCGCTTTGGGGCAGGTTTACCAGCTGGAGTGGCAGGAGGCACGCCACCGTCGGCAGTAGGGGCATCTTCTTTCTCCGCGGCTGCTCGCCGTCTCTTGATCGGGTCGTCGAATTGTGGGAGGCCGATGGAAGCACGAAGCTCATTGTACTTCTGCAGGGCTCTCCGGCAGCAGATGAGCTTCTCCGGGTGCAGATCGACGAGGTAGAGGGTGTCGAGCGTGCGGACTCGCGACAGCGCAACGAAGCCCTGTGCGGGTGCCCTCGCGAAGAAGTGCTTCGTGGAGACGATAACTCCAGATAGAGTCAAGCCCTGAACAACCATGCTTAGGCTTCCAGTATTGGATAGTCAGGACTGAACGTCCAGTATATCTTTCAAATCATATTTACCTGCGCCTTGTGCACCGTGGCTCCGAACGCCATCGTGACGGTTTGAATTAAGATTTGAATTGCGCGGAATTTGCCTGAATATCAGGTGAAGGGTTTGCACTGGCTAGCCAGGCTTAGGATTTGAATTGCGCACGAATTTGCCTAAGCCATCAGGTGAAGGGTTTGCACTGGCTAGCCAGGCTTAGGATTTCAATTGCGCGCGAATTTGCCTGAATATCAGGTGAAGGGTTTGCACTGGCTAGCCAGGCTTAGGATTTTGAATTGCGCGCGAATTTGCCTGAATTTCAGGTGGAGAAGTATCACTGGCTAGCCAGGCTTAAGATTTGAATTGCGCGGAATTTGCCTGAATATCAGGTGAAGGGTTTGCACTGGCTAGCCAGGCTTAGGATTTGAATTGCGCGCGAATTTGCCTGAATATCAGGTGAAGGGTTTGCACTGGCTAGCCAGGCTTAAGATTTCAATTGCGCGCGAATTTGCCTCAATATCAAGTGCCTGAGTATCAAGAGGGCGGAGCATGGAGACTCAGGAACGAATCTTCAATCATGGGTCCTGGCTTCACACTGACCGGCTGGTTCTATAGCGTTCTCTATTTTTCGCTATTTTTTGCTCTATTTTTGCGCGTTTTTCAGTACTGGATACCCAGGCTAAGGCTAGGCTTAAGCAGGGGAGTTTGTGATAGTAGTTGAAGCCTAGTTCCCCTAGCACTGGGTAACCAAGCTTAAGATTTTCGCTCTCTATTTTCCGCTATTTCACATGACCCTCTATTCGCAGTACTTCTTAAGTTTTATATAAATCATGGCGATAGCCATGATTTATCTATATGTCTTGAAACACCAGTACTAGGTGTCTTAGCTTAGGGTACCAGGAATAATAAGACAGTCAGTCCTGGATAGCCAATATTGAGACTTCAGTCATATTTATGACACGAACAACGATAACAAGAACACTGTAATACGAACTATTCGAAATTCCAACAATAATAGTAACTTCTATTAGCAAATGTTTCTGATTGAGAATATGTACACACACACACACACACACACACACACACACACACACAGATAATAATCTACAGTTTCTCAAAGACAATGATGTGAATGTTTGACAACTTATTTGGTAGTTGCCTCTGCGGGTACGGTGCTCTGTCATCGTCTACGACGGACCATCCAAAAGCGCCTCTTCGCCACACGACGTAGTGTCCACATGGTAGCCCAGTACTACCGTATCTCTAAACCACAAACTGTTTTCCAGACTCTACATGGCCATCCCCGGACTTGTGGACAAGGGCACCGGCGCTGGCCAAGCTCTTGCCGATTTCATCACTCAGACGAAGGACATGTTGTACGGACGATCTGGAATGCAGAGCCACTTGTCGTCACTGAAGAAGTCGAATTACGAGTATTCGGTAATGATTCAGAGATCCATTGCCAAGAGAGAGCAGATCATCGAGAAGATGCTTAAAGAGGCGAGAGCATCAGATGAAGAGTAGTTAGATCTCCAATATTCACTGTGATTTAGTTGTTATGTTGTTGTTCAGATTCATTGTTTGAGATGTTCCATTGAATACACTGTTTTCCGTGAAACACAACCTCATTCTTGCACAGTATTAAGCCAACACAATGAAAACGGAATATCGGAATGGAAGGGGGGGGGGGAGGACGACTCTTCACCGACATGCTTGTGTTATTGGAGCACAGTACTGGGCATCCAGGCTTCGGATTCTGATTCGAAAATGAGATTTCCCCATATCGACATTCTCCAGCCCTGGGTATTCAGGCTTCGACTACTGTAACTGCAAGTACTCTCAGTCTTTCGGTGGCACAAATAGTACTGGGCATCCAGGCTTCGGATTCTGATTCGAAAATGAGATTTCCCCATATCGACATTCTCCAGCCCTGGGTATCCAGGCTTCGACTACTGTAACTGCAAGTACTCTCAGTCTTTCGGTGGCACAAATAGTACTGGGCATCCAGGCTTCGACTACTGTAACTGCAAGTACTCTCAGTCTTTCGGTGGCACAAATAGTACTGGGCATCCAGGCTTCGACTACTGTTACTGCAAGTACTCTCAGTCTTTCGGTGGCACAAATAGTACTGGGCATCCAGGCTTCGACTACTGTAACTGCAAGTACTCTCAGTCTTTCGGTGGCACAAATAGTACTGGGCATCCAGGCTTCGACTACTGTAACTGCAAGTACTCTCAGTCTTTCGGTGGCACAAATAGTACTGGGCATCCAGGCTTCGACTACTGTTACTGCAAGTACTCTCAGTCTTTCGGTGGCACAAATAGTACTGGGCATCCAGGCTTCGACTACTGTAACTGCAAGTACTCTCAGTCTTTCGGTGGCACAAATAGTACTGGGCATCCAGGCTTCGACTACTGTAACTGCAAGTACTCTCAGTCTTTCGGTGGCACAAATAGTACTGGGCATCCAGGCTTCGACTACTGTAACTGCAAGTACTCTCAGTCTTTCGGTGGCACAAATAGTACTGGGCATCCAGGCTTCGACTACTGTAACTGCAAGTACTCTCAGTCTTTCGGTGGCACAAATAGTACTGGGCATCCAGGCTTCGACTACTGTAACTGCAAGTACTCTCAGTCTTTCGGTTGCACAAATAGTACTGGGCATCCAGGCTTCGGCTACTGTAACTGCAGACGTACTGTAAGAATTACAAATAGTACTGGACATCCAATCTTCGAATTTTGATTTAAAAATAAGCGTTTCATGTATTGGAATCCTCCAGTCCTGGGTACCCAGGATTCGACTAACTGCTACTGCAGCCTTTACGCAACAATTTATGGGATTACGGTAGCGCTACCGTAAGCTCCTACAGTATCCGACATCTACCGTAGCCAATACCTACCGTAATCCTACCGTAACCCTACTGTACCTCTCCAGTCAGTACTAGTTCTCCAGTACTAGTTCTATTCAGTTCTAACTAGGTTACGGTAGCGTTACAGTAACCCTCAGGACACTTGAGAATCCGGTAATCCTAGGCACCGCATAGGCACCGCCTAGGCACCGCCCCGTGACGGAAAGACGCCTAGGCCACGAAATGTGACCTTAAGTTAAGGTACTTAGGGTTAAGTTAGACCTTAGGTCAATAGCGCATTCGACTCAGCTCGCGATGCAAAAGCATTCGGAAAAGGATTTAGAGCTAACACTCCATAGGGAACAAAGTTACGGATTCCCTGGTATATAAAAAAGATTTTTACAGCCAAAAACCCCCAAACCCAAACCTAAATAGCTGCAGGCGAAATGGGATTTCGCCTGCAGCCAAGCCTAAGCCTAAGCCTCAGTCTTTCGGTGGCACAAATAGTACTGGGCATCCAGGCTTCGACTACTGTAACTGCAAGTACTCTCAGTCTTTTTGTGGCACAAATAGTACTGGGCATCCAGGCTTCGACTACTGTTACTGCAAGTACTCTCAGTCTTTCGGTGGCACAAATAGTACTGGGCATCCAGGCTTCGACTACTGTAACTGCAAGTACTCTCAGTCTTTCGGTGGCACAAATAGTACTGGGCATCCAGGCTTCGACTACTGTAACTGCAAGTACTCTCAGTCTTTCGGTGGCACAAATAGTACTGGGCATCCAGGCTTCGACTACTGTAACTGCAAGTACTCTCAGTCTTTCGGTGGCACAAATAGTACTGGGCATCCAGGCTTCGACTACTGTAACTGCAAGTACTCTCAGTCTTTCGGTTGCACAAATAGTACTGGGCCTCCAGGCTTCGGCTACTGTAACTGCAGACGTACTGTAAGAATTACAAATAGTACTGGACATCCAATCTTCGAAGTTTGATTTAAAAATAAGCGTTTCATGTATTGGAATCCTCCAGTCCTGGGTACCCAGGATTCGACTAACTGCTACTGCAGCCTTTACGCAACAATTTATGGGATTACGGTAGCGCTACCGTAAGCCCCTACAGTATCCGACATCTACCGTAGCCAATACCTACCGTAATCCTACCGTAACCCTACTGTACCTCTCCAGTCAGTACTAGATCTCCAGTACTAGTTCTATTCAGTTCTAACTAGGTTACGGTAGCGTTACAGTAACCCTCAGGACACTTGAGAATCCGGTAATCCTAGGCACCGCCTAGGCACCGCCTAGGCACCGCCTAGGCACCGCCCCGTGACGGAAAGACGCCTAGGCCACGAAATGTGACCTTAAGTTAAGGTACTTAGGGTTAAGTTAGACCTTAGGTCAATAGCGCATTCGACTCAGCTCGCGATGCAAAAGCATTCGGAAAAGGATTTAGAGCTAACACTCCATAGGGAACAAAGTTACGGATTCCCTGGTATATAAAAAAGATTTTTACAGCCAAAAACCCCCAAACCCAAAAAAAAAAAAATGGGGGGTGAAGACGCCAGCCTAGGCCTGTTGCCTAGTTCCACGTCTTTCTCCACGCCGTCAGCCTATGAAGCCTAACTGGGCAGCCTGCGGCTGCCCTATAGAAGACTTTTCCTTGTGCCTGAAGGCACAAAAGAAAAAAAGATAGTCTATTTAGGTTAGTGTTTCGGGACCCTGTAAGCTAAAGAGCTATAAAACTTGGGAAAACCCTGATAGACCGTCGCTGCGCGCCGGAAAGAATCTTATAAAAGCGTAGGAGTGATGAGAAAAAAGCAAGTTGAAAAGTTATAAAAAAAACTTGTAAAAATTCTTCGAACTAAGCCTAAGCCTGAGTGTTCAGTAATGGGGAGTCAGTATTGAACATCCAAGCCTAAGTTTCCAGGGCTGAAAGGTCAAGCCTAAGTTTCCAGGGCTGAAGGGTCAAGCCTAAGTTTCCAGGGCTGAAGGGTCAAGCCTAAGTCTCTAGTACTGCCGAACTGAGCCTAAGCCTAACGGCTAGGCCGAAAAACCAGAAAAGCCACTACGGAAGCTCGAAACTTATAAAACTATAGAAATGCTTTGTAACCCTAAGGCAATCGTCAAGCCTAAACGCCCGAAAAAAGACTCTGGAAGCTTGAAACTTATAAAACTATAGAAATGCTTTGTAACCCTAAGGCAATCGTCAAGCCTAAACGCCCGAAAAAAGACTGGAAGCTCGAAACTTATAAAACTATAGAAATGCTCCTAGTTATTCCGCCGCTCTGCGGCGGAAGGTTCTATCCTGACAGCCAAAACCTAAATAGGCCCTTTATTCATCTTTTACAGACTTGCGTGATGCTAGCGCCCTTCACCCTTCTAGTACTGATTCGTCAGTACTGAAGCACTGGAGGTCCATTGTTGACCTCAGTTAGAGTGTATAGAGCCTCGAAGTAGCTGATTTGCTCATTGCAGATCGCAACCATGGCTGCGCCAGGTCGTGTGCTCGAAGGTCTCCCCTCGAACGACGAAGTAGCCGCTGAGCGCCTCACCCACGTGCCCCTTGCCTTTCGTCATTACGACACTAACGAGGAGTTCAGGCTAGTCAAATGCAATTAATATTGAAATAAGTCCAGACTTTTCAGATTCGTTCTGAACCAGATGGCAGTTCGGTACGCCAACAATGACTCGAAGATGTCATCAATGTAAGGGACCAAAGATCATCATCAATTACTCTTGTTCATATGAATTGTTGCAGTACCTACTCACTCTCTTCCGATCGGTCGAGGGAAATGCCCGCCTTCGAGGAATCATCTCTACGAAGAATTTTGCTTTGGGTGGTATCCGTTGCTACGGTTAAGCCAGATCATTCAGTTCACCTTGTTCTAATGATAAATACATTCATTCATCAGTACTGGGATATCAGTAATCACAATTCATTACTGACCAGCCATGCCTGAACGGCTAGGCTTACTCTTTGGCGCGTCGCATCACGCAAGTCTGTAAAAGATGAATAAAGGGCCTATTTAGGTTTTGGCTGTCAGGATAGAACCTTCCGCCGCAGAGCGGCGGAATAACTAGGAGCATTTCTATAGTTTTATAAGTTTCGAGCTTCCAGAGTCTTTTTTCGGGCGTTTAGGCTTGACGATTGCCTTAGGGTTACAAAGCATTTCTATAGTTTTATAAGTTTCGAGCTTCCGAGTCTTTTTTCGGGCGTTTAGGCTTGACGATTGCCTTAGGGTTACAAAGCATTTCTATAGTTTTATAAGTTTCGAGCTTCCGTAGTGGCTTTTCTGGTTTTTCGGCCTAGCCGTTAGGCTTAGGCTCAGTTCGGCAGTACTAGAGACTTAGGCTTGACCCTTCAGCCCTGGAAACTTAGGCTTGACCCTTCAGCCCTGGAAACTTAGGCTTGACCTTTCAGCCCTGGAAACTTAGGCTTGGATGTTCAATACTGACTCCCCATTACTGAACACTCAGGCTTAGGCTTAGTTCGAAGAATTTTTACAAGTTTTTTTTATAACTTTTCAACTTGCTTTTTTCTCATCACTCCTACGCTTTTATAAGATTCTTTCCGGCGCGCAGCGACGGTCTATCAGGGTTTTCCCAAGTTTTATAGCTCTTTAGCTTACAGGGTCCCGAAACACTAACCTAAATAGACTATCTTTTTTTCTTTTGTGCCTTCAGGCACAAGGAAAAGTCTTCTATAGGGCAGCCGCAGGCTGCCCAGTTAGGCTTCATAGGCTGACGGCGTGGAGAAAGACGTGGAACTAGGCAACAGGCCTAGGCTGGCGTCTTCACCCCCCATTTTTTAGCGGGTTTCGTAAGTTTTATATAAATCATGGCGATAGCCATGATTTATCTATATGTCTTGAAACACCAGTACTAGGTGTCTTAGCTTAGGGTACCAGGAATAATAAGACAGTCAGTCCTGGATAGCCAGTATTGAGACTTCAGTCATATTTATGACACGAACAACGATAACAAGAACACTGTAATACGAACTATTCGAAATTCCAACAATAACAGTAACTTCTATTAGCAAATGTTTCTGATTGAGAATATGTACACACACACACACACACACACACACACACACACACAGAGAGATAATAATCTACAGATTCTCAAAGACAATGATGTGAATGTTTGACAACTTATTTGGTAGTTGCCTCTGCGGGTACGGTGCTCTGTCATCGTCTACGACGGACCATCCAAAAGCGCTTCTTCGCCACACGACGTAGTGTCCACTGTCGCCGTTGTCCCACCGAAGGTGCTGCATGCAGGCGACCATCTTCACGGTGTGACCTTCAAGTGTACATTGAGTTACCAAGCCTAAGTTCCCAGTCCTAGGTCTCCAGTCTTGACTTTCCAGGCTTGGTCACTCAGTACTGATTGATTATGCTCACCGAGGACACGCATTCGTTGTGCGTTGCATCCAGTGATCGATAGAGTACGGTCCTGTCTTCTGCCGTTCTCCCACGCCGTTCGATTGATCTCCACGATGAGATACCGGCCATCCTTAATTTCACAATGAAGAACCTATATATGTAATCGAATGTATTTTTGTGAGAACTCACGAGTTGCACGTCCACCTCCGCTCGGTTCATCGCCGTACCGCACTCTCCGCAGCGAGCTTCTGAGAGGATGGTCTTCGTGAAGAGTGCATCGATCGTTCCGGTAGTGCACTCGGCTGGCAACTTCTGAGCCTCCAGCAAGTACTGCAAACATGAGCGATAAGAAATTGCATAACAGCTTAGTTTTGCTCACCTTGTACTGCTTTGGCTCGACGTCGGTCTGCTCGTGGCCGTTCGGACACTGTAGCGTAGTCTTGAGTTGTGTGAGGCAGTACTGGAATATTCCGAATGTTACAATGGATGTTCAGGCCTGGCATTCTAGGATTACTGAGAGCTCAGTACTGATATTTCACCTCATCGTAGATTTCTCCAAAGTCCTGCATCAGAGGGAAGAAGACATCTCTCGCATCTCCTACTCCATCCGCGTGTCCTCCTGCTGCTCGCAACCGCACGACGTCCGTCCTCTCATCCCTCAACACCGCTGCCAACTCACGCATCCTTGGAGCAGACGGGCCGAGCAGACCGGCAGCTGCAATGGCTTTAGTGTTGTTTGTTTCTAAAATTGGTCGACGTACCATCGAGGATGGGTTCTGCTGCGATGATCGCGTCCCTCAGAGGTGCCATGGTGTGGATGAGGTTACAGGAGGCGATGATGAAGCAGTCAGCGTGACCGTAGTTTCTCAGAGTCAGCGCCTAAAGATAATTGTATAACAAACTTTGAGAAACGATAGACTTACTGGCTCGATTTGTACGTCCTCGAGTCCTGCTCGTTGCTTCTCCTTCGGTGCAGCCTTCGCACGCTTCTTCGGCGAGGGGAAGAACTGTAAGGGAATAACTTATACTCCAGGACTGATGGCCCAGGCTTGGAAGCTCATGCCTAGATACTCAGTACTGGGTGTCCAGATAATTTTTTCTGACCTCCTCATCGTTCATGTCGTCGCCACTGTCTCCACGCTCCTCGTCCTCCGCTGCTCTTTTCCCTCTCTTCTTCTTTGGCCTCGTTGTAGTTGGTGTCTCGCCTTCGGCAGTGGTTGGTCGCACGGGGATCCGGACTCGGGCACTCGATGTGGTATTCCGCCGCTTTGGGGCAGGTTTACCAGCTGGAGTGGCAGGAGGCACGCCACCGTCGGCAGTAGGGGCATCTTCTTTCTCCGCGGCTGCTCGCCGTCTCTTGATCGGGTCGTCGAATTGTGGGAGGCCGATGGAAGCACGAAGCTCATTGTACTTCTGCAGGGCTCTCCGGCAGCAGATGAGCTTCTCCGGGTGCAGATCGACGAGGTAGAGGGTGTCGAGCGTGCGGACTCGCGACAGCGCAACGAAGCCCTGTGCGGGTGCCCTCGCGAAGAAGTGCTTCGTGGAGACGATAACTCCAGATAGAGTCAAGCCCTGAACAACCATGCTTAGGCTTCCAGTATTGGATAGTCAGGACTGAACGTCCAGTATATCTTTCAAATCATATTTACCTGCGCCTTGTGCACCGTGGCTCCGAACGCCATCGTGACGGTTTGAATTAAGATTTGAATTGCGCGGAATTTGCCTGAATATCAGGTGAAGGGTTTGCACTGGCTAGCCAGGCTTAGGATTTGAATTGCGCACGAATTTGCCTAAGCCATCAGGTGAAGGGTTTGCACTGGCTAGCCAGGCTTAGGATTTCAATTGCGCGCGAATTTGCCTGAATATCAGGTGAAGGGTTTGCACTGGCTAGCCAGGCTTAGGATTTTGAATTGCGCGCGAATTTGCCTGAATTTCAGGTGGAGAAGTATCACTGGCTAGCCAGGCTTAAGATTTGAATTGCGCGGAATTTGCCTGAATATCAGGTGAAGGGTTTGCACTGGCTAGCCAGGCTTAGGATTTGAATTGCGCGCGAATTTGCCTGAATATCAGGTGAAGGGTTTGCACTGGCTAGCCAGGCTTAAGATTTCAATTGCGCGCGAATTTGCCTCAATATCAAGTGCCTGAGTATCAAGAGGGCGGAGCATGGAGACTCAGGAACGAATCTTCAATCATGGGTCCTGGCTTCACACTGACCGGCTGGTTCTATAGCGTTCTCTATTTTTCGCTATTTTTTGCTCTATTTTTGCGCGTTTTTCAGTACTGGATACCCAGGCTAAGGCTAGGCTTAAGCAGGGGAGTTTGTGATAGTAGTTGAAGCCTAGTTCCCCTAGCACTGGGTAACCAAGCTTAAGATTTTCGCTCTCTATTTTCCGCTATTTCACATGACCCTCTATTCGCAGTACTGGCTATCCAGTATTCAGTCCTGGGGCTTTATGACTTTGTCCTGAAGCTCCAGGACTTGTCCATCACTACTAATTTTTCGCATTCAAGGATTAGAATCTCAACGATGTTCAGCGGATACGATTCTGACGGCGATAAAAGCATCATATCTTCATTCTCAAGTAAGTTTCGCATTTTATCTCTACTTTTCGTATGCGATGTGATTATTCATGTTATTTCAGGTGTCGTCCGAGCGGCAAGAGACGTAGAAGACAGAGATGCAGCAGACAGAGATCAGAACGTCGATCTGGCCAACGGAGATGGTACTTTGTTTACAATTTATCTGTTTAACTTGTGTATTTCAACCTTAAGCCTGGCAATTCAGGCTTAGCTCTAAGTAAAGGGAATGCATTACTGGTTAACCAGTACTAATT
Source organism: Pristionchus entomophagus (assembly GCA_036245825.1). Lineage (NCBI taxonomy): Eukaryota > Metazoa > Nematoda > Chromadorea > Rhabditida > Neodiplogasteridae > Pristionchus > Pristionchus entomophagus. The sequence continues at coordinate 32,450 of BTSX01000006.1, forward strand.
GGTCAAGTAGTGTTGAGTGTGAGTAAGACTAATGCCAACTATTTGCAGTTGTCTGGGAAACTGTATCCGATGATGATAATGACGAATCACTGCGAACCATTCCTACAGTTCAAATCGGGATAGACGACATAGGTATTTTTCAGTGGTTTTCTACAGATCATTTTCGATAACGGTCATCAGTATGGTGCTTGTAAGCCTAGGCACTCAGTACTAAATATATTGCAGCTCAAGTAGCCGATGCTGTCAACTCTATGCTGGATGGAGTGGTGGATAGCGAGTGTAGGAGAACCGGAAGAATATCATCGGAGATGCACGTCGCGCTGAATGCAGGTAGTTCTTGTAATAATTGGAACGTCCGAAGAGCTAGTGGTTGCCAGATGTCGGTTTCAATAACAGATTAATTCATAAAATATGGATTGTTTCAGCGCTAGTCGAAAGTCGTCGAGTTAAACGAGAACTCGTGGAGATGCCTGAGCAACCCACAGAGTGGAACGGAGGTACTTTATGGGATTTTGCAGTTTTAAATTCCTCAAATTACCAATAGACGAGTACCCAGATAAAACTGAACAGGCATCGAACTACTGTGGTTATTAGTGTACCGTGAATACGTATTACCAATTTCAGGTGCGCTATCAGATCGACTACACGCATTGCACGATGGAGCACGTGTTAATCGTAACACGAGAATTCCCCAAGCAAATCCTGACCTCGACGAAGACTGGTCCTTTGTTCTCAACGCACTCTTCTCCCCGATCGCTCACATCGCCAAGCAGAAGCCTTCGGCATCAACTCCGAAATATGGTCAGTTTACCATAAGTAAATCTAGTCCTGGACACTCAGTACTAAATATACTGTGTTCTCTTTGAACGGGTAATCTCACTTGACGAAGGCTATCACAAAGAAGATCAGTATGCATTGTTGCAGGATCAATGACAATGCACAATTCAGAAATATCGATTGTTTCAGCGCTAGTCGAAAGTCGTCGAGTTAAACGAGAACTCGTGGAGATGCCTGAGCAACCCACAGAGTGGAACGGAGGTACTTTATGGGATTTTGCAGTTTTAAATTCCTCAAATTACCAATAGACGATCTACATGATACTGAAGTATTCCTGTCTTGCTGATATCCACCAAAATAACTTATAGATCCTAAGCCTGGATATCCAGGCGTTGCCACGTAGACTTCAACATTAAGCCTGGCCATCCAGGCTAGACTGAACAAGCATCAAACAGTGGTTAGAAGTGTGCTGTGAACGAGTGTACCAATTTCAGTGAATGGTCTCAACGACTTCTTTGAAATCGTCGGAACGGAGGATATGCTTCTCAATTCGGAATTCGGTTGGTTTGCATTGTAATTTCCCATTAATAAATTTAGTCCTGTACACTCAGTGCTAAATACCCTGTAATGAGATCTTTTTAAACATACACCTGAGTACCCAGGTAAGACTGAACAGGCATCGAACTACTGTGGTTATTAGTGTACCGTGAATACGTATTACCAATTTCAGGTGCGCTATCAGATCGACTACACGCATTGCACGATGGAGCACGTGTTAATCGTAACACGAGAATTCCCCAAGCAAATCCTGACCTCGACGAAGACTGGTCCTTTGTTCTCAACGCACTCTTCTCCCCGATCGCTCACATCGCCAAGCAGAAGCCTTCGGCATCAACTCCGAAATATGGTCAGTTTACCATAAGTAAATCTAGTCCTGGACACTCAGTACTAAATATACTGTGTTCTCTTTGAGCGGGTAATCTCACTTGGCGAAGGCTATCACAAAGAAGGTCAGTATACATTGTTGCAGGATCAATGACAATGCAGAAGCCTAAATCGAAGGGTGTACTTCCTGCGAAGGAGGACAAGTTGATGTACGAGGACATACTGAGACTACCTACAGTTCCTCGTGGTACGATTCACCGAATCACTAGTGCATTACAAATTTTCTGATTTAGTACTGGCTCTCCAGTATTAGTATTGACAATCCAGTACTAATATCCCTCGACTTGCCCAGTGCAGTAATGACTTTTCAGTACTGACACAATTTCTTTCCAGGAGTTATCGGTGATACACAGTACCCTACCTTGTCTATCGATCGAGTCCAGGGTCTATTGAAGTCTGAGAACCCTTTGAAGACACTCGTGAAGAAGAAGAGAGACCCGAAGGCAAAGAAAAGTGTGAAGAAGGAGAAGAATTCGAAGAAGGTCCAGAAGTGGACAAAGAGAAATTTCACCCGCCAAGAGCAAGGTATGTTTTACCCAATATACCTCTGTTTACTGTATCAGTGCAACTAAGAGAATAGTACTGGGTACCCAGTGCTGCTTTGGTACCCAGTACTAAGATGCATTCTACTACTTCTACCCAGTACTGGCTACTCAGTACTAGCGCTAGCTTTCGATTTTGACTGAGTATTCTGATTATAGCCAATCGTATTGGTTCCGACCCCGGCTCGTCGGATGATGATGGATGCACCGGAAAGTGCCGTTGCTGTTCCGAAAATGACATTCTGAAGGTGAGGCTGTCTTTTTGAGCGATTTTTATCAGACTTCACGACAAGTGCGTAAACAGGAGAAAACTGAGAGCCTTATTTTCAGAGATCTAAGTCGATCCTTGAGAGGGAAAATCTCCTTATTACTCGGGACTTGGCGGAGGAAAAGGCGAAATCGACAAACGCATCGAAGCGGGCGGCACAAATGGATATGGCGGCACAGACGGAAATCGACGATGGTACTATCAAGAAAGCGCGGCCTTCTGATGTTGGAATCCCTGGATCATCCAAGGATCATGTCTCGAAGAAAAACCTCCAAAGGAACACGTGGACAAAGGAGGAAGATCAAGAAGTCCTGCGTCTGGCTGAGTGTGTTGAACATTTTTGGCTGCATATTCGAACTTGTAACTGAAACAACTAAGCCTGGATGACCAATGTTAACAGTTCTTTTGTAATACTTTGACGTCTCGACAATAGTACTGGTAGCCCAGTACTACCGTATCTCTAAACCACAAACTGTTTTCCAGACTCTACATGGCCATCCCCGGACTTATGGACAAGGGCACCGGCGCTAGCCAAGCTCTTGCCGATTTCATCACTCAGACGAAGGGCATGTTGTACGGACGATCTGGAATGCAGAGCCACTTGTCGTCGCTGAAGAAGTCGAATTACGAGTATTCGGTAATGATTCAGAGAGCCATTGCCAAGAGAGAGCAGATCATCGAGAAGATGCTTAAAGAGGCGAGAGCATCAGATGAAGATTAGTTAGTTCTCCAATATTCACTGTGATTTAGTTGTTATGTTGTTGTTGTACAGGCTTCGACTACTGTTACTGCAAGTACTCTCAGTCTTTCGGTGGCACAAATAGTACTGGGCATCCAGGCTTCGACTACTGTAACTGCAAGTACTCTCAGTCTTTCGGTGGCACAAATAGTACTGGGCATCCAGGCTTCGGAATCTGATTCGAAAATGACCTTTTCCCTTATCGAAATTTTCCAGCCCTGGGTATCCAGGCTTCGGCTACTGTAACTGCAAGTACTCTCAGTCTTTCGGTGGCACAAATAGTACTGGGCATCCAGGCTTCGACTACTGTAACTGCAAGTACTCTCAGTCTTTTTGTGGCACAAATAGTACTGGGCATCCAGGCTTCGACTACTGTAACTGCAAGTACTCTCAGTCTTTCGGTGGCACAAATAGTACTGGGCATCCAGGCTTCGACTACTGTAACCGCAAGTACTCTCAGTCTTTCGGTGGCACAAATAGTACTGGGCATCCAGGCTTCGACTACTGTTACTGCAAGTACTCTCAGTCTTTCGGTGGCACAAATAGTACTGGGCATCCAGGCTTCGACTACTGTTACTGCAAGTACTCTCAGTCTTTCGGTGGCACAAATAGTACTGGGCATCCAGGCTTCGACTACTGTAACTGCAAGTACTCTCAGTCTTTCGGTGGCACAAATAGTACTGGGCATCCAGGCTTCGACTACTGTTACTGCAAGTACTCTCAGTCTTTCGGTGGCACAAATAGTACTGGGCATCCAGGCTTCGACTACTGTGACTGCAAGTACTCTCAGTCTTTCGGTGGCACAAATAGTACTGGGCATCCAGGCTTCGACTACTGTTACTGCAAGTACTCTCAGTCTTTCGGTGGCACAAATAGTACTGGGCATCCAGGCTTCGACTACTGTAACTGCAAGTACTCTCAGTCTTTCGGTGGCACAAATAGTACTGGGCATCCAGGCTTCGACTACTGTAACTGCAAGTACTCTCAGTCTTTCGGTGGCACAAATAGTACTGGGCATCCAGGCTTCGACTACTGTAACTGCAAGTACTCTCAGTCTTTTTGTGGCACAAATAGTACTGGGCATCCAGGCTTCGACTACTGTTACTGCAAGTACTCTCAGTCTTTCGGTGGCACAAATAGTACTGGGCATCCAGGCTTCGACTACTGTAACTGCAAGTACTCTCAGTCTTTCGGTGGCACAAATAGTACTGGGCATCCAGGCTTCGACTACTGTTACTGCAAGTACTCTCAGTCTTTCGGTGGCACAAATAGTACTGGGCATCCAGGCTTCGACTACTGTAACTGCAAGTACTCTCAGTCTTTCGGTGGCACAAATAGTACTGGGCATCCAGGCTTCGACTACTGTTACTGCAAGTACTCTCAGTCTTTCGGTGGCACAAATAGTACTGGGCATCCAGGCTTCGACTACTGTAACTGCAAGTACTCTCAGTCTTTCGGTGGCACAAATAGTACTGGGCATCCAGGCTTCGACTACTGTTACTGCAAGTACTCTCAGTCTTTCGGTGGCACAAATAGTACTGGGCATCCAGGCTTCGACTACTGTGACTGCAAGTACTCTCAGTCTTTCGGTGGCACAAATAGTACTGGGCATCCAGGCTTCGGAATCTGATTCGAAAATGACCTTTTCCCTTATCGAAATTTTCCAGCCCTGGGTATCCAGGCTTCGGCTACTGTAACTGCAAGTACTCTCAGTCTTTCGGTGGCACAAATAGTACTGGGCATCCAGGCTTCGACTACTGTAACTGCAAGTACTCTCAGTCTTTTTGTGGCACAAATAGTACTGGGCATCCAGGCTTCGACTACTGTTACTGCAAGTACTCTCAGTCTTTCGGTGGCACAAATAGTACTGGGCATCCAGGCTTCGACTACTGTAACTGCAAGTACTCTCAGTCTTTCGGTGGCACAAATAGTACTGGGCATCCAGGCTTCGACTACTGTAACTGCAAGTACTCTCAGTCTTTCGGTGGCACAAATAGTACTGGGCATCCAGGCTTCGACTACTGTAACTGCAAGTACTCTCAGTCTTTCGGTGGCACAAATAGTACTGGGCATCCAGGCTTCGACTACTGTAACTGCAAGTACTCTCAGTCTTTCGGTTGCACAAATAGTACTGGGCCTCCAGGCTTCGGCTACTGTAACTGCAGACGTACTGTAAGAATTACAAATAGTACTGGACATCCAATCTTCGAAGTTTGATTTAAAAATAAGCGTTTCATGTATTGGAATCCTCCAGTCCTGGGTACCCAGGATTCGACTAACTGCTACTGCAGCCTTTACGCAACAATTTATGGGATTACGGTAGCGCTACCGTAAGCCCCTACAGTATCCGACATCTACCGTAGCCAATACCTACCGTAATCCTACCGTAACCCTACTGTACCTCTCCAGTCAGTACTAGATCTCCAGTACTAGTTCTATTCAGTTCTAACTAGGTTACGGTAGCGTTACAGTAACCCTCAGGACACTTGAGAATCCGGTAATCCTAGGCACCGCCTAGGCACCGCCTAGGCACCGCCTAGGCACCGCCCCGTGACGGAAAGACGCCTAGGCCACGAAATGTGACCTTAAGTTAAGGTACTTAGGGTTAAGTTAGACCTTAGGTCAATAGCGCATTCGACTCAGCTCGCGATGCAAAAGCATTCGGAAAAGGATTTAGAGCTAACACTCCATAGGGAACAAAGTTACGGATTCCCTGGTATATAAAAAAGATTTTTACAGCCAAAAACCCCCAAACCCAAACCGAAATCCCATTTCGCCTGCAGCTATTTAGGTTTGGGTTTGGGGGTTTTTGGCTGTAAAAATCTTTTTTATATACCAGGGAATCCGTAACTTTGTTCCCTATGGAGTGTTAGCTCTAAATCCTTTTCCGAATGCTTTTGCATCGCGAGCTGAGTCGAATGCGCTATTGACCTAAGGTCTAACTTAACCCTAAGTACCTTAACTTAAGGTCACATTTCGTGGCCTAGGCGTCTTTCCGTCACGGGGCGGTGCCTAGGCGGTGCCTATGCGGTGCCTAGGCGGTGCCTAGGATTACCGGATTCTCAAGTGTCCTGAGGGTTACTGTAACGCTACCGTAACCTAGTTAGAACTGAATAGAACTAGTACTGGAGAACTAGTACTGACTGGAGAGGTACAGTAGGGTTACGGTAGGATTACGGTAGGTATTGGCTACGGTAGATGTCGGATACTGTAGGAGCTTACGGTAGCGCTACCGTAATCCCATAAATTGTTGCGTAAAGGCTGCAGTAGCAGTTAGTCGAATCCTGGGTACCCAGGACTGGAGGATTCCAATACATGAAACGCTTATTTTTAAATCAAAATTCGAAGATTGGATGTCCAGTACTATTTGTAATTCTTACAGTACGTCTGCAGTTACAGTAGCCGAAGCCTGGATGCCCAGTACTATTTGTGCAACCGAAAGACTGAGAGTACTTGCAGTTACAGTAGTCGAAGCCTGGATGCCCAGTACTATTTGTGCCACCGAAAGACTGAGAGTACTTGCAGTTACAGTAGTCGAAGCCTGGATGCCCAGTACTATTTGTGCCACCGAAAGACTGAGAGTACTTGCAGTTACAGTAGTCGAAGCCTGGATGCCCAGTACTATTTGTGCCACCGAAAGACTGAGAGTACTTGCAGTTACAGTAGTCGAAGCCTGGATGCCCAGTACTATTTGTGCCACCGAAAGACTGAGAGTACTTGCAGTTACAGTAGTCGAAGCCTGGATGCCCAGTACTATTTGTGCCACCGAAAGACTGAGAGTACTTGCAGTAACAGTAGTCGAAGCCTGGATGCCCAGTACTATTTGTGCCACCGAAAGACTGAGAGTACTTGCAGTTACAGTAGTCGAAGCCTGGATGCCCAGTACTATTTGTGCCACCGAAAGACTGAGAGTACTTGCAGTTACAGTAGTCGAAGCCTGGATGCCCAGTACTATTTGTGCCACCGAAAGACTGAGAGTACTTGCAGTAACAGTAGTCGAAGCCTGGATGCCCAGTACTATTTGTGCCACCGAAAGACTGAGAGTACTTGCAGTTACAGTAGTCGAAGCCTGGATGCCCAGTACTATTTGTGCCACCGAAAGACTGAGAGTACTTGCAGTAACAGTAGTCGAAGCCTGGATGCCCAGTACTATTTGTGCCACCGAAAGACTGAGAGTACTTGCAGTTACAGTAGTCGAAGCCTGGATGCCCAGTACTATTTGTGCCACCGAAAGACTGAGAGTACTTGCAGTTACAGTAGTCGAAGCCTGGATACCCAGGGCTGGAGAATGTCGATATGGGGAAATCTCATTTTCGAATCAGAATCCGAAGCCTAGATGCCCAGTACTATTTGTGCCACCGAAAGACTGAGAGTACTTGCAGTTACAGTAGTCGAAGCCTGAATACCCAGGGCTGGAGAATGTCGATATGGGGAAATCTCATTTTCGAATCAGAATCCGAAGCCTGGATGCCCAGTACTGTGCTCCAATAACACAAGCATGTCGGTGAAGAGTCGTCCTCCCCCCCCCCCTTCCATTCCGATATTCCGTTTTCATTGTGTTGGCTTAATACTGTGCAAGAATGAGGTTGTGTTTCACGGAAAACAGTGTATTCAATGGAACATCTCAAACAATGAATCTGAACAACAACATAACAACTAAATCACAGTGAATATTGGAGATCTAACTACTCTTCATCTGATGCTCTCGCCTCTTTAAGCATCTTCTCGATGATCTGCTCTCTCTTGGCAATGGATCTCTGAATCATTACCGAATACTCGTAATTCGACTTCTTCAGTGACGACAAGTGGCTCTGCATTCCAGATCGTCCGTACAACATGTCCTTCGTCTGAGTGATGAAATCGGCAAGAGCTTGGCCAGCGCCGGTGCCCTTGTCCACAAGTCCGGGGATGGCCATGTAGAGTCTGGAAAACAGTTTGTGGTTTAGAGATACGGTAGTACTGGGCTACCATGTGGACACTACGTCGTGTGGCGAAGAGGCGCTTTTGGATGGTCCGTCGTAGACGATGACAGAGCACCGTACCCGCAGAGGCAACTACCAAATAAGTTGTCAAACATTCACATCATTGTCTTTGAGAAACTGTAGATTATTATCTGTGTGTGTGTGTGTGTGTGTGTGTGTGTGTGTGTGTGTACATATTCTCAATCAGAAACATTTGCTAATAGAAGTTACTATTATTGTTGGAATTTCGAATAGTTCGTATTACAGTGTTCTTGTTATCGTTGTTCGTGTCATAAATATGACTGAAGTCTCAATATTGGCTATCCAGGACTGACTGTCTTATTATTCCTGGTACCCTAAGCTAAGACACCTAGTACTGGTGTTTCAAGACATATAGATAAATCATGGCTATCGCCATGATTTATATAAAACTTAAGAAACCCGCTAAAAAATGGGGGGGGGGTGAAGACGCCAGCCTAGGCCTGTTGCCTAGTTCCACGTCTTTCTCCACGCCGTCAGCCTGTGAAGCCTAACTGGGCAGCCTGCGGCTGCCCTATAGAAGACTTTTCCTTGTGCCTGAAGGCACAAAAGAAAAAAAGATAGTCTATTTAGGTTCGTGTTTCGGGACCCTGTAAGCTGAAGAGCTATAAAACTTGGGAAAACCCTGATAGACCGTCGCTGCGCGCCGGAAAGAATCTTATAAACGCGTAGGAGTGATGAGAAAAAAGCAAGTTGAAAAGTTATAAAAAAAACTAAAAAATTCTTCGAACTAAGCCTAAGCCTGAGTGTTCAGTAATGGGAAGTCAGTATTGAACATCCAAGCCTAAGCTTCCAGGGCTGAAAGGTCAAGCCTAAGTTTCCAGGGCTGAAGGGTCAAGCCTAAGTTTCCAGGGCTGAAGGGTCAAGCCTAAGTCTCTAGTACTGCCGAACTGAGCCTAAGCCTAACGGCTAGGCCGAAAAACCAGAAAAGCCACTACGGAGGCTCGAAACTTATAAAACTATAGAAATGCTTTGTAACCCTAAGGCAATCGTCAAGCCTAAACGCCCGAAAAAAGACTCTGGAAGCTCGAAACTTATAAAACTATAGAAATGCTTTGTAACCCTAAGGCAATCGTCAAGCCTAAATGCCCGAAAAAAGACTGGAAGCTCGAAACTTATAAAACTATAGAAATGCTTTGTAACCCTAATGCAATCTACAGGCCCAAACGCCCGAAAAAAGACTCTGGAAGCTCGAAACTTATAAAACTATAGAAATGCTCCTAGTTATTCCGCCGCTCTGCGGCGGAAGGTTCTATCCTGACAGCCAAAACCTAAATAGGCCCTTTATTCATCTTTTACAGACTTGCGTGATGCTAGCGCCCTTCACCCTTTTAGTACTGATTCGTCAGTACTGAAGATCTAGCACTGGAGGTCCATTGTTGACCACAGTTAGAGTGTATAGAGCCTCGAAGTAGCTGATTTGCTCATTGCAGATCGCAACCATGGCTGCGCCAGGTCGTGTGCTCGAAGGTCTTCCCTCGAACGACGAAGTAGCCGCTGAGCGCCTCACCCACGTGCCCCTTGCCTTTTGTCATTACGACACTAACGAGGTAGCCTGAACTCCTAATTCAATTAATATTGAAATAAGTCCAGACTTTTCAGATTCGTTCTGAAGCAGATGGCAGTTCGGTACGCCAACAATGACTCGAAGATGAATGTCATCAATGTAAGTGACCAAAGATCATCATCAATTATTCTTGTTCATATGAATTGTTGCAGTACCTACTCACTCTCTTCCGATCGGTCGAGGGAAATGCCCGCCTTCGAGGAATCATCTCTACGATGAATTTTGCTTTGGGTGGTATCCGTTGCTACGGTTAAGACAGATCATTCAATTCACCTTGTTCTAATGATAAATACCGTTGCACCCATACTCCGATCTATCTTGTTTACACTATCTTCCCCGTTCTCCTCTCTCCCTTTGAGGAGAGGGAGAGTTCTAGGCCACCATCTGTTTATGCCTAGTGCCAGTCTCTCGTCCCGCTCTCACAGGGAATGGTCGCCCTGTGAGGAGCATCCGCAGATAAAGATGACTCCCATCAATACGTAGTTCGCATATCCAACGATACATTCATTCATCAGTACTGGGATATCAGTAATCACAATTCATTACTGACCAGCCATGCCTGAACGGCTAGGCTTACTCTTTGGCGCGTCGCATCACGCAAGTCTGTAAAAGATGAATAAAGGGCCTATTTAGGTTTTGGCTGTCAGGATAGAACCTTCCGCCGCAGAGCGGCGGAATAACTAGGAGCATTTCTATAGTTTTATAAGTTTCGAGCTTCCAGAGTCTTTTTTCGGGCGTTTGGGCCTGTAGATTGCATTAGGGTTACAAAGCATTTCTATAGTTTTATAAGTTTCGAGCTTCCAGTCTTTTTTCGGGCATTTAGGCTTGACGATTGCCTTAGGGTTACAAAGCATTTCTATAGTTTTATAAGTTTCGAGCTTCCAGAGTCTTTTTTCGGGCGTTTAGGCTTGACGATTGCCTTAGGGTTACAAAGCATTTCTATAGTTTTATAAGTTTCGAGCCTCCGTAGTGGCTTTTCTGGTTTTTCGGCCTAGCCGTTAGGCTTAGGCTCAGTTCGGCAGTACTAGAGACTTAGGCTTGACCCTTCAGCCCTGGAAACTTAGGCTTGACCCTTCAGCCCTGGAAACTTAGGCTTGACCTTTCAGCCCTGGAAGCTTAGGCTTGGATGTTCAATACTGACTTCCCATTACTGAACACTCAGGCTTAGGCTTAGTTCGAAGAATTTTTTAGTTTTTTTTATAACTTTTCAACTTGCTTTTTTCTCATCACTCCTACGCGTTTATAAGATTCTTTCCGGCGCGCAGCGACGGTCTATCAGGGTTTTCCCAAGTTTTATAGCTCTTCAGCTTACAGGGTCCCGAAACACGAACCTAAATAGACTATCTTTTTTTCTTTTGTGCCTTCAGGCACAAGGAAAAGTCTTCTATAGGGCAGCCGCAGGCTGCCCAGTTAGGCTTCACAGGCTGACGGCGTGGAGAAAGACGTGGAACTAGGCAACAGGCCTAGGCTGGCGTCTTCACCCCCCCCCCCCATTTTTTAGCGGGTTTCTTAAGTTTTATATAAATCATGGCGATAGCCATGATTTATCTATATGTCTTGAAACACCAGTACTAGGTGTCTTAGCTTAGGGTACCAGGAATAATAAGACAGTCAGTCCTGGATAGCCAATATTGAGACTTCAGTCATATTTATGACACGAACAACGATAACAAGAACACTGTAATACGAACTATTCGAAATTCCAACAATAATAGTAACTTCTATTAGCAAATGTTTCTGATTGAGAATATGTACACACACACACACACACACACACACACACACACACAGATAATAATCTACAGTTTCTCAAAGACAATGATGTGAATGTTTGACAACTTATTTGGTAGTTGCCTCTGCGGGTACGGTGCTCTGTCATCGTCTACGACGGACCATCCAAAAGCGCCTCTTCGCCACACGACGTAGTGTCCACATGGTAGCCCAGTACTACCGTATCTCTAAACCACAAACTGTTTTCCAGACTCTACATGGCCATCCCCGGACTTGTGGACAAGGGCACCGGCGCTGGCCAAGCTCTTGCCGATTTCATCACTCAGACGAAGGACATGTTGTACGGACGATCTGGAATGCAGAGCCACTTGTCGTCACTGAAGAAGTCGAATTACGAGTATTCGGTAATGATTCAGAGATCCATTGCCAAGAGAGAGCAGATCATCGAGAAGATGCTTAAAGAGGCGAGAGCATCAGATGAAGAGTAGTTAGATCTCCAATATTCACTGTGATTTAGTTGTTATGTTGTTGTTCAGATTCATTGTTTGAGATGTTCCATTGAATACACTGTTTTCCGTGAAACACAACCTCATTCTTGCACAGTATTAAGCCAACACAATGAAAACGGAATATCGGAATGGAAGGGGGGGGGGGAGGACGACTCTTCACCGACATGCTTGTGTTATTGGAGCACAGTACTGGGCATCCAGGCTTCGGATTCTGATTCGAAAATGAGATTTCCCCATATCGACATTCTCCAGCCCTGGGTATTCAGGCTTCGACTACTGTAACTGCAAGTACTCTCAGTCTTTCGGTGGCACAAATAGTACTGGGCATCCAGGCTTCGGATTCTGATTCGAAAATGAGATTTCCCCATATCGACATTCTCCAGCCCTGGGTATCCAGGCTTCGACTACTGTAACTGCAAGTACTCTCAGTCTTTCGGTGGCACAAATAGTACTGGGCATCCAGGCTTCGACTACTGTAACTGCAAGTACTCTCAGTCTTTCGGTGGCACAAATAGTACTGGGCATCCAGGCTTCGACTACTGTTACTGCAAGTACTCTCAGTCTTTCGGTGGCACAAATAGTACTGGGCATCCAGGCTTCGACTACTGTAACTGCAAGTACTCTCAGTCTTTCGGTGGCACAAATAGTACTGGGCATCCAGGCTTCGACTACTGTTACTGCAAGTACTCTCAGTCTTTCGGTGGCACAAATAGTACTGGGCATCCAGGCTTCGACTACTGTAACTGCAAGTACTCTCAGTCTTTCGGTGGCACAAATAGTACTGGGCATCCAGGCTTCGACTACTGTAACTGCAAGTACTCTCAGTCTTTCGGTGGCACAAATAGTACTGGGTATCCAGGCTTCGACTACTGTTACTGCAAGTACTCTCAGTCTTTCGGTGGCACAAATAGTACTGGGCATCCAGGCTTCGACTACTGTAACTGCAAGTACTCTCAGTCTTTCGGTGGCACAAATAGTACTGGGCATCCAGGCTTCGACTACAGTAACTGCAAGTACTCTCAGTCTTTCGGTGGCACAAATAGTACTGGGCATCCAGGCTTCGGAATCTGATTCGAAAATGACCTTTTTCCTTATCGAAATTTTCCAGCCCTGGGTATCCAGGCTTCGGCTACTGTAACTGCAAGTACTCTCAGTCTTTCGGTGGCACAAATAGTACTGGGCATCCAGGCTTCGACTACTGTAACTGCAAGTACTCTCAGTCTTTTTGTGGCACAAATAGTAAAGGCATCCAGGCTTCGACTACTGTTACTGCAAGTACTCTCAGTCTTTCGGTGGCACAAATAGTACTGGGCATCCAGGCTTCGACTGCTGTAACTGCAAGTACTCTCAGTCTTTCGGTGGCACAAATAGTACTGGGCATCCAGGCTTCGGCTACTGTAACTGCAAGTACTCTCAGTCTTTCGGTGGCACAAATAGTACTGGGCATCCAGGCTTCGACTACTGTAACTGCAAGTACTCTCAGTCTTTTTGTGGCACAAATAGTACTGGGCATCCAGGCTTCGACTACTGTTACTGCAAGTACTCTCAGTCTTTCGGTGGCACAAATAGTACTGGGCATCCAGGCTTCGACTACTGTAACTGCAAGTACTCTCAGTCTTTCGGTGGCACAAATAGTACTGGGCATCCAGGCTTCGACTACTGTAACTGCAAGTACTCTCAGTCTTTCGGTGGCACAAATAGTACTGGGCATCCAGGCTTCGACTACTGTAACTGCAAGTACTCTCAGTCTTTCGGTGGCACAAATAGTACTGGGCATCCAGGCTTCGACTACAGTAACTGCAAGTACTCTCAGTCTTTCGGTGGCACAAATAGTACTGGGCATCCAGGCTTCGACTACTGTAACTGCAAGTACTCTCAGTCTTTCGGTGGCACAAATAGTACTGGGCATCCAGGCTTCGACTACTGTAACTGCAAGTACTCTCAGTCTTTCGGTGGCACAAATAGTACTGGGCATCCAGGCTTCGACTACAGTAACTGCAAGTACTCTCAGTCTTTCGGTGGCACAAATAGTACTGGGCATCCAGGCTTCGGAATCTGATTCGAAAATGACCTTTTCCCTTATCGAAATTTTCCAGCCCTGGGTATCCAGGCTTCGGCTACTGTAACTGCAAGTACTCTCAGTCTTTCGGTGGCACAAATAGTACTGGGCATCCAGGCTTCGACTACTGTAACTGCAAGTACTCTCAGTCTTTTTGTGGCACAAATAGTACTGGGCATCCAGGCTTCGACTACTGTTACTGCAAGTACTCTCAGTCTTTCGGTGGCACAAATAGTACTGGGCATCCAGGCTTCGACTGCTGTAACTGCAAGTACTCTCAGTCTTTCGGTGGCACAAATAGTACTGGGCATCCAGGCTTCGACTACTGTTACTGCAAGTACTCTCAGTCTTTCGGTGGCACAAATAGTACTGGGCATCCAGGCTTCGACTACTGTAACTGCAAGTACTCTCAGTCTTTCGGTGGCACAAATAGTACTGGGCATCCAGGCTTCGACTACTGTAACTGCAAGTACTCTCAGTCTTTCGGTGGCACAAATAGTACTGGGCATCCAGGCTTCGACTACTGTTACTGCAAGTACTCTCAGTCTTTCGGTGGCACAAATAGTACTGGGCATCCAGGCTTCGACTACTGTAACTGCAAGTACAGTCAATACTAAATAAAGTGAACCGTTTATGATAACTTATGATAACTTATGATAAGAATCCATAAAACATTGATTACGAAGCGGAGAGTAGATGAATCGCGCTGAAATTTGGAGAGGATACCGATTTCATAAGTACCGATCGCTGGACGATCTTGAAAAAAAATAATTTAAAAATAATTTTTTGAGTCTACACACATTTGGAAAAAAAGTCAGTTTGCGACTCACCAAATCCAGATCTACAGTATGACGGTCCGCGAATTCGCTCGCGATCGCCCGTGCTTTTCTCTTTTTGGCACAACTGAATTTCATTTATTTTCGAAATAGCTCTCGCTTTCGACTCGTTAAATCTGTGCTAATTGTTGTTACTTACTTGTTTTGCTGCGCAAAACGATAACAGCAATGCTCCCGTCACGCCCGTTATCATATTTCGGCCAAAAACCCAATTTCTCGCTCTGTTTCGCGTGTTTTACCTTGCCTTTTAGCATTTATCCTCGTTTACGCTCAGTAATGGTTATAATTGTAGGGCCAAACGTCTGTCCCCAAACGTCTTTCGCGTGTTTTACCTTGCCTTTTAGCATTTATCCTCGTTTACGCTCAGTGATGGTTATAATTGAAGGGCCAAACGTCTGTCCCGTGGACTCAAGCGCAAGCACCTCGCTCTTCTATAAAAAGTAAGCCATTTTCTCTAATTATTTCGTTCTTTCTTATCTTTCGGTTCTTGTTTGTCTCCATTTTGCTGATAATATTGTCGTAACTACCAATAAAAGAGCGTGAACGCACCGCACCGATTTCCTTCACCTCTATTGCGGTAGATCAAAGGTGCTTTCTTGATTGATTCCCTTTTGATATTCCCAGTGGAATCGAGGTGAGGGTTGATCTTCATTAATAAGGAAGAATAGGGAGTGCTAAAAGGTTGAATAGCATTGCTTCTAGATAATGTTATTTTGTAACGTTCATAATTGGCAGGCGCGCGCTGTCCTCGAGAAGCCCGCCACCATCAAGACTCATCTCCGTGACATGGTCATCCTCCCCGAGATGGCCGGATCCGGCGTCGAAATATAAAACCAGGTGCGTCTTTCTTTCATGTTATTATTAGATTAACCATTCTCGCAGTTGTGGTGGTTAGTTCCGCATCTTATTTCTTGAGCATTGATTGAAACTTGTAATCGCCATTCCCTTTTCTGATTATGATCGCGTTTACAAACTTCGTTGAGTTATTATTGTTCTGCTCAGAAGCAGGCATTTGTTAAAAAGATGCTGAACTGACCCCCATCAACTGCAGAGACCTTGTCAATTGCTTCTTATCTGTTGTCTTTGGACTGGACATTGTTTATTTTCAATTGTTCAGATTCGATCACGCTCAGAGAGCTCGCCATCTCATACAAGCCCGTCAAGCACGGTCGCCCCGGTATCGAAGCCGCCCACTCTTCGCGTTTCATCCCCCTCAAGTAAACGCATCGCTTGGGTTTGTAAATATTTTTGTGATAAATATGTATATTTCTCTGGTCTGTGCTTACGTGTTTCATACAACATTTATCAACATGGGAGTCAACGACAAGAACGGGGTAGGCAACAAGTGCGAAATGAACTACATGCCTTAATTACTCACTCTCCTTCTTGATCTTCTTGTTTATATCAAATAAGGGGGATTCGCTCTGTCCAGCGTTATCAGGAGTGTCATTCTCTCCCGAGTCAGCTCTCGGGGAAGAGATATGTCTCTTTCTGTTTCCACTGACAGGAGCAGTCGAACGGGCAGGGAGAGAGGGAGTTGAATCATGAGAATGATGAGAAGGGGTGGGGGAAGGTTCCCTAGATGAATCGCTTGATTCAATTCTAGCCTTACGAGGCTGAGAGGCCTTCTTGGGGTTGAATCTCTTCTTCGGTCTCTGTTTTCTGGTGAATGCCTTGAGTGGGTTCTTCTTTTCGGTAATTCTATTCATGGCATATTGGTTCATTCTCTCCGTCATGGCACTCAAAGCCAGTTCCTTCTGATCCCATGTGGAGAACTCTCGACGATGAATTACGCACTGCAATGAGGTAGCCTTTTGATATATCTAAGATTACAATGCTCACATCGCTCACATCGCACTGGGAGGAAGAAAGGCTGAAGCCGAGTTTGAGGGAGGAGGAGGAAGGTGGGTTACGGTAGCCGAAATGTTCGATGAAGTCTGAGATATGGATTGGATCGAACGATAAAGAAAGAAGGAGGTACCACCGCGCCAGGAGTAGAGACAGGTACGATGGGGCGAGGGACCGAAGTTGCACGACGACTCGATGAAGGGCCGGGTTGGGAAGGCGATCCACTCGTCGACACAATCGTCATGTTCTGAAACATCCAACATATAATTAGCCCTCTCCATTGAGCATACTCTTGTTTGTATGAACGACATAATGTGCAGAATAGAGTGTACTATCCATTCAGGTATCACTAATTCTCACTGTTCGACGACTTCTCTTCGAATTGTCTGGAGTTGATGCTCCGTTCTCCATCGCGAACTGCAGTGCAGCCAGCTTCCTTCTGCCTCCAGAATCCTTGAGAACTGCTCTGAATCCTCCACCAAGATTGACAGTGACAGTCCGTCCAGCCGCTCCAACTCCGTCAATGTTGTCCTCATCGACCATCTCAAACGTGTCATCATCTACACGCTTCACAAGCCAGAGAACCATTGTCTGAAACAGTATAAAACATTAAAAAATAACACAATTCACATTGTAAACACGCAAAAGAAAAAGAAACAGAAGAAATTCGCTGTGATGATGATGTGTGTGGTGTGACAAAAGACAGAATGCACGCAATGATCTTTGGTCTTTGTGATTTTCTTTATCTTTTATCTTATTTCACCAAATTATTTTCTCATTTTGATTTACTTTTCTGATTCAGTGTCGTCTGCCACTCCTTTGAGATGGGGCGACCTAAAAAGGTTCGTTGCTAGTTTCTCTATTTTGCACTATCCTTGGTTTATCACGCCATTTCTACGACTTTCCTGTTGATCCATTCGTATTCTGTTGCAGGATGGAAA
The DNA here is from genome assembly GCA_036245825.1 of Pristionchus entomophagus. Lineage (NCBI taxonomy): Eukaryota > Metazoa > Nematoda > Chromadorea > Rhabditida > Neodiplogasteridae > Pristionchus > Pristionchus entomophagus. The sequence continues at coordinate 50,212 of BTSX01000006.1, forward strand.
TCAATATCAAGAGCGACTTCGGCTGAAGGAGAGGAACAAGCATCTGGGAAGGAAGGAGTTGCGGGACCATGCGAGACTCTGGAGGGATGAGCGAATGTCGTTCGCAGCAATCGCTAAGCGATTGAATGAGCTTGGCGAGAACATCTCCGCAAGCACGGTGCGTCGTCAGTTGTTGAAGAAGGAGAAGAGGGAGAAGAAATACACTCCTCGTTCTGTCCCATTGGCAATGCATGAGGGAGTGAGGGGGTTCATCAAAGAATTGTATGACAAAGATGGGCACAGAACAACAGCTCAAGTGCAAAAATTAATTGAGGATCACTTTGGACTAAAGGTACTGTACTTTTCACAATCGGATAGTAGATCATTCTATGTTCAGGTCTCGAAAGGTGTGGTGTCTGTTTGGAGAGGGGAAATGGGATATCGGGTAATGCGTGCTCGCTACGGTTTCTCTGTGCGATTGATCAATCGGGGCATTCGACTGGCATACGCCACTCAAAAGGTGTGAACTAGACTGAAAAGGGAGTATTTATCGATTTTCTTTGTAGCTGAGAACGAATGAGCAGTTTATGCTGCATGTGTTTTCTGATGAGATGGTAGTCCAGTTGGACAAGAATGCGAAATGTGTGTGGGTGAACGCACGATCGGCTGCTGTCCTCCCCGCACCAAAATTCTCCCAGAAGGTTGTTCAATCTCTATGACATTTCTCTCAATAGCTCCGATTCTCCTAGATCCTTATATGGGCAGCTATCTCATGGCGTGGCCCTTCTCCAATGGTCATTCTATCTGGAAACACTGGGGTGGATTCAGTGGTGTATCAGGACATATTGGATCAGGCTCTGGTCCCATTCATGAGGTCAGACTGGAAAAGAAGATGAGAATGACATGGTTCTATCACAGATCAACGTATGGATCCGCCGGAGTATACGTGCAGGACTCCGCCCCCGCTCATGTCTCAAAATCAACAAAGAGATTTCTCAGGAACAAGGGAATAGAGGTAATGCATGAACATTAAAACAACTTCACTCTTTCTTTTTCAGTGCGAGGAGTATCCACCGGAGTCACCAGATGCTAATCCGATTGAATTGATCTGGGCACTGATGAAGAGATGGATAGTGAATGAGCATCGTCCCACCAATATGGATCAACTGATGGAAGGAGCCAAGCTCTGGTGGAACAACCTTTGCACTCTCACCCTATGCCGATCAGTAATAAGTGGAGTCCCCGCCTCTCTCAAGAGGATTGTGGAAGCGGATGGTGGACCAGTCCACAATTAGACTAGTATGCTAGTGTCCCTTCTTACATCTCCCTGTTGATAAATGTTGTATGAAACACGTAAGCACAGACCAGAGAAATATACATATTTATCACAAAAATATTTACAAACCCAAGCGATGCGTTTACTTGAGGGGGATGAAACGCGAAGAGTGGGCGGCTTCGATACCGGGGCGACCGTGCTTGACGGGCTTGTATGAGATGGCGAGCTCTCTGAGCGTGATCGAATCTGAACAATTGAAAATAAACAATGTCCAGTCCAAAGACAACAGATAAGAAGCAATTGACAAGGTCTCTGCAGTTGATGGGGGTCAGTTCAGCATCTTTTTAACAAATGCCTGCTTCTGAGCAGAACAATAATAACTCAACGAAGTTTGTAAACGCGATCATAATCAGAAAAGGGAATGGCGATTACAAGTTTCAATCAATGCTCAAGAAATAAGATGCGGAACTAACCACCACAACTGCGAGAATGGTTAATCTAATAATAACATGAAAGAAAGACGCACCTGGTTTTATATTTCGACGCCGGATCCGGCCATCTCGGGGAGGATGACCATGTCACGGAGATGAGTCTTGATGGTGGCGGGCTTCTCGAGGACAGCGCGCGCCTGCCAATTATGAACGTTACAAAATAACATTATCTAGAAGCAATGCTATTCAACCTTTTAGCACTCCCTATTCTTCCTTATTAATGAAGATCAACCCTCACCTCGATTCCACTGGGAATATCAAAAGGGAATCAATCAAGAAAGCACCTTTGATCTACCGCAATAGAGGTGAAGGAAATCGGTGCGGTGCGTTCACGCTCTTTTATTGGTAGTTACGACAATATTATCAGCAAAATGGAGACAAACAAGAACCGAAAGATAAGAAAGAACGAAATAATTAGAGAAAATGGCTTACTTTTTATAGAAGAGCGAGGTGCTTGCGCTTGAGTCCACGGGACAGACGTTTGGCCCTTCAATTATAACCATCACTGAGCGTAAACGAGGATAAATGCTAAAAGGCAAGGTAAAACACGCGAAAGACGTTTGGGGACAGACGTTTGGCCCTACAATTATAACCATTACTGAGCGTAAACGAGGATAAATGCTAAAAGGCAAGGTAAAACACGCGAAACAGAGCGAGAAATTGGGTTTTTGGCCGAAATATGATAACGGGCGTGACGGGAGCATTGCTGTTATCGTTTTGCGCAGCAAAACAAGTAAGTAACAACAATTAGCACAGATTTAACGAGTCGAAAGCGAGAGCTATTTCGAAAATAAATGAAATTCAGTTGTGCCAAAAAGAGAAAAGCACGGGCGATCGCGAGCGAATTCGCGGACCGTCATACTGTAGATCTGGATTTGGTGAGTCGCAAACTGACTTTTTTTCCAAATGTGTGTAGACTCAAAAAATTATTTTTAAATTATTTTTTTTCAAGATCGTCCAGCGATCGGTACTTATGAAATCGGTATCCTCTCCAAATTTCAGCGCGATTCATCTACTCTCCGCTTCGTAATCAATGTTTTATGGATTCTTATCATAAGTTATCATAAGTTATCATAAACGGTTCACTTTATTTAGTATTGACTGTACTCTCAGTCTTTCGGTGGCACAAATAGTACTGGGCATCCAGGCTTCGACTACTGTAACTGCAAGTACTCTCAGTCTTTCGGTGGCACAAATAGTACTGGGCATCCAGGCTTCGACTACTGTTACTGCAAGTACTCTCAGTCTTTCGGTGGCACAAATAGTACTGGGCATCCAGGCTTCGACTACTGTAACTGCAAGTACTCTCAGTCTTTCGGTGGCACAAATAGTACTGGGCATCCAGGCTTCGACTACAGTAACTGCAAGTACTCTCAGTCTTTCGGTGGCACAAATAGTACTGGGCATCCAGGCTTCGACTACTGTAACTGCAAGTACTCTCAGTCTTTCGGTGGCACAAATAGTACTGGGCATCCAGGCTTCGACTACTGTAACTGCAAGTACTCTCAGTCTTTCGGTGGCACAAATAGTACTGGGCATCCAGGCTTCGACTACTGTTACTGCAAGTACTCTCAGTCTTTCGGTGGCACAAATAGTACTGGGCATCCAGGCTTCGACTACTGTAACTGCAAGTACTCTCAGTCTTTCGGTGGCACAAATAGTACTGGGCATCCAGGCTTCGACTACTGTAACTGCAAGTACTCTCAGTCTTTCGGTGGCACAAATAGTACTGGGCATCCAGGCTTCGACTACTGTTACTGCAAGTACTCTCAGTCTTTCGGTGGCACAAATAGTACTGGGCATCCAGGCTTCGACTACTGTAACTGCAAGTACTCTCAGTCTTTCGGTGGCACAAATAGTACTGGGCATCCAGGCTTCGACTACAGTAACTGCAAGTACTCTCAGTCTTTCGGTGGCACAAATAGTACTGGGCATCCAGGCTTCGGAATCTGATTCGAAAATGACCTTTTCCCTTATCGAAATTTTCCAGCCCTGGGTATCCAGGCTTCGGCTACTGTAACTGCAAGTACTCTCAGTCTTTCGGTGGCACAAATAGTACTGGGCATCCAGGCTTCGACTACTGTAACTGCAAGTACTCTCAGTCTTTTTGTGGCACAAATAGTACTGGGCATCCAGGCTTCGACTACTGTTACTGCAAGTACTCTCAGTCTTTCGGTGGCACAAATAGTACTGGGCATCCAGGCTTCGACTACTGTAACTGCAAGTACTCTCAGTCTTTCGGTGGCACAAATAGTACTGGGCATCCAGGCTTCGACTACTGTAACTGCAAGTACTCTCAGTCTTTCGGTGGCACAAATAGTACTGGGCATCCAGGCTTCGACTACAGTAACTGCAAGTACTCTCAGTCTTTCGGTGGCACAAATAGTACTGGGCATCCAGGCTTCGACTACTGTAACTGCAAGTACTCTCAGTCTTTCGGTGGCACAAATAGTACTGGGCATCCAGGCTTCGACTACTGTAACTGCAAGTACTCTCAGTCTTTCGGTGGCACAAATAGTACTGGGCATCCAGGCTTCGACTACAGTAACTGCAAGTACTCTCAGTCTTTCGGTGGCACAAATAGTACTGGGCATCCAGGCTTCGGAATCTGATTCGAAAATGACCTTTTCCCTTATCGAAATTTTCCAGCCCTGGGTATCCAGGCTTCGGCTACTGTAACTGCAAGTACTCTCAGTCTTTCGGTGGCACAAATAGTACTGGGCATCCAGGCTTCGACTACTGTAACTGCAAGTACTCTCAGTCTTTTTGTGGCACAAATAGTACTGGGCATCCAGGCTTCGACTACTGTTACTGCAAGTACTCTCAGTCTTTCGGTGGCACAAATAGTACTGGGCATCCAGGCTTCGACTGCTGTAACTGCAAGTACTCTCAGTCTTTCGGTGGCACAAATAGTACTGGGCATCCAGGCTTCGACTACTGTTACTGCAAGTACTCTCAGTCTTTCGGTGGCACAAATAGTACTGGGCATCCAGGCTTCGACTACTGTAACTGCAAGTACTCTCAGTCTTTCGGTGGCACAAATAGTACTGGGCATCCAGGCTTCGACTACTGTAACTGCAAGTACTCTCAGTCTTTCGGTGGCACAAATAGTACTGGGCATCCAGGCTTCGACTACTGTTACTGCAAGTACTCTCAGTCTTTCGGTGGCACAAATAGTACTGGGCATCCAGGCTTCGACTACTGTAACTGCAAGTACTCTCAGTCTTTCGGTGGCACAAATAGGCCTGGGCATCCAGGCTTCGACTACTGTAACTGCAAGTACTCTCAGTCTTTCGGTGGCACAAATAGTACTGGGCATCCAGGCTTCGACTACTGTAACTGCAAGTACTCTCAGTCTTTCGGTGGCACAAATAGTACTGGGCATCCAGGCTTCGACTACTGTAACTGCAAGTACTCTCAGTCTTTCGGTGGCACAAATAGTACTGGGCATCCAGGCTTCGACTACTGTAACTGCAAGTACTCTCAGTCTTTCGGTGGCACAAATAGTACTGGGCATCCAGGCTTCGACTACTGTAACTGCAAGTACTCTCAGTCTTTCGGTTGCACAAATAGTACTGGGCATCCAGGCTTCGGCTACTGTAACTGCAGACGTACTGTAAGAATTACAAATAGTACTGGACATCCAATCTTCGAATTTTGATTTAAAAATAAGCGTTTCATGTATTGGAATCCTCCAGTCCTGGGTACCCAGGATTCGACTAACTGCTACTGCAGCCTTTACGCAACAATTTATGGGATTACGGTAGCGCTACCGTAAGCCCCTACAGTATCCGACATCTACCGTAGCCAATACCTACCGTAATCCTACCGTAACCCTACCGTACCTCTCCAGTCAGTACTAGTTCTCCAGTACTAGTTCTATTCAGTTCTAACTAGGTTACGGTAGCGTTACAGTAACCCTCAGGACACTTGAGAATCCGGTAATCCTAGGCACCGCCTAGGCACCGCCTAGGCACCGCCTAGGCACCGCCTAGGCACCGCCCCGTACGAAAATAACTGGTAGCAATTCAATAAGGAAGGGAGTGGAGGAGGTGAGTCACCACCTCCGGAAAGCGCTCGGCGCAAGAGTGAGGAGTCGGAGGGGGAGGCGAGGGGGAAGCGACTGACCTCGCGCGCGCCTCCCGCTCTCGTCTCTCACCAGATTGATCTACCACTTCGGTATCGTAGATCAAGGCTGGCAGGCTGCCAATATTTGCGTTTTTCAACTTTAAAATACTCTTACGGGGGTAAAAATGTCCTTGCGGATCGAATGCGCTTATCGCCGAGTCGATACGGAGCCGGGAAGTGCTCGAAAATCGGCTCCAAAAGTGATATACATTGTATTTTGGGATATAACTCGCTTCGCCGTGATCCGATTGGCTTGGAAACAGTGCAAACCATGCTCAACTTTTCGAGTTACATCTATGACATGTGCGAGTGCGAGAAACCTACTTTGAAATGGATTTTGTGATGGATTTTGAATCAAAAATGACATTTTTTGAGGAAAAAATATCCGAAGTCGCTCTTTGAAAGATTCCAGGAGCTAAATTGTGAGAACTCAACAAATCCTGGTTCAAAAAAACGTCGCTCTTTCAAATGAAGACCAGCGCGAGACGATGCAAGCAAAAGCCGCAAAACGCCGTCCACTTTTTGAAGGTACATTGATGAAAAAGAGGGAATTGATCCTAAAGTAGCCATGATGCTAGTAAGGAATGCGCCGCGAATCCCCCAGAAGTAACAGGCGTAATTTAGAACGATAACATTTAAAGAAATCGTGAACCGACTGACCGTCCAGTCATGTCCACTATCTGCCCAAGACTAGAGGGCCAGGCACGATCAAGCCTGGGAGGACATTTATGTTACTGTGGAACTAAGCCTGACTGACCATTCATGTCCCCTATCTGCCCAAGACTGGAAGGCCAGGCATGACCAAACATTCTCATTTCATTCCAATTGTTTGTTTAAAGTGTGTTGCACTCTGGACTTCTCGAAGTTAACTTCATAACGATCAACTTTGAACGAAAAACACTTCAACGACAACTATCGGTATTCATTATGGTATTCAAAGCGAAACAAAACGAACTTCAACGAACTTCAACGAAAGCATAAAATGGTCTAAACTTCTTGGAGAAACGGGAAAATTAATTATTGAAATAAGTGGAGGAACTTAGAATATAGTTTTGAATAACATTACAGATCGAGTATCATTACTATGGTCTACTTCTTGGCGAAGCTACGACGCTTGGTCTTAGCCGCTTTCTCCTTCTGTTTACGGAACTTAGCGTACTCCTCACGAAGACTGATTCCTGCAGGGGTGCCTGTTCTCGTGTTCGTGATTCGTGAGAGATGAGACTGGATGCCGCTCGGGGTACGTCCAACGAGAATCGTCGAATCGAGCGATTCGATCAGCACGGCCAGCGTGTAGCCAGCAATTCCTGTGGCAGAGCCATCCCATAGGAAGCGCCTGAAAGTTGAAAATATCAGAATCCCCTCGATTATGTTTGTCCCAGTACTAACCGCTCAGGCCTAATCTCTCAGGTTTAAATGTGATTTTTTTGACCCAATCCTGACTGCTCAGGGTTACCCACTACTGACTGCCCAGTACTGATGACCACGGTAGCCAACTATGAAATTTCTCCCTGTACTCACCGAGCTAGCTTGAGTAGCTCTGCAGACTCGTCTGCACTCCACGTGTTCCTGCCAGGCGAGTTGGCTTCGGAGTCAGACTCGCACTCGTCAGTCTTCTCCTTCTCTTCATCGTCTTCCCATTCCATCTTCTCTTCTTCCTCCTTGCCCTGCACCTCCTCTCCTCCATTCTCATTCGCGTCACTCCACTCGCTCAGGGGATCATCGGTCTTGGGCGCCTTATTGGCCTTCTTCACGTTCTCCTTCTTCTTTTTCTTTCTCAGAAGGTCATCGGCAGCTCTGCGGACAAACTGCCTATTCTGCTCTTCCAGAAGCCGGATCTGCTCCTGAAAAAACCATACATCAGCAATGGCTCGCCAGTGGTGGACACTCAGTACTGATAAACCAAGCTTGATAATATTCTCAAGTAACGAAGACAACAGATCCTTCCTACAGAACCCAGTCTTGGAAAGCCAGGATAATCAACGGAATAGGCTGTGGGAATGAATTCAGAAGTCATCGACTACCTTTCGTTACCTTCAGAATCTGGTTCTCCCTACAGCAGTGGGGGCAGCCGCGGGTAGACTTCGCAGACTCCTTGCCGCCCTCCTTCGCTCCGGTCTTGGCCATTCGATCCTCATCATCATCCGACGATGAATCAGAAGACGACGAGGAAGATCTCATCGGAGGATCTCTCGTTTTTCCTGAAAAGCGAAAGATTCTTCATAATATTGCAATATTGCCGTTTAGGCGCTAAAGCTTGACACAGTGTCCGAACCGCTTTCTGAATGAGGCGTCTTCTGCTTCTTCTTGTTCGACTTGGCGTTCGGAGTCCTCTTCGAAGAGTCTGAGACTTTCCATCATTATAAAAAAATTATGCTCAACCGTATTACTGGCGCACCAAGCCTGCACCACCAGGCCTGAAGCCTCAGTACTCCCCCCTTTCGCACACCCAGTACTGGAGCGTCAGGACTGAGCCTGACCATTTATTGTAACGATAAAGTATGTACCTCTCGTACGAGTGTCCCATCGTCGCTTCTTGCAATCTCTGGCACGACCTAGTTGAGATGTGTCCAATTCATCTTCGTAACGTAGACTCCCCTCCGAATCCGTGATCATGACTGCAAAGACGAGAGTTCGGCGCTTGTCCTTTGAACAAGTCTTTTTTCCCAAGCAGTCATACCTCGCTTCCTTGGAGGTCCTCTATTGGGAACTCTCGGTGTCTCGCTGACACGAGCGGATGCATTCTTGTTCTCAGGCACTTCATCCTCCTCAACCTTCTCCTTGTTCTTCTTCTTTGAATCGGCTTCAGAGTCACTTGATAGATTGACTACACTGGGTGAACGGCGACGACCTAAAATGAATGGATCAGGTGCTTCAATCGAACTACACGAGCACTCTTTCGAGAATGAATGGATAAAGAAAAACGTACCGAATGAATGGTTCCCGAAGGAGTCAGACTCGTCCATCGGCTCCTCTTTCTTGACTTTCGTCTCGTCGTAGACAGTAGGAGACGTCTCTCGACCTGGATGTAATAACCAATCAACGATTAGAGTCCCAGTACTGACTTTCCAATCCTGAGGGCTCAGTGACCAGACACAAACCCTTTTTTCATTGGGAAAAACTCATTCAAAACGTACCCATCGAGCTGAATAGAAACGAATCATTCATCTCATGGACAGTTTCTTCACCTTCTGACTCCTCTTCCTTCTTCACATCCTTCTCGCCTGAATTAAAGGATCTCATACTGTTTGTGCGCAGTAATGACTGTCCAGTCCTTCTCGTTCATTAACTGAACACCCAAACATGAGCTCTTGAAATTATACTTCTCGGATACTCAGGTTATCATTGAAGATCCAAGCTTAGGCGCCTAGTACTGAGCGATTTAGAACCAAATACCGAGAACGACGCTCACCAGGGCCACTTGCAGGAGCATCCGAAGGAGGACGCTGTCGCTGGTGCTGTGAGGCAGAGTCGTCGTTCGAAAGGTCGAAGGAATCCACTGAAAAGTTGAAAAAATGAGAATTTGTAACCCGCATAAGAGCCCATAAACAATCTGCAAACAAGATAAATATAAGATGTTTTACCTGAAGGCTCCCTGGTTCTCGTCGACGGAGCCGCCTTCTCGTTTGATTCAGCTGCTTCACACTCAGATGCAGCATCGAAGGAGTCAACTGAAACAGAAGACTTTATGGACAATATGCATCCGACTAGTCACCTGACGTAGCATCGTCAACGACGGTCGGCGAAGGAGTTCTCTTCGCTCTCTTCGCCTCTTCTTCCTTCTCCTAAAATGAATAAGTAATCGATTGCACTAGAACCTGACGCCTGAGACCCCAGGCAACGATCAGTATAGATGCCCGGCCCTTACTGAACACCCAAGCATGAGCTCCCAGGCTTGAAATTAGCCCACCACTAACACACCGCTTCCAGACATGTTTTATTTGTCCTTCATTACTAGAGCTCTAGGCCTGAGTGTCCAGGTTGGATTATGGTTTTTTGTAGAACGGAACCTATAAATCAAAAAATGCTAAATTTCTAACCTTGTCCATTTCTTCGTCCTCAATTCGCAGAAGGCGGTTGCCCTCTCTAACGATTTCATCCCATCTATCCGAAGAGACACCGAGTAGGAACTAAAATGAAACACCACAAATACAATCAGGATATATTTTTCATGCAGTTCTTGGTCACTGTCTTAGTCATGGTCAAAATGGAGTCGAAATGAGGACTTACTGTTAGGAGTCTGTGAGTAGCGCGAGATCGAGGAGTAACCTCTTCTCCACGTGAAGGCAACTTGTCCGGATGGACGTTCAGCATCGCTCTTCTCGCTCTTCTTCTGAAAAAGGCAATGGCTTAGATACTAGATAATTCCCAGTACTGATGTTCCAGTGATAGACATCTAGAATAAGCCTGTAAGCATACCTGAGCTCGTTGATATCGACGACGTATCGATGCTCATTCATGTGCTCAGGCATAAGCATTCTGAGCACTGCCAGCAGATCAGCGGTCGAGAGCTGGGCGAAGTTCGACAGGGACTCGAAATCCGAGAGATCTAGCGGCGCTTTTTGCTCCTCCATCTTGTTATCTATAAGCAATTCCAGTATTAGTAATCCAGTACTAGGAAATTGCGCGAAAAATATACAGTAAGACAGAGGATATTAGAGGAGCAGCCGCACAAGCGACTGTTCAGAGTGATGAATGGCAGAGACATGGGTAGTAGAGCGAAGAAGCTCCGCCCACCTCGCGCTCTCTCACATCAATCTGTTCCTGATGACTCAGTACTACGCACTAAAGCCTGAAAATTCACGTAAGCCTTGTGCGCTAGTCTTAGACAATCAGGCCTGAACGCATGCTCAGAAAGGCAAACACAATTGTAGAAACCTGGCATCTCAGTAATAGGAAATTGCGCGAAAAATATACAGTAAGACAGAGGAACAGCCGCACAAGCGACTGTTCAGAGTGATGAATGGCAGAGACATAGGTGGTAGAGCGAAGCTCCGCCCACCTCGCGCTCTCAAGGAATGTTTCCCTGGTCGTCCACTCCTGACACTCAAAGTCTGGACCATTAACATGCATAGAAGTCCAGTATTGTGAATCTAGGCTGTCAGATGCAACATGTGTCATCCCGAATTGCGAATGCTCTTGTTGGAAAAACGAAGAGATACCAATGACATTTATGACTGAAAAATCGAAATGAGAGTAAAAACAATTGCACAAAGCGGTAAGGAAGCTAATGTGCAGAAAGATAAGTATTTAAGGATAATACTGGTCTAATTCAGCAGTATGGGGTGGGTAGTTGGGATGAGAAATTTCAGTAGGCATTGCCCAATCTTCCGGGAGCACGAGATTGATCTGACGACTTCCGATGAAGTGTCTAAGGCGATTGTCCAGATCGTACTGAAAGAATCAACATGATATGTTTAGCACACACAGATACGCTTAGCACACCAGGCTTACTGAATCAGTACTTTCAAATTATTAATATATAAGCTTGGGCCTTACGTCGAAGTTGCGATTGAAGCTCTCCCACGTGTCGGCACGTTCATCGGACAGAGTGAGGAGACACTCTGCTAGTGTGATCTGCTCTCGAGCCTCCGCCTGCTCATCTTCAGTCTTCGCCGAGTCATAGGCACTTTCAGCTGCTCTGAGCTTCAGTATGACTTGTTCGTGAACATCAGAGTGTTTGCTTGCTGCATTCTGAAATTAAAACTAATAAGTACACTGTTTTTGTTGAAATTCTACTTTCTCGTTTGTTTGATCACAGAAATGAACTCACATCCATCACTCGCCAATTCTTGGTATGAGTGTCCACGATACTCTGTGCTCTATTGACGAGACAATCGACGGCGAGATCCTTCAGAGTGGATGGCTGGAAGAGAACAGCGACAACGCGTGCGGCCATGGATTAGTTGTTGAGATACTGCAATGGGCCTTAGTTTCTATTCAGTTAAATCTTCAGTTAAATCTTCATAATCTTCAGTTCAAGCCTTAGTTTCTCTTCAGTTAAATCTTCATAATCTTCAGTTCAAAATTTTGCCTAAGCACTGAGTGTTCAATCTTGGATTCTCACGCTGGACAAGTCAGTCCTGCGAACCAAGTACAACCAAGTACTGGCAAGTCAGTTCTGTAATCAGGCAGTCAGTGCTGGAAAGCCAGTATTTGAATCTTCATGAGAAATTGAGAAAGACACCTTTATGCCACGAACAATAATAACAACAAGAACACTGTAACACGAACTATTTGAAATTCCAACAATAACTGTAACTTCTATTAGCAAATGTTTCTCTATGAGAATATGTACACACATACAAACAGACAGATAATAATCTATGCTTTCTCAAAGATAATGATGTGAATGTTAGACAACTTATTTGGGAGTTGCCTCTGCGGGAACGGTGCTCTGTCATCGTCCACGACGGACCATCCAGAAGCGCTTCTTCGCCACACGACGTAGTGTCCACTGTCTCCGTTGTCCCACCGAAGGTGCTGCATGCAGGCGACCATCTTCACGGTGTGACCTTCAAGTGTACATTGAGTTACCATGCCTAAGTTCCCAGTCCTAGGTCTCCAGCTTTGACTGCCCAGGCTTGGTCACTCAGTACTGATTGATTATGCTCACCGAAGACGCGCATTCCCTTGGCATTGCATCCAGTGATCGAGAGAGCGCGGTCCTGTCTTCGGCCATTCTCAAACGCCGTTCGATTGATCTCCACGATCAGATACCGGCCATCCTTAATGTCACAATGACGCTGAATATTTGACAAACAATTGCTGTGATCAACTTACGAGTCGCACATTGACGTCAGCCTGGTTCATCGCCGTACCGCACTCTCCGCAGCGAGCGTCCGCGAGGAGGTTCTTCTTGAAGAGTTCGTCGATGGTTCCGGAAGTGCACTCGGCTGCCAACTTCTGAGCTTCCAGCAAGTACTGCAAACATGAGCGATAAGAAATTGCATAATAGCTAAGTTTTGCTCACCTTGTACTGCTTTGGCTCGACGTCGGTTTGCTCGTGGTCGTTCGGACACTTGAGTGTAGTGGTGAGATGCGTGAGGCAGTACTGGAATATTCCGGAAATTACACTCAAAGTTCAGGACTGGTCTTCTAGGCTTACTGACAGGTCAGTACTGATATCTCACCTCATCGTAGATTTCTCCAAAGTCCTGCATCAGATTGTAGAAGACATCTCTCGTGTCGCCGACTCCATCCGCGTATCCTCCTGCTGCTCGCAACCGCACGACGTCTGTTCTTTCGTCCCTCAACACCGCTGCCAACTCACGCATCCTTGGAGCAGACGGGCCGAGCAGACCGGCAGCTGCAATGGCTTTAGTGTTGTTTGTTTCTAAAATTGGTCGACGTACCCTCGAGGATGGGTTCTACTGCGATGATCGCGTCCCTCAGAGGTGCCATGGTGTGGATGAGGTTACATGCGGCGATGATGAAGCAGTCCGCGTAGCCGTAGTTTCTCAGAGTCAGCGCCTGAAGATAATTGAATGACAAACTTTGATAAGCGAAAGACTTACCGGGTCGATCTGGACGTCCTCGAGTCCTGCTCGTTGCTTCTCCTTCGGCGCAGCCTTCGCGCGCTTTATCGGGGAGGGGAAGAACTGTAAGGGGATAACTTATGAATCAGGACTGATGGCTCAGGCTTGGAAGCTCATGCCTAGATACTCAGTACTGGGTGTCAAGATGATTTTTCTTACCTCCTCATCGTTCATGTCGTCGTCACTCACGTCGTCCTCCGCTGCTTTCTTCCCTCTCTTCTTCTTTGGCCTCGTTGTAGTTGGTGTCTCGCCTTCGGCAGTGGGTGTTCGCACAGGGATCCGCACTCGTGCACTCGATGTGGTATTTCGCCTCCTTGGGGTAGGTCTACCAGCTGGAGTGGCAGGAGGCACGCCACCGTCGGCAGTAGGGGCATCTTCTTGCTCCGCAGCTGCTCGCCTTCTCTTGATCGGGTCGTCGAATTGCGGAAGTCCGATGGAAGCACGAAGCTCGTTGTACTTCTGCAGGGCTCTCCGGCAGCAGATGAGCTTCTCCGGGTGCAGATCGACGAGGTAGAGGGTGTCGAGCGTGCGGACTCGCGACAGCGCAACGAAGCCCTGTGCGGGTGCCCTCGCAAAGAAGTGCTTCGTAGAGACGATAACACCGGACAGGGTCATGCCCTGAACAACCATGCTTAGGCTTCCAGTAATGGATTGTCAGGACTGAACGTCCAGTGAGTAGACACTATATATCTTTTAAGTCATATTTACCTGCGCCTTGTGCACCGTGGCTCCGAAGGCCATCGTGACGGGGAACTGGCGCCGAGTCTGCTGTTGATCGTCGCTGATGTCGAACGTGGCTGAGACCTGTTAAAATGTTTTATATATACTTTGAACAGACACGCTATTAGGCTATGTAGTACCTTCTCGAGCAGTCGTTCACGTTGGTCATCGAAAAGAACGCGAAGTCCGATGGCTTCTCCATCCGAACTCTTGATGATCTCCTTCAGCACTCCACATGCACCGTTCACGAGTCCTGAAGCGGGGTGCAGATTGCGGCGCAGCATCACACGTCCTGAAATTAGACAAGTTTAAAAAAAAAAATATCGAATCATGGTACACCAGTCCTGAGCATCTAGTACTGGCAAGGTAGTCCTGGCTCACCATTCTCCGCAAGAAGCAGGTACTTCTCCAATCCGGCTGCCTTGTTCGTGTCGTCTTCGTTCCTCGCATCCTCGCCATCTTCTCCATTCTCGGGCCGCTTCTTCTTTGCAGATCGACGTGATCCTGGGCGGCGACCGATGTCGTAGTCGGCCTCTTGGTAGATGCGTCGTTTCGCCTTGTCTCCTCGTCTGCTTCTCGCTCCTCCTCCGGCACTATCTGCAATACAGGATACTTAGTGTTGATAGGGCGATGCATGTTCAAATCTCGATTACCTGCGAACTCCTTGCGCTTGAACGAGTCCTCCGCGACGACAACGCAGCTGTTGAGCTGTAGCAGCCCTACAACCAGCTGGTTGAAGTCGCGGACCTCTGCGTTCGTGGCAAATAGGGCCATCGGAGTCGCAGAGCCATCCGCCTGCAAACAGTTTTGCTTACGCTTAGAACATCATCGAATCCACTATTCGCACCATCAACTCGACGAGCTTGCGCGCAGCCGCATCCATCGGCTTCTCTCCTCGTTCACGCTCGATGATTCTCGTCCGGAGTAGCTTGAAATACCAGTATTAGATTCTCAGTACTGAGGACCCAGTCTTAGGCATCCAAGCTTGGAGGTTCAGTGAATCATCACTACTACAGTACCTTGATGTCGCTGTCGGTGAGAGCTTGCACTCGAAGTCGCTGCAGAGCATCTCCGAACTGCTCGTCATCCGCTTGTCTCACATTCTCCGTGAGTTCCTCGTAGACGAACTGGTCGAACAGACAACAATTGGACAGCATGGGCATGGCTCCGAAGATTCGGTTGATCTTCGAGGGATCGATCAGCTCGAAGATGGCACGAGATCCCACGGGAGGCAGTTGCATCAGGTCGCCAAGCATGATGACGTTGTAGCCGCCGAAGAGCTCGTCCGTGTTGCCCGCGATCTCCTGAACAATGCACGATGTCTAATGGAATTTCTTCCCATCTACAAATTCTTGCAACACAGCCAAAGTCACTGGCGCTTACCTGTAGCCTCATGTGCACCTTCATGAGCATGATGTTCGAGATCATACTGATCTCATCGACGATCAGCACCCGCACATTTCGGAACTGCAATGCATAACATACACTCCTGACCACTCAGTCCTGGCATCATAGTACTGGAAGTCCATGACTGGTTTTCCAAATTCTTACTTGGATACGTAGTCCATTCAGTCGGAGCGGCTTCAGAGGACGGAGAGGAGGCTCGTGCCCATGCTGCACCTCGATGCCCAGCATCGAGTGGAGAGTGCTGCCCCGGATTTGAACAGCTGCCAGTCCAGTTGGAGCACCGAGGATGACTGCAGGCTCCGACGCTCTCTTTTCCGGAGTCGTGTAGGCGAGAGTGAGTGCGTCAGCGATCATGTTGATGAGGAAGGACTTCCCACAACCGGCAGTTCCGACCACGACACGTAGCAGTGATGACGGCTTGGGTCCGAGCTTGGCGATTGCTTCGTGTCTCTGCACTGGCGAGAGGTCGACTGGGAGTTCGTTGATCGCCCGTCTGTACTCGTCCTGCAGAAGAATGATAATTCTAACCACCACTGAAGCCCCAAGACTAGTTTCTCAGTACTAGACGGCCAGGAATGACCCACCTGTGCTTTGACTTGCCGGATCACTTCGTCGAAGATCTTCCTCTGCCCATCCTTCATCAGTTTCAGCTTCTCCGCGTGCGTCGCCTCGTCCACGTCTCGATCGAACACCTCCGGTCCATCGGCTTCCGGATCATCGTCGACTCGGAGAGCGTCCCTCACTTCTTGTGCCTTCTTCCGTTTCTCCGTCACTTCCTTGTCCACCGTGAGGAGTGCCTCTTGGTGCTGACTACAATCATGCATTTGGTAAACTGGTATCGATTCGATTGAGACCGTCAACAAAGAACTTACATGATCTTCTTGATGTCGTCGAAGGCTTCTGGATGATCGGCTGCCAGCTGCTCAGCGAAGTGCTTCCAGCGAGCCTCGAACGATTCTGCATCTCCCATCAGCTCCTCCTCCTTTCTAAATTAGCATCAAGACTGAACGGTCAGGCGTGGATTCTCAAGCTTAGATCCCAATGAGTGACTGTTCAGTACTGAACGGTCAGTACAAAGTAAGATGATGTACAAACCTCCACGGGACGAACAGCATGCACAGACGTCTGTAGTAGTCTTCTCTTGATTCTTCATTCGCCTCTTCGAAATTTGGCCAGAAGAATCGAGGTACCTTGGGTCGACCGAGCAGCGTATGCGCCTATGTGAATTGTTCAGGCTATCACCGATTACATTCTCAAAGGTACCTTTTTCATTCTGATCCCTGAGATGCGATGGAAGTGGCCAGGGGTTCGACGGTGATCGTACATTGGGCTGTGCTCGGAGTGCACGTTGAAGTGCCGCGCGAAGAGATCATTGCTCATCGGAGCTCCATCGGCTTCTCCTGCCTCGTCTTCGTGTGCCTGAAACACGATAATTGGCGTCAAACTTTACCGGTGACAATACGTCCCTATAACTCACTTCTTCTTCCATCGCTTCATCGCAATCTGCCGCTCCTGACTGCTCCTCGAAACCGAATCTCGTGACGATATTGAGGTAGCAGAAGTTCTCGAGGGCCGCCGCGCGTCCGGGATAGTAGTTATCCGCAGCGTTCTCCATGAAGGCTGTGGCCTTCTTGTTGCCACATCTCACCTCGTTCTGGAATACGAACATATAAGCCTTAGCTTGAGCCGTCAGAACTGGAGATCTAGGATTAGATGCATGAACTCCCAGTACTATCTGTCCAGGACTGGCATAGTCAGGCTCACCTCGATGACTTCTTTCGGCCTCAGCATGCGGTCTCGGCGGTCGGAAGCGTTCGTGTTGACGTAGATGTGGTCGCTGTCGAACTCGCACAGGGTGTGACCGTTGATCGTGTCGATCACCTCGAGCAAGCCGCAGTGACGCATCCTCATAAGGTCCACGAGTGCCTTGAATGCCTGCAATGATGAGTCGCCATTATATATATAGTCGTGTACAACATCTCGATACTCACATCCTTGCTGTTTGTCGTCTCCTTGAGAACAGCGTTCGCGTCGAGGACGTCCTTACTCTTCTCGTTCTTCGTGACGTATCCAGTGACGTACGTGACGACTTGGCCGATTCCGCCCCAGACGTACTGGAGGTCCATGTTCCCCTTCCAGGCGAGGAGGATGGCGGGGTTGTAGTCATTGACCATCTTGTCGCATGGCTGGAAATGTAATGTGTTCCATGACTGGTCCTCCAGCACTAATGTTTCAGTACTGGATATCCAATACTGGCGAGGTAAGTGCTACTCACCCTTCTCTTCACGTAGTACATCTTGATCCTGGAGCCTGGCATCGATTGCAGCTCCTCCGCTGCCTTGTTCACGATGCTCTTCGACGTGACCGGGCGAGGGAAGTCGAATCGGCACCTTTCGTGCTTCTGCAAGGCGATTTTAAACACACACTTCAATTGTACACCCAACAACACAATATTACAACTCACCTTTCCCTTGATGTTGTATGGCCGTTTGCACGTCAGCGAGTGTGTCTCGTAGTGCATCTGGTCGCCCTTCACGATGGCGTGGAGCTCCGGTTCCGTCTTCTCATCGGGCATTCGCGCAGTGATGTGCTTGTCGATGAAGGCGAGCCGCTGAAAGTATAGTTTAGGCTTCAATTGTATCCCTGAGTGCATAACACACTACCAACCTCGTCATCGGTAGCATCGTGGCCGGGTGCTCCATCGACCCACAGCACACAGTGCGCATGTTGAGTGCCGCGGTGCTGGTACTCGATGCGCCAGTAGAAGTGAATGATACGTCCGAGAGGACCTCCTCCAGCTCCTTTGAACATCAGCAGCTTGTGGAAGATGGCACGCACCTAAAAATTTGCGGCATTCCTTTAGTGCCCACCAAGCCTGACCGTCCAGGACTGAAGACACATTACTGGCAAATCATGCCTACGTAGCCAGTGATGATGCATAACTATTATAAGTGTTCTCACTCTCTGCTGAAAGATGCGCGCGAACCAGTACGGATCCTGCGTGATGAACTGGTAGATGTTGTCCTTCGTCACTCGATCTTCTCCGTACACCTGCGCGTACAGTGTTGATAATCACACATTTGCATTCTCAGGAATGAATCATCTGCTGCGGAGGCCTACCAGTTGATAGAGTTCCTCCACTTCTTCCCATCGCTTCTCTGCTGGGTTGAGTGTGAGGAAGAACGTCGGTGGTCCGAAGATGGCGACATGCGCCCTCAACTCCTTCTTCCTCGCATCCCAGTACCCGACGTGGCCTCTCATCACTTTGGCCGAAGAGGAGAAGGCTCCCTGGCAAATTTGAGAGTTTTAGTTTAGGCTTGACAATCCAGTGGTGGGAGTTCAGTGACAGGAGATTGTGTCATTTCGACTACGATTTACAACGATTTACCTCGAACGCAGCCGATCCTTCGTTGATGGCGTCGAGGAAAGCGTCTCCTTGCATCTGTTGTCGACCGAGACGGGCAGCAATTCCCAGAGCAGACGTCATTGCTTTCTGCTCGAGAAGACCGTGCGCGAACGAGAGGAACTGAGGGTCGCGGGCGCAACGACGGTCTTTGTTTCCCAGCCACCACTTCACCATGTCCTTCAGATACTGCTGAAATTCGAATAAATTTAGTATTTCACTTGAATTGCTAGTGAAGGATAGTGTGGAAATTAGGGGTCGTACTGACCCTCATCCGTCGTCCAGGAGAGTCCACGCCGAATCGTCCCGTTGGAAAGTGCCATGGGAAGGCCTTGCAGTCGAGATTCGTTGTATCCACCGATACGGGCTCGTACGGATTCTAGAAACTCAATAGCTGAATAACTGATTTTTCCTAGGCCTGACTTTTCAGCTCTGAGCAGTCAGTACACTAGAACGACAGGACTATCTATCCAAGCCTGGCAGCTCAGGGTACCTTCACTTTCAAATCAAGCAATGAACAATTAATTAACTCACACGGAGTAGAGCATAGCGTTCGGCGGCAATTCCAGACGGAGGATCGGCGTCCATCGGACGTAGGATCCGTGCTGAGATGTCCTCGTGACGCAGTATCGACGGAGAGTCCTCATCGTTCGTCACCAGCTCATCCAGATCAGCATCAGAGACCGGACCCGCGTTTCTCGGCCGCCTCTCGAAGGTGACGGACTCACGCGAGAATCGGAAGGCCGGGTTGATCGTGATCTACAAAATGTTGCTTGCTTAGGTGTTCAGGCATGTGTTCTCAGTCATGGACAACCATGACTGTGTGTTCATGCATGGAATCTCATGTCATGCATGGAATCTCAGGCCTGGTTTCTCAGTGAATCTAATTGAAGACACAACTCACGTTAACGTAGTGTGAATTGTTCTCCTTCAGCCACTTGAGTGCACGCAGCACCACTGGAAGACGCACCAGCTTGCACTTGGCTGCTTCGGGACTGACGAGGATTGTGAGATGGGCGTCGCTGGGCAACGTTTCGGCAACATGCGTGAGGGTACCCTCAGTTGGCACGGGCAGCATCACCATCGCACCTGTATCGATCGGGATGAGTAAGATTTAACGATCCTCTCATCACTATCGACATATCGATATTAGTGTACCTCCGACTCCGAGCATCGACGTCTTACGACCACCAGCGTCGTTGAGGCAGACCATTTGCCGAATGGGACGATACAGTTGGACGAGCGCTTTCTCAATCCAATTCAGCTTCTTCAGTTCTTTGGGCACCTACAAAATTTGATTTCTTGATTTTCAAGACTGGATTCCCATTCCTGAACACTCAAGCCTGGTTTCCCATGTCTGATCACTCAACCCTGCCGCCCTTCCAGTCCTGACTGCTGTGACTGTGCTTCTATCAACGTCGACTTAGAGAGCTTGCTTACCGGGTCAAAGTCCACCTCATTGTTGCGTGAGTAGTGAGGCATGCGGGGATTAGCCTGTCTCTGCACGAGAGATCCCTTTCCAGACCTCGCCTCCCTCATGCACTTTTTGCAGATTTGCACCTTGTGCTGCGGGTCCGACTCTCGCTCGGCTAGTGCCTCCTCACGCATGAATTGAGCCATCTGCAAAAGTGGAACCACCGATTGACTCATGCTTCATTCCGTAGTCAATCATTTGTACTGCTCACCTGGAATTTCGTCTTCCACGTGACCTCCGCGTATTTTGTGGCGCAGTTGCACACATCGCAGAAGTAGCGCTCGATATCTGCTACCATCTCTGCGACTCTCTCCAGATGACGACCGTACTTCGCTTGCACTTCACTCTGAGAATGATTTTGTTATGGATGTTCACTGGTAGTAAGCCATGCATGACCATCGACTCCTAACTGTCCAGTACTGACCGCTTTTTTGGTCGAAAGATCGAACGTTTACCTCTCTCATCTTCTTGCTGTTCTCATCGTCGGCGAAGGTGGCCTCAACGATGGTTCGAATGCTCTTCGGGAGCCACTTCCAATTGTTCGCAGCTGCGAAATCAGCGAACTCTGATTTCGAGTTTCCGAATGAATTCTGAAATGGCAGGAGCGATTACCCAGGTCTGGTCGTTCAAGCACACGTGTATTAGTCCTAACAATTCAGGGCTGGCAATCCAGGTGACCATTCATACGAACCTTCACGATGCGCAGCTTCTTCACAAGTGCTCTGATGATGTTGAGACGAGAGAGGATGGAGCGGAGTCCCGTGTAGCAGATGGCACTCGTCCTGAGCTCTGGGAGTGCTGAACGAAAGATTATGGCCTCAGATAATATTGTTTACGAATTTTCGATTCTAACCCGTTTTCTCGAATTGCAGCAGACGACGGTAATCTCCTTTTTCGACATGATGGAGCACGTCGAGGAGAGCAGCCTTGAGTGTGCACGCATCTTCTGGAGACATCTTGTTGCGACAATTGCATGGCTCGACGAGGATAACACGCGGAATGATGAGAGTTCTGTGCGGTCCTGCTGCCTCACCCAACACAGGATCCTGAAACATTCATGGGATTACATTTTCTACGCCCTGAGTATTTAAGCATATCCTGTCAGGCCTGGGCTGTTCAATTATCTTTACTGGCTATCCATTACTGTATTTTTAATCCTGGGATCTCATGCCTGAGTTTTCAGGATTCATTTCAGATGCCACTCACCTGCAGAATGATGTGTTCTGCTTCTTCTCGCAACAGCTCCTCATCCTCTTCTGGCACTTCTCCGGCCATATCCTCCTGCTCGTCGGCCTCTTCATTGCCCATTTCCTCGATTCCGATGTTCTCGGCGTCCGGCGCTAAAGAGACACCAGGTATCTATTTTCATAACTATATTTCGATTGAAATGGTTACCATCTTGTGAGGGCTGCTCTGCTCGCTGCTCCTCTGACTCCGCCTCTCCTCGCAGCAGCAGCTCCTCCACTACCATCAGCAAACTCTCCATTGTGAGTCTCACTGCTGCCTCTCGCTCACGGTTTGTTTCTGCAGAACACATTATTACACTGATTGTTTACGCATGTGTACCATTGACCGCCCAGTACTAATCGATCAAGCGTGCAGACCTAGGACTAGAGACTCAGGTTAAACTTGACGCAAAGTATATAGTACATGCCTTCAGCCGTCGGTTCCTCGAGAATCATGAAGAATTCTCTGTAGAGACCCGGGAAGATCGTGTAGAGGGGTACGGCACCAATCGTGGACTTCTTGGCTCGATGATAGGAGATACGGCACATTGTCCGGTGCACCTGGAATACCGTAGTTATTCACCTTTTCTATCACTTTTCTGATTTCCATCCCACCATACCTTGTGCTTCTCCAGCTTGACCCACGATGGGTGATGGACTGACGTTGTCTGCATCTGGATGCGCAGCTGCTTGCAGGCAAGGGGCAATTCCTTGCGACACGCCTTCCGAATCGCTCGGGCGACGCGGTTTCTCTTCACAATGGCGACGTATTGCTCCTGCAAATGTTTACTGTATTCAGTGATCTCAATACTGACCATCTAGTACTGGAGAACCAAGCAAGTATTTGAGGTCCAAGCTTGGGCGTCTAGTAATAGCATTCCAGGCCTGGATTGTCATTTATAGTAGATTCTAACCACTTTGTTTCCATCCGGGAAGTCTCGCCTCATCGCATCGTAGGTGGACATGTCCTCGTAGAATTCGTTGAATCCTCGAGACGCTCTCACTTCTGCGAGTGCACGTTGAAGCCTCAAAGCATCACATGTTGAAAAATTATTCAGATTTGAACTCACTTCCTACTTAGTGTGGAATAGGATGTTTTTGGTTGCTGTTGAGGATCTTCTCGCTCTCGATACCACACCATGGACACGACGAGCGCGCGCATTGTGACGTTGCGATGTCGTGCCAGCTCTTCCTCGAGCTGATCGTTTTCCTTCGACAGTTGTCGCAGCTCAAGGAAAGCTTTGATGACTGCGACGAGATCGGGACAGGTATCCTCCTTCTTTCTCGTCTTTCTCCTGAAAAGGACCATTTAAGCTTAACAAACATATAGATGGATTTCTTACGCCTTCTGACGCTGCTCTGCATCCTTCCTCTGCCGCTCCTTCTTCTCTTCCACCGTTTCTCGGCTCCTTCTGAATGAGTTCCAGTTAATATTAAATAAGAACACAGTAAACTAACTTTTTTCTCTTCCTCTTCTTATCCGATTCCCTCACTTTCGCTTTCTGCTCATCAGATAGCCGTCGCCGAAAAGTCTCCTTTCGCTCTCGAGCGTCCATTTAGCAGAGCTCTGAAATCTCGACGTACAATTAGAATACTGGGGCTCCAATACTGAGTGTCCAGTAATAGAGACAGAGCTACACACAGGGTCATCATACGCGGTGAGCGCACGAGCTCGAATGAGGAGGCGGAGGCGGAGGCGAGGGAGAGGCGTCTGACTCCGCCCACTTCCCAGTCAATAAATGCCAGGACTAGCTGTTCAGGCTTGTCGCACGTACGCATGACTGCCCAGTCAGTAATGGTTCTCCTGCCAGTACTGGGTCTCCAGTCAATCCTGGGCCTCCAGTACTGTCCAATTACGTTCTAATGAGGTTACCGTAGCGCTACCGTAACCCCCTACCGTATCCGACATCTACCGTAGCCACACCTACCGTAACCCTACCGTAACCCTACCGTGCCTCTCCAGTCAGTACTAGATCACCAGTACAAGCTCTATTAAATTCTAATTAGGTTACGGTTACGGTCCAATACTGAGTGTCCAGTAATAGAGACAGAGCTACACACAGGGTCATCATACGCGGTGAGCGCACGGGCTCGAATGAGGAGGCGGAGTCGGAGGCGAGGGCGAGGCGTCTGACTCCGCCCACTTCCCAGTCAATAAATGCCAGGACTAGCTGTTCAGGCTTGTCGCACGTACGCATGACTGCCCAGTCAGTAATGGTTCTCCTGCCAGTACTGGGTCTCCAGTCAATCCTGGGCCTCCAGTACTGGGTCTCCAGTCAATCCTGGGCCTCCAGTACTGGGTCTCCAGTCAATCCTGGGCCTCCAGTACTGGGTCTCCAGTCAAACCTGGGCCTCCAGTACTGTAAAATTACGTTCTAATGAGGTTACCGTAGCGCTACCGTAACCCCCTACCGCATCCGACATCTACCGTAGCCACATCTACCGTAACCCTACCGTAACCCTACCGTGCCTCTCCAGTCAGTACTAGATCACCAGTACTAGCTGTATTGAATTCTAATTAGGTTACGGTTACGGACCAATACTGAGTGTCCAGTAATAGAGACAGAGCTACACACAGGGTCATCATACGCGGTGAGCGCACGAGCTCGAATGAGGAGGCGGAGTCGGAGGCGAGGGAGAGGCGTCTGACTCCGCCCACTTCCCAGTCAATAAATGCCAGGACTAGCTGTTCAGGCTTGTCGCACGTACACATGACTGCCCAGTCAGTAATGGTTCTCCTGCCAGTACTGGGTCTCCAGTCAATCCTGGGCCTCCAGTACTGGGTCTCCAGTCAATCCTGGGCCTCCAGTACTGGGTCTCCAGTCAATCCTGGGCCTCCAGTACTGGGTCTCCAGTCAATCCTGGGCCTCCAGTACTGGGTCTCCAGTCAATCCTGGGCTTCCAGTTCTGGGTCTCCAGTCAATCCTAGGCCTCCAGTGCTGGGTCTCCAGTCAATCCTGGGCCTCCAGTACTGGGTCTCCAGTCAATCCTGGGCCTCCAGTACTGGGTCTCCAGTCAATCCTGGGCCTCCAGTACTGGGTCTCCAGTCAGTCCTGGGCCTCCAGTACTGGGTCTCCAGTCAGTCCTGGGCCTCCAGTACTGGGTCTCCAGTCAGTCCTGGGCCTCCAGTACTGGGTCTCCAGTCAATCCTGGGCCTCCAGTACTGTCCAATTACGTTCTAGTGAGGTTACCGTAGCGCTACCGTAACCCCCTGCCGTATCCGACATCTACCGTAGCCACACCTACCGTAACCCTACCGTAACCCTACCGTAACCCTACCGTGCCTCTCCAGTCAGTACTAGATCACCAGTACTAGCTCTATTAAGTTCTATTTAGGTTACGGTGGCGTTACAGTAACCCTTAATGTACTGTAGGTTACTGTAGTATCGATACAGTATGCTGTTACACCTTCCCAAATATCAATGTGACACTTGAGAATCCGGTACTCCTAGGCACCGCCTAGGCACCGCCCCCGGGACGGACAGACACCTAGGCGACAAAATGTGACCTTAAGTTAAGGCACTTAGGGTTAAGTTAGACCTTAGGTCAATAGCGCGTTCGACTCAGCTCCTCTGTGCATTACATTCGGAAAAGGATTTAGAGCTTAGACTCCATAGGGAACAAAGTTACGGATTTCCTGGTATATAAAAAAGATTTTTACAGCCAAAAACCCTCAAGCCCAAACCTAAATAGCTGCAGGCGAAATGGGATTTCGCCTGCAGCCAAGCCTAAGGCGCGCGTCCAACCACTAAACAAAAAAAAATCATGGTGTCTGACTGGCATGCCGACGCAGGCAGGTTCGACTCCCGCCCGTACGTGATGTTTTGCAAGAGGTAGGGAAAGGCGCGCCCCAACCACTAGTCTCCGTCAAGCCTTTCAAAAGGTAAGTTACCAATTCGGCTCAATATGCAAATTTGGTCAAATGAAGTAGACAGGCGTTCTCCCCGCCCTGACTTTAGTCAGTAACAATAGTTTCATAGAAATCGGAAGCAAAAACATTTTGTCTGTAGTAAAATGTTTCGATTTTCCTACAAAGTCATGGAATCTCAGGCCTGGTTTCTCAGTCAATCAATTAGAAACACAACAACTTACGTTTGCGTACAGCGGATTGTTCTCCTTCAGCCACTTGAGTGCACGCAGCACCACCGGGAGACGCACCAGCTTGGACTTGGCTGCTTCTGGACTGACGAGGATAGTGAGATGGGCGTCGCTTGGCAACGTCTCTGCAACGTGCCGGATGGAGCCCTCAGTTGGCGCCGGCAGCAGCACCATTGCACCTGTTATGTCGGATTTGACGACGATCCTCTTATTACGCACTATCATCTAGCCAATCGCGTACCTCCGACTCCCATCATCGTCGTCTTGCGACCACCGGCATCTTCCATGCGCATCATTTGTCGGATGGGACGCATGAGCTGCACCAGGCACTTCTCGATCCAGTTGAGATCCTCCAGCTCCTTCGGCACCTATGTTAATTCAATTATACTGATTATCCAGTCCTGAATTCCCAAGCCTAGCCCTCCGATCCTGGATACCTAATACTGCCCTTCCAGTCCTGAGATATAGGCTTACTTCGTCGAAGTCGACCATGTTGTTGGACGAGTAGGTGGGCATGCAGGGATTAGCATGGCGGTACTCGAGCGATCCCTTGACGTTCCTCGCCTCAGTCATACACTTCTTGCAGATTTGCACTTCATTCTTCTTTCGTTTCGCGTTCAGAGCCTCGGGACGCATGTACTGAGCCATCTGCAAACACGACGTTTCATATAGGTAATCATTCATACTACTACTCACCTGGTATGGTGTACTCCAGCACATGTCCGAATATTTTCTCGCCCGATCGCACACATCGCAGAAGTAGCGCTCCGTGTCCTCCACCGTCTCTGCCACTCTCTCCAGCTGCCGACCGAATCGCGTTTGCACTTCGCCCTGAGTGATTATCGTTTGAGATGTTTCACTGGTAAGTCAGGGATGAGCACCGGCCCCTAACTATCCAGTCAGTACTGACACAAGCTTATTCACCTCTCTCATCTTCTTGCTGTTCTCATCGTCGGCGAAGGTAGCCTCGACGATATCTCGAACGCTCTTCGGAAGCCACTTCAAATTTTTCGCATCGGCGTACTCGGCGAACTTCGATTTCGAGTGGCCGAATGATTCCTGGAACTCCAAGCGTGATGAACCAGTACTGGACGTTCAAGAGTCCTAACCATTCAGGCCTGGTAATCCAGGCGACTATTCATACGAACCTCGACGAGGCGGAGCTTGCTCACGAGAGCTCTGATGATGTTGAGACGAGATACGATCGAGCGGAGTCCCGTGTAGCAGATGGAACTCTTCCTCAGAGCAGGTAGCTCTGAACGAAAGATCATCGCATCAATCCATGTTCTACCTTCTCTCACCTGTTCTCTCGAATTGCTGCAGACGGCAGTACTCTCCGTGGTCAACATGATCGAGAACATCGAGGAGAGTAGCCTTGAGCGTGCACGCCTCGTCTTGCGTCATCTTGTGACGACATGTGCATGTCTTGGCGTAGATGCGGTGGGGGAGGTAGATGGTAGCATGTGGTCCTGCTGCTTCACCCAGATCAGGATCCTGAAACATTCATCCCAGTCCTGACTCACCATTACTGAAGTCCCAATCCTGGGATCTCATGCCTGAGTTTTCAGGGTTAATTTCGGCAAACACTCACCTGCAGAACGATGTTTTCTGCTTCTTCTCGCAGTAACTCCTGATCTTCTGCTGGCCCTGTTCCAGCCATATTATCCTCCTGCTCGTTGGCGTCTTCGTTGCCCATCTCCTCGATTCCGATGTTCTCGGCGTCCGGCGCTAAAGAGACACCAGGTAAGGGATTTTCATTAATATATTTCGACTGAAATGGTGTTACCATCTTGTGAGGGCTCTGCTCGCTGCTCCTCTGATTCCGCCTCTCCTCGCAGCAGCAGCTCCTCCACTCCCATCAGCAAACTCTCCATTGTGAGTCTCACTGCCGCCTCTCGCTCACGGTTTGTTTCTGCAAAACAGATCATTACACTGATTGTTCAGGCATGTGTGTGTGTGTACCCAGTACTGATCAGTCAAGCCTGGAGACCTAGGACTAGAGTTGGGAGCTTAGTTCGATGTAAAGATACCTTCAGTCGTCTGTTCCTCGAGAATCTTGAAGAATTCTCTGTACAATTCCGGGAAGATCTTGTAGAGAGGGACGGCTCCTTCTGTGGACTCATTGGCTCGATGGTAGGAGATACGGCACATTGTTCGGTGCACCTGGATCACCGTAGTTATTCGAACATTTTCAATTATTGAATTCGATCCCACCACAACATACCTTGTGCTTCTCGTGCTTGACCCACGATGGGTGATGGACTGACGTTGTCTGCATCTGGATGCGCAACTTCTGGCACGCAAAGGGCAGCTCCCTCAGACATTCTCTGCGAATCGCTCGGGCTACGCGGGTTCGCGAAGTGACCAAGATCCATTGTTCCTGCCCGAAAGATTTCAATTATTGCTGGACGTCCAGCACTGAGCGGTCATTACTGGTACACAAAGCTTGACTCTGTCTAGTACTAGCTCCCCAGGCCTGAAGTTTAATTTAACACAAGTAATTAATGACTAACAACTGGATCTCCATCCGAGAAGTCTCGCCTCACTGCAGCGTACGTGGAGAGGTCCTCGTACCATTCGGAGAACCCTCGGGCGCTCTTCAATCTCTGTTTCGCTGCACTGAACATAATTAAAGTAGATTATTGCACAATTATCAAAAATAACTCACCACTGCTTGTTGCTGCTTGTTCTCTGCGCCCGCCGGTCGTGCTCTGTTTCCATCCTTACGGTCATCGCATCCCTGTTGATGTGTCCGAATCGATTGAAATCCTGCTTGATTGCATCGTTCTCCCGTGCCAGCGCTCTCAGCTTGAAGTACTCATCGAGGACAGTGTCCAGATCGGGGCACTCAGATTCCTTCTGCTTCTGTCTCCTAAAACATAGAAGTTAGCTTGATCTACTTCGAGAATTGTATACAGAATGTTTTACGCTTTCTGACGCCGCTCTGCATCCTTCCTCTGTCGCTCCTTCTGCTCCTCCACCGTTTCTCGGCTCCTCCTGAATGAGTTCCAGTTAATACTAAATTAGAACTCAGTAAACTAACCTTTTTCTTTTCCTCTTATTATCCGATTCCTTCACTTTCGATTTCTGCTCATCAGATAGCCGTTGCCGAGAAGCCTGTTTTCGCTCTCGAGCGTCCATTTCGCGAAACTGAAATGACGGCGTGAATTGAATGTACTACTGAAACTCCAATACTGAGTGTCCAGTAATAGAGACAGAGCTACACACAGGGTCACCATACGCGGTGAGCGCACGAGCTCGAATGAGGAGGCGGAGGCGGAGGCGAGGGAGAGGCGTCTGACTCCGCCCACTTCCCAGTCAATAAATGCCAGGACTAGCTGTTCAGGCTTGTCGCACGTAAGCATGACTGCCCAGTCAGTAATGGTTCTCCTGCCAGTACTGTGTCTCCAGTCAATCCTGGGCCTCCAGTAGTGTCCAATTACTTTCTCATGAGGTTACGGTAGCGCTACCGTAACCCCCTACCGTATCCGACATCTACTGTAGCCACACCTACCGTAACCCTACCGTAACCCTACCGTGCCTCTCCAGTCAGTACTAGATCACCAGTACTAGCTCTATTAAGTGCTAATTAGGTTACGGTTACGGTCCAATACTGAGTGTCCAGTAATAGAGACAGAGCTACACACAGGGTCACCATACGCGGTGAGCGCACGAGCTCGAATGAGGAGGCGGAGGCGGAGGCGAGGGAGAGGCTTCTGACTCCGCCCACTTCCCAGTCAATAAATGCCAGGACTAGCTGTTCAGGCTTGTCGCACCTAAGCATGACTGCCCAGTCAGTAATGGTTCTCCTGCCAGTACTGGGTCTCCAGTCAATCATGGGCCTCCAGTAGTGTCCAATTACGTTCTAATGTGGTTACGGTAGCGCTACCGCAACCCCCTACCGTATCCGACATCTACTGTAGCCACACCTACCGTAACCCTACCGTAACCCTACCGTGCCTCTCCAGTCAGTACTAGATCACCAGTACTAGCTCTATTAAATGCTAATTAGGTTACGGTTACGGTCCAATACTGAGTGTCCAGTAATAGAGACAGAGCTACACACAGGGTCACCATACGCGGTGAGCGCACGAGCTCGAATGAGGAGGCGGAGGCGGAGGCGAGGGAGAGGCTTCTGACTCCGCCCACTTCCCAGTCAATAAATGCCAGGACTAGCTGTTCAGGCTTGTCGCACCTAAGCATGACTGCCCAGTCAGTAATGGTTCTCCTGCCAGTACTGGGTCTCCAGTCAATCATGGGCCTCCAGTAGTGTCCAATTACGTTCTAATGTGGTTACGGTAGCGCTACCGCAACCCCCTACCGTATCCGACATCTACTGTAGCCACACCTACCGTAACCCTACCGTAACCCTACCGTAGCCCTACCGTGCCTCTCCAGTCAGTACTAGATCACCAGTACTAGCTCTATTAAGTGCTAATTAGGTTACGGTTACGGTCCAATACTGAGTGTCCAGTAATAGAGACAGAGCTACACACAGGGTCACCATACGCGGTGAGCGCACGAGCTCGAATGAGGAGGCGGAGGCGGAGGCGAGGGAGAGGCGTCTGACTCCGCCCACTTCCCAGTCAATAAATGCCAGGACTAGCTGTTCAGTCTTGTCGCACGTAAGCATGACTGCCCAGTCAGTAATGGTTCTCCTGCCAGTACTGGGTCTCCAGTCAATCATGGGCCTCCAGTAGTGTCCAATTACGTTCTAATGTGGTTACGGTAGCGCTACCGCAACCCCCTACCGTATCCGACATCTACTGTAGCCACACCTACCGTAACCCTACCGTAACCCTACCGTAGCCCTACCGTGCCTCTCCAGTCAGTACTAGATCACCAGTACTAGCTCTATTAAGTGCTAATTAGGTTACGGTTACGGTCCAATACTGAGTGTCCAGTAATAGAGACAGAGCTACACACAGGGTCACCATACGCGGTGAGCGCACGAGCTCGAATGAGGAGGCGGAGTCGGAGGCGAGGGAGAGGCGTCTGACTCCGCCCACTTCCCAGTCAATAAATGCCAGGACTAGCTGTTCAGTCTTGTCGCACGTAAGCATGACTGCCCAGTCAGTAATGGTTCTCCTGCCAGTACTGGGTCTCCAGTCAATCCTGGGCCTCCAGTACTGCTTACGGTAGCGCTACCGTAAGCCCCTACAGTATCCGCGACTAGAAATGGGATTTCGCTTGCAGCCAAGCCTAAGCCTGGTTGTTTAGTATTGAGTTGTCATTACTAGTTAAGTAGTATTAATCATGGCATTGCCATGATTTCAAAATGAAATGTTCAATGTTCGAAGGGCTATCAGCAAAAGTTTTATGTAACAAATGAAATGATAAGAACATCACATCAATGTATTTAATGGCAAAGAATGTTTGTAGATGTCAATTATAGTTTCAATTGAGAAACTTGAAAACATTGAAGGCACAAATACATTTCTCTCACTCTCTCTTCGCTGATCTCCTCAATTTAGTGAATGAATCATACTCTTCACGCAATCTCCTTCCCTCTACACTCCCATGACGAGCAGATGTTATCCGGCTCATAAATGATTGAATCGCGATTGCGGTTCTTCCGTTGAGAAGAGGCGAGTTGACCGATTCGATCAATACAGCCAATGTATTTCCCGCAACTCCTCGAGCGCTCCCGTCATACAGGAACTGCCTGAAATGCAAACCTCAGCGATCACAACAATTGCTGAGTCCTGGGCACACAGTCGTAGAAAGTGTTTCCAAAGAATATATGTTCAATTCTAATAATAACACTTCGTCAGGACTGGTTACTAGGCTGTTCAACTAACTAAGTTTACCTCGCGAGACGGAATAGTTCTGCGATCTCAGCTGACGACCAGGTGCTGCGAGGGGAAGCATGATCTTGCTCGTCCTCCTTCTGTCTTTCATGATCAACCTCCTTCTCTCCATTTCCCTCATTTTCGCTTTCCTTCTTCTCACTATCCTTCCCCTTCTTTCCATCATCATCTTTCACTCCATCCTCATTCTTCTTCCCTTCATCATCCTCCTCCACTCCATCCTCCTTCTGCTCCCATTCTTCATCCTCCTTCAACTTATCTTCTTTCTTGTACTTCTCTTCTCTTCTCCTCGATTTTTGATTGGATGCTCTTCTTGTAGACGACGTGAAAGCGGATTCACGGATCAACCTCTTGTTCTGCTCTTCAAGCAAACGAACTTGTTCCTGAAATAAACACAGTTAACCACGTGTACACACTCAACACTAGGTCACCAGGATTAGCCTAAGAGTTCAGTACTAACTACCCAGGCTTGGTGAAACAATATTGATTCGACACTACCCCAATACTGATCATCCATGAAGTTGAGGAAATTCAGTCATTAAGAAGCTTCCCACCATCATTAAACTGTTCGGATTCTCACTTTCAAAATCAGCACTTCCTCGCAGCACAAAGTACAATTGGTGTTGCACTTCTTGTTGTGCTTGTCATTTCCATTCGATCTTCTCCTCTTTCCATGCAATGATCCGCCATAGAACTCGTCGTCTTCGGACGATGAGGAAAAAGATGAAGAAGAATCGGGAGAATTTCCTAAGAGATTAATATCGTAAGATGATTATTTACAGTGAAGGCAAGACTTGAACTTTAACAGTGTTTAATCACCTGATCTTCTAGATTTCTGTTTCTGGCTCGAGTGCAGCTTGGGTGGCTCATCGTTCACTGCGCCTGATGTTCCTCTCGCTTTATTGGGCGTCGAAGAATTGTGAGGTTTGTTCTCTAAAATATTCCCACGTAACCATGAACACGCTTACAATATTACGTCTCGAAGCCTGGGATTCCAGGCTTCGATTGAGTTAATCATGCATGACTTGACAGGCATCCTTACAACTGTCAATCGAGAAGAATCAAGCGTAGATGGCCAGTGTAGAGTGCGAATGCAAATAAGTGAAAAGTAGAGTACCTCTTCGGGGCTGGCATTTGGTACGCCTCCTCTGACGAGCTCGATCGAGTTGCGAAGGCGTGAGATCGCTCTCGTACCGCATACTACCTTCCGAGTCAGTGATCATGGCTGAAAACACACTGTACTTGCAAGAAGCCTGAGCCATAAATGTTTTACTTGGTCTAGTGCACGTAGTAGTACCTCGTCTCTTTCTGTTGTGTTGGCGTGGCTTGGGAGTCTCGGGGATTTCTTCATTTTCCTCTTCAATATCCTCTTTCATCTCCTTCTGCACTTCTTGTTCTTCGTCATCAGAAAGGGTGATGATGCTTGGACGACGTCGTGAAGCTACAATTTGAATGGTGATTCATGGCACCACTGAACCGCGTAATCTCTTAGCTTAATTCGGAAAAATTAATACGTCTAAAACATACATGATGCTCGAGGAGGAAGTGTACGATAGTTCTCGGAGCCAGAGTCGAGAAAATAGTCCATTGGTTCTTCCTTGACTTCTTTTTCTGGTACGTTCGTACCGTCGTTGGTTGAATCTGAAGGCACAAATTTTAGTAACTGCAAACTCATCAGTGACTAGACGTACTTGATCTAATCTTCGAATGAACATTGTTCGCCTCCTCCTCATCGACTTCTTTCTTCACTCCATCTCGAGTGCCTTGAATTGTTTGGTTAAGCCTGGCATACCAAGCCTATGTGGAATCAGGATCGGATACTCTGGTGGTGACTAATACTCGTAACTCAGGCCTAACCATTCAGTGTATTAGTGAAATGGAAATATACACGTACCATTCTCATTCCCTCGAGAAGCCTCTTCATCAAAGAACTGGAGTTCTTCATCGAAAGAGTCGTCCACTAAAATAAATCAAAGTTTAGAGAACTCATTACTGACAACACCTG
This sequence comes from Pristionchus entomophagus, assembly GCA_036245825.1. Classification (NCBI taxonomy): domain Eukaryota; kingdom Metazoa; phylum Nematoda; class Chromadorea; order Rhabditida; family Neodiplogasteridae; genus Pristionchus; species Pristionchus entomophagus. The sequence continues at coordinate 83,767 of BTSX01000006.1, forward strand.
TAGTAATGTAGAAGCAAATTTAACTCACCGATACCTTCGCTCTCGACGTGTTCCTTCTTCTCATCCTTATCTTCTGCATCAGAAGGAGGCGCAGTCGATTGATCAAAGGAATCAACTGAAAGATATAAACGTTTTTCAAACGTTTGCAACCAGTACGACAAACTGTATAGCAAACTATCAATGGATAGGTGCTTACCAGTCGACTCTCTACTCATGCGAGCTGTCTGACACTCTGCCGACTTTTTCGCCTTTTCTTCCTCCACTTCAGATGCAGATGGCATCCTGGATGACGATGAATAGGTCGTAGGAGCCTCCTTGGCGTCCACATTCTTAAACAGCATAAAATCACAATTCAATACAGGTTATTTCATAGAGGAAAAGTGTTTCAATCGAACGATTCAGTATCCAAGCTTAGTCACCCAGTACTGAACACCCAGGCATAGAAAACAATGACTAATATTCTAAACCAAATCGCTTTGGAAAAATTGTGTGTCATTCGTATTTATGAACATGCTAACCTCTGCTGGAACATCTGCTGAAGCTCGAGAAGACTCTTGAAGTCGACGGTTGCCCCTGCTTACCACATCATCCCACATCACAGAAGTCACTCCCAGGAGGAACTGAAAGAGTTAGTGGCTGTATTTCAACAATCGATAATGATAATTCACAAATGAAACCCAAGGCTAGATATGGCTACTTACCGTGGTGAGTCTGTGTTGAGCTCTGCTTCTGCTGGTCACCGGTTCTCCTCGAGCAGTCAACTTATCCGGATGACAATTCAGTATCTCGGATTTGGCACGTCTTCTTAAAAACACTGACATTATTTAACACGTAAGCATGGCCACTCATTACTGAATCAGTAGGCGAAGCAACGAGAATTCGATGATTTTAGAATACATATCTCAACATACCATACCTGAGCTCGTTGTAGTCGACCACGTAGCCACACTCGTTCACGTACGGGAAACTGAGCAGATTGAGCGTGTACAGGAACTCGTCGAGATCCATTTCTTCCATGTTCTTAATGTCTTCATAAACGTTGTCCATTATTGCGCACCGAAGAACGTGAGTACTGAAATAAATATACATATACATATTAATGAGAAATGAAAATGCACGGTATTGTACACGACATGAAAAAGATGAGCGCTGTTATTATGCTTAGCTGTCCAGTGTTGTCGAAACAGTACTGCGGTACTAGGCCTCGTCAATTAGTATTGAGGAGAGAGGCCTGATATACGCCAGAGCATCCAGTACTAAGATAATCGCCAAGAAATACGAAAAAATATGGCAGAGAAGAGAAAGAAATGTTGCAGCCGCACCGCCGACGATAAGCTAGGCACAATGAATTTCGCAGTGCCACGCCTAAGCTCCGCCCACCTCGCGCTCTCCTGGCAAAATTCCAATTTGGCTCTCTAACGGATTGGCTCTCACGCGGATTGGTTCTCGCACGGATTCATTATCTGAACCAATACTGGACAGCTAATATTATCGCAGTATTGCTGTACCAGTGGTATAGGTAGTAATAGCAAACGAGTACAATTTGCAATCTCACAGGATAATGAAGTAGTGCTGGATAGTATTAGCATGTCAGTCTTCAAGTTGAAATTGCATAAGATAATGAAGTATAGTGGTGGATAGGCAGTATTAGCAGTCCTCAATTTGCAATTGTAAAGGATAATATCATAGAACATTTATGCTGAGAGCTAATAACAAAAATAATGTAACAATAACAAAAATAACACATCAAAGTTGTTTCTCTGTGAATCCATTAGCCAAAAGGAAGGGCTTTAGGGCTTGATGTCAGTCTGAAAAATGACCGCTCTCCAATCAGCACACTTGAGCCTAATGCTTTGCTTATAACTCATATAATCGACTTTCTGAATATATGGGTAGACTCCGGATGTCGTTCTGATACTGTGTGCCAATTGTCAGCTTCATAGCACCTTTTCCAATCGATTTCCGAGTGAATCAGAATTGTCGGTCTCATGAGCTCGCTACTCGACACTATATTCTGCACACTTTCAAAATTGAGAAAATATACTTTCTGACTATTTGGTTAGATTCCGGATGTCTTTCTGATACTGTGTGCCAATTTTCAGCTTCTTAGCACCTTTTCTAATCGATTTCCGAGTGAATCAGAATTGCCGGTCTCAAGGGCTCGCTACTAGGCACTATATTCTGCACACTTTCAAAATTGATAACATCAATTACTCTATATATGGTTAGATGGCAGCGAATATCCTTAATGATGCTATTGGAATTAATTTGAATCAAAATAAGACCGTAGGAAGGGGTCAAAAGCGAAGATTGTGTGGAATGAAGATTCTGTCCTCCCCCCGATCATGCTCACTTTGTGCAGAGCTAGCTCTTTTCGTGAATCAGCTAAAGATCTAGTTCCAAAAGGACATAGAATTATCATTCGACTACAGCGAATTGCAAAAGGAGTTGGGAGTCTGAGACCATTCGGAAAGTCGGTCCGGAAATCCGGAAATCGCATCTCGAGCACTTCTGAAAAAACCAAAAATGTCCGATAAAACACCAATAAATTGAGATACAAAGTTGAAACTTTGTACACAGTATCAGGAAACCATTTGCAATCGATCTACGTTTTTAAAATATCGAAATTCAAAGAATGAAAAAAACAGACCTATACCCGGCTGGGATGGAGCGCACGAGGCCTTCGAGGCAGCGACTTTGGTTTAGTTATCCAAGTTTGAGGTAACTTTGGTACCTTGACGCTTTATGGCTCGCCTTTTCGTGGCGTAAGCTATATTTTTGAATATCTGAACGGTACAGCCCAGTGCCGCACGCATACTGGGCTGTACCGGGTCGGTGTGAAGTATGAGGGAAGGGCACCAAATTGGTGTCTTTCCTTCATACTTATTGTATGTGTTTACTTCGTGTTACTTGTATGTCTCTATATCGTATTACTTTCTCTGTCTTTCGCTATGCATCCGTATCTTTATTATTTCTCCTTCTTCTCTCTCTTAGAATCCTTATTCTCATCCCTTCAGGATTGTAGTCGTTAGGCTAAGGAATTTTCCCTTCATTGAACGCTTGTGGTCGGCCAGACTTAAGTCGTGTAAGCTTACACAGGTTCGTAGACCACATTCTGGTGTCGATGAAGGGAAAATAGGCCAAATTGGAGCAGCTTTCAAGAAACTCATCAACTTTTGAAGATCGAGCCCTTGAAAATTGCTTCAATTTTGCTGCGCATTAGGGGGAACCAGGCTAAGTCTGTTACATTATAACTGGATACTAGTTCCTCAAGAGAGGGCATCGCTTGAGATTTGAATATCGCGCGTTTTTTTTTTGGCTATCCAGGCTTAAGATTTGAATTGCGCGCGGAATTTGCCTGAATATCAGGTGAAGGGTTTGCACTGGCTAGCCAGGCTTAGGATTTGAATTGCGCGCGAATTTGCCTGAATATCAGGTGAAGGGTTTGCACTGGCTAGCCAGGCTTAGGATTTTGAATTGCGCGCGAATTTGCCTGAATTTCAGGTGAAGAAGAATCACTGGCTAACCAGGCTTAAGATTTGAATTGCGCGCGGAATTTGCCTGAATATCAGGTGAAGGGTTTGCACTGGCTAGCCAGGCTTAGGATTTGAATTGCGCGCGAATTTGCCTGAATATCAGGTGAAGGGTTTGCACTGGCTAGCCAGGCTTAGGATTTTGAATTGCGCGCGAATTTGCCTGAATTTCAGGTGAAGAAGTATCACTGGCTAGCCAGGCTTAAGATTTGAATTGCGCACGAATTTGCCTAAGCCATCAGGTGAAGGGTTTGCACTGGCTAGCCAGGCTTAGGATTTCAATTGCGCGCGAATTTGCCTGAATATCAGGTGAAGGGTTTGCACTGGCTAGCCAGGCTTAGGATTTTGAATTGCGCGCGAATTTGCCTGAATTTCAGGTGGAGAAGTATCACTGGCTAGCCAGGCTTAAGATTTGAATTGCGCGGAATTTGCCTGAATATCAGGTGAAGGGTTTGCACTGGCTAGCCAGGCTTAGGATTTGAATTGCGCGCGAATTTGCCTGAATATCAGGTGAAGGGTTTGCACTGGCTAGCCAGGCTTAAGATTTCAATTGCGCGCGAATTTGCCTCAATATCAAGTGCCTGAGTATCAAGAGGGCGGAGCATGGAGACTCAGGAACGAATCTTCAATCATGGGTCCTGGCTTCACACTGACCGGCTGGTTCTATAGCGTTCTCTATTTTTCGCTATTTTTTGCTCAAGCATCAAACAGTGGTTAGAAGTGTGCTGTGAACGAGTGTACCAATTTCAGTGAATGGTCTCAACGACTTCTTTGAAATCGTCGGAACGGAGGATATGCTTCTCAATTCGGAATTCGGTTGGTTTGCATTGTAATTTCGCATTAATAAATTTAGTCCTGTACACTCAGTGCTAAATACCCTGTAATGAGATGTTTTTAAACATACACCTGAGTACCCAGATAAGACTGAACAGGCATCGAACTACTGTGGTTATTAGTGTACCGTGAATACGTATTACCAATTTCAGGTGCGCTATCAGATCGACTACACGCATTGCACGATGGAGCACGTGTTAATCGTAACACGAGAATTCCCCAAGCAAATCCTGACCTCGACGAAGACTGGTCCTTTGTTCTCAACGCACTCTTCTCCCCGATCGCTCACATCGCCAAGCAGAAGCCTTCGGCATCAACTCCGAAATATGGTCAGTTTACCATAAGTAAATCTAGTCCTGGACACTCAGTACTAAATATACTGTGTTCTCTTTGAACGGGTAATCTCACTTGACGAAGGCTATCACAAAGAAGATCAGTATGCATTGTTGCAGGATCAATGACAATGCACAATTCAGAAATATCGATTGTTTCAGCGCTAGTCGAAAGTCGTCGAGTTAAACGAGAACTCGTGGAGATGCCTGAGCAACCCACAGAGTGGAACGGAGGTACTTTATGGGATTTTGCAGTTTTAAATTCCTCAAATTACCAATAGACGATCTACATGATACTGAAGTATTCCTGTCTTGCTGATATCCACCAAAATAACTTATAGATCCTAAGCCTGGATATCCAGGCGTTGCCACGTAGACTTCAACATTAAGCCTGGAAATCCAGGCTAGACTGAACAAGCATCAAACAGTGGTTAGAAGTGTGCTGTGAACGAGTGTACCAATTTCAGTGAATGGTCTCAACGACTTCTTTGAAATCGTCGGAACGGAGGATATGCTTCTCAATTCGGAATTCGGTTGGTTTGCATTGTAATTTCCCATTAATAAATTTAGTCCTGTACACTCAGTGCTAAATACCCTGTAATGAGATCTTTTTAAACATACACCTGAGTACCCAGGTAAGACTGAACAGGCATCGAACTACTGTGGTTATTAGTGTACCGTGAATACGTATTACCAATTTCAGGTGCGCTATCAGATCGACTACACGCATTGCACGATGGAGCACGTGTTAATCGTAACACGAGAATTCCCCAAGCAAATCGTGACCTCGACGAAGACTGGTCCTTTGTTCTCAACGCACTCTTCTCCCCGATCGCTCACATCGCCAAGCAGAAGCCTTCGGCATCAACTCCGAAATATGGTCAGTTTACCATAAGTAAATCTAGTCCTGGACACTCAGTACTAAATATACTGTGTTCTCTTTGAGCGGGTAATCTCACTTGGCGAAGGCTATCACAAAGAAGGTCAGTATACATTGTTGCAGGATCAATGACAATGCAGAAGCCTAAATCGAAGGGTGTACTTCCTGCGAAGGAGGACAAGTTGATGTACGAGGACATACTGAGACTACCTACAGTTCCTCGTGGTACGATTCACCGAATCACTAGTGCATTACAAATTTTCTGATTTAGTACTGGCTCTCCAGTATTAGTATTGACAATCCAGTACTAATATCCCTCGACTTGCCCAGTGCAGTAATGACTTTTCAGTACTGACACAATTTCTTTCCAGGAGTTATCGGTGATACACAGTACCCTACCATGTCTATCGATCGAGTCCAGGGTCTATTGAAGTCTGAGAACCCTTTGAAGACACTCGTGAAGAAGAAGAGAGACCCGAAGGCAAAGAAAAGTGTGAAGAAGGAGAAGAATTCGAAGAAGGTCCAGAAGTGGACAAAGAGAAATTTCACCCGCCAAGAGCAAGGTATGTTTTACCCAATATACCTCTGTTTACTGTATCAGTGCAACTAAGAGAATAGTACTGGGTACCCAGTGCTGCTTTGGTACCCAGTACTAAGATGCATTCTACTACTTCTACCCAGTACTGGCTACTCAGTACTAGCGCTAGCTTTCGATTTTGACTGAGTATTCTGATTATAGCCAATCGAATTGGTTCCGACCCCGGCTCGTCGGATGATGATGGATGCACCGGAAAGTGCCGTTGCTGTTCCGAAATTGTCATTCTGAAGGTGAGGCTGTCTTTTTGAGCGATTTTTATCAGACTTCACGACAAGTGCGTAAACAGGAGAAAACTGAGAGCCTTATTTTCAGAGATCTAAGTCGATCCTTGAGAGGGAAAATCTCCTTATTACTCGGGACTTGGCGGAGGAAAAGGCGAAATCGACAAACGCATCGAAGCGGGCGGCACAAATGGATATGGCGGCACAGACGGAAATCGACGATGGTACTATCAAGAAAGCGCGGCCTTCTGATGTTGGAATCCCTGGATCATCCAAGGATCATGTCTCGAAGAAAAACCTCCAAAGGAACACGTGGACAAAGGAGGAAGATCAAGAAGTCCTGCGTCTGGCTGAGTGTGTTGAACATTTTTGGCTGCATATTCGAACTTGTAACTGAAACAACTAAGCCTGGATGACCAATGTTAACAGTTCTTTTGTAATACTTTGACGTCTCGACAATAGTACTGGTAGCCCAGTACTACCGTATCTCTAAACCACAAACTGTTTTCCAGACTCTACATGGCCATCCCCGGACTTATGGACAAGGGCACCGGCGCTAGCCAAGCTCTTGCCGATTTCATCACTCAGACGAAGGGCATGTTGTACGGACGATCTGGAATGCAGAGCCACTTGTCGTCGCTGAAGAAGTCGAATTACGAGTATTCGGTAATGATTCAGAGAGCCATTGCCAAGAGAGAGCAGATCATCGAGAAGATGCTTAAAGAGGCGAGAGCATCAGATGAAGATTAGTTAGTTCTCCAATATTCACTGTGATTTAGTTGTTATGTTGTTGTTCAGATTCATTGTTTGAGATGTTCCATTGAATACACTGTTTTCCGTGAAACACAACCTCATTCTAACCCATTGCACAGTATTAAGCCAACACAATGAAAACGGAATATCGGAATGGAAGGGGGGGGAAAGGACGACTCTTCACCGACATGGGGGGAAAGGACGACTCTTCACCGACATGGGGGGAAAGGACGACTCTTCACCGGCTTGTGTTATTGGAGCACAGTACTGGGCATCCAGGCTTCGACTACTGTAACTGCAAGTACTCTCAGTCTTTCGGTGACACAAATAGTACTGGGCATCCAGGCTTCGGAATCTGATTCGAAAATGAGATTTTCCCATATCGAAATTTTCCAGCCCTGGGTATCCAGGCTTCGGCTACTGTAACTGCAAGTACTCTCAGTCTTTCGGTGACACAAATAGTACTGGGCATCCAGGCTTCGGAATCTGATTCGAAAATGAGATTTTCCCATATCGAAATTTTCCAGCCCTGGGTATCCAGGCTTCGGCTACTGTAACTGCAAGTACTCTCAGTCTTTCGGTGGCACAAATAGTACTGGGCATCCAGGCTTCGACTACTGTAACTGCAAGTACTCTCAGTCTTTCGGTGGCACAAATAGTACTGGGCATCCAGGCTTCGACTACTGTAACTGCAAGTACTCTCAGTCTTTCGGTGGCACAAATAGTACTGGGCATCCAGGCTTCGACTACTGTAACTGCAAGTACTCTCAGTCTTTCGGTGGCACAAATAGTACTGGGCATCCAGGCTTCGACTACTGTTACTGCAAGTACTCTCAGTCTTTCGGTGGCACAAATAGTACTGGGCATCCAGGCTTCGGCTACTGTAACTGCAAGTACTCTCAGTCTTTCGGTGGCACAAATAGTACTGGGCATCCAGGCTTCGACTACTGTAACTGCAAGTACTCTCAGTCTTTCGGTGGCACAAATAGTACTGGGCATCCAGGCTTCGACTACTGTAACTGCAAGTACTCTCAGTCTTTCGGTGGCACAAATAGTACTGGGTATCCAGGCTTCGACTACTGTTACTGCAAGTACTCTCAGTCTTTCGGTGGCACAAATAGTACTGGGCATCCAGGCTTCGACTACTGTAACTGCAAGTACTCTCAGTCTTTCGGTGGCACAAATAGTACTGGGCATCCAGGCTTCGACTACAGTAACTGCAAGTACTCTCAGTCTTTCGGTGGCACAAATAGTACTGGGCATCCAGGCTTCGGAATCTGATTCGAAAATGACCTTTTTCCTTATCGAAATTTTCCAGCCCTGGGTATCCAGGCTTCGGCTACTGTAACTGCAAGTACTCTCAGTCTTTCGGTGGCACAAATAGTACTGGGCATCCAGGCTTCGACTACTGTAACTGCAAGTACTCTCAGTCTTTTTGTGGCACAAATAGTACTGGGCATCCAGGCTTCGACTACTGTTACTGCAAGTACTCTCAGTCTTTCGGTGGCACAAATAGTACTGGGCATCCAGGCTTCGACTGCTGTAACTGCAAGTACTCTCAGTCTTTCGGTGGCACAAATAGTACTGGGCATCCAGGCTTCGACTACAGTAACTGCAAGTACTCTCAGTCTTTCGGTGGCACAAATAGTACTGGGCATCCAGGCTTCGGAATCTGATTCGAAAATGACCTTTTCCCTTATCGAAATTTTCCAGCCCTGGGTATCCAGGCTTCGGCTACTGTAACTGCAAGTACTCTCAGTCTTTCGGTGGCACAAATAGTACTGGGCATCCAGGCTTCGACTACTGTAACTGCAAGTACTCTCAGTCTTTCGGTGGCACAAATAGTACTGGGCATCCAGGCTTCGACTACTGTAACTGCAAGTACTCTCAGTCTTTCGGTGGCACAAATAGTACTGGGCATCCAGGCTTCGACTACTGTAACTGCAAGTACTCTCAGTCTTTCGGTGGCACAAATAGTACTGGGCATCCAGGCTTCGACTACTGTTACTGCAAGTACTCTCAGTCTTTCGGTGGCACAAATAGTACTGGGCATCCAGGCTTCGGCTACTGTAACTGCAAGTACTCTCAGTCTTTCGGTGGCACAAATAGTACTGGGCATCCAGGCTTCGACTACTGTAACTGCAAGTACTCTCAGTCTTTCGGTGGCACAAATAGTACTGGGCATCCAGGCTTCGACTACTGTAACTGCAAGTACTCTCAGTCTTTCGGTGGCACAAATAGTACTGGGTATCCAGGCTTCGACTACTGTTACTGCAAGTACTCTCAGTCTTTCGGTGGCACAAATAGTACTGGGCATCCAGGCTTCGACTACTGTAACTGCAAGTACTCTCAGTCTTTCGGTGGCACAAATAGTACTGGGCATCCAGGCTTCGACTACTGTAACTGCAAGTACTCTCAGTCTTTCGGTGGCACAAATAGTACTGGGTATCCAGGCTTCGACTACTGTTACTGCAAGTACTCTCAGTCTTTCGGTGGCACAAATAGTACTGGGCATCCAGGCTTCGACTACTGTAACTGCAAGTACTCTCAGTCTTTCGGTGGCACAAATAGTACTGGGCATCCAGGCTTCGACTACAGTAACTGCAAGTACTCTCAGTCTTTCGGTGGCACAAATAGTACTGGGCATCCAGGCTTCGGAATCTGATTCGAAAATGACCTTTTTCCTTATCGAAATTTTCCAGCCCTGGGTATCCAGGCTTCGGCTACTGTAACTGCAAGTACTCTCAGTCTTTCGGTGGCACAAATAGTACTGGGCATCCAGGCTTCGACTACTGTAACTGCAAGTACTCTCAGTCTTTTTGTGGCACAAATAGTAAAGGCATCCAGGCTTCGACTACTGTTACTGCAAGTACTCTCAGTCTTTCGGTGGCACAAATAGTACTGGGCATCCAGGCTTCGACTGCTGTAACTGCAAGTACTCTCAGTCTTTCGGTGGCACAAATAGTACTGGGCATCCAGGCTTCGACTACAGTAACTGCAAGTACTCTCAGTCTTTCGGTGGCACAAATAGTACTGGGCATCCAGGCTTCGGAATCTGATTCGAAAATGACCTTTTCCCTTATCGAAATTTTCCAGCCCTGGGTATCCAGGCTTCGGCTACTGTAACTGCAAGTACTCTCAGTCTTTCGGTGGCACAAATAGTACTGGGCATCCAGGCTTCGACTACTGTAACTGCAAGTACTCTCAGTCTTTTTGTGGCACAAATAGTACTGGGCATCCAGGCTTCGACTACTGTTACTGCAAGTACTCTCAGTCTTTCGGTGGCACAAATAGTACTGGGCATCCAGGCTTCGACTACTGTAACTGCAAGTACTCTCAGTCTTTCGGTGGCACAAATAGTACTGGGCATCCAGGCTTCGACTACTGTAACTGCAAGTACTCTCAGTCTTTCGGTGGCACAAATAGTACTGGGCATCCAGGCTTCGACTACAGTAACTGCAAGTACTCTCAGTCTTTCGGTGGCACAAATAGTACTGGGCATCCAGGCTTCGACTACTGTAACTGCAAGTACTCTCAGTCTTTCGGTGGCACAAATAGTACTGGGCATCCAGGCTTCGACTACTGTAACTGCAAGTACTCTCAGTCTTTCGGTGGCACAAATAGTACTGGGCATCCAGGCTTCGACTACAGTAACTGCAAGTACTCTCAGTCTTTCGGTGGCACAAATAGTACTGGGCATCCAGGCTTCGGAATCTGATTCGAAAATGACCTTTTCCCTTATCGAAATTTTCCAGCCCTGGGTATCCAGGCTTCGGCTACTGTAACTGCAAGTACTCTCAGTCTTTCGGTGGCACAAATAGTACTGGGTATCCAGGCTTCGACTACTGTTACTGCAAGTACTCTCAGTCTTTCGGTGGCACAAATAGTACTGGGTATCCAGGCTTCGACTACTGTTACTGCAAGTACTCTCAGTCTTTCGGTGGCACAAATAGTACTGGGCATCCAGGCTTCGACTACTGTAACTGCAAGTACTCTCAGTCTTTCGGTGGCACAAATAGTACTGGGCATCCAGGCTTCGACTACAGTAACTGCAAGTACTCTCAGTCTTTCGGTGGCACAAATAGTACTGGGCATCCAGGCTTCGGAATCTGATTCGAAAATGACCTTTTTCCTTATCGAAATTTTCCAGCCCTGGGTATCCAGGCTTCGGCTACTGTAACTGCAAGTACTCTCAGTCTTTCGGTGGCACAAATAGTACTGGGCATCCAGGCTTCGACTACTGTAACTGCAAGTACTCTCAGTCTTTTTGTGGCACAAATAGTACTGGGCATCCAGGCTTCGACTACTGTTACTGCAAGTACTCTCAGTCTTTCGGTGGCACAAATAGTACTGGGCATCCAGGCTTCGACTGCTGTAACTGCAAGTACTCTCAGTCTTTCGGTGGCACAAATAGTACTGGGCATCCAGGCTTCGACTACAGTAACTGCAAGTACTCTCAGTCTTTCGGTGGCACAAATAGTACTGGGCATCCAGGCTTCGGAATCTGATTCGAAAATGACCTTTTCCCTTATCGAAATTTTCCAGCCCTGGGTATCCAGGCTTCGGCTACTGTAACTGCAAGTACTCTCAGTCTTTCGGTGGCACAAATAGTACTGGGCATCCAGGCTTCGACTACTGTAACTGCAAGTACTCTCAGTCTTTCGGTGGCACAAATAGTACTGGGCATCCAGGCTTCGACTACTGTAACTGCAAGTACTCTCAGTCTTTCGGTGGCACAAATAGTACTGGGCATCCAGGCTTCGACTACTGTAACTGCAAGTACTCTCAGTCTTTCGGTGGCACAAATAGTACTGGGCATCCAGGCTTCGACTACTGTTACTGCAAGTACTCTCAGTCTTTCGGTGGCACAAATAGTACTGGGCATCCAGGCTTCGGCTACTGTAACTGCAAGTACTCTCAGTCTTTCGGTGGCACAAATAGTACTGGGCATCCAGGCTTCGACTACTGTAACTGCAAGTACTCTCAGTCTTTCGGTGGCACAAATAGTACTGGGCATCCAGGCTTCGACTACTGTAACTGCAAGTATTCTCTGTCTTTCGGTGGCACAAATAGTACTGGGTATCCAGGCTTCGACTACTGTTACTGCAAGTACTCTCAGTCTTTCGGTCGCACAAATAGTACTGGGCATCCAGGCTTCGACTACTGTAACTGCAAGTACTCTCAGTCTTTCGGTGGCACAAATAGTACTGGGCATCCAGGCTTCGACTACTGTAACTGCAAGTACTCTCAGTCTTTCGGTGGCACAAATAGTACTGGGTATCCAGGCTTCGACTACTGTTACTGCAAGTACTCTCAGTCTTTCGGTGGCACAAATAGTACTGGGCATCCAGGCTTCGACTACTGTAACTGCAAGTACTCTCAGTCTTTCGGTGGCACAAATAGTACTGGGCATCCAGGCTTCGACTACAGTAACTGCAAGTACTCTCAGTCTTTCGGTGGCACAAATAGTACTGGGCATCCAGGCTTCGGAATCTGATTCGAAAATGACCTTTTTCCTTATCGAAATTTTCCAGCCCTGGGTATCCAGGCTTCGGCTACTGTAACTGCAAGTACTCTCAGTCTTTCGGTGGCACAAATAGTACTGGGCATCCAGGCTTCGACTACTGTAACTGCAAGTACTCTCAGTCTTTTTGTGGCACAAATAGTAAAGGCATCCAGGCTTCGACTACTGTTACTGCAAGTACTCTCAGTCTTTCGGTGGCACAAATAGTACTGGGCATCCAGGCTTCGACTGCTGTAACTGCAAGTACTCTCAGTCTTTCGGTGGCACAAATAGTACTGGGCATCCAGGCTTCGACTACAGTAACTGCAAGTACTCTCAGTCTTTCGGTGGCACAAATAGTACTGGGCATCCAGGCTTCGGAATCTGATTCGAAAATGACCTTTTCCCTTATCGAAATTTTCCAGCCCTGGGTATCCAGGCTTCGGCTACTGTAACTGCAAGTACTCTCAGTCTTTCGGTGGCACAAATAGTACTGGGCATCCAGGCTTCGACTACTGTAACTGCAAGTACTCTCAGTCTTTTTGTGGCACAAATAGTACTGGGCATCCAGGCTTCGACTACTGTTACTGCAAGTACTCTCAGTCTTTCGGTGGCACAAATAGTACTGGGCATCCAGGCTTCGACTACTGTAACTGCAAGTACTCTCAGTCTTTCGGTGGCACAAATAGTACTGGGCATCCAGGCTTCGACTACTGTAACTGCAAGTACTCTCAGTCTTTCGGTGGCACAAATAGTACTGGGCATCCAGGCTTCGACTACAGTAACTGCAAGTACTCTCAGTCTTTCGGTGGCACAAATAGTACTGGGCATCCAGGCTTCGACTACTGTAACTGCAAGTACTCTCAGTCTTTCGGTGGCACAAATAGTACTGGGCATCCAGGCTTCGACTACTGTAACTGCAAGTACTCTCAGTCTTTCGGTGGCACAAATAGTACTGGGCATCCAGGCTTCGACTACAGTAACTGCAAGTACTCTCAGTCTTTCGGTGGCACAAATAGTACTGGGCATCCAGGCTTCGGAATCTGATTCGAAAATGACCTTTTCCCTTATCGAAATTTTCCAGCCCTGGGTATCCAGGCTTCGGCTACTGTAACTGCAAGTACTCTCAGTCTTTCGGTGGCACAAATAGTACTGGGCATCCAGGCTTCGACTACTGTAACTGCAAGTACTCTCAGTCTTTTTGTGGCACAAATAGTACTGGGCATCCAGGCTTCGACTACTGTTACTGCAAGTACTCTCAGTCTTTCGGTGGCACAAATAGTACTGGGCATCCAGGCTTCGACTGCTGTAACTGCAAGTACTCTCAGTCTTTCGGTGGCACAAATAGTACTGGGCATCCAGGCTTCGACTACTGTTACTGCAAGTACTCTCAGTCTTTCGGTGGCACAAATAGTACTGGGCATCCAGGCTTCGACTACTGTAACTGCAAGTACTCTCAGTCTTTCGGTGGCACAAATAGTACTGGGCATCCAGGCTTCGACTACTGTAACTGCAAGTACTCTCAGTCTTTCGGTGGCACAAATAGTACTGGGCATCCAGGCTTCGACTACTGTTACTGCAAGTACTCTCAGTCTTTCGGTGGCACAAATAGTACTGGGCATCCAGGCTTCGACTACTGTAACTGCAAGTACTCTCAGTCTTTCGGTGGCACAAATAGTACTGGGCATCCAGGCTTCGACTACTGTAACTGCAAGTACTCTCAGTCTTTCGGTGGCACAAATAGTACTGGGCATCCAGGCTTCGACTACTGTTACTGCAAGTACTCTCAGTCTTTCGGTGGCACAAATAGTACTGGGCATCCAGGCTTCGACTACTGTAACTGCAAGTACTCTCAGTCTTTCGGTGGCACAAATAGTACTGGGCATCCAGGCTTCGACTACAGTAACTGCAAGTACTCTCAGTCTTTCGGTGGCACAAATAGTACTGGGCATCCAGGCTTCGACTGCTGTAACTGCAAGTACTCTCAGTCTTTCGGTGGCACAAATAGTACTGGGCATCCAGGCTTCGACTACAGTAACTGCAAGTACTCTCAGTCTTTCGGTGGCACAAATAGTACTGGGCATCCAGGCTTCGGAATCTGATTCGAAAATGACCTTTTCCCTTATCGAAATTTTCCAGCCCTGGGTATCCAGGCTTCGGCTACTGTAACTGCAAGTACTCTCAGTCTTTCGGTGGCACAAATAGTACTGGGCATCCAGGCTTCGACTACTGTAACTGCAAGTACTCTCAGTCTTTTTGTGGCACAAATAGTACTGGGCATCCAGGCTTCGACTACTGTTACTGCAAGTACTCTCAGTCTTTCGGTGGCACAAATAGTACTGGGCATCCAGGCTTCGACTACTGTAACTGCAAGTACTCTCAGTCTTTCGGTGGCACAAATAGTACTGGGCATCCAGGCTTCGACTACTGTAACTGCAAGTACTCTCAGTCTTTCGGTGGCACAAATAGTACTGGGCATCCAGGCTTCGACTACAGTAACTGCAAGTACTCTCAGTCTTTCGGTGGCACAAATAGTACTGGGCATCCAGGCTTCGACTACTGTAACTGCAAGTACTCTCAGTCTTTCGGTGGCACAAATAGTACTGGGCATCCAGGCTTCGACTACTGTAACTGCAAGTACTCTCAGTCTTTCGGTGGCACAAATAGTACTGGGCATCCAGGCTTCGACTACAGTAACTGCAAGTACTCTCAGTCTTTCGGTGGCACAAATAGTACTGGGCATCCAGGCTTCGGAATCTGATTCGAAAATGACCTTTTCCCTTATCGAAATTTTCCAGCCCTGGGTATCCAGGCTTCGGCTACTGTAACTGCAAGTACTCTCAGTCTTTCGGTGGCACAAATAGTACTGGGCATCCAGGCTTCGACTACTGTAACTGCAAGTACTCTCAGTCTTTTTGTGGCACAAATAGTACTGGGCATCCAGGCTTCGACTACTGTTACTGCAAGTACTCTCAGTCTTTCGGTGGCACAAATAGTACTGGGCATCCAGGCTTCGACTGCTGTAACTGCAAGTACTCTCAGTCTTTCGGTGGCACAAATAGTACTGGGCATCCAGGCTTCGACTACTGTTACTGCAAGTACTCTCAGTCTTTCGGTGGCACAAATAGTACTGGGCATCCAGGCTTCGACTACTGTAACTGCAAGTACTCTCAGTCTTTCGGTGGCACAAATAGTACTGGGCATCCAGGCTTCGACTACTGTAACTGCAAGTACTCTCAGTCTTTCGGTGGCACAAATAGTACTGGGCATCCAGGCTTCGACTACTGTTACTGCAAGTACTCTCAGTCTTTCGGTGGCACAAATAGTACTGGGCATCCAGGCTTCGACTACTGTAACTGCAAGTACTCTCAGTCTTTCGGTGGCACAAATAGTACTGGGCATCCAGGCTTCGACTACTGTAACTGCAAGTACTCTCAGTCTTTCGGTGGCACAAATAGTACTGGGCATCCAGGCTTCGACTACTGTTACTGCAAGTACTCTCAGTCTTTCGGTGGCACAAATAGTACTGGGCATCCAGGCTTCGACTACTGTAACTGCAAGTACTCTCAGTCTTTCGGTGGCACAAATAGTACTGGGCATCCAGGCTTCGACTACAGTAACTGCAAGTACTCTCAGTCTTTCGGTGGCACAAATAGTACTGGGCATCCAGGCTTCGGAATCTGATTCGAAAATGACCTTTTCCCTTATCGAAATTTTCCAGCCCTGGGTATCCAGGCTTCGGCTACTGTAACTGCAAGTACTCTCAGTCTTTCGGTGGCACAAATAGTACTGGGCATCCAGGCTTCGACTACTGTAACTGCAAGTACTCTCAGTCTTTTTGTGGCACAAATAGTACTGGGCATCCAGGCTTCGACTACTGTTACTGCAAGTACTCTCAGTCTTTCGGTGGCACAAATAGTACTGGGCATCCAGGCTTCGACTACTGTAACTGCAAGTACTCTCAGTCTTTCGGTGGCACAAATAGTACTGGGCATCCAGGCTTCGACTACTGTAACTGCAAGTACTCTCAGTCTTTCGGTGGCACAAATAGTACTGGGCATCCAGGCTTCGACTACAGTAACTGCAAGTACTCTCAGTCTTTCGGTGGCACAAATAGTACTGGGCATCCAGGCTTCGACTACTGTAACTGCAAGTACTCTCAGTCTTTCGGTGGCACAAATAGTACTGGGCATCCAGGCTTCGACTACTGTAACTGCAAGTACTCTCAGTCTTTCGGTGGCACAAATAGTACTGGGCATCCAGGCTTCGACTACAGTAACTGCAAGTACTCTCAGTCTTTCGGTGG
Source organism: Pristionchus entomophagus (assembly GCA_036245825.1). Classification (NCBI taxonomy): domain Eukaryota; kingdom Metazoa; phylum Nematoda; class Chromadorea; order Rhabditida; family Neodiplogasteridae; genus Pristionchus; species Pristionchus entomophagus. The sequence continues at coordinate 100,727 of BTSX01000006.1, forward strand.
CACAAATAGTACTGGGCATCCAGGCTTCGGAATCTGATTCGAAAATGACCTTTTCCCTTATCGAAATTTTCCAGCCCTGGGTATCCAGGCTTCGGCTACTGTAACTGCAAGTACTCTCAGTCTTTCGGTGGCACAAATAGTACTGGGCATCCAGGCTTCGACTACTGTAACTGCAAGTACTCTCAGTCTTTTTGTGGCACAAATAGTACTGGGCATCCAGGCTTCGACTACTGTTACTGCAAGTACTCTCAGTCTTTCGGTGGCACAAATAGTACTGGGCATCCAGGCTTCGACTGCTGTAACTGCAAGTACTCTCAGTCTTTCGGTGGCACAAATAGTACTGGGCATCCAGGCTTCGACTACTGTTACTGCAAGTACTCTCAGTCTTTCGGTGGCACAAATAGTACTGGGCATCCAGGCTTCGACTACTGTAACTGCAAGTACTCTCAGTCTTTCGGTGGCACAAATAGTACTGGGCATCCAGGCTTCGACTACTGTAACTGCAAGTACTCTCAGTCTTTCGGTGGCACAAATAGTACTGGGCATCCAGGCTTCGACTACTGTTACTGCAAGTACTCTCAGTCTTTCGGTGGCACAAATAGTACTGGGCATCCAGGCTTCGACTACTGTAACTGCAAGTACTCTCAGTCTTTCGGTGGCACAAATAGTACTGGGCATCCAGGCTTCGACTACTGTAACTGCAAGTACTCTCAGTCTTTCGGTGGCACAAATAGTACTGGGCATCCAGGCTTCGACTACTGTAACTGCAAGTACTCTCAGTCTTTCGGTGGCACAAATAGTACTGGGCATCCAGGCTTCGACTACTGTAACTGCAAGTACTCTCAGTCTTTCGGTGGCACAAATAGTACTGGGCATCCAGGCTTCGACTACTGTAACTGCAAGTACTCTCAGTCTTTCGGTGGCACAAATAGTACTGGGCATCCAGGCTTCGACTACTGTAACTGCAAGTACTCTCAGTCTTTCGGTTGCACAAATAGTACTGGGCATCCAGGCTTCGGCTACTGTAACTGCAGACGTACTGTAAGAATTACAAATAGTACTGGACATCCAATCTTCGAATTTTGATTTAAAAATAAGCGTTTCATGTATTGGAATCCTCCAGTCCTGGGTACCCAGGATTCGACTAACTGCTACTGCAGCCTTTACGCAACAATTTATGGGATTACGGTAGCGCTACCGTAAGCCCCTACAGTATCCGACATCTACCGTAGCCAATACCTACCGTAATCCTACCGTAACCCTACCGTACCTCTCCAGTCAGTACTAGTTCTCCAGTACTAGTTCTATTCAGTTCTAACTAGGTTACGGTAGCGTTACAGTAACCCTCAGGACACTTGAGAATCCGGTAATCCTAGGCACCGCCTAGGCACCGCCTAGGCACCGCCTAGGCACCGCCCCGTGACGGAAAGACGCCTAGGCCACGAAATGTGACCTTAAGTTAAGGTACTTAGGGTTAAGTTAGACCTTAGGTCAATAGCGCATTCGACTCAGCTCGCGATGCAAAAGCATTCGGAAAAGGATTTAGAGCTAACACTCCATAGGGAACAAAGTTACGGATTCCCTGGTATATAAAAAAGATTTTTACAGCCAAAAACCCCCAAACCCAAACCTCGTAGAAAGTGTTTCCAAAGAATATATGTTCAATTCTAATAATAACACTTCGTCAGGACTGGTTACTAGGCTGTTCAACTAACTAAGTTTACCTCGCGAGACGGAATAGTTCTGCGATCTCAGCTGACGACCAGGTGCTGCGAGGGGAAGCATGATCTTGCTCGTCCTCCTTCTGTCTTTCATGATCAACCTCCTTCTCTCCATTTCCCTCATTTTCGCTTTCCTTCTTCTCACTATCCTTCCCCTTCTTTCCATCATCATCTTTCACTCCATCCTCATTCTTCTTCCCTTCATCATCCTCCTCCACTCCATCCTCCTTCTGCTCCCATTCTTCATCCTCCTTCAACTTATCTTCTTTCTTGTACTTCTCTTCTCTTCTCCTCGATTTTTGATTGGATGCTCTTCTTGTAGACGACGTGAAAGCGGATTCACGGATCAACCTCTTGTTCTGCTCTTCAAGCAAACGAACTTGTTCCTGAAATAAACACAGTTAACCACGTGTACACACTCAACACTAGGTCACCAGGATTAGCCTAAGAGTTCAGTACTAACTACCCAGGCTTGGTGAAACAATATTGATTCGACACTACCCCAATACTGATCATCCATGAAGTTGAGGAAATTCAGTCATTAAGAAGCTTCCCACCATCATTAAACTGTTCGGATTCTCACTTTCAAAATCAGCACTTCCTCGCAGCACAAAGTACAATTGGTGTTGCACTTCTTGTTGTGCTTGTCATTTCCATTCGATCTTCTCCTCTTTCCATGCAATGATCCGCCATAGAACTCGTCGTCTTCGGACGATGAGGAAAAAGATGAAGAAGAATCGGGAGAATTTCCTAAGAGATTAATATCGTAAGATGATTATTTACAGTGAAGGCAAGACTTGAACTTTAACAGTGTTTAATCACCTGATCTTCTAGATTTCTGTTTCTGGCTCGAGTGCAGCTTGGGTGGCTCATCGTTCACTGCGCCTGATGTTCCTCTCGCTTTATTGGGCGTCGAAGAATTGTGAGGTTTGTTCTCTAAAATATTCCCACGTAACCATGAACACGCTTACAATATTACGTCTCGAAGCCTGGGATTCCAGGCTTCGATTGAGTTAATCATGCATGACTTGACAGGCATCCTTACAACTGTCAATCGAGAAGAATCAAGCGTAGATGGCCAGTGTAGAGTGCGAATGCAAATAAGTGAAAAGTAGAGTACCTCTTCGGGGCTGGCATTTGGTACGCCTCCTCTGACGAGCTCGATCGAGTTGCGAAGGCGTGAGATCGCTCTCGTACCGCATACTACCTTCCGAGTCAGTGATCATGGCTGAAAACACACTGTACTTGCAAGAAGCCTGAGCCATAAATGTTTTACTTGGTCTAGTGCACGTAGTAGTACCTCGTCTCTTTCTGTTGTGTTGGCGTGGCTTGGGAGTCTCGGGGATTTCTTCATTTTCCTCTTCAATATCCTCTTTCATCTCCTTCTGCACTTCTTGTTCTTCGTCATCAGAAAGGGTGATGATGCTTGGACGACGTCGTGAAGCTACAATTTGAATGGTGATTCATGGCACCACTGAACCGCGTAATCTCTTAGCTTAATTCGGAAAAATTAATACGTCTAAAACATACATGATGCTCGAGGAGGAAGTGTACGATAGTTCTCGGAGCCAGAGTCGAGAAAATAGTCCATTGGTTCTTCCTTGACTTCTTTTTCTGGTACGTTCGTACCGTCGTTGGTTGAATCTGAAGGCACAAATTTTAGTAACTGCAAACTCATCAGTGACTAGACGTACTTGATCTAATCTTCGAATGAACATTGTTCGCCTCCTCCTCATCGACTTCTTTCTTCACTCCATCTCGAGTGCCTTGAATTGTTTGGTTAAGCCTGGCATACCAAGCCTATGTGGAATCAGGATCGGATACTCTGGTGGTGACTAATACTCGTAACTCAGGCCTAACCATTCAGTGTATTAGTGAAATGGAAATATACACGTACCATTCTCATTCCCTCGAGAAGCCTCTTCATCAAAGAACTGGAGTTCTTCATCGAAAGAGTCGTCCACTAAAATAAATCAAAGTTTAGAGAACTCATTACTGACAACACCTGTAGTAATGTAGAAGCAAATTTAACTCACCGATACCTTCGCTCTCGACGTGTTCCTTCTTCTCATCCTTATCTTCTGCATCAGAAGGAGGCGCAGTCGATTGATCAAAGGAATCAACTGAAAGATATAAACGTTTTTCAAACGTTTGCAACCAGTACGACAAACTGTATAGCAAACTATCAATGGATAGGTGCTTACCAGTCGACTCTCTACTCATGCGAGCTGTCTGACACTCTGCCGACTTTTTCGCCTTTTCTTCCTCCACTTCAGATGCAGATGGCATCCTGGATGACGATGAATAGGTCGTAGGAGCCTCCTTGGCGTCCACATTCTTAAACAGCATAAAATCACAATTCAATACAGGTTATTTCATAGAGGAAAAGTGTTTCAATCGAACGATTCAGTATCCAAGCTTAGTCACCCAGTACTGAACACCCAGGCATAGAAAACAATGACTAATATTCTAAACCAAATCGCTTTGGAAAAATTGTGTGTCATTCGTATTTATGAACATGCTAACCTCTGCTGGAACATCTGCTGAAGCTCGAGAAGACTCTTGAAGTCGACGGTTGCCCCTGCTTACCACATCATCCCACATCACAGAAGTCACTCCCAGGAGGAACTGAAAGAGTTAGTGGCTGTATTTCAACAATCGATAATGATAATTCACAAATGAAACCCAAGGCTAGATATGGCTACTTACCGTGGTGAGTCTGTGTTGAGCTCTGCTTCTGCTGGTCACCGGTTCTCCTCGAGCAGTCAACTTATCCGGATGACAATTCAGTATCTCGGATTTGGCACGTCTTCTTAAAAACACTGACATTATTTAACACGTAAGCATGGCCACTCATTACTGAATCAGTAGGCGAAGCAACGAGAATTCGATGATTTTAGAATACATATCTCAACATACCATACCTGAGCTCGTTGTAGTCGACCACGTAGCCACACTCGTTCACGTACGGGAAACTGAGCAGATTGAGCGTGTACAGGAACTCGTCGAGATCCATTTCTTCCATGTTCTTAATGTCTTCATAAACGTTGTCCATTATTGCGCACCGAAGAACGTGAGTACTGAAATAAATATACATATACATATTAATGAGAAATGAAAATGCACGGTATTGTACACGACATGAAAAAGATGAGCGCTGTTATTATGCTTAGCTGTCCAGTGTTGTCGAAACAGTACTGCGGTACTAGGCCTCGTCAATTAGTATTGAGGAGAGAGGCCTGATATACGCCAGAGCATCCAGTACTAAGATAATCGCCAAGAAATACGAAAAAATATGGCAGAGAAGAGAAAGAAATGTTGCAGCCGCACCGCCGACGATAAGCTAGGCACAATGAATTTCGCAGTGCCACGCCTAAGCTCCGCCCACCTCGCGCTCTCCTGGCAAAATTCCAATTTGGCTCTCTAACGGATTGGCTCTCACGCGGATTGGTTCTCGCACGGATTCATTATCTGAACCAATACTGGACAGCTAATATTATCGCAGTATTGCTGTACCAGTGGTATAGGTAGTAATAGCAAACGAGTACAATTTGCAATCTCACAGGATAATGAAGTAGTGCTGGATAGTATTAGCATGTCAGTCTTCAAGTTGAAATTGCATAAGATAATGAAGTATAGTGGTGGATAGGCAGTATTAGCAGTCCTCAATTTGCAATTGTAAAGGATAATATCATAGAACATTTATGCTGAGAGCTAATAACAAAAATAATGTAACAATAACAAAAATAACACATCAAAGTTGTTTCTCTGTGAATCCATTAGCCAAAAGGAAGGGCTTTAGGGCTTGATGTCAGTCTGAAAAATGACCGCTCTCCAATCAGCACACTTGAGCCTAATGCTTTGCTTATAACTCATATAATCGACTTTCTGAATATATGGGTAGACTCCGGATGTCGTTCTGATACTGTGTGCCAATTGTCAGCTTCATAGCACCTTTTCCAATCGATTTCCGAGTGAATCAGAATTGTCGGTCTCATGAGCTCGCTACTCGACACTATATTCTGCACACTTTCAAAATTGAGAAAATATACTTTCTGACTATTTGGTTAGATTCCGGATGTCTTTCTGATACTGTGTGCCAATTTTCAGCTTCTTAGCACCTTTTCTAATCGATTTCCGAGTGAATCAGAATTGCCGGTCTCAAGGGCTCGCTACTAGGCACTATATTCTGCACACTTTCAAAATTGATAACATCAATTACTCTATATATGGTTAGATGGCAGCGAATATCCTTAATGATGCTATTGGAATTAATTTGAATCAAAATAAGACCGTAGGAAGGGGTCAAAAGCGAAGATTGTGTGGAATGAAGATTCTGTCCTCCCCCCGATCATGCTCACTTTGTGCAGAGCTAGCTCTTTTCGTGAATCAGCTAAAGATCTAGTTCCAAAAGGACATAGAATTATCATTCGACTACAGCGAATTGCAAAAGGAGTTGGGAGTCTGAGACCATTCGGAAAGTCGGTCCGGAAATCCGGAAATCGCATCTCGAGCACTTCTGAAAAAACCAAAAATGTCCGATAAAACACCAATAAATTGAGATACAAAGTTGAAACTTTGTACACAGTATCAGGAAACCATTTGCAATCGATCTACGTTTTTAAAATATCGAAATTCAAAGAATGAAAAAAACAGACCTATACCCGGCTGGGATGGAGCGCACGAGGCCTTCGAGGCAGCGACTTTGGTTTAGTTATCCAAGTTTGAGGTAACTTTGGTACCTTGACGCTTTATGGCTCGCCTTTTCGTGGCGTAAGCTATATTTTTGAATATCTGAACGGTACAGCCCAGTGCCGCACGCATACTGGGCTGTACCGGGTCGGTGTGAAGTATGAGGGAAGGGCACCAAATTGGTGTCTTTCCTTCATACTTATTGTATGTGTTTACTTCGTGTTACTTGTATGTCTCTATATCGTATTACTTTCTCTGTCTTTCGCTATGCATCCGTATCTTTATTATTTCTCCTTCTTCTCTCTCTCTCTTAGAATCCTTATTCTCATCCCTTCAGGATTGTAGTCGTTAGGCTAAGGAATTTTCCCTTCATTGAACGCTTGTGGTCGGCCAGACTTAAGTCGTGTAAGCTTACACAGGTTCGTAGACCACATTCTGGTGTCGATGAAGGGAAAATAGGCCAAATTGGAGCAGCTTTCAAGAAACTCATCAACTTTTGAAGATCGAGCCCTTGAAAATTGCTTCAATTTTGCTGCGCATTAGGGGGAACCAGGCTAAGTCTGTTACATTATAACTGGATACTAGTTCCTCAAGAGAGGGCATCGCTTGAGATTTGAATATCGCGCGTTTTTTTTTTGGCTATCCAGGCTTAAGATTTGAATTGCGCGCGGAATTTGCCTGAATATCAGGTGAAGGGTTTGCACTGGCTAGCCAGGCTTAGGATTTGAATTGCGCGCGAATTTGCCTGAATATCAGGTGAAGGGTTTGCACTGGCTAGCCAGGCTTAGGATTTTGAATTGCGCGCGAATTTGCCTGAATTTCAGGTGAAGAAGAATCACTGGCTAACCAGGCTTAAGATTTGAATTGCGCGCGGAATTTGCCTGAATATCAGGTGAAGGGTTTGCACTGGCTAGCCAGGCTTAGGATTTGAATTGCGCGCGAATTTGCCTGAATATCAGGTGAAGGGTTTGCACTGGCTAGCCAGGCTTAGGATTTTGAATTGCGCGCGAATTTGCCTGAATTTCAGGTGAAGAAGTATCACTGGCTAGCCAGGCTTAAGATTTGAATTGCGCACGAATTTGCCTAAGCCATCAGGTGAAGGGTTTGCACTGGCTAGCCAGGCTTAGGATTTCAATTGCGCGCGAATTTGCCTGAATATCAGGTGAAGGGTTTGCACTGGCTAGCCAGGCTTAGGATTTTGAATTGCGCGCGAATTTGCCTGAATTTCAGGTGGAGAAGTATCACTGGCTAGCCAGGCTTAAGATTTGAATTGCGCGGAATTTGCCTGAATATCAGGTGAAGGGTTTGCACTGGCTAGCCAGGCTTAGGATTTGAATTGCGCGCGAATTTGCCTGAATATCAGGTGAAGGGTTTGCACTGGCTAGCCAGGCTTAAGATTTCAATTGCGCGCGAATTTGCCTCAATATCAAGTGCCTGAGTATCAAGAGGGCGGAGCATGGAGACTCAGGAACGAATCTTCAATCATGGGTCCTGGCTTCACACTGACCGGCTGGTTCTATAGCGTTCTCTATTTTTCGCTATTTTTTGCTCAAGCATCAAACAGTGGTTAGAAGTGTGCTGTGAACGAGTGTACCAATTTCAGTGAATGGTCTCAACGACTTCTTTGAAATCGTCGGAACGGAGGATATGCTTCTCAATTCGGAATTCGGTTGGTTTGCATTGTAATTTCGCATTAATAAATTTAGTCCTGTACACTCAGTGCTAAATACCCTGTAATGAGATGTTTTTAAACATACACCTGAGTACCCAGATAAGACTGAACAGGCATCGAACTACTGTGGTTATTAGTGTACCGTGAATACGTATTACCAATTTCAGGTGCGCTATCAGATCGACTACACGCATTGCACGATGGAGCACGTGTTAATCGTAACACGAGAATTCCCCAAGCAAATCCTGACCTCGACGAAGACTGGTCCTTTGTTCTCAACGCACTCTTCTCCCCGATCGCTCACATCGCCAAGCAGAAGCCTTCGGCATCAACTCCGAAATATGGTCAGTTTACCATAAGTAAATCTAGTCCTGGACACTCAGTACTAAATATACTGTGTTCTCTTTGAACGGGTAATCTCACTTGACGAAGGCTATCACAAAGAAGATCAGTATGCATTGTTGCAGGATCAATGACAATGCACAATTCAGAAATATCGATTGTTTCAGCGCTAGTCGAAAGTCGTCGAGTTAAACGAGAACTCGTGGAGATGCCTGAGCAACCCACAGAGTGGAACGGAGGTACTTTATGGGATTTTGCAGTTTTAAATTCCTCAAATTACCAATAGACGATCTACATGATACTGAAGTATTCCTGTCTTGCTGATATCCACCAAAATAACTTATAGATCCTAGGCCTGGATATCCAGGCGTTGCCACGTAGACTTCAACATTAAGCCTGGAAATCCAGGCTAGACTGAACAAGCATCAAACAGTGGTTAGAAGTGTGCTGTGAACGAGTGTACCAATTTCAGTGAATGGTCTCAACGACTTCTTTGAAATCGTCGGAACGGAGGATATGCTTCTCAATTCGGAATTCGGTTGGTTTGCATTGTAATTTCCCATTAATAAATTTAGTCCTGTACACTCAGTGCTAAATACCCTGTAATGAGATCTTTTTAAACATACACCTGAGTACCCAGGTAAGACTGAACAGGCATCGAACTACTGTGGTTATTAGTGTACCGTGAATACGTATTACCAATTTCAGGTGCGCTATCAGATCGACTACACGCATTGCACGATGGAGCACGTGTTAATCGTAACACGAGAATTCCCCAAGCAAATCGTGACCTCGACGAAGACTGGTCCTTTGTTCTCAACGCACTCTTCTCCCCGATCGCTCACATCGCCAAGCAGAAGCCTTCGGCATCAACTCCGAAATATGGTCAGTTTACCATAAGTAAATCTAGTCCTGGACACTCAGTACTAAATATACTGTGTTCTCTTTGAGCGGGTAATCTCACTTGGCGAAGGCTATCACAAAGAAGGTCAGTATACATTGTTGCAGGATCAATGACAATGCAGAAGCCTAAATCGAAGGGTGTACTTCCTGCGAAGGAGGACAAGTTGATGTACGAGGACATACTGAGACTACCTACAGTTCCTCGTGGTACGATTCACCGAATCACTAGTGCATTACAAATTTTCTGATTTAGTACTGGCTCTCCAGTATTAGTATTGACAATCCAGTACTAATATCCCTCGACTTGCCCAGTGCAGTAATGACTTTTCAGTACTGACGCAATTTCTTTCCAGGAGTTATCGGTGATACACAGTACCCTACCATGTCTATCGATCGAGTCCAGGGTCTATTGAAGTCTGAGAACCCTTTGAAGACACTCGTGAAGAAGAAGAGAGACCCGAAGGCAAAGAAAAGTGTGAAGAAGGAGAAGAATTCGAAGAAGGTCCAGAAGTGGACAAAGAGAAATTTCACCCGCCAAGAGCAAGGTATGTTTTACCCAATATACCTCTGTTTACTGTATCAGTGCAACTAAGAGAATAGTACTGGGTACCCAGTGCTGCTTTGGTACCCAGTACTAAGATGCATTCTACTACTTCTACCCAGTACTGGCTACTCAGTACTAGCGCTAGCTTTCGATTTTGACTGAGTATTCTGATTATAGCCAATCGAATTGGTTCCGACCCCGGCTCGTCGGATGATGATGGATGCACCGGAAAGTGCCGTTGCTGTTCCGAAATTGTCATTCTGAAGGTGAGGCTGTCTTTTTGAGCGATTTTTATCAGACTTCACGACAAGTGCGTAAACAGGAGAAAACTGAGAGCCTTATTTTCAGAGATCTAAGTCGATCCTTGAGAGGGAAAATCTCCTTATTACTCGGGACTTGGCGGAGGAAAAGGCGAAATCGACAAACGCATCGAAGCGGGCGGCACAAATGGATATGGCGGCACAGACGGAAATCGACGATGGTACTATCAAGAAAGCGCGGCCTTCTGATGTTGGAATCCCTGGATCATCCAAGGATCATGTCTCGAAGAAAAACCTCCAAAGGAACACGTGGACAAAGGAGGAAGATCAAGAAGTCCTGCGTCTGGCTGAGTGTGTTGAACATTTTTGGCTGCATATTCGAACTTGTAACTGAAACAACTAAGCCTGGATGACCAATGTTAACAGTTCTTTTGTAATACTTTGACGTCTCGACAATAGTACTGGTAGCCCAGTACTACCGTATCTCTAAACCACAAACTGTTTTCCAGACTCTACATGGCCATCCCCGGACTTATGGACAAGGGCACCGGCGCTAGCCAAGCTCTTGCCGATTTCATCACTCAGACGAAGGGCATGTTGTACGGACGATCTGGAATGCAGAGCCACTTGTCGTCGCTGAAGAAGTCGAATTACGAGTATTCGGTAATGATTCAGAGAGCCATTGCCAAGAGAGAGCAGATCATCGAGAAGATGCTTAAAGAGGCGAGAGCATCAGATGAAGATTAGTTAGTTCTCCAATATTCACTGTGATTTAGTTGTTATGTTGTTGTTCAGATTCATTGTTTGAGATGTTCCATTGAATACACTGTTTTCCGTGAAACACAACCTCATTCTAACCCATTGCACAGTATTAAGCCAACACAATGAAAACGGAATATCGGAATGGAAGGGGGGGGAAAGGACGACTCTTCACCGACATGGGGGGAAAGGACGACTCTTCACCGACATGGGGGGAAAGGACGACTCTTCACCGGCTTGTGTTATTGGAGCACAGTACTGGGCATCCAGGCTTCGACTACTGTAACTGCAAGTACTCTCAGTCTTTCGGTGACACAAATAGTACTGGGCATCCAGGCTTCGGAATCTGATTCGAAAATGAGATTTTCCCATATCGAAATTTTCCAGCCCTGGGTATCCAGGCTTCGGCTACTGTAACTGCAAGTACTCTCAGTCTTTCGGTGACACAAATAGTACTGGGCATCCAGGCTTCGGAATCTGATTCGAAAATGAGATTTTCTCATATCGAAATTTTCCAGCCCTGGGTATCCAGGCTTCGGCTACTGTAACTGCAAGTACTCTCAGTCTTTCGGTGGCACAAATAGTACTGGGCATCCAGGCTTCGACTACTGTAACTGCAAGTACTCTCAGTCTTTCGGTGGCACAAATAGTACTGGGCATCCAGGCTTCGACTACTGTAACTGCAAGTACTCTCAGTCTTTCGGTGGCACAAATAGTACTGGGCATCCAGGCTTCGACTACTGTAACTGCAAGTACTCTCAGTCTTTCGGTGGCACAAATAGTACTGGGCATCCAGGCTTCGACTACTGTTACTGCAAGTACTCTCAGTCTTTCGGTGGCACAAATAGTACTGGGCATCCAGGCTTCGGCTACTGTAACTGCAAGTACTCTCAGTCTTTCGGTGGCACAAATAGTACTGGGCATCCAGGCTTCGACTACTGTAACTGCAAGTACTCTCAGTCTTTCGGTGGCACAAATAGTACTGGGCATCCAGGCTTCGACTACTGTAACTGCAAGTACTCTCAGTCTTTCGGTGGCACAAATAGTACTGGGTATCCAGGCTTCGACTACTGTTACTGCAAGTACTCTCAGTCTTTCGGTGGCACAAATAGTACTGGGCATCCAGGCTTCGACTACTGTAACTGCAAGTACTCTCAGTCTTTCGGTGGCACAAATAGTACTGGGCATCCAGGCTTCGACTACAGTAACTGCAAGTACTCTCAGTCTTTCGGTGGCACAAATAGTACTGGGCATCCAGGCTTCGGAATCTGATTCGAAAATGACCTTTTTCCTTATCGAAATTTTCCAGCCCTGGGTATCCAGGCTTCGGCTACTGTAACTGCAAGTACTCTCAGTCTTTCGGTGGCACAAATAGTACTGGGCATCCAGGCTTCGACTACTGTAACTGCAAGTACTCTCAGTCTTTTTGTGGCACAAATAGTACTGGGCATCCAGGCTTCGACTACTGTTACTGCAAGTACTCTCAGTCTTTCGGTGGCACAAATAGTACTGGGCATCCAGGCTTCGACTGCTGTAACTGCAAGTACTCTCAGTCTTTCGGTGGCACAAATAGTACTGGGCATCCAGGCTTCGACTACAGTAACTGCAAGTACTCTCAGTCTTTCGGTGGCACAAATAGTACTGGGCATCCAGGCTTCGGAATCTGATTCGAAAATGACCTTTTCCCTTATCGAAATTTTCCAGCCCTGGGTATCCAGGCTTCGGCTACTGTAACTGCAAGTACTCTCAGTCTTTCGGTGGCACAAATAGTACTGGGCATCCAGGCTTCGACTACTGTAACTGCAAGTACTCTCAGTCTTTCGGTGGCACAAATAGTACTGGGCATCCAGGCTTCGACTACTGTAACTGCAAGTACTCTCAGTCTTTCGGTGGCACAAATAGTACTGGGCATCCAGGCTTCGACTACTGTAACTGCAAGTACTCTCAGTCTTTCGGTGGCACAAATAGTACTGGGCATCCAGGCTTCGACTACTGTTACTGCAAGTACTCTCAGTCTTTCGGTGGCACAAATAGTACTGGGCATCCAGGCTTCGGCTACTGTAACTGCAAGTACTCTCAGTCTTTCGGTGGCACAAATAGTACTGGGCATCCAGGCTTCGACTACTGTAACTGCAAGTACTCTCAGTCTTTCGGTGGCACAAATAGTACTGGGCATCCAGGCTTCGACTACTGTAACTGCAAGTACTCTCAGTCTTTCGGTGGCACAAATAGTACTGGGTATCCAGGCTTCGACTACTGTTACTGCAAGTACTCTCAGTCTTTCGGTGGCACAAATAGTACTGGGCATCCAGGCTTCGACTACTGTAACTGCAAGTACTCTCAGTCTTTCGGTGGCACAAATAGTACTGGGCATCCAGGCTTCGACTACTGTAACTGCAAGTACTCTCAGTCTTTCGGTGGCACAAATAGTACTGGGTATCCAGGCTTCGACTACTGTTACTGCAAGTACTCTCAGTCTTTCGGTGGCACAAATAGTACTGGGCATCCAGGCTTCGACTACTGTAACTGCAAGTACTCTCAGTCTTTTTGTGGCACAAATAGTAAAGGCATCCAGGCTTCGACTACTGTTACTGCAAGTACTCTCAGTCTTTCGGTGGCACAAATAGTACTGGGCATCCAGGCTTCGACTGCTGTAACTGCAAGTACTCTCAGTCTTTCGGTGGCACAAATAGTACTGGGCATCCAGGCTTCGACTACAGTAACTGCAAGTACTCTCAGTCTTTCGGTGGCACAAATAGTACTGGGCATCCAGGCTTCGGAATCTGATTCGAAAATGACCTTTTCCCTTATCGAAATTTTCCAGCCCTGGGTATCCAGGCTTCGGCTACTGTAACTGCAAGTACTCTCAGTCTTTCGGTGGCACAAATAGTACTGGGCATCCAGGCTTCGACTACTGTAACTGCAAGTACTCTCAGTCTTTTTGTGGCACAAATAGTACTGGGCATCCAGGCTTCGACTACTGTTACTGCAAGTACTCTCAGTCTTTCGGTGGCACAAATAGTACTGGGCATCCAGGCTTCGACTACTGTAACTGCAAGTACTCTCAGTCTTTCGGTGGCACAAATAGTACTGGGCATCCAGGCTTCGACTACTGTAACTGCAAGTACTCTCAGTCTTTCGGTGGCACAAATAGTACTGGGCATCCAGGCTTCGACTACAGTAACTGCAAGTACTCTCAGTCTTTCGGTGGCACAAATAGTACTGGGCATCCAGGCTTCGACTACTGTAACTGCAAGTACTCTCAGTCTTTCGGTGGCACAAATAGTACTGGGCATCCAGGCTTCGACTACTGTAACTGCAAGTACTCTCAGTCTTTCGGTGGCACAAATAGTACTGGGCATCCAGGCTTCGACTACAGTAACTGCAAGTACTCTCAGTCTTTCGGTGGCACAAATAGTACTGGGCATCCAGGCTTCGGAATCTGATTCGAAAATGACCTTTTCCCTTATCGAAATTTTCCAGCCCTGGGTATCCAGGCTTCGGCTACTGTAACTGCAAGTACTCTCAGTCTTTCGGTGGCACAAATAGTACTGGGCATCCAGGCTTCGACTACTGTAACTGCAAGTACTCTCAGTCTTTCGGTGGCACAAATAGTACTGGGCATCCAGGCTTCGACTACTGTAACTGCAAGTACTCTCAGTCTTTCGGTGGCACAAATAGTACTGGGCATCCAGGCTTCGACTACTGTAACTGCAAGTACTCTCAGTCTTTCGGTGGCACAAATAGTACTGGGTATCCAGGCTTCGACTACTGTTACTGCAAGTACTCTCAGTCTTTCGGTGGCACAAATAGTACTGGGTATCCAGGCTTCGACTACTGTTACTGCAAGTACTCTCAGTCTTTCGGTGGCACAAATAGTACTGGGCATCCAGGCTTCGACTACTGTAACTGCAAGTACTCTCAGTCTTTCGGTGGCACAAATAGTACTGGGCATCCAGGCTTCGACTACAGTAACTGCAAGTACTCTCAGTCTTTCGGTGGCACAAATAGTACTGGGCATCCAGGCTTCGGAATCTGATTCGAAAATGACCTTTTTCCTTATCGAAATTTTCCAGCCCTGGGTATCCAGGCTTCGGCTACTGTAACTGCAAGTACTCTCAGTCTTTCGGTGGCACAAATAGTACTGGGCATCCAGGCTTCGACTACTGTAACTGCAAGTACTCTCAGTCTTTTTGTGGCACAAATAGTACTGGGCATCCAGGCTTCGACTACTGTTACTGCAAGTACTCTCAGTCTTTCGGTGGCACAAATAGTACTGGGCATCCAGGCTTCGACTGCTGTAACTGCAAGTACTCTCAGTCTTTCGGTGGCACAAATAGTACTGGGCATCCAGGCTTCGACTACAGTAACTGCAAGTACTCTCAGTCTTTCGGTGGCACAAATAGTACTGGGCATCCAGGCTTCGGAATCTGATTCGAAAATGACCTTTTCCCTTATCGAAATTTTCCAGCCCTGGGTATCCAGGCTTCGGCTACTGTAACTGCAAGTACTCTCAGTCTTTCGGTGGCACAAATAGTACTGGGCATCCAGGCTTCGACTACTGTAACTGCAAGTACTCTCAGTCTTTCGGTGGCACAAATAGTACTGGGCATCCAGGCTTCGACTACTGTAACTGCAAGTACTCTCAGTCTTTCGGTGGCACAAATAGTACTGGGCATCCAGGCTTCGACTACTGTAACTGCAAGTACTCTCAGTCTTTCGGTGGCACAAATAGTACTGGGCATCCAGGCTTCGACTACTGTTACTGCAAGTACTCTCAGTCTTTCGGTGGCACAAATAGTACTGGGCATCCAGGCTTCGACTACTGTAACTGCAAGTACTCTCAGTCTTTCGGTGGCACAAATAGTACTGGGCATCCAGGCTTCGACTACTGTAACTGCAAGTACTCTCAGTCTTTCGGTGGCACAAATAGTACTGGGTATCCAGGCTTCGACTACTGTTACTGCAAGTACTCTCAGTCTTTCGGTGGCACAAATAGTACTGGGCATCCAGGCTTCGACTACTGTAACTGCAAGTACTCTCAGTCTTTCGGTGGCACAAATAGTACTGGGCATCCAGGCTTCGACTACAGTAACTGCAAGTACTCTCAGTCTTTCGGTGGCACAAATAGTACTGGGCATCCAGGCTTCGGAATCTGATTCGAAAATGACCTTTTTCCTTATCGAAATTTTCCAGCCCTGGGTATCCAGGCTTCGGCTACTGTAACTGCAAGTACTCTCAGTCTTTCGGTGGCACAAATAGTACTGGGCATCCAGGCTTCGACTACTGTAACTGCAAGTACTCTCAGTCTTTTTGTGGCACAAATAGTAAAGGCATCCAGGCTTCGACTACTGTTACTGCAAGTACTCTCAGTCTTTCGGTGGCACAAATAGTACTGGGCATCCAGGCTTCGACTGCTGTAACTGCAAGTACTCTCAGTCTTTCGGTGGCACAAATAGTACTGGGCATCCAGGCTTCGACTACAGTAACTGCAAGTACTCTCAGTCTTTCGGTGGCACAAATAGTACTGGGCATCCAGGCTTCGGAATCTGATTCGAAAATGACCTTTTCCCTTATCGAAATTTTCCAGCCCTGGGTATCCAGGCTTCGGCTACTGTAACTGCAAGTACTCTCAGTCTTTCGGTGGCACAAATAGTACTGGGCATCCAGGCTTCGACTACTGTAACTGCAAGTACTCTCAGTCTTTTTGTGGCACAAATAGTACTGGGCATCCAGGCTTCGACTACTGTTACTGCAAGTACTCTCAGTCTTTCGGTGGCACAAATAGTACTGGGCATCCAGGCTTCGACTACTGTAACTGCAAGTACTCTCAGTCTTTCGGTGGCACAAATAGTACTGGGCATCCAGGCTTCGACTACTGTAACTGCAAGTACTCTCAGTCTTTCGGTGGCACAAATAGTACTGGGCATCCAGGCTTCGACTACAGTAACTGCAAGTACTCTCAGTCTTTCGGTGGCACAAATAGTACTGGGCATCCAGGCTTCGACTACTGTAACTGCAAGTACTCTCAGTCTTTCGGTGGCACAAATAGTACTGGGCATCCAGGCTTCGACTACTGTAACTGCAAGTACTCTCAGTCTTTCGGTGGCACAAATAGTACTGGGCATCCAGGCTTCGACTACAGTAACTGCAAGTACTCTCAGTCTTTCGGTGGCACAAATAGTACTGGGCATCCAGGCTTCGGAATCTGATTCGAAAATGACCTTTTCCCTTATCGAAATTTTCCAGCCCTGGGTATCCAGGCTTCGGCTACTGTAACTGCAAGTACTCTCAGTCTTTCGGTGGCACAAATAGTACTGGGCATCCAGGCTTCGACTACTGTAACTGCAAGTACTCTCAGTCTTTTTGTGGCACAAATAGTACTGGGCATCCAGGCTTCGACTACTGTTACTGCAAGTACTCTCAGTCTTTCGGTGGCACAAATAGTACTGGGCATCCAGGCTTCGACTGCTGTAACTGCAAGTACTCTCAGTCTTTCGGTGGCACAAATAGTACTGGGCATCCAGGCTTCGACTACTGTTACTGCAAGTACTCTCAGTCTTTCGGTGGCACAAATAGTACTGGGCATCCAGGCTTCGACTACTGTAACTGCAAGTACTCTCAGTCTTTCGGTGGCACAAATAGTACTGGGCATCCAGGCTTCGACTACTGTAACTGCAAGTACTCTCAGTCTTTCGGTGGCACAAATAGTACTGGGCATCCAGGCTTCGACTACTGTTACTGCAAGTACTCTCAGTCTTTCGGTGGCACAAATAGTACTGGGCATCCAGGCTTCGACTACTGTAACTGCAAGTACTCTCAGTCTTTCGGTGGCACAAATAGTACTGGGCATCCAGGCTTCGACTACTGTAACTGCAAGTACTCTCAGTCTTTCGGTGGCACAAATAGTACTGGGCATCCAGGCTTCGACTACTGTTACTGCAAGTACTCTCAGTCTTTCGGTGGCACAAATAGTACTGGGCATCCAGGCTTCGACTACTGTAACTGCAAGTACTCTCAGTCTTTCGGTGGCACAAATAGTACTGGGCATCCAGGCTTCGGAATCTGATTCGAAAATGACCTTTTCCCTTATCGAAATTTTCCAGCCCTGGGTATCCAGGCTTCGGCTACTGTAACTGCAAGTACTCTCAGTCTTTCGGTGGCACAAATAGTACTGGGCATCCAGGCTTCGACTACTGTAACTGCAAGTACTCTCAGTCTTTTTGTGGCACAAATAGTACTGGGCATCCAGGCTTCGACTACTGTTACTGCAAGTACTCTCAGTCTTTCGGTGGCACAAATAGTACTGGGCATCCAGGCTTCGACTACTGTAACTGCAAGTACTCTCAGTCTTTCGGTGGCACAAATAGTACTGGGCATCCAGGCTTCGACTACTGTAACTGCAAGTACTCTCAGTCTTTCGGTGGCACAAATAGTACTGGGCATCCAGGCTTCGACTACAGTAACTGCAAGTACTCTCAGTCTTTCGGTGGCACAAATAGTACTGGGCATCCAGGCTTCGACTACTGTAACTGCAAGTACTCTCAGTCTTTCGGTGGCACAAATAGTACTGGGCATCCAGGCTTCGACTACTGTAACTGCAAGTACTCTCAGTCTTTCGGTGGCACAAATAGTACTGGGCATCCAGGCTTCGACTACAGTAACTGCAAGTACTCTCAGTCTTTCGGTGGCACAAATAGTACTGGGCATCCAGGCTTCGGAATCTGATTCGAAAATGACCTTTTCCCTTATCGAAATTTTCCAGCCCTGGGTATCCAGGCTTCGGCTACTGTAACTGCAAGTACTCTCAGTCTTTCGGTGGCACAAATAGTACTGGGCATCCAGGCTTCGACTACTGTAACTGCAAGTACTCTCAGTCTTTTTGTGGCACAAATAGTACTGGGCATCCAGGCTTCGACTACTGTTACTGCAAGTACTCTCAGTCTTTCGGTGGCACAAATAGTACTGGGCATCCAGGCTTCGACTGCTGTAACTGCAAGTACTCTCAGTCTTTCGGTGGCACAAATAGTACTGGGCATCCAGGCTTCGACTACTGTTACTGCAAGTACTCTCAGTCTTTCGGTGGCACAAATAGTACTGGGCATCCAGGCTTCGACTACTGTAACTGCAAGTACTCTCAGTCTTTCGGTGGCACAAATAGTACTGGGCATCCAGGCTTCGACTACTGTAACTGCAAGTACTCTCAGTCTTTCGGTGGCACAAATAGTACTGGGCATCCAGGCTTCGACTACTGTTACTGCAAGTACTCTCAGTCTTTCGGTGGCACAAATAGTACTGGGCATCCAGGCTTCGACTACTGTAACTGCAAGTACTCTCAGTCTTTCGGTGGCACAAATAGTACTGGGCATCCAGGCTTCGACTACTGTAACTGCAAGTACTCTCAGTCTTTCGGTGGCACAAATAGTACTGGGCATCCAGGCTTCGACTACTGTAACTGCAAGTACTCTCAGTCTTTCGGTGGCACAAATAGTACTGGGCATCCAGGCTTCGACTACTGTAACTGCAAGTACTCTCAGTCTTTCGGTGGCACAAATAGTACTGGGCATCCAGGCTTCGACCACTGTAACTGCAAGTACTCTCAGTCTTTCGGTGGCACAAATAGTACTGGGCATCCAGGCTTCGACTACTGTAACTGCAAGTACTCTCAGTCTTTCGGTTGCACAAATAGTACTGGGCATCCAGGCTTCGGCTACTGTAACTGCAGACGTACTGTAAGAATTACAAATAGTACTGGACATCCAATCTTCGAATTTTGATTTAAAAATAAGCGTTTCATGTATTGGAATCCTCCAGTCCTGGGTACCCAGGATTCGACTAACTGCTACTGCAGCCTTTACGCAACAATTTATGGGATTACGGTAGCGCTACCGTAAGCCCCTACAGTATCCGACATCTACCGTAGCCAATACCTACCGTAATCCTACCGTAACCCTACCGTACCTCTCCAGTCAGTACTAGTTCTCCAGTACTAGTTCTATTCAGTTCTAACTAGGTTACGGTAGCGTTACAGTAACCCTCAGGACACTTGAGAATCCGGTAATCCTAGGCACCGCCTAGGCACCGCCTAGGCACCGCCTAGGCACCGCCCCGTGACGGAAAGACGCCTAGGCCACGAAATGTGACCTTAAGTTAAGGTACTTAGGGTTAAGTTAGACCTTAGGTCAATAGCGCATTCGACTCAGCTCGCGATGCAAAAGCATTCGGAAAAGGATTTAGAGCTAACACTCCATAGGGAACAAAGTTACGGATTCCCTGGTATATAAAAAAGATTTTTACAGCCAAAAACCCCCAAACCCAAACCTAAATAGCTGCAGGCGAAATCCCATTTGCCTAAGCCTAAGCCATCCACAAGCCCCGGCCTCCACCCCAGAGTGATGGTTCAGAACTTGATCTGTTTCTGAAGCATATCCCAATCCGAACTGGTTCGTGCGCCGAACTCGTTCGAGTCTGTTCCCACTCATTCCCCCCTCTCTGTCTCCAGACGTTCGGTCAGGGCCATCCACAAGCCCCGTCCACCACCCCAGAGTGATGGTTCAGAACTTGATCTGTTTCTGAAGCATATCCCAATCCGAACTGGTTCGTGCGCCGAACTCGTTCGAGTCTGTTCCCACTCATTCCCCCCTCTCTGTCTCCAGACGTTCGGTCAGGGCCATCCACAAGCCCCGTCCACCACCCCAGAGTGATGGTTCAGTACTTGATCTGTTTCTGAAGCATATCCCAATCCGAACTGGTTCGTGCGCCGAACTCGTTCGAGTCTGTTCCCACTCATTCCCCCCTCTCTGTCTCCAGACGTTCGGTCAGGGCCATCCACAAGCCCCGGCCTCCACCTCAGAGTGATGGTTCAGAACTTGATCTGTTTCTGAAGCATATCCCAATCCGAACTGGTTCGTGCGCCGAACTCGTTCGAGTCTGTTCCCACTCATTCTCCCCCTCTCTGTCTCCAGACGTTCGGTCAGGGCCATCCACAAGCCCCGGCCTCCACCCCAGAGTGATGGTTCAGAACTTGATCTGTTTCTGAAGCATATCCCAATCCGAACTGGTTCGTGCGCCGAACTCGTTCGAGTCTGTTCCCACTCATTCCCCCCTCTCTGTCTCCAGACGTTCGGTCAGGGCCATCCACAAGCCCCGGCCTCCACCCCAGAGTGATGGTTCAGAACTTGATCTGTTTCTGAAGCATATCCCAATCCGAACTGGTTCGTGCGCCGAACTCGTTCGAGTCTGTTCCCACTCATTCCCCCCTCTCTGTCTCCAGACGTTCGGTCAGGGCCATCCACAAGCCCCGTCCACCACCCCAGAGTGATGGTTCAGTACTTGATCTGTTTCTGAAGCATATCCCAATCCGAACTGGTTCGTGCGCCGAACTCGTTCGAGTCTGTTCCCACTCATTCTCCCCCTCTCTGTCTCCAGACGTTCGGTCAGGGCCATCCACAAGCCCCGGCCTCCACCCCAGAGTGATGGTTCAGAACTTGATCTGTTTCTGAAGCATATCCCAATCCGAACTGGTTCGTGCGCCGAACTCGTTCGAGTCTGTTCCCACTCATTCCCCCCTCTCTGTCTCCAGACGTTCGGTCAGGGCCATCCACAAGCCCCGGCCTCCACCCCAGAGTGATGGTTCAGAACTTGATCTGTTTCTGAAGCATATCCCAATCCGAACTGGTTCGTGCGCCGAACTCGTTCGAGTCTGTTCCCACTCATTCCCCCCTCTCTGTCTCCAGACGTTCGGTCAGGGCCATCCACAAGCCCCGTCCACCACCCCAGAGTGATGGTTCAGTACTTGATCTGTTTCTGAAGCATATCCCAATCCGAACTGGTTCGTGCGCCGAACTCGTTCGAGTCTGTTCCCACTCATTCCCCCCTCTCTGTCTCCAGACGTTCGGTCAGGGCCATCCACAAGCCCCGGCCTCCACCCCAGAGTGATGGTTCAGTACTTGATCTGTTTCTGAAGCATATCCCAATCCGAACTGGTTCGTGCGCCGAACTCGTTCGAGTCTGTTCCCACTCATTCCCCCCTCTCTGTCTCCAGACGTTCGGTCAGGGCCATCCACAAGCCCCGGCCTCCACCCCAGAGTGATGGTTCAGAACTTGATCTGTTTCTGAAGCATATCCCAATCCGAACTGGTTCGTGCGCCGAACTCGTTCGAGTCTGTTCCCACTCATTCCCCCCTCTCTGTCTCCAGACGTTCGGTCAGGGCCATCCACAAGCCCCGGCCTCCACCCCAGAGTGATGGTTCAGAACTTGATCTGTTTCTGAAGCATATCCCAATCCGAACTGGTTCGTGCGCCGAACTCGTTCGAGTCTGTTCCCACTCATTCCCCCCTCTCTGTCTCCAGACGTTCGGTCAGGGCCATCCACAAGCCCCGTCCACCACCCCAGAGTGATGGTTCAGTACTTGATCTGTTTCTGAAGCATATCCCAATCCGAACTGGTTCGTGCGCCGAACTCGTTCGAGTCTGTTCCCACTCATTCCCCCCTCTCTGTCTCCAGACGTTCGGTCAGGGCCATCCACAAGCCCCGGCCTCCACCCCAGAGTGATGGTTCAGAACTTGATCTGTTTCTGAAGCATATCCCAATCCGAACTGGTTCGTGCGCCGAACTCGTTCGAGTCTGTTCCCACTCATTCCCCCCTCTCTGTCTCCAGACGTTCGGTCAGGGCCATCCACAAGCCCCGGCCTCCACCCCAGAGTGATGGTTCAGAACTTGATCTGTTTCTGAAGCATATCCCAATCCGAACTGGTTCGTGCGCCGAACTCGTTCGAGTCTGTTCCCACTCATTCCCCCCTCTCTGTCTCCAGACGTTCGGTCAGGGCCATCCACAAGCCCCGGCCTCCACCCCAGAGTGATGGTTCAGAACTTGATCTGTTTCTGAAGCATATCCCAATCCGAACTGGTTCGAGCGCCCACTCATTCCCCCCTCTCTGTCTCCAGACGTTCGGTCAGGGCCATCCACAAGCCCCGGCCTCCACCCCAGAGTGATGGTTCTGAACTTGATCTGTTTCTGAAACATATTCCAATCCGAACTGGTTCGAGCGCCCACTCATTCCCCCCTCTCTGTCTCCAGACGATCGGTCAGGGCCATCCACAAGCCCCGTCCACCACCCCAGAGTGATGGTTCAGTACTTGATCTGTTTCTGAAGCATATCCCAATCCGAACTGGTTCGAGCGCCCACTCATTCCCCCCTCTCTGTCTCCAGACGTTCGGTCAGGGCCATCCACAAGCCCCGGCCTCCACCCCAGAGTGATGGTTCTGAACTTGATCTGTTTCTGAAACATATTCCAATCCGAACTGGTTCGAGCGCCCACTCATTCCCCCCTCTCTGTCTCCAGACGATCGGTCAGGGCCATCCACAAGCCCCGTCCACCACCCCAGAGTGATGGTTCAGTACTTGATCTGTTTCTGAAGCATATCCCAATCCGAACTGGTTCGAGCGCCCACTCATTCCCCCCTCTCTGTCTCCAGACGTTCGGTCAGGGCCATCCACAAGCCCCGGCCTCCACCCCAGAGTGATGGTTCTGAACTTGATCTGTTTCTGAAACATATTCCAATCCGAACTGGTTCGAGCGCCCACTCATTCCCCCCTCTCTTTCTCCAGACGATCGGTCAGGGCCATCCACAAGCCCCGTCCACCACCCCAGAGTGATGGTTCAGTACTTGATCTGTTTCTGAAGCATATCCCAATCCGAACTGGTTCGAGCGCCCACTCATTCCCCCCTCTCTGTCTCCAGACGTTCGGTCAGGGCCATCCACAAGCCCCGGCCTCCACCCCAGAGTGATGGTTCAGAACTTGATCTGTTTCTGAAGCATATCCCAATCCGAACTGGTTCGTGCGCCGAACTCGTTCGAGTCTGTTCCCACTCATTCCCCCCTCTCTGTCTCCAGACGTTCGGTCAGGGCCATCCACAAGCCCCGGCCTCCACCCCAGAGTGATGGTTCAGAACTTGATCTGTTTCTGAAGCATATCCCAATCCGAACTGGTTCGTGCGCCGAACTCGTTCGAGTCTGTTCCCACTCATTCCCCCCTCTCTGTCTCCAGACGTTCGGTCAGGGCCATCCACAAGCCCCGGCCTCCACCCCAGAGTGATGGTTCAGAACTTGATCTGTTTCTGAAGCATATCCCAATCCGAACTGGTTCGAGCGCCCACTCATTCCCCCCTCTCTGTCTCCAGACGTTCGGTCAGGGCCATCCACAAGCCCCGGCCTCCACCCCAGAGTGATGGTTCAGAACTTGATCTGTTTCTGAAGCATATCCCAATCCGAACTGGTTCGAGCGCCCACTCATTCCCCCCTCTCTGTCTCCAGACGTTCGGTCAGGGCCATCCACAAGCCCCGTCCACCACCCCAGAGTGATGGTTCAGTACTTGATCTGTTTCTGAAGCATATCCCAATCCGAACTGGTTCGTGCGCCGAACTCGTTCGAGTCTGTTCCCACTCATTCCCCCCTCTCTGTCTCCAGACGTTCGGTCAGGGCCATCCACAAGCCCCGGCCTCCACCCCAGAGTGATGGTTCAGAACTTGATCTGTTTCTGAAGCATATCCCAATCCGAACTGGTTCGTGCGCCGAACTCGTTCGAGTCTGTTCCCACTCATTCCCCCCTCTCTGTCTCCAGACGTTCGGTCAGGGCCATCCACAAGCCCCGGCCTCCACCCCAGAGTGATGGTTCAGAACTTGATCTGTTTCTGAAGCATATCCCAATCCGAACTGGTTCGTGCGCCGAACTCGTTCGAGTCTGTTCCCACTCATTCCCCCCTCTCTGTCTCCAGACGTTCGGTCAGGGCCATCCACAAGCCCCGGCCTCCACCCCAGAGTGATGGTTCAGAACTTGATCTGTTTCTGAAGCATATCCCAATCCGAACTGGTTCGAGCGCCCACTCATTCCCCCCTCTCTGTCTCCAGACGTTCGGTCAGGGCCATCCACAAGCCCCGGCCTCCACCCCAGAGTGATGGTTCAGAACTTGATCTGTTTCTGAAGCATATCCCAATCCGAACTGGTTCGAGCGCCCACTCATTCCCCCCTCTCTGTCTCCAGACGTTCGGTCAGGGCCATCCACAAGCCCCGTCCACCACCCCAGAGTGATGGTTCAGTACTTGATCTGTTTCTGAAGCATATCCCAATCCGAACTGGTTCGTGCGCCGAACTCGTTCGAGTCTGTTCCCACTCATTCCCCCCTCTCTGTCTCCAGACGTTCGGTCAGGGCCATCCACAAGCCCCGGCCTCCACCCCAGAGTGATGGTTCAGAACTTGATCTGTTTCTGAAGCATATCCCAATCCGAACTGGTTCGTGCGCCGAACTCGTTCGAGTCTGTTCCCACTCATTCCCCCCTCTCTGTCTCCAGACGTTCGGTCAGGGCCATCCACAAGCCCCGGCCTCCACCCCAGAGTGATGGTTCAGAACTTGATCTGTTTATGAAGCATATCCCAATCCGAACTGGTTCGTGCGCCGAACTCGTTCGAGTCTGTTCCCACTCATTCCCCCCTCTCTGTCTCCAGACGTTCGGTCAGGGCCATCCACAAGCCCCGGCCTCCACCCCAGAGTGATGGTTCAGAACTTGATCTGTTTCTGAAGCATATCCCAATCCGAACTGGTTCGTGCGCCGAACTCGTTCGAGTCTGTTCCCACTCATTCCCCCCTCTCTGTCTCCAGACGTTCGGTCAGGGCCATCCACAAGCCCCGTCCACCACCCCAGAGTGATGGTTCAGTACTTGATCTGTTTCTGAAGCATATCCCAATCCGAACTGGTTCGTGCGCCGAACTCGTTCGAGTCTGTTCCCACTCATTCCCCCCTCTCTGTCTCCAGACGTTCGGTCAGGGCCATCCACAAGCCCCGGCCTCCACCCCAGAGTGATGGTTCAGAACTTGATCTGTTTCTGAAGCATATCCCAATCCGAACTGGTTCGTGCGCCGAACTCGTTCGAGTCTGTTCCCACTCATTCCCCCCTCTCTGTCTCCAGACGTTCGGTCAGGGCCATCCACAAGCCCCGGCCTCCACCCCAGAGTGATGGTTCAGAACTTGATCTGTTTCTGAAGCATATCCCAATCCGAACTGGTTCGTGCGCCGAACTCGTTCGAGTCTGTTCCCACTCATTCCCCCCTCTCTGTCTCCAGACGTTCGGTCAGGGCCATCCACAAGCCCCGGCCTCCACCCCAGAGTGATGGTTCAGAACTTGATCTGTTTCTGAAGCATATCCCAATCCGAACTGGTTCGAGCGCCCACTCATTCCCCCCTCTCTGTCTCCAGACGTTCGGTCAGGGCCATCCACAAGCCCCGGCCTCCACCCCAGAGTGATGGTTCAGAACTTGATCTGTTTCTGAAGCATATCCCAATCCGAACTGGTTCGTGCGCCGAACTCGTTCGAGTCTGTTCCCACTCATTCCCCCCTCTCTGTCTCCAGACGTTCGGTCAGGGCCATCCACAAGCCCCGGCCTCCACCCCAGAGTGATGGTTCAGAACTTGATCTGTTTATGAAGCATATCCCAATCCGAACTGGTTCGTGCGCCGAACTCGTTCGAGTCTGTTCCCACTCATTCCCCCCTCTCTGTCTCCAGACGTTCGGTCAGGGCCATCCACAAGCCCCGGCCTCCACCCCAGAGTGATGGTTCAGAACTTGATCTGTTTCTGAAGCATATCCCAATCCGAACTGGTTCGTGCGCCGAACTCGTTCGAGTCTGTTCCCACTCATTCCCCCCTCTCTGTCTCCAGACGTTCGGTCAGGGCCAACCACAAGCCCCGTCCACCACCCCAGAGTGATGGTTCAGTACTTGATCTGTTTCTGAAGCATATCCCAATCCGAACTGGTTCGTGCGCCGAACTCGTTCGAGTCTGTTCCCACTCATTCCCCCCTCTCTGTCTCCAGACGTTCGGTCAGGGCCATCCACAAGCCCCGGCCTCCACCCCAGAGTGATGGTTCAGAACTTGATCTGTTTCTGAAGCATATCCCAATCCGAACTGGTTCGTGCGCCGAACTCGTTCGAGTCTGTTCCCACTCATTCCCCCCTCTCTGTCTCCAGACGTTCGGTCAGGGCCATCCACAAGCCCCGGCCTCCACCCCAGAGTGATGGTTCAGAACTTGATCTGTTTCTGAAGCATATCCCAATCCGAACTGGTTCGAGCGCCCACTCATTCCCCCCTCTCTGTCTCCAGACGTTCGGTCAGGGCCATCCACAAGCCCCGGCCTCCACCCCAGAGTGATGGTTCAGAACTTGATCTGTTTCTGAAGCATATCCCAATCCGAACTGGTTCGAGCGCCCACTCATTCCCCCCTCTCTGTCTCCAGACGTTCGGTCAGGGCCATCCACAAGCCCCGTCCACCACCCCAGAGTGATGGTTCAGTACTTGATCTGTTTCTGAAGCATATCCCAATCCGAACTGGTTCGTGCGCCGAACTCGTTCGAGTCTGTTCCCACTCATTCCCCCCTCTCTGTCTCCAGACGTTCGGTCAGGGCCATCCACAAGCCCCGGCCTCCACCCCAGAGTGATGGTTCAGAACTTGATCTGTTTCTGAAGCATATCCCAATCCGAACTGGTTCGTGCGCCGAACTCGTTCGAGTCTGTTCCCACTCATTCCCCCCTCTCTGTCTCCAGACGTTCGGTCAGGGCCATCCACAAGCCCCGGCCTCCACCCCAGAGTGATGGTTCAGAACTTGATCTGTTTCTGAAGCATATCCCAATCCGAACTGGTTCGTGCGCCGAACTCGTTCGAGTCTGTTCCCACTCATTCCCCCCTCTCTGTCTCCAGACGTTCGGTCAGGGCCATCCACAAGCCCCGGCCTCCACCCCAGAGTGATGGTTCAGAACTTGATCTGTTTCTGAAGCATATCCCAATCCGAACTGGTTCGAGCGCCCACTCATTCCCCCCTCTCTGTCTCCAGACGTTCGGTCAGGGCCATCCACAAGCCCCGGCCTCCACCCCAGAGTGATGGTTCAGAACTTGATCTGTTTCTGAAGCATATCCCAATCCGAACTGGTTCGAGCGCCCACTCATTCCCCCCTCTCTGTCTCCAGACGTTCGGTCAGGGCCATCCACAAGCCCCGTCCACCACCCCAGAGTGATGGTTCAGTACTTGATCTGTTTCTGAAGCATATCCCAATCCGAACTGGTTCGTGCGCCGAACTCGTTCGAGTCTGTTCCCACTCATTCCCCCCTCTCTGTCTCCAGACGTTCGGTCAGGGCCATCCACAAGCCCCGGCCTCCACCCCAGAGTGATGGTTCAGAACTTGATCTGTTTCTGAAGCATATCCCAATCCGAACTGGTTCGTGCGCCGAACTCGTTCGAGTCTGTTCCCACTCATTCCCCCCTCTCTGTCTCCAGACGTTCGGTCAGGGCCATCCACAAGCCCCGGCCTCCACCCCAGAGTGATGGTTCAGAACTTGATCTGTTTATGAAGCATATCCCAATCCGAACTGGTTCGTGCGCCGAACTCGTTCGAGTCTGTTCCCACTCATTCCCCCCTCTCTGTCTCCAGACGTTCGGTCAGGGCCATCCACAAGCCCCGGCCTCCACCCCAGAGTGATGGTTCAGAACTTGATCTGTTTCTGAAGCATATCCCAATCCGAACTGGTTCGTGCGCCGAACTCGTTCGAGTCTGTTCCCACTCATTCCCCCCTCTCTGTCTCCAGACGTTCGGTCAGGGCCATCCACAAGCCCCGTCCACCACCCCAGAGTGATGGTTCAGTACTTGATCTGTTTCTGAAGCATATCCCAATCCGAACTGGTTCGTGCGCCGAACTCGTTCGAGTCTGTTCCCACTCATTCCCCCCTCTCTGTCTCCAGACGTTCGGTCAGGGCCATCCACAAGCCCCGGCCTCCACCCCAGAGTGATGGTTCAGAACTTGATCTGTTTCTGAAGCATATCCCAATCCGAACTGGTTCGTGCGCCGAACTCGTTCGAGTCTGTTCCCACTCATTCCCCCCTCTCTGTCTCCAGACGTTCGGTCAGGGCCATCCACAAGCCCCGGCCTCCACCCCAGAGTGATGGTTCAGAACTTGATCTGTTTCTGAAGCATATCCCAATCCGAACTGGTTCGAGCGCCCACTCATTCCCCCCTCTCTGTCTCCAGACGTTCGGTCAGGGCCATCCACAAGCCCCGGCCTCCACCCCAGAGTGATGGTTCAGAACTTGATCTGTTTCTGAAGCATATCCCAATCCGAACTGGTTCGTGCGCCGAACTCGTTCGAGTCTGTTCCCACTCATTCCCCCCTCTCTGTCTCCAGACGTTCGGTCAGGGCCATC
Source organism: Pristionchus entomophagus (assembly GCA_036245825.1). NCBI lineage: Eukaryota > Metazoa > Nematoda > Chromadorea > Rhabditida > Neodiplogasteridae > Pristionchus > Pristionchus entomophagus. The sequence continues at coordinate 129,872 of BTSX01000006.1, forward strand.
CACTAGCCCCGGCCTCCACCCCAGAGTGATGGTTCAGAACTTGATCTGTTTCTGAAGCATATCCCAATCCGAACTGGTTCGTGCGCCGAACTCGTTCGAGTCTGTTCCCACTCATTCCCCCCTCTCTGTCTCCAGACGTTCGGTCAGGGCCATCCACAAGCCCCGGCCTCCACCCCAGAGTGATGGTTCAGAACTTGATCTGTTTCTGAAGCATATCCCAATCCGAACTGGTTCGAGCGCCCACTCATTCCCCCCTCTCTGTCTCCAGACGTTCGGTCAGGGCCATCCACAAGCCCCGGCCTCCACCCCAGAGTGATGGTTCAGAACTTGATCTGTTTCTGAAGCATATCCCAATCCGAACTGGTTCGAGCGCCCACTCATTCCCCCCTCTCTGTCTCCAGACGTTCGGTCAGGGCCATCCACAAGCCCCGTCCACCACCCCAGAGTGATGGTTCAGTACTTGATCTGTTTCTGAAGCATATCCCAATCCGAACTGGTTCGTGCGCCGAACTCGTTCGAGTCTGTTCCCACTCATTCCCCCCTCTCTGTCTCCAGACGTTCGGTCAGGGCCATCCACAAGCCCCGGCCTCCACCCCAGAGTGATGGTTCAGAACTTGATCTGTTTCTGAAGCATATCCCAATCCGAACTGGTTCGTGCGCCGAACTCGTTCGAGTCTGTTCCCACTCATTCCCCCCTCTCTGTCTCCAGACGTTCGGTCAGGGCCATCCACAAGCCCCGGCCTCCACCCCAGAGTGATGGTTCAGAACTTGATCTGTTTATGAAGCATATCCCAATCCGAACTGGTTCGTGCGCCGAACTCGTTCGAGTCTGTTCCCACTCATTCCCCCCTCTCTGTCTCCAGACGTTCGGTCAGGGCCATCCACAAGCCCCGGCCTCCACCCCAGAGTGATGGTTCAGAACTTGATCTGTTTCTGAAGCATATCCCAATCCGAACTGGTTCGTGCGCCGAACTCGTTCGAGTCTGTTCCCACTCATTCCCCCCTCTCTGTCTCCAGACGTTCGGTCAGGGCCATCCACAAGCCCCGTCCACCACCCCAGAGTGATGGTTCAGTACTTGATCTGTTTCTGAAGCATATCCCAATCCGAACTGGTTCGTGCGCCGAACTCGTTCGAGTCTGTTCCCACTCATTCCCCCCTCTCTGTCTCCAGACGTTCGGTCAGGGCCATCCACAAGCCCCGGCCTCCACCCCAGAGTGATGGTTCAGAACTTGATCTGTTTCTGAAGCATATCCCAATCCGAACTGGTTCGTGCGCCGAACTCGTTCGAGTCTGTTCCCACTCATTCCCCCCTCTCTGTCTCCAGACGTTCGGTCAGGGCCATCCACAAGCCCCGGCCTCCACCCCAGAGTGATGGTTCAGAACTTGATCTGTTTCTGAAGCATATCCCAATCCGAACTGGTTCGAGCGCCCACTCATTCCCCCCTCTCTGTCTCCAGACGTTCGGTCAGGGCCATCCACAAGCCCCGGCCTCCACCCCAGAGTGATGGTTCTGAACTTGATCTGTTTCTGAAACATATTCAAATCCGAACTGGTTCGAGCGCCCACTCATTCCCCCCTCTCTGTCTCCAGACGATCGGTCAGGGCCATCCACAAGCCCCGTCCACCACCCCAGAGTGATGGTTCAGTACTTGATCTGTTTCTGAAGCATATCCCAATCCGAACTGGTTCGTGCGCCGAACTCGTTCGAGTCTGTTCCCACTCATTCCCCCCTCTCTGTCTCCAGACGTTCGGTCAGGGCCATCCACAAGCCCCGGCCTCCACCCCAGAGTGATGGTTCAGAACTTGATCTGTTTCTGAAGCATATCCCAATCCGAACTGGTTCGAGCGCCCACTCATTCCCCCCTCTCTGTCTCCAGACGTTCGGTCAGGGCCATCCACAAGCCCCGGCCTCCACCCCAGAGTGATGGTTCAGAACTTGATCTGTTTCTGAAGCATATCCAAATCCGAACTGGTTCGAGCGCCCACTCATTCCCCCCTCTCTGTCTCCAGACGTTCGGTCAGGGCCATCCACAAGCCCCGTCCACCACCCCAAAGTGATGGTTCAGTACTTGATCTGTTTCTGAAGCATATCCCAATCCGAACTGGTTCGTGCGCCGAACTCGTTCGAGTCTGTTCCCACTCATTCCCCCCTCTCTGTCTCCAGACGTTCGGTCAGGGCCATCCACAAGCCCCGTCCACCACCCCAGAGTGATGGTTCAGTACTTGATCTGTTTCTGAAGCATATCCCAATCCGAACTGGTTCGTGCGCCGAACTCGTTCGAGTCTGTTCCCACTCATTCCCCCCTCTCTGTCTCCAGACGTTCGGTCAGGGCCATCCACAAGCCCCGGCCTCCACCCCAGAGTGATGGTTCAGAACTTGATCTGTTTCTGAAGCATATCCCAATCCGAACTGGTTCGTGCGCCGAACTCGTTCGAGTCTGTTCCCACTCATTCCCCCCTCTCTGTCTCCAGACGTTCGGTCAGGGCCATCCACAAGCCCCGGCCTCCACCCCAGAGTGATGGTTCAGAACTTGATCTGTTTCTGAAGCATATCCCAATCCGAACTGGTTCGTGCGCCGAACTCGTTCGAGTCTGTTCCCACTCATTCCCCCCTCTCTGTCTCCAGACGTTCGGTCAGGGCCATCCACAAGCCCCGGCCTCCACCCCAGAGTGATGGTTCAGAACTTGATCTGTTTCTGAAGCATATCCCAATCCGAACTGGTTCGTGCGCCGAACTCGTTCGAGTCTGTTCCCACTCATTCCCCCCTCTCTGTCTCCAGACGTTCGGTCAGGGCCATCCACAAGCCCCGGCCTCCACCCCAGAGTGATGGTTCAGAACTTGATCTGTTTCTGAAGCATATCCCAATCCGAACTGGTTCGTGCGCCGAACTCGTTCGAGTCTGTTCCCACTCATTCCCCCCTCTCTGTCTCCAGACGTTCGGTCAGGGCCATCCACAAGCCCCGGCCTCCACCCCAGAGTGATGGTTCAGAACTTGATCTGTTTCTGAAGCATATCCCAATCCGAACTGGTTCGTGCGCCGAACTCGTTCGAGTCTGTTCCCACTCATTCCCCCCTCTCTGTCTCCAGACGTTCGGTCAGGGCCATCCACAAGCCCCGGCCTCCACCCCAGAGTGATGGTTCAGAACTTGATCTGTTTCTGAAGCATATCCCAATCCGAACTGGTTCGAGCGCCCACTCATTCCCCCCTCTCTGTCTCCAGACGTTCGGTCAGGGCCATCCACAAGCCCCGGCCTCCACCCCAGAGTGATGGTTCAGAACTTGATCTGTTTCTGAAGCATATCCCAATCCGAACTGGTTCGAGCGCCCACTCATTCCCCCCTCTCTGTCTCCAGACGTTCGGTCAGGGCCATCCACAAGCCCCGTCCACCACCCCAGAGTGATGGTTCAGTACTTGATCTGTTTCTGAAGCATATCCCAATCCGAACTGGTTCGTGCGCCGAACTCGTTCGAGTCTGTTCCCACTCATTCCCCCCTCTCTGTCTCCAGACGTTCGGTCAGGGCCATCCACAAGCCCCGGCCTCCACCCCAGAGTGATGGTTCAGAACTTGATCTGTTTCTGAAGCATATCCCAATCCGAACTGGTTCGAGCGCCCACTCATTCCCCCCTCTCTGTCTCCAGACGTTCGGTCAGGGCCATCCACAAGCCCCGGCCTCCACCCCAGAGTGATGGTTCAGAACTTGATCTGTTTCTGAAGCATATCCCAATCCGAACTGGTTCGAGCGCCCACTCATTCCCCCCTCTCTGTCTCCAGACGTTCGGTCAGGGCCATCCACAAGCCCCGTCCACCACCCCAGAGTGATGGTTCAGTACTTGATCTGTTTCTGAAGCATATCCCAATCCGAACTGGTTCGTGCGCCGAACTCGTTCGAGTCTGTTCCCACTCATTCCCCCCTCTCTGTCTCCAGACGTTCGGTCAGGGCCATCCACAAGCCCCGTCCACCACCCCAGAGTGATGGTTCAGTACTTGATCTGTTTCTGAAGCATATCCCAATCCGAACTGGTTCGTGCGCCGAACTCGTTCGAGTCTGTTCCCACTCATTCCCCCCTCTCTGTCTCCAGACGTTCGGTCAGGGCCATCCACAAGCCCCGGCCTCCACCCCAGAGTGATGGTTCAGAACTTGATCTGTTTCTGAAGCATATCCCAATCCGAACTGGTTCGAGCGCCCACTCATTCCCCCCTCTCTGTCTCCAGACGTTCGGTCAGGGCCATCCACATGCCCCGGCCACCACCCCAGAGTGATGGTTCTGAACTTGATCTGTTTCTGAAACATATTCCAATCCGAACTGGTTCGAGCGCCCACTCATTCCTCCCTCTCTGTCTCCAGACGATCGGTCAGGGCCATCCACAAGCCCCGTCCACCACCCCAGAGTGATGGTTCAGTACTTGATCTGTTTCTGAAGCATATCCCAATCCGAACTGGTTCGTGCGCCGAACTCGTTCGAGTCTGTTCCCACTCATTCCCCCCTCTCTGTCTCCAGACGTTCGGTCAGGGCCATCCACAAGCCCCGGCCTCCACCCCAGAGTGATGGTTCAGAACTTGATCTGTTTCTGAAGCATATCCCAATCCGAACTGGTTCGAGCGCCCACTCATTCCCCCCTCTCTGTCTCCAGACGTTCGGTCAGGGCCATCCACAAGCCCCGGCCTCCACCCCAGAGTGATGGTTCAGAACTTGATCTGTTTCTGAAGCATATCCCAATCCGAACTGGTTCGTGCGCCGAACTCGTTCGAGTCTGTTCCCACTCATTCCCCCCTCTCTGTCTCCAGACGTTCGGTCAGGGCCATCCACAAGCCCCGGCCTCCACCCCAGAGTGATGGTTCAGAACTTGATCTGTTTCTGAAGCATATCCCAATCCGAACTGGTTCGTGCGCCGAACTCGTTCGAGTCTGTTCCCACTCATTCCCCCCTCTCTGTCTCCAGACGTTCGGTCAGGGCCATCCACAAGACCCGTCCACCACCCCAGAGTGATGGTTCAGTACTTGATCTGTTTCTGAAGCATATCCCAATCCGAACTGGTTCGTGCGCCGAACTCGTTCGAGTCTGTTCCCACTCATTCCCCCCTCTCTGTCTCCAGACGTTCGGTCAGGGCCATCCACAAGCCCCGTCCACCACCCCAGAGTGATGGTTCAGTACTTGATCTGTTTCTGAAGCATATCCCAATCCGAACTGGTTCGTGCGCCGAACTCGTTCGAGTCTGTTCCCACTCATTCCCCCCTCTCTGTCTCCAGACGTTCGGTCAGGGCCATCCACAAGCCCCGGCCTCCACCCCAGAGTGATGGTTCAGAACTTGATCTGTTTCTGAAGCATATCCCAATCCGAACTGGTTCGAGCGCCCACTCATTCCCCCCTCTCTGTCTCCAGACGTTCGGTCAGGGCCATCCACATGCCCCGGCCACCACCCCAGAGTGATGGTTCTGAACTTGATCTGTTTCTGAAACATATTCCAATCCGAACTGGTTCGAGCGCCCACTCATTCCCCCCTCTCTGTCTCCAGACGATCGGTCAGGGCCATCCACAAGCCCCGTCCACCACCCCAGAGTGATGGTTCAGTACTTGATCTGTTTCTGAAGCATATCCCAATCCGAACTGGTTCGTGCGCCGAACTCGTTCGAGTCTGTTCCCACTCATTCCCCCCTCTCTGTCTCCAGACGTTCGGTCAGGGCCATCCACAAGCCCCGGCCTCCACCCCAGAGTGATGGTTCAGAACTTGATCTGTTTCTGAAGCATATCCCAATCCGAACTGGTTCGAGCGCCCACTCATTCCCCCCTCTCTGTCTCCAGACGTTCGGTCAGGGCCATCCACAAGCCCCGGCCTCCACCCCAGAGTGATGGTTCAGAACTTGATCTGTTTCTGAAGCATATCCCAATCCGAACTGGTTCGTGCGCCGAACTCGTTCGAGTCTGTTCCCACTCATTCCCCCCTCTCTGTCTCCAGACGTTCGGTCAGGGCCATCCACAAGCCCCGGCCTCCACCCCAGAGTGATGGTTCAGAACTTGATCTGTTTCTGAAGCATATCCCAATCCGAACTGGTTCGTGCGCCGAACTCGTTCGAGTCTGTTCCCACTCATTCCCCCCTCTCTGTCTCCAGACGTTCGGTCAGGGCCATCCACAAGCCCCGTCCACCACCCCAGAGTGATGGTTCAGTACTTGATCTGTTTCTGAAGCATATCCCAATCCGAACTGGTTCGTGCGCCGAACTCGTTCGAGTCTGTTCCCACTCATTCCCCCCTCTCTGTCTCCAGACGTTCGGTCAGGGCCATCCACAAGCCCCGTCCACCACCCCAGAGTGATGGTTCAGTACTTGATCTGTTTCTGAAGCATATCCCAATCCGAACTGGTTCGTGCGCCGAACTCGTTCGAGTCTGTTCCCACTCATTCCCCCCTCTCTGTCTCCAGACGTTCGGTCAGGGCCATCCACAAGCCCCGGCCTCCACCCCAGAGTGATGGTTCAGAACTTGATCTGTTTCTGAAGCATATCCCAATCCGAACTGGTTCGAGCGCCCACTCATTCCCCCCTCTCTGTCTCCAGACGTTCGGTCAGGGCCATCCACATGCCCCGGCCACCACCCCAGAGTGATGGTTCTGAACTTGATCTGTTTCTGAAACATATTCCAATCCGAACTGGTTCGAGCGCCCACTCATTCCCCCCTCTCTGTCTCCAGACGATCGGTCAGGGCCATCCACAAGCCCCGTCCACCACCCCAGAGTGATGGTTCAGTACTTGATCTGTTTCTGAAGCATATCCCAATCCGAACTGGTTCGTGCGCCGAACTCGTTCGAGTCTGTTCCCACTCATTCCCCCCTCTCTGTCTCCAGACGTTCGGTCAGGGCCATCCACAAGCCCCGGCCTCCACCCCAGAGTGATGGTTCAGAACTTGATCTGTTTCTGAAGCATATCCCAATCCGAACTGGTTCGAGCGCCCACTCATTCCCCCCTCTCTGTCTCCAGACGTTCGGTCAGGGCCATCCACAAGCCCCGGCCTCCACCCCAGAGTGATGGTTCAGAACTTGATCTGTTTCTGAAGCATATCCCAATCCGAACTGGTTCGTGCGCCGAACTCGTTCGAGTCTGTTCCCACTCATTCCCCCCTCTCTGTCTCCAGACGTTCGGTCAGGGCCATCCACAAGCCCCGGCCTCCACCCCAGAGTGATGGTTCAGAACTTGATCTGTTTCTGAAGCATATCCCAATCCGAACTGGTTCGTGCGCCGAACTCGTTCGAGTCTGTTCCCACTCATTCCCCCCTCTCTGTCTCCAGACGTTCGGTCAGGGCCATCCACAAGCCCCGTCCACCACCCCAGAGTGATGGTTCAGTACTTGATCTGTTTCTGAAGCATATCCCAATCCGAACTGGTTCGTGCGCCGAACTCGTTCGAGTCTGTTCCCACTCATTCCCCCCTCTCTGTCTCCAGACGTTCGGTCAGGGCCATCCACAAGCCCCGGCCTCCACCCCAGAGTGATGGTTCAGAACTTGATCTGTTTCTGAAGCATATCCCAATCCGAACTGGTTCGAGCGCCCACTCATTCCCCCCTCTCTGTCTCCAGACGTTCGGTCAGGGCCATCCACATGCCCCGGCCACCACCCCAGAGTGATGGTTCTGAACTTGATCTGTTTCTGAAACATATTCCAATCCGAACTGGTTCGAGCGCCCACTCATTCCCCCCTCTCTGTCTCCAGACGATCGGTCAGGGCCATCCACAAGCCCCGTCCACCACCCCAGAGTGATGGTTCAGTACTTGATCTGTTTCTGAAGCATATCCCAATCCGAACTGGTTCGTGCGCCGAACTCGTTCGAGTCTGTTCCCACTCATTCCCCCCTCTCTGTCTCCAGACGTTCGGTCAGGGCCATCCACAAGCCCCGGCCTCCACCCCAGAGTGATGGTTCAGAACTTGATCTGTTTCTGAAGCATATCCCAATCCGAACTGGTTCGAGCGCCCACTCATTCCCCCCTCTCTGTCTCCAGACGTTCGGTCAGGGCCATCCACATGCCCCGGCCACCACCCCAGAGTGATGGTTCTGAACTTGATCTGTTTCTGAAACATATTCCAATCCGAACTGGTTCGAGCGCCCACTCATTCCCCCCTCTCTGTCTCCAGACGATCGGTCAGGGCCATCCACAAGCCCCGTCCACCACCCCAGAGTGATGGTTCAGTACTTGATCTGTTTCTGAAGCATATCCCAATCCGAACTGGTTCGTGCGCCGAACTCGTTCGAGTCTGTTCCCACTCATTCCCCCCTCTCTGTCTCCAGACGTTCGGTCAGGGCCATCCACAAGCCCCGGCCTCCACCCCAGAGTGATGGTTCAGAACTTGATCTGTTTCTGAAGCATATCCCAATCCGAACTGGTTCGAGCGCCCACTCATTCCCCCCTCTCTGTCTCCAGACGTTCGGTCAGGGCCATCCACAAGCCCCGGCCTCCACCCCAGAGTGATGGTTCAGAACTTGATCTGTTTCTGAAGCATATCCCAATCCGAACTGGTTCGTGCGCCGAACTCGTTCGAGTCTGTTCCCACTCATTCCCCCCTCTCTGTCTCCAGACGTTCGGTCAGGGCCATCCACAAGCCCCGTCCACCACCCCAGAGTGATGGTTCAGTACTTGATCTGTTTCTGAAGCATATCCCAATCCGAACTGGTTCGTGCGCCGAACTCGTTCGAGTCTGTTCCCACTCATTCCCCCCTCTCTGTCTCCAGACGTTCGGTCAGGGCCATCCACAAGCCCCGGCCTCCACCCCAGAGTGATGGTTCAGAACTTGATCTGTTTCTGAAGCATATCCCAATCCGAACTGGTTCGAGCGCCCACTCATTCCCCCCTCTCTGTCTCCAGACGTTCGGTCAGGGCCATCCACATGCCCCGGCCACCACCCCAGAGTGATGGTTCTGAACTTGATCTGTTTCTGAAACATATTCCAATCCGAACTGGTTCGAGCGCCCACTCATTCCCCCCTCTCTGTCTCCAGACGATCGGTCAGGGCCATCCACAAGCCCCGTCCACCACCCCAGAGTGATGGTTCAGTACTTGATCTGTTTCTGAAGCATATCCCAATCCGAACTGGTTCGTGCGCCGAACTCGTTCGAGTCTGTTCCCACTCATTCCCCCCTCTCTGTCTCCAGACGTTCGGTCAGGGCCATCCACAAGCCCCGGCCTCCACCCCAGAGTGATGGTTCAGAACTTGATCTGTTTCTGAAGCATATCCCAATCCGAACTGGTTCGAGCGCCCACTCATTCCCCCCTCTCTGTCTCCAGACGTTCGGTCAGGGCCATCCACAAGCCCCGGCCTCCACCCCAGAGTGATGGTTCAGAACTTGATCTGTTTCTGAAGCATATCCCAATCCGAACTGGTTCGTGCGCCGAACTCGTTCGAGTCTGTTCCCACTCATTCCCCCCTCTCTGTCTCCAGACGTTCGGTCAGGGCCATCCACAAGCCCCGGCCTCCACCCCAGAGTGATGGTTCAGAACTTGATCTGTTTCTGAAGCATATCCCAATCCGAACTGGTTCGTGCGCCGAACTCGTTCGAGTCTGTTCCCACTCATTCCCCCCTCTCTGTCTCCAGACGTTCGGTCAGGGCCATCCACAAGCCCCGTCCACCACCCCAGAGTGATGGTTCAGTACTTGATCTGTTTCTGAAGCATATCCCAATCCGAACTGGTTCGTGCGCCGAACTCGTTCGAGTCTGTTCCCACTCATTCCCCCCTCTCTGTCTCCAGACGTTCGGTCAGGGCCATCCACAAGCCCCGGCCTCCACCCCAGAGTGATGGTTCAGAACTTGATCTGTTTCTGAAGCATATCCCAATCCGAACTGGTTCGAGCGCCCACTCATTCCCCCCTCTCTGTCTCCAGACGTTCGGTCAGGGCCATCCACAAGCCCCGGCCTCCACCCCAGAGTGATGGTTCAGAACTTGATCTGTTTCTGAAGCATATCCCAATCCGAACTGGTTCGTGCGCCGAACTCGTTCGAGTCTGTTCCCACTCATTCCCCCCTCTCTGTCTCCAGACGTTCGGTCAGGGCCATCCACAAGCCCCGGCCTCCACCCCAGAGTGATGGTTCAGAACTTGATCTGTTTCTGAAGCATATCCCAATCCGAACTGGTTCGAGCGCCCACTCATTCCCCCCTCTCTGTCTCCAGACGTTCGGTCAGGGCCATCCACAAGCCCCGGCCTCCACCCCAGAGTGATGGTTCAGAACTTGATCTGTTTCTGAAGCATATCCCAATCCGAACTGGTTCGTGCGCCGAACTCGTTCGAGTCTGTTCCCACTCATTCCCCCCTCTCTGTCTCCAGACGTTCGGTCAGGGCCATCCACAAGCCCCGGCCTCCACCCCAGAGTGATGGTTCAGAACTTGATCTGTTTCTGAAGCATATCCCAATCCGAACTGGTTCGTGCGCCGAACTCGTTCGAGTCTGTTCCCACTCATTCCCCCCTCTCTGTCTCCAGACGTTCGGTCAGGGCCATCCACAAGCCCCGTCCACCACCCCAGAGTGATGGTTCAGTACTTGATCTGTTTCTGAAGCATATCCCAATCCGAACTGGTTCGTGCGCCGAACTCGTTCGAGTCTGTTCCCACTCATTCCCCCCTCTCTGTCTCCAGACGTTCGGTCAGGGCCATCCACAAGCCCCGGCCTCCACCCCAGAGTGATGGTTCAGAACTTGATCTGTTTCTGAAGCATATCCCAATCCGAACTGGTTCGAGCGCCCACTCATTCCCCCCTCTCTGTCTCCAGACGTTCGGTCAGGGCCATCCACATGCCCCGGCCACCACCCCAGAGTGATGGTTCTGAACTTGATCTGTTTCTGAAACATATTCCAATCCGAACTGGTTCGAGCGCCCACTCATTCCCCCCTCTCTGTCTCCAGACGATCGGTCAGGGCCATCCACAAGCCCCGTCCACCACCCCAGAGTGATGGTTCAGTACTTGATCTGTTTCTGAAGCATATCCCAATCCGAACTGGTTCGTGCGCCGAACTCGTTCGAGTCTGTTCCCACTCATTCCCCCCTCTCTGTCTCCAGACGTTCGGTCAGGGCCATCCACAAGCCCCGGCCTCCACCCCAGAGTGATGGTTCAGAACTTGATCTGTTTCTGAAGCATATCCCAATCCGAACTGGTTCGAGCGCCCACTCATTCCCCCCTCTCTGTCTCCAGACGTTCGGTCAGGGCCATCCACATGCCCCGGCCACCACCCCAGAGTGATGGTTCTGAACTTGATCTGTTTCTGAAACATATTCCAATCCGAACTGGTTCGAGCGCCCACTCATTCCCCCCTCTCTGTCTCCAGACGATCGGTCAGGGCCATCCACAAGCCCCGTCCACCACCCCAGAGTGATGGTTCAGTACTTGATCTGTTTCTGAAGCATATCCCAATCCGAACTGGTTCGTGCGCCGAACTAGTTCGAGTCTGTTCCCACTCATTCCCCCCTCTCTGTCTCCAGACGTTCGGTCAGGGCCATCCACAAGCCCCGGCCTCCACCCCAGAGTGATGGTTCAGAACTTGATCTGTTTCTGAAGCATATCCCAATCCGAACTGGTTCGAGCGCCCACTCATTCCCCCCTCTCTGTCTCCAGACGTTCGGTCAGGGCCATCCACAAGCCCCGGCCTCCACCCCAGAGTGATGGTTCAGAACTTGATCTGTTTCTGAAGCATATCCCAATCCGAACTGGTTCGTGCGCCGAACTCGTTCGAGTCTGTTCCCACTCATTCCCCCCTCTCTGTCTCCAGACGTTCGGTCAGGGCCATCCACAAGCCCCGTCCACCACCCCAGAGTGATGGTTCAGTACTTGATCTGTTTCTGAAGCATATCCCAATCCGAACTGGTTCGTGCGCCGAACTCGTTCGAGTCTGTTCCCACTCATTCCCCCCTCTCTGTCTCCAGACGTTCGGTCAGGGCCATCCACAAGCCCCGGCCTCCACCCCAGAGTGATGGTTCAGAACTTGATCTGTTTCTGAAGCATATCCCAATCCGAACTGGTTCGAGCGCCCACTCATTCCCCCCTCTCTGTCTCCAGACGTTCGGTCAGGGCCATCCACATGCCCCGGCCACCACCCCAGAGTGATGGTTCTGAACTTGATCTGTTTCTGAAACATATTCCAATCCGAACTGGTTCGAGCGCCCACTCATTCCCCCCTCTCTGTCTCCAGACGATCGGTCAGGGCCATCCACAAGCCCCGTCCACCACCCCAGAGTGATGGTTCAGTACTTGATCTGTTTCTGAAGCATATCCCAATCCGAACTGGTTCGTGCGCCGAACTCGTTCGAGTCTGTTCCCACTCATTCCCCCCTCTCTGTCTCCAGACGTTCGGTCAGGGCCATCCACAAGCCCCGGCCTCCACCCCAGAGTGATGGTTCAGAACTTGATCTGTTTCTGAAGCATATCCCAATCCGAACTGGTTCGAGCGCCCACTCATTCCCCCCTCTCTGTCTCCAGACGTTCGGTCAGGGCCATCCACAAGCCCCGGCCTCCACCCCAGAGTGATGGTTCAGAACTTGATCTGTTTCTGAAGCATATCCCAATCCGAACTGGTTCGTGCGCCGAACTCGTTCGAGTCTGTTCCCACTCATTCCCCCCTCTCTGTCTCCAGACGTTCGGTCAGGGCCATCCACAAGCCCCGGCCTCCACCCCAGAGTGATGGTTCAGAACTTGATCTGTTTCTGAAGCATATCCCAATCCGAACTGGTTCGTGCGCCGAACTCGTTCGAGTCTGTTCCCACTCATTCCCCCCTCTCTGTCTCCAGACGTTCGGTCAGGGCCATCCACAAGCCCCGTCCACCACCCCAGAGTGATGGTTCAGTACTTGATCTGTTTCTGAAGCATATCCCAATCCGAACTGGTTCGTGCGCCGAACTCGTTCGAGTCTGTTCCCACTCATTCCCCCCTCTCTGTCTCCAGACGTTCGGTCAGGGCCATCCACAAGCCCCGTCCACCACCCCAGAGTGATGGTTCAGTACTTGATCTGTTTCTGAAGCATATCCCAATCCGAACTGGTTCGTGCGCCGAACTCGTTCGAGTCTGTTCCCACTCATTCCCCCCTCTCTGTCTCCAGACGTTCGGTCAGGGCCATCCACAAGCCCCGGCCTCCACCCCAGAGTGATGGTTCAGAACTTGATCTGTTTCTGAAGCATATCCCAATCCGAACTGGTTCGAGCGCCCACTCATTCCCCCCTCTCTGTCTCCAGACGTTCGGTCAGGGCCATCCACATGCCCCGGCCACCACCCCAGAGTGATGGTTCTGAACTTGATCTGTTTCTGAAACATATTCCAATCCGAACTGGTTCGAGCGCCCACTCATTCCCCCCTCTCTGTCTCCAGACGATCGGTCAGGGCCATCCACAAGCCCCGTCCACCACCCCAGAGTGATGGTTCAGTACTTGATCTGTTTCTGAAGCATATCCCAATCCGAACTGGTTCGTGCGCCGAACTCGTTCGAGTCTGTTCCCACTCATTCCCCCCTCTCTGTCTCCAGACGTTCGGTCAGGGCCATCCACAAGCCCCGGCCTCCACCCCAGAGTGATGGTTCAGAACTTGATCTGTTTCTGAAGCATATCCCAATCCGAACTGGTTCGAGCGCCCACTCATTCCCCCCTCTCTGTCTCCAGACGTTCGGTCAGGGCCATCCACAAGCCCCGGCCTCCACCCCAGAGTGATGGTTCAGAACTTGATCTGTTTCTGAAGCATATCCCAATCCGAACTGGTTCGTGCGCCGAACTCGTTCGAGTCTGTTCCCACTCATTCCCCCCTCTCTGTCTCCAGACGTTCGGTCAGGGCCATCCACAAGCCCCGGCCTCCACCCCAGAGTGATGGTTCAGAACTTGATCTGTTTCTGAAGCATATCCCAATCCGAACTGGTTCGTGCGCCGAACTCGTTCGAGTCTGTTCCCACTCATTCCCCCCTCTCTGTCTCCAGACGTTCGGTCAGGGCCATCCACAAGCCCCGGCCTCCACCCCAGAGTGATGGTTCAGAACTTGATCTGTTTCTGAAGCATATCCCAATCCGAACTGGTTCGAGCGCCCACTCATTCCCCCCTCTCTGTCTCCAGACGTTCGGTCAGGACCATCCACAAGCCCCGGCCTCCACCCCAGAGTGATGGTTCAGAACTTGATCTGTTTCTGAAGCATATCCCAATCCGAACTGGTTCGTGCGCCGAACTCGTTCGAGTCTGTTCCCACTCATTCCCCCCTCTCTGTCTCGAGACGTTCGGTCAGGGCCATCCACAAGCCCCGGCCTCCACCCCAGAGTGATGGTTCAGAACTTGATCTGTTTCTGAAGCATATCCCAATCCGAACTGGTTCGTGCGCCGAACTCGTTCGAGTCTGTTCCCACTCATTCCCCCCTCTCTGTCTCCAGACGTTCGGTCAGGGCCATCCACAAGCCCCGGCCTCCACCCCAGAGTGATGGTTCAGAACTTGATCTGTTTCTGAAGCATATCCCAATCCGAACTGGTTCGTGCGCCGAACTCGTTCGAGTCTGTTCCCACTCATTCCCCCCTCGCTGTCTCAAGGGGTTCGGTCAGGTTTGTCAGGTTTGGTTTTTTTTAAACCATCACTATCATGGTTTTTGGAGAAAAACTATTTTGCGTTTCGCCCCAATGTACCTGGTTACGGTAATCAGTGGGCTACTGCGGTTAATATGTGACAACTTTCATTGAGCTTGGCCAACCCCCCGGCGAGCTGTGTCCCGTTGCCGAATCTTCACCCCTCTCAAAATCACCCACTTGTCGGCTTTCAACGGCCAATTTGGCGAACTCGGTACCAATTGACTGTCTCCATTTTCTGCATGTTTATGTAAAATCGCATTGCGGATTCAATGAAGAAGTTTATTTGGCACGGCCCGAACAAAAAGTTTTCAAAGTGACAATTTCAAAAATTTCGGTGGTCATAACTTATTTTACAGATGAGCTAGCTCTTTGCTTCCTATTAGAAAATGCCTTATCTCATCGAGATCTTTAAAAAGTTAATTGGTTTTGTGGCTCTCCGAAGCGCCGTTCTCGAGTTATAAATTCCGAACGCACAGGTAAAGTGGGTCACAGGGAATGAGGCTTTGAAGATACCGCTTCCTAAGGTCGATTTTCGAACTCTACGTCAAAAGTTGACTATGGGAGCAAATTTTGAGCATAGGTTACTAAATCGTAATGCGGACTCCCTTTGGAATATCTCAATTATATCAAAAAATCTGTGCTAAGGCAAACGGCCTCATATTAGCACAGGATTTTCGATATTATTGAGATAGATCAGTACAACGATTTTGCAACATATGTCCAGATTTCGCCACTTGAGTAACCTTGGGGCGTAGAGTTCCAAAATCGACCTTAGGAAGCCGTATCTTCAAAGCCTCATTCCCTGTGCACGCTTTACCTTGTTTGGTCGGTTTTTATATCTCGAGAACGGCGCTTCGGAGACCTACAGAACCAATTAACTTTTGATAGATCCCTACAAGATAAGACTTTTTCTAGTGAAAAATTAAAAGCGAGCTCGAGATATAAAAACCGACCAACCACGGTACGGCGTGCCACAGGGAATGAGGCTTTGAAGATACGGCTTCCTAAGGTAGATTTTTGATCTCTACGCCCCAAGGTTACTCATGTGAAAAAAATTGGACATAGGTTGCAAAATCGTTGTACGACCCTATGCGTGCAACGACCCTATGCGTATGCGTATTTATCTGAGCCTTCTGAATACCGGTACGACCCTACTTCGATTTTTTTTACAATCTCAATTATATCAAAAATCCTGTGTTAGGTTGTTCAGAAAGTTCCGCTTAACGACTTTGTAAGAACATGATTTCGCATTAAATCAGCAATTATCGTAATTTCCGTGGTGTCGTGATATGTCTCTCATCTCAAAATTATCAGGTGAATGAATCAGTGCTCCATTTTCCTCGAATTGTCGCAAAACGTTGAATATCACGTTATCGTTATTGTCAAGGGTCTGCTATGCACAGCCGGCGCAATCGGAATTTCAAGACAATGGCAATATTATGTTCGGTACTTTCTGTTCCCGCTCGAAAGAATGATATTTTCAGGGAGTCCGATTTTTGGTTCATGAACACACGAAAATGTTGTTTCGATTTTTCTATGCTTTTAATATCATGTTTTTTTCTATTTTCGGATACTTGTATCTCTCCGAACCTCTTCGGTTAGTTGAAATTACATAGTTGACCTGAAACAATCGATACAATTGCAGACTTCGATTTGACTGTTTTCTGTTGGATTTTCGGTACATTCTGCTAACAAGGTGAATATCAAGCGGTGTTAGAAATGCTCAAGTGTTGGACGAGCAGATGCGTCGGAATCTCGCTTATTCACGCGGCCCAGCATGTTCTTCTTCTCGTATTATCAGTAGAGCGACTGTTCTCCTCAATATTTCCGGCATATTTCGAGAAACATTCGAGCAAGCGGTTTGCCGTCTCTATCGCATTGTTAGCTGTATGCGATCGTTGTCGACTACATACCAATCGATCTTTTAGATAATTACATCTTGTACCTATAGTATGTTGGAAATTTCAAATAATTTTCGATTATTCCACGAACGAAAAGTTGCACTTCTGAACGAGAGTCAGCCGGAAAAGAGTTTCCGAGGTTTACAAATCCCCTGAGAAACAAAAGCCAATAGAACCATTGCAGCGTTTATTGACCAATGTGGCTTAGTTCTTACGCTTCTTCCGATCGAGCTAACGCAAATGTTTTTCATATTCTTCACCAATATTTCTCTAGTTATTTACGGAAATGTGAGCTTTTGACTAGACAATTCAAGGGAGAAGTTTATTTTTATATTTTACGCGCGTTTTTTTCGAGCGTGTAAATGAAAGCGCTGCCTACCCGTTTGACTTCTATATTAGTGATAAATAATATTTTCTGCTCACAGGTTATCTCCAATCCAAGGCCAATTAGTCAGCAGATCGTTCTCGAACTCGTGACACCTACTACATTCGCACCACTCATTCTCACATTTGTCATCAAACACAGTATCAAGAAGCAGTAAGCCACCATATTACACGCCTATTCACACACAAATGTTTCCAGTATTCAACGAGAACACTCTGTTCATCCTACGGTTGACCATTTCGAGGAGTTGCAAAGAAGTTGGGACACAGCCATGACAACGATGAGATAGTGTTTAATTACATACACTACAACGACAGCAGTCTCATGTTTCACAATCGTTTTTTCGCAATTTGTGGACAATAGACAGGTTTTTTTCTTTAATTTAAATTCAGAAGCGAGTACGATAATCTAGATTCAGATGATTTTGAATTCATAACATGATTAGGCTATCGAAAACTTTGCAGAAGATATTACTACTACAGCAGATCTTGAACGACGACGGCATAAAATCTAAGCAAAACAGATTGATTATGACAAGTTGGTTACTCCACCGTGATTGCTTGCTTCCGGAATACTGGTGTTGTCAGTATCAGTACCAGGGAAATAACGAAGGTGTGAAACGCATTAATGAGGGTTGCAATGTCCATCAGAGGAACTGCAATGCATTCATGTGGAACAGTAAAGGAAGGTGAAGACGTACGTTTCTGCTGATCGATGGGGAGAAGAAGATAGTAAAACGTAGCCACCGATATCGGAACCACAATTAATATGAGAGGTACGGCAGACTGAGAAATTGTAAAATGGACTGTCAGAAATTTAACTTTAAAGAAATAGTTTAGTGAACGTAAATATTGTTTGAGATTCATAGAAAACAAATATTTTTCGTGTTTCATACCAAAATTATTAGTGAACGTAGCAGCATTCGGTGCAGTGTTTTCGTTTTCCGGCTCACATTTCCTGATTGTCGGATAAGAAAACGTGTATGTAACGATATATGAAACACATGGCAATTATTTTATTTGAATCAATTTTTTTTTAAACATACTACTGTGACGAATGTGCAACTCGCGAAGGCGAGATAGGCGGTCCAACCACTGAATTTTGTTGTTTTAATCGTTATCAAAATGACATCGTTATCATTATTGAATACTTACTTTCTCAATTCCGCATGTTCATACAAGCACTCCATGCGATCAGGAATCGATGAGTCCCAATCCGCCGAGAGAATCTACAATTGCGAATGAAGGCAAAGACACATATGCTAATCTATTCACACTCTCTCGGATCCATCCTTGTTCCACAAAATTGCAAGATATCTGCAAAATTGCATTTACATTCATAATTATTTTTACCTTGAATTTGAAAACTTACAATGTACGGAAATCCATATGTTTGGCTCCCTATTGCAATGCCGATAATAGCCGCGATGCGGGCTTTGGTATGTAATATTAGCGATGACTCAGGTGGGAGAAGAATCTTCAAATAGAATTAACAAATTACGTCGCTATTACTGAGAGACTGAATAGTTTCGTATTGTGATAGTGCGGGCAACATTTTTTGAGCATATTCTGTAGTCTAACTTGTTCGTCAAGAATCCGCATATTATTGCTCTCTTCAACCGTGGAAAAATACTTCATACGGTATGATAATATCAATAATAAATCATCAACACATAACCTGATGTCGATAAATGAAGCACGCTGCATAGAGGGGAATATTCAGAGCGACTAACATTGTCCAGATGATCTAGAATCACTATAATGGATATTTTTGAGTATACATTCTTACGAATCCCCATGCTGGTCTGAATGGGATATGGATAAGAGGAGCGTCTCGATAGACGCACAGATAAGGCATGATGTACTGCGGATCAAATATAAGCTGTGAATAAATATCGAATAAGGATGCATTGATCTTTAAAAAAACTATATAATTAAATACACAGTGTATGGCATCTCACAATAAGTATGATAAGCAATCTTGCAAATTCTTTGGAAATCCTCGGAGTTTGACTAATAATGAAGATACTAGTAACGGCCAGAAGGATAGAAGTTCCAGTAAGAACGAGCTTGCAGATGCGAAATATGTTATGAATGCCGGCGTTCGGCGGCCCAATGCAATCCGAAGAGCGTGCTGTGCAATTCATCGAAACCTTGAATTTGCACAAGTACGGCAAGAATGAAAACGTGAAACAAATCAAATCGCAAGGAAAACCGCTGAGAAGAGCAAGAGTGGCCGAGTGGTCGACAGCTGATTCAGTAATTACTTAAAACCACGGACAGTTTTCACCCGCTCCAAAATGAGCGCAGAGAATCAAACTATAATATTTTCAAACTAAATAAGGTACAGCTAACTAGGCATAGTTATCACGGTTGAGAAAAATCGGTGGATGCCAATGATGTACAATTGACGATACGTCAACAATATTTTCGCGTTGCTTTTCTTTGTTGTCATCGCTTCATGGACATATTGTTGCCAAAAAGTCGTTACTGAAATAGTGAAAATTCCTTTATTCTTTTGAGTTCACAGGGTGCATTTCTCTGCGGTATACAATGTGGGGGGGGGGGTTAATGGCATGAGGGACGGTTGAATGGAAAAGAGAGAGGGAAAGTTCTCACAAAAGCCCATTCAAACAAATCGAAGTGTAGTGTTGTGTGCAACTATGGCCACATTCTCTGTTCTTCGCTAGACAACACTCAGTACTCTTTATTTCTCGCCGACTCAGGTTTGCCCAGCTCATCAACCGTCATTGCCTAGTCGATACCCCTTGATGTCATCCGAAATGGAGTGTCTTATCTGTCACGATTCCATCAGACATATACGAATGGGAGTGAACGCCTGCCGGGATTGTGCGGCATTTTACAAAGTCAGTTTATTTTTTTCAAATGTTTAAATTCACATTTAGAAACATGATTTCAGACGAACATTCGACAAATCCGATCGAATCAAGTGCAAAGGTGGTGGGAATAATTGTCGAGGAACAAGTAAGTGCCATGGGTTTCTCCCTCAGGATTGGGGTCAATGAGACGTTTACACTTGACAGGAAAGACGCACATGGTTTAGATATAAAATCATTTTTCCAGACCCGAAAACGACCTGTCGAAAATGTCGTCTAACACGATTTAACGAGGTTCTTCACGCGCTGCTCAGGTTGTACATGCAAACACCAGTCGGCCACCTTTCATAGATCACACTAGGTTGAATGACTCATTTTCTCTTAAATATAAATTAATTCTTCATGAAGTTTCAACGACTGTGATCTGACTACCGGCAACATGCTTCTGCTGAATAGAATCAAGAAAGGATACAGGTTGTGTTACCTCATAGGGTAACTGATATCCAGTGTATTCAGTTTGATGTGCATCATGAGAAACTCGGGAGAGTTAGCGTTAAAGAGTAATGACATCGAAGCAGAACGCAGTGTGAATGTGGAAAACCTGGTAAGCATCGTAACGCACTGGATATTACTTACTAGCTTAGTTCACAGGTTCTCACACCGGCTCGATATTCTACCATTATGTCCAATGTATACATTGCTCGGAATGCTCTGATCGAGTTCGCAAACTTCTCATTTAATGAATTCCGGGTGCTTGACACCTCTTGCAAGGTATGTTGTTTGCTTGTTTAATTAATCAAATGATTTTCAGGATTCTATGGTCGAATCAAGTTTTCCGACGTTTAATATCTTAGAATCAACTTATCGCGCATGTCGTCATTTCCCAAAGGAGGCAACAAGGTAAAGGTAAAGGTAAAGTACATCCCCACTTCGAGACTGGGCAGATCACTGCTACGCCAGTGATATTTAGGATTCACAATTGTAGGTGTATTAATGATATTGCTTTCAAGAACACCCGGTTACACAACGTTTCTACATTACGTAGATTTGGAAAGATATTTTGAAAATTGTCCTTATGACATTGACACATACAGTCTGATTCGGTATGTGTGACAGTCCTCTAAGATGTAAACTTAGTGTGCTGTTCAGTGAACTCAAGAAGTATTTTGTGGAGTCTTCAAAGATAGTCAGACAACATATCGAGAGTTGCGATCCAACGGATGTCGTGTTTGCCGCACTTCTCGGACTAGTACCCAAAAAATTACCATGATACCCCATCATTAGTCGATAAAACTTTTCTCTCAGAACTTCCTGACTAAATTTTTTTCTGGTGTATCTTTGTGTGCTGAATCCGAATTTCAATATGAGAGCTCATGATATCATTAATGATAAAAGTTAAAATTAAGTATGTCGAAAAATAGCAGATTTTGTAAATCGATTGACCTCGGATTTTCGGTTGCGGCGGGCGGGAAAGTTACCCAAATGCTCTAAAAAGTTGGGAATCGGATACTCCATGGATTTGCTACTAACATGTCCAGGAAAGACATTTTAACAAAAATCGGCCTTGTAACTGTGATCATCCAAAATAGGGAGAAAAAATCATCTGAAAAAGTGGAAAACTCGTGCCCTGAGGGCAAATTAAGAGCTATCGTTACCAAACTTTGGCGATCATCAGGAATTGTGATAAGGATCATTTTGAGCTTTTGAATGGGTCTCTAGCATGTGTCTGAACGAAAATCCTTTTTTTCGGACCCTACTTTGAGACAGTCTAAAGTCATTGCACGTCATCCTCCCATGAGTACATATTTTCATCGAAAAGGTATTGAGGCCTTCTATTATCACACCGAGTAGGAAGGCTGTGGGAAAATCCATGTAAGAATTAAGGTTTGAAAAAGTATTGCTTGATTGCGTCATCACTACGCAATAACCAGGGAGTTCTGTGATATCCCAATGGCATATCCCTAACACTCGGTGGGTGTGCTATTTCATGACCAAGTATGAGCAAGAAATCTCATACGAGTCAAAAGTTATGAAAGAATGAAAAAGTGAGCGAAGACTTTCCGAGGCTACTGTAGCTGTAGTCAGAAATAAACGTGTTAACTTCGATCAGAGATTCCATTCCATAGAAATGGGACACGTAATGTTCGCGCACTTTATCTACGATAGTTCCATTGACAGCAAGTCTCCATCCGCTGTTAGCACATCTCAGAGATTGGCATACACAATCATCTGAAGCAGTCAGAACTGAAAAGTTATCTGAACACTCTTTTTAAAATAAATGCTGCAGCATAATTCAAAGGAGTGTCTCGCAGATATCTGAGTATGTTATTCGTGCTTCTCTAATAATCATACCTGTGGCACTGATGGATTCCTTCTCATCACAATCAGATCCAGTTGGCGGACGCGTCGACAATTACGTCTCTGCACGATCGACAATCTGAGAACTCGAATAGATTCATAAATAGGTTTGCAAAAGACCTGCCTTAATTCCTGCTGCCTCAAAAAGATATGAAAATAACAACACAAAACAAGATTAAACTCACCGTGATTGATCTGGTCATCATGAGCCCAGTACTTATAGCTTTCTGAATGTGTCGTCCATAGAAATAATGAGATAATAACGCAGCCAGTTTGCATTGTCAAATCAGCCGACTGTGCAATATCGTCGCTTCTAAGTGTGCCAAAGAGCAAGGGCCGAGATGATTCACAAAATTAGAGGAAGAACAGCACCCTTTCTTTTCATTCAATTAATTCTTGATCCTTCACGCTTCAAGAAGTGGCTTCGTTCTAATTAAGACGACGGCTCTGTTATTTTCGACCACCCTTTGGTCACGGTGCTCCCGGAATGGCAGCCACAAGCCCATACCCGAGTATGATGAGTACTTTAATTTTGTATTGCTCAAAACATTTTTTTATTTTCTGTTACCTCAAATCACCTGGTTGAAAATTGATCTCATAGGCAAAATGCTCAAAAGATCATATTTTCTTAACCAGATTAGATAGTTCGAATTGCTCAATTGCGTTAACATAAGAGTGTCCGGAGGCACAAAATCAGCCGCTATGATAGGACTATACTCTTTTTGAAAATCATTTTAGAAATTTATTTTTTGCTTTTTTGGGATTTTTTGCAAAAAGCGGAAATAACGCAGGCTCTCACTAAGCTCATATTGTGGGACCTTTACACATGCATCGAAACCTTATTGAGTGGGAATT
Organism: Pristionchus entomophagus; assembly: GCA_036245825.1. Taxonomy (NCBI): domain Eukaryota; kingdom Metazoa; phylum Nematoda; class Chromadorea; order Rhabditida; family Neodiplogasteridae; genus Pristionchus; species Pristionchus entomophagus. Next base: position 152,763 of record BTSX01000006.1, read on the forward strand.
TTCATATGATGCTAAAAGCGTCGTTTTTACGTTTGAATACTGTCAACTCATGGGTTGGATAGCGATTTTATTCCATTATGGCCGAACAAATGCTTCAAATGGGTTAGTTCGATTACTATTCAGCCTTTCCATTTGCGTAGAGTTGATTTTTGCCGAAATAACCACAATTCCCGAGTTTTTGAAAAATCGGATTTTAGGATTCTCTCGACTTTGCATTTTTCCGACACTTTTTTGACCTAACGCAGAAATAACGCAGGCTCTCACTATGCTCATATTGTGGGACCTTCACACATGCATCGAAACCTCATTGAGTGGGAATTTTCATATGATGCTAAAAGCGGCGTTTTTACGTTTGAATACAGTCAACTCATGGGTTGGATAGCGATTTTATTCCATTATGGCTAAATAAATGCTTCAAATTGGTTAGTTCGATTACTATTCAGCCTTTCCAATTGCGTAGTATTGATTTTTGCCGAAATAACCACACTTCACGAGATTTTGAAAAATCGTATTTTTGTATTCTCTCGACTTTGCATTTTTCAGACACTTTTTTGTCCTAACGCTGAAATAACGCAGACATTCATTATTATAATTCGGTAGACCCATCAACTATGCATCGAATCCCCATAGACTAAGGCATTCATAATTTTGCTATAATCATCATTTTCCCGCTTGAAATCACGTGTTTGTGAGGTAGAAATTACAAATTTATTTCATTGTGATCGATCATGAATACAGAACAGTATATGGCAAACACTCGTCAACGTTTCTGATTGAGGCGAGTCAATTATCATCGATAAAACCAGGTTCTGTAAGTTTCTAGGAAATTTTTTTTTGGAGATAGAATAACGATCTACAAATTTTCGATTTTTTTTCTTGTTGCAAATCATGGTTTTATCGACGATAATTGACTCGCCTCAATCAGTAACGTTGACTAGTGTTTGCCATATACTGTTCTGTATTCATGATCGATCACAATGAAATAAATTTGAATTTGTTCCTCACAAACAAGTGATTTCAAGCGGAAAAATGGTGATTTTAGCAAAATTATGAATGCCTTAGTTGATGGGGATTCGATGCATAGTTGATGGGTCTACCGAATTATAATAGTGAATGTCTGCGTTATTTCAGCGTTAGGACAAAAAAGTGTCTGAAAAATGCAAAGTCGAGAGAATCCAAAAATCCGATTTTTCAAAATCTCGTGAAGTGTGGTTATTTCGGCAAAAATCAATACTACGCAATTGGAAAGGCTGAATAGTAATCGAACTAACCAATTTGAAGCATTTATTTAGCCATAATGGAATAAAATCGCTATCCAACCCATGAGTTGACTGTATTCAAACGTAAAAACGACGCTTTTAGCATCATATGAAAATTCCCACTCAATAAGGTTTCGATGCATGTGTAAAGGTCCCACAATATGAGCTTATTGAGAGCCTGCGTTATTTCCGCTTTTGGCAAAAAATCCCAAAAAAGCAAAAAATAAATTTCTAAAATGATTTTCAAAACGAGTATAGTCCTATCATAGCGGCTGATTTTGTGCCTCCGGACACTCTTATGTTAACGCAATTGAGCAATTTGAACTATCTAATCTGGTTAAGAAAATATGATCTTTTGAGCATTTTGCCTATGAGATCAATTTTCAACCAGGTGATTTGAGGTAACAGAAAATAAAAAATGTTTTGAGCATTACAAAATTAAAGTACTCATCATACTCGGGTATGGGCTTGTGGCTGCCATTCCGGGAGCACCGTGACCAAAGGGTGGTCGAAAATGGTCGAAAATAACAGAGCCGTCGTCTTAAAAATCGAGGATAACCTGAACGAGATGAGCTCAAAAAGTGAGTCTATTACAATGTTTCTTCGCGCTTTGGCTTTTGAATCATATATATATATATATTTTTAATTCTGGAGCGATGTACAATGTGATGATGTCCCGCAGAATGTGCGAGGTGAAAGAACGGTGTGGCAAAGACGTCTCAATGTTAGTGTTTCAGATCATTCTCCATGTCATTGTGGAGAGAAGGAGAATGACAGCGACCATTCTCATTGTACGAGAATGGATCCGAATGGAAAACGAGCAGGTATCAATTCGATCCATCTCTTCTCATGATCAGCGATAGAAAGCGAAAGCATTACTGAGAAACGTTGGTTGAACAAAATAGCAAGCGGGGAGAGAGAATAACTTCTGTTCAAGTAGAGAATTCTAATAGGATTTTACGGTGTTCCTTTGTTGCCCTGCATTTTTGCTCATTTTAATTTATTGTAAAATTGCAAGTTATTGGATTATTCAGACGATCGTCAAACACTTCATCCGTCCATCCCTTCATTCCATCCTTTCTCCTCGCGCGAAAGCTGATAATGGGAAAGGAGAAGACGGCAGGTTTTATAGCAGGATCAAGCTTGCCCCGAAACAATGCGTGGGCGTCGAAAGTGGAGGCGAGGTTCGCGATGCGAATGAGCGCACTGTGCCCTTTTATTTTTATTGATGATTTTATTTTATGGTACTTGTAGCGTCGAATCTGATGACTTCTCAGATAGGATATGCGTCAATAATTTCGGCAAACCACTCCGATTCGCTCCTTCATTACATTTGTACGAGATAAGAAGAAAACTTTCTGCAATGGCACATGCGAAACGTGCGAGAAACCTGCCCATGGTTAGGCTGTCACATGACCCAGCTTCCAACGTAGCAGTCTAACTGCTATTACTTATTTCAAATCATTGCATTCTTTTCGAAAATCCAAAGCTATGGTAAAATTCCCTCTCATCGCTCGAATGCAGCACGAACCGGTATATTCCGAGGCATTTTATCTTACAATATTATCCATAAGTGATTATTAACTCTGAGTCGTGAATGCCGTGACTATTGCAGTTTGTTGAACTGGTTTCACTTCGGCTGCAATGTCGCAAACCGTGGATTTCAGTATATGGGACATTCTCTTCCGATATGAAGGAGTAGAGAACAAAATCGTGATTGAATTAACAAGTGTATGCTTAGTGAAAATCAGCATGGAAATCGGAGAAAGAATTGTTGCTAAATTATTTTTTGCCCGTGACTTTCTCCAGAATATTTACCAATTCTTTCGACCTCGTCACTCTGCCCAAAAAGATGAGCTTCGAAGATTGTGTTTATGCAGCCAGTAATAATATAGGTTATGGTCGGAAGTGAACCCTGTAATTGTAATTACCAGAAAAGCAATAACTGATTCAGTCACTTGTAGTATCAACGAGCGAACGGCGAGCCGCTGGTATCTACAAGTATATGGAATCTGGATAAAGAAACATAAAATGTTGTCATAAGAAGTGAAAAATGGTACAGAATGAATCGTCAATGCTCACCGTCTGGTAGCCGGGCTGGTTCTGTGCAATCCTTTCTTGATCTCATTGACCAATTGAAGAATCATTCCAGCAATAATGAACGTAATCGCCCCACCGCCAGGAAATATAACTGCAACAATGATAAATGAATATTACTATTGCTAGTATAAAATATGCTAATGTGCCTACCAAAGTTTGCATAATCCACATTGTCATTGGGTAAGAGAATGAAAGCAAACGTAGTCCTTTTTTTCACCCATTGAAGATTGGAAGACAGCAAATCCTGGTAAAATTATAGTTATTACACTTTTCCATTCCTTTCCTGATTATTTATAAGCGTGAGATATAACTTTTAGTGTAAATATCTTGCCTCGGATTGTGAGTACGCTTGTCGATAAAAATAGATGGTTCCAGATATTACAGACAATACATATATTTGAACAAATATGTAAAGCACAATTCTTTTCCATCCGTTAAAATTAAATGATGCTGCATCAGAAAGCATGACCTGCATGTTATTAGTGATAAGACCAGGCGCTTCATTTGCGGTATCATTCTTAGCGGAACACAACTATGTATGTACAGATTACACAGATACTCACACTTCTCCTATAATAGACGCATGCAAAATAAGTTGCAATAACTTCCGTGAAAAGCAATATCCAAATTACCTGGAGGTACTCGGATCTTCAGAAGAAAGAAGACAGATAAAATCTGCTCACGATAAATACTGGAGCAGAAATCACCCGAGAAATGAAAGAATCCGAGTAGACCAAGCACTTGTTGAACAGGATGATTGGAGCGTAGAGGTCAACGAATAGATCGACAGCAAGGGATGATAACTAAATACTATCGCCATTCATGTTCAACTGAGTATTGAAAAAAAGCAAATATACTCGCCACGACACAACTGAGATACTTCCGATAACTCTTGCCACGTGCATCCTTATCCGTGATAATAAATATGAGAATCAAAACGGTGATCGCAAGCGTAAGCGCACCTTCAAAATATATCAGTGCACGGCAACAGTGATAACAAAATGATATAAAAAATCATCAAAAACAATTTTGTCGAGTTTTCATAAGTTTATTAGCGAAAAACATACCGCCAAGATATTGCGTGAGATTGATAGCATGCTCGAAATCTGAGTGAAGCTCAGTCGAGTTTATCATATTGCACTGACTCAGTAGCAAAGACTGTGGAGTACGAATGTACATGTTGCCTTAAATATTCATGGAAAAATCGGAAAGCCACCTGAATGTGCCTCAGAAAATCACCTGCCATTTGATCACGAAGCAGACGTAGGTTAATTACAATAGCAAATCCGCACTTTCACCTGGCCTAATCATTTCCTGAGACACTAGACAGATTTTTTCCAGTGAAAAGGAAATTATTTTTATTTCGATAAGCATAAAAGTGTTTGTGAAATTGTATAATATCTTGATTGGTCGATTCTTGGTGATGATTAGGTTTTTATTTGTTTGAGCGAGGGACTTCTTGCGCCGGGTGCGTAGTCTGATCACTCTAGTGTAGCCAGGCTGCTCTCGAGTATAGATAACAATCCATCGAACCACTCGCGCGGTGATAGTGAGAAAGTTGACGAGAGCTAAGACTGTTTATCCTATGTGAATCAAGATTTCCTCCTCAATGCGTAGTCTTTTGCTCCTCTTCCTTCTCTCTTACACACTTGATGCAGCCAAGATCGCATTGTTTGTGTGTTACCTATGAACAACAGCCAGCGATTCTAAAATTATGACTGTAATGTCAACGAATACTAGCCTGGAAAGATTCAATCGAAGTGCACGTTTCACCTTCAGGTTATGTTCACGATTCGAGTGGCGGGGGAGTTGGCGAGAGAGCATGACATCGTCATCGGACGACCTACGGCCAACCCGAAAGCGACTACTCTCGTGAGCATCCATCCGAGAGTGAGTTAGATAGCGTTTTTTAACTTCCCATTAAAGGAGAGGTGGCACAAATTTCTGGCTAGATGCGTTAGAAAGGCGTAGATGAGGAAATCTTTTCTCGAGCACTATTTATAAACTCCTGTTACCGATTCGCGTTTGAACCGATCAATGCTCATTTGGTTGTGGGCTAATCGGGCCTGACGCGCGGCTCTCATTCGAAAAAAAAGAAATATGAGGGATAATTGAGAGAGTGTGCAAGCAATTCGGGGAGCGACGATCGACTATTTAGTTCACCTGCGCTTACGTGGGACTTTACGAGAGAGAAATGAAAAAAAAATCATCTTGCGATTGTACGAATGATAGATAAATTACACAGGTCCACGAAATTCGAACTACCGGTGTTTCTGCTGAAATGTTCAACCGATTCAAGGAGCTGTAGCGCAAATGAGCGCTATTTATAATTATAAAATCATAACATTTATCTCCTACATTTCAGGTTCATCTGGTCCGACTCGTCTTGGCAGGATTGGAGGGCGATGTCAGGCGGGTTCAAGAGGTGTGTGTGGTTTTTCTTCGGGTGAGAAATATTTTATTTTTACTCGTGGAATTTCTCAATCGGGCAGATTTGATCAACGATGAGGTTGTCATGAACAAATTACGCGAAAAGAAGTTCGATTTCGATCTCGCTGACAACCTCGATATGTGTCCTGTTGCGCTCCAACTTGCGGTTAGTGTCATTCGAAAATAATAGCATTTAATTTTTTCTATGTACAGCATTAGGTTTAGCGATTGTTTGGTTAGACAACAAACACTGCGTTGGCTCAATCATGCAGATCCCTGGCTACGGCTTTCTCATGTCCACGCCGCTCGTGCGACCTTTTGTCCACAACCTCGGAATTGCGATGCTTCCCTCCACAGTCGCTATTGATGGACGCGTCCAACGAGATGAACTTCGCTCAAAGGTGTTTTCGGAGCTGTGCATTCCGGGCTTTTTAAAGCCCTGAATTTTAGCAAAGGAAATTTTAATTAAAATTTAGCGTTGTCCATCAATGAAATCTGCACAGAATCCAAAACTTCGTGATCGAGATGTTCATGTCGACCTTCGGCGCGCATTTCAAATCGACAACATCTTTAGGGCGAAATTCGGTTCGGAATTTTCGAGCACACAGGAGCTTGTTACCAGAGTGAAGGCAGCTATTGTGAAAACATGTTAATACTCATTTCAGGCAAAGTTTCTACTCGCCAATGTGCATACGGGCATTGAGTTCCCCGTTCCGGAAACGAGTAAAGTAACCTTCTTTGGCGGACTCAGAATGAGCAACGAATCAAGATTGCTAGAGGAGGTGTGTTATCATCTTTATCAGTTCGATGACTGTGCTCGCTCAGCCCTACGCTTCTTTCGTGGAATCGGCCGCGACTGTGGTGTTTATCTCGTTCGGATCAGTCGCCGATCCGAAAATGATGCCAGTATCTTGGGAAGCTGCGTTCGCGGAATTGTTCATGTACGTTTAGTGATACATTCCTCATGTTTGTCTATCCTTAGCGTTTTTACGTAAAAAAGGAAGAGAATAAATTCAAAAATTAAAGAAAGAATCTTGACATAAATTGTATTTGGCGCATGGAGAATGATGTCGAGGTTCCGAGTAATGTGTTGCGAACCACGTGGCATCCGCAGAACGATATTCTCGGCAAGGCACGCATCACGGTTGTTCAAATGGCCGGATACTATACTGTTCAGCTCATCCAAACACCACGGTATTCATCTCTCAAAAATGTTTTGGGATAGTTTGCAATATTTATATAAAAATATGAGACCTGAACTCCTCGGTCATTTTTTGCTTCACTTTTATCATGTTCTCTAATATAGAAATTCGGAATCTACGCCTAGAAATGCACCAGAAGCTCTTATAGTAAGATTGTTCCGAGACAAAAAAATTTCAACTTTTTCATGGCCATTTTTGTGTCAAAAAGTCACAATCTCAGAACTCTCTGACTATAGGTGTATCCGGCGTATTTTCACTCGTAGAAATCGAATTTTCATACTAGAGCTCGCCAAAATGCAAAAGAAAAAAATTACGTTCGAAAAACTTTAGAAAACTGAGTTTTTGAGCGTAACTTTTTTCTTTTGCATTTTGGCGAGCGCTAGTATGACAATTCGATTTTTAAAAGTAATGCTCGAAAAACTACAGCTACTCGTTTATTAGAACCAAACTGTTTTCTTTCGCTGTTTTCTTGGGTGCTCTACTATAAAAATTCGGTTTCTACAGGCAAAAATACGCCAGAAATTCTTATAGTTAGATGATTCTGAGATTTCGAGTTTTTGACCCAAAAATGGCCATGACCCCGGGGTCATGAAAAAGTTGAAAATTGTTTGTCTCGGAACAATCTTACTATAAGAGTTTCTGGTGCATTTCTACGCGTAGATTCCGAATTTCTATATTATAGAACATGAAAACATGACAGAAAAAAGTTACACTTGAGAAAAGATAGAAATCAAGCATTTTTCGCATTCAAACAAGTGAAGCAAAAAATGACCGAGGAGTTCAGGTCTCATATTTTTTTCCTGAACACATATGAGTAGCCTCATTAAAATTATGGAATGAAAATCCCCGTCTTCAAGATCTATGATAGTGAAAATAATTTAAATATAAAATTACTGTCATTTTTTGATACACAACTTTTTGAGTATTGGGTCCTGGAGCATAACTTTTGCCAGAAAATTTTTTTATCGTATTTTTCTGCGCATTTTGAGCTCAATGCCAGCATACTAGCTCGTCTGGGAGCAGAGATACGTTAGAGCAGGAAACACGACTGGATATTTCCTAAAAGCAGACTCTGGGACTCATGACCGGGATTATTCGAAAGCTTGTCCCCAGGGTATCCACCTATCATAGTATGACAGGATTCAAATGGTTTTGAAAATAATTGTTCCGGGACTGCTCCCCCGGATCGTGATACCGGTGTTATGATGAAGATATCAATTTTATTTTCCGTCGACACCATTATCATCATCATCTTCATTTTCGTTAATATGAATTCGATTATGAAGGTCGTTTTCGTTTGTATTCGCCCCACTGACGTGGGTACCGTGAGCACTATTAGTGTGACGAGCAATGCGATACAAAAATTCGTTCGTTTTGCTGTACGGAACGTTCATTAATATACTATGAATATTAGAAATAGTTGAGGGAACTGAATAAACAAAACAGTATTTAATAGAAAAAATTAAAAACATCTGATAACGTCACAACATTTGATAAAAATGTTGAATAAAGCACACAACTAAAAAGTACGTAAACCGAATTGACGAGTACCTTATCTTTGAGTAGTTCATATGATATAACCTTTACACAAACTAATGATTTCGCGCTCAAAGAGAAAATACAAGTCTGAAAAATCATCGTCTTTGACATGACCGATTTTCCATCGTACTGGTTCTTCATTAGTGATCCTTTTCATGTTGTATTCTTTCGAACTACTGCTTCAGATATGTCTTTTGAGGAAGACGAGAAATAAGGGGAGAATACGTTGCAGTTTCGATTATTACGAACGTTATCCTCATCATGACAATAAAAACGACGACTGCAATGCGCATTGGCAACTATCGATATTTGCTAATATGCTTTGCGGTTGCGGATATGCTCCGTCTGTCACTCTTGGATGTCTCTGTATGTGCATGCCACAGAAAATGGATTTTTTTGCTTCCCAAAGAGAGCGAACGAGTTTAAGTCAGAAGGAGGTTGGTTGAAAATATTAACAACGCTATCGAAAAATGTTTCAAGCTACACTAGGAAAGGCAATTTGCCAATTCTACATGACCTACTATGAAACGTTAAATATCCTCGCATTCCAATTCATATATCGTTGCAGAGTAATCGTGCAGTAGGTTCATTCTTGTTCTACTTCAAATATCATTTACTTTAGGGGAAAAGCGCAGAAATGGACATCAACTTGTCGGATACATCATTGGCTCATGCTAGCGATAGTGTTCTTATTCGCGCACAGCACGGCGATGGGTTGGGCGACCTCATACAGCCTTGTCACTAGAAAGTACAGCTTGTTAGCGATGCAAAAAGTGGAAAAAAATCGCGATTTTGATTGCAGATCACTAGACAGCACCAAATTCATTAGATTATACTGAGTGGACACGAGGGACCCCACAATCGGATATATTGTTGTTCAATTTAAAGTGAATAGTTTCTTCTAAAGTTACAATAAAAAGAAAGAATCTTTGGAGCGATGTAGTAATGTGACAGGCATCGACGAATTCCATGGCCCAACAATGGCAAGTGTATTGATCTTACTTGTGAACAAAATTGGATTTCCAGATTTCGTTCGCTACCATCCTACATAGGTGGATTTGGATTCTCTGGAGGTGTAATGATCGTCTACAGCGCGTTAATCATCGATTCTCTTAAGTTGGACTCGGGATTTGGAATAAAGCAAACGGAAATTACAGGAGAATGAACATTTCCACAGCTAGGAAGGCTCATCAACGCTTGTTATTTAGCGTCCTGATCATCCAGGTTTTTTTTGAAACTATGGCCTTACAGAGAGCTTGGTTATGATAATTTGCGATTACAATATTTACTTTATTTTATAATCATAGAAAGATTTATTACAAATTCTCAGACTATCGTTCCGTGCATCTTTTCATACTTGCCTATCGCCGTTATCTGGCTTTTTCCGCTGTTTACAGGTTTGAAGGAAATTTTTCATTTCAGATCCTATGGGAGAGATATATGTTTTTATTTTGTCCAAGAAAAGCTTTCAAATTATTTTGTTATTAACACTAGGTTTGTCACTGGGTGCTTTCGGCAACATACTATTGATGACAACTACGATTTTCCCTTCCATCGACGCCATTCTAATCATCGTCTTCATCCCAGCATATAGGGCTGCGGTTCTGAAGGTCGTTCTCGATTGTATACGCTCCGTTGCGTTCGGTACCGTTAGAACAAATAGTGTGACGAGCAGTGCAAAAAATTGATAGGCATAGTCTTTTTCAAAAGATTTTATGTATTTTTTTTTTTACAATAGAACAATTATTTTACAAACTGTGAAATAAAATAATATTCGATATTTCGTTGAGGTAGGAAAGGTTGTGGTTTGACCGATCGTACGTATCATTAGTCAGAATAACAATCTGCAACGATAACTCGATTTCAATATGAATCATTTGTTATGACAGCCATTCATTTCCTTATTGAATAATTGGTCATCGAAAATGAAGTGCTCAAATCGGATACCGCGCTATTATTGCTCTTGCTCTCAATCATATCAGAGTGATCACCCCAAATGGCTAACGCTATCAACGCCTCAATCCAATAATGGGCTACTGTTCAAGTGAAGCGTCCAAACAAACCTTTTTTTACTGAAGGCCATGTCAATAATACTCCAATTCAAATCTGCGTTGGGCGCAAGTCGGTTTCCATTTTTCTCTCTTATTTCTCAAATTTCTAGCAGCTTAAACAAATTTTAGATTCTGATCGCCACCTGCTGGTGCATCTCGGCTCCTCTCTAGTCCACCTCGTAATCTCGCTCGTTCTCACATTTTACTGGTTTGTTGACCACTAAGATTAGCGATTGTGTGCCGTTTTTGTGCAGGAAAGAAGCGGACGTGCGCAGTTGCCCGTCCATCCGACCATCGATCGTTTGGTGAGTGAGAGGAACCCGCTGGGTCCTGGATGACATCGTAACCTAGTTAATACCTGAACTCAAGGAAGTGAACAACATTTTTCAGGCGCTCTAACAATCGCGTATCAATAACATCAGAAAATATTCAATTGGTTTGATTGCAGCACATCAGGCGCGTCAGCTTGTATGGCTTGTGTCGGTATCGTTGTGAACGGGCTATTGAGTGTTGGCGTCGGCTCGGACTGTTTTGATAAGGTTGGCGCTTTAGAGGTGGCTCGGTGTTTGATCTTCAAACGCTCTCAGATTCCTCATTTAAAAACTTTCATCGCGTTCGGTGTCTCGATCGCTCTGAATGCCGTTCTCTTCTTGGCTTCTTTGCTTGACTGGAGGATGCAACGAATACGAAAGGAAATTTCTGCAGTATTGCCAAGTGATGATGAAATCACGGTGCCTTCTGCGTTCGTTCCCTCATCGACCGTCGTTCTGTCGGTATCGAATGCTTCTCCTCTGAGAGTCATCCTCCATCCATTCGACCAAATTAGCGATACGTCATCGTTTGATGAGCTCAGCGATCTCGACATAAGAGATACGAAATAAGCGCTGTGCACATTCAATTGTTAATTGTTTGTGTATGCATAATACAATTATCCGTTATCAGTAAATAATGACAACAAAATCAGAGAGAGGAGAGAAATGGCGGGTATCCCTTAATGGGACAAACGACCCCGTCCATATATGAGACGAATCGCGAGATACTCGAGAGCCCCGCGGCATTAGGAAATTTGTACCTCCGATCTTGCTGAAATGCATAACTAAAATACTTCCAATGATGCTCTATAAAACTGCGTTGGCGGAACTTTGATATTGGGTCACATCTCCGACTATTGGTAGGTCAAAGTGGGTATACTATACATTTTTAGACAAAATTTGATGCAGGAAAACTATCATAACTCGCTTTAAAATGATACTAGAAACAAACGGCAAAGTGGAATCGAAAGAGGAGGCTGAGGGAAAGATTTCATATGTTGATTTTGTCATTCCATGTGCATGCGCTGGAGGGGGGTGGTCGGTTTTTTGAAAAAGTGGTGTAAAAAAAAAAAAAACTTTCTTAGAAGTCCTGTCCCCAAAATTCTCTCTCGAGAATGATTTCACTAAGAATTTCTATATTAGAGAACATGAAAAAAGTGAAGCAAAAAATGACCGAGGAGTTCAGGTCTCATATTTTTATATAAATATAGCAAACTATCCCAAAACATTTTTGAGTGATGAATACCGTGGTGTTTGGATGAGCTGAACAGTATAGTATCCGGCCATTTGAACAACCGTGATGCGTGCCTTGCCGAGAATATCGTTCTGCGGATGCCACGTGCTTCGCAACACATTACTCGGAACCTCGACATCATTCTCCATGCGCCAAATACAATTTATGTCAAGATTCTTTCTTTAATTTTTGAATTTATTCTCTTCCTTTTTTACGTAAAAACGCGAACGCAGCTTCCCAAGATACTGGCATCATTTTCGGATCGGCGACTGATCCGAACGAGATAAACACCACAGTCGCGGCCGATTCCACGAAAGAAGCGTAGGAAGAAGCGCTGAGCGAGCACAGTCATCGAACTGATAAATATGATAACACACCTCCTCTAGCAATCTTGATTCGTTGCTCATTCTGAGTCCACCAAAGAAGGTTACTTTACTCGTTTCCGGAACGGGGAACTCAATGCCCGTATGCACATTGGCGAGTAGAAACTTTGCCTGAAATGAGTATTAACATGTTTTCACAATAGCTGCCTTCACTCTGGTAACAAGCTCCTGTGTGCTCGAAAATTCCGAACCGAATTTCGCCCTAAAGATGTTGTCGATTTGAAATGCGCGCCGAAGGTCGACATGAACATCTCGATCACGAAGTTTTGGATTCTGTGCAGATTTCATTGATGGACAACGCTAAATTTTAATTAAAATTTCCTTTGCTAAAATTCAGGGCTTTAAAAAGCCCGGAATGCACAGCTCCGAAAACACCTTTGAGCGAAGTTCATCTCGTTGGACGCGTCCATCAATAGCGACTGTGGAGGGAAGCATCGCAATTCCGAGGTTGTGGACAAAAGGTCGCACGAGCGGCGTGGACATGAGAAAGCCGTAGCCAGGAATCTGCATGATTGAGCCAACGCAGTGTTTGTTGTCTAACCAAACAATCACTAAACCTAATGCTGTACATAGAAAAAATTAAATGCTATTATTTTCGAATGACACTAACCGCAAGTTGGAGCGCAACAGGACACATATCGAGGTTGTCAGCGAGATCGAAATCGAACTTCTTTTCGCGTAATTTGTTCATGACAACCTCATCGTTGATCAAATCTGCCCGATTGAGAAATTCCACGAGTAAAAATAAAATATTTCTCACCCGAAGAAAAACCACACAACACCTCTTGAACCCGCCTGACATCGCCCTCCAATCCTGCCAAGACGAGTCGGACCAGATGAACCTGAAATGTAGGAGATAAATGTTATGATTTTATAATTATAAATAGCGCTCATTTGCGCTACAGCTCCTTGAATCGGTTGAACATTTCAGCAGAAACACCGGTAGTTCGAATTTCGTGGACCTGTGTAATTTATCTATCATTCGTACAATCGCAAGATGATTTTTTTTTTCATTTCTCTCTCGTAAAGTCCCACGTAAGCGCAGGTGAACTAAATAGTCGATCGTCGCTCCCCGAATTGCTTGCACACTCTCTCAATTATCCCTCATATTTCTTTTTTTTCGAATGAGAGCCGCGCGTCAGGCCCGATTAGCCCACAACCAAATGAGCATTGATCGGTTCAAACGCGAATCGGTAACAGGAGTTTATAAATAGTGCTCGAGAAAAGATTTCCTCATCTACGCCTTTCCAACGCATCTAGTCTGAAATTTGTGCCACCTCTCCTTTAATGGGAAGTTAAAAAAACGCTATCTAACTCACTCTCGGATGGATGCTCACGAGAGTAGTCGCTTTCGGGTTGGCCGTAGGTCGTCCGATGACGATGTCATGCTCTCTCGCCAACTCCCCCGCCACTCGAATCGTGAACATAACCTGAGGGTGAAACGTGCACTTCGATTGAATCTTTCCAGGGCCTTGGCATATACTTAAAAATATTACCTGAATGAAATCTGCCGTCTTCACTGACTCAGTAGAAAGCACGATTCCATATATGTTCAGCAACTGAATGGAGAAGAGGGCGGCGAAGAGAATGAGTTGTGTTCTGTGAAATATGCCCTCGAATGTACTATACCGCTTCTTTGAACTACCTCAGTGAAATAATCCATCGACTATCACTCCTCAACACCAACTGATGCAAACGTACAGTGAGAATTATGAAGAACGGGAAACAGCAAATAATGGTGAGCGATTGCAAGGCATAAACATACATATGAATTGTAAGCATGATTCATTATTTAGTCTCACCCTGATCGTCCCTGGACTCAGACTTCCCTCCCTGCAGAGTTACCCTTCGAAGTAGAATCCTCCGTACGGCGTGAGAAGATGCGCCCGTAATCCGAATATGATCCAGTCAGCAAGCATTAGACCTATCTGTATTATAGATGAATTCATGCGATGAGTGATTAGGAACTAATGTATGAAATATCCAAAATCCGCGTCGCAAATAACGATGGGAAACAAAGAAAACAATTGCTTCTTAGTTTTTGTGTAGATATTCGACAGATTCGCGAACCACTGTGGTAACGTATCCGATACGGATGTCGGTGTGCATGGCCTTTCTTCTGTTGACGAGGAAGAGTACTGTTGGATGGATGAGAAGAGTGTTGAAGATGGGGAGAATTGTTTGAGTGCTGGAAATTCAAAAATGTTCGAACATTTGCAACACCCTCTCCAATTCCGAAAAAAAGGGCAGGGAAAGATTTAGTAGTATTTCTAGAATAGGCCGATGAAAAGACTATTCTAAATCACTGACACGTTGCTTCTGCGCCCGTAAGCCCATCGAGCTCGTAAAATAGCCGGTGGCTTCATTACTGGTCCATACCCACCATCAACTAACAATGTTAAATGCGCTCACCTAATCGTTAAACGCAGCAGCAATCGTCTATCATAGTCGAAGCCGTAGAGCAGCGAGTCGTTGAACGCCGTCATTCTGTAATAACAGAATAAACATTGGCTATTGAAAAAGAGCAACGATGTGAATGGAAGAGCAGTACATGTATCATACTAGGATAGACAACTAAAGAGACAAGGCCGCTATGCGCTAGAGGACAGACAGAGAAGTGAATGTGTAGTGTTTAGATGTGAAATGCACATGGGATTGCATAAAATAACTTATATTTCGCAGGCTGAGCAGCAAATAACTAAGAAAACGAGGTTATTTCACCAAACAAAGGTTTGGTTTGCCTAATTTGGTCAAACTAGAACGAGTTGGTCGGCAATCAAAACGCGCCAAAGGTGGATAACACGATTAATTAAACTTGCGTGAGCAAAATAATATAATTTGAACGCGCTAAACTGGCATACATTGGGATTGCAATGAATTTATTGCACCTTTTTTATCGGGAATGTGAGATTTACGAACATTTTAGTTTTCCGAAGACGCCTGGACATTTGGCGGTGGTGGCTATGGAGAGTTGTCGCATAGTTTTTGCAGTATGAAGGAATTCTCCTTTCAGGAAGGAATGTCGATGCATTTCAATCTCGGATGTCGGATCCGAAAGCGCTACATGGTCGACAAGCAGTTTCTCTCATCCGCCTACAACGGAAGGAGGTAACACAAACTTCTGTTCATGTACTGTAACAGCAAATAACCGTGACCAACAGTTTCCCTGATTCGCGAATCATATTCTTTACTCGATATTCAGATCTACGTCCGCTCTACTGACTACAATCGCACGCTCATCTCTGCTTACTCCAACGTCGCCGGAATGTACTCAGGATTCGGGGTGAATGCACTTCTATCGATCAGTAGCAGTTTCGTCTAAGCAAGCAGTCCAAACTTGTTTGCGACAGGTCACACAACATGTTTGCTAGTGCTGACCAAAGCTGATATCATTCTCAACTTGTATCGTTATTGCTTCAGGTGCCAGGGCAGAACCTGCCTACCAAGGAAGCCGTGCCGGACTGGCCCGCAAACTACGTGCCCATCCCCGTGCACACCGTCGACGTTAACACCGATTTCGTTAGTCTATTTGGGATAATTGTGCGGTTCAAGAAATTCACTGAGCATTGTGTAAAACTTCACAAATCGTTTTCCTTCTTGCACTATGCGACCATTGAGCCTGCTGTATTCACTCAAATGCATAACTTGCAGAAAAAGTATAACTATTCTTTTTTTAAATTTATTTTTTTATTGATACACCCCAACGGGTGTGACAGCATGTGAAATAACATATACAGATTGAAAGAATAAGAGGGGGTGAGAGAGGGGGGAGAGGGAAAGGAAGAGGGAAAGGAATGGAGAGACGGGAGATTAGAGTTGGTCACTCTCACAGATGCTCTTGAATGGTGAGGTGGACGAGGCCTCAGAACGGGAAGGGGACCGTTCAATCCATTTATATCTTATGGATTTAGAGCTAAAGTGGGACCTACAGATTGGGTATATCTAATTGGAGAATTCGGGCGGTGTGGGGATTAGATAGCAAGCGGAGCTTAATTGTGGGTAACGACAACTTAGGGTCAACTATGCGGTGAATCTTACAAAGGAAGCGGATAGATCGATGCGAAAAGGAGGATCTCAAATTCTCTCTACGAGCAATGGGGATGTGAAGGGAAAATGCGTTGTGTCTAGAGGATACATTACGAAAAGAATAAAAGTGAGACATAGGTAGATCAACAATTCCATTAATAATCTTGAGAGAGAAGATAATATCAGATACAACTCGGCGAAGATATAAAGATCGCAAATTAGCAGAAACTAGTCTCTGATCATAACAAGGTGGAGATGAAATACGAAAGGAAGTACGGTAATGCAACAATCGGGTGAATAGATGCTGACATTTTTCTAATTGCCTAATTGGTCCTTTAGCTGAAGGAGACCAAACAGGGGAAGCGTACTCTAGAATAGGGACAATGAATGAACGATAAGCACGGATATAGGGGTCACTAGATGTACGGGGGTAGAGACTGTGGATGGGAGAGGGAGATGATAAGAGTTGATAGAGTATGGGTTTAGGGAGATTGTTTTTACCTATGTAAAGGGCGGTGCATTTCTTTTCAGGAACCGACAACAATTCGCAGTATTCTAGGATACCCTGTAACTCTTGTTGAAGTTGAGCCGGGATAGAAGGAAGCTCGTTGGGTTTATGAGTGATGTACAGCTTGATGTCATCAGCAAAGAGACGAAAGTTGACTAGAGGAAATGGAGAAAGAGCCCCGGGTAGATCGAAAAGATAGATAAGAAAGAGGAGAGAACCTAATACGCTGCCTTGTGGGATTCCGCTGAGAACCAATCTCTCAGAAGAGAAAGAGGTGCCAACTTTCACTAATAAGCGACGATCGAGCAAGAAATCGGAAATCCAGTTAAATAAACAACCGCGAATACCTAGGCAATTTAATTTATGGAGGAGTTTAGAGTGAAAAACCGTATCAAATGCCTTAGCTAGATCAACATAAACGACGTCAACACAATGATTTCTATCAAGAGATTCACGCCAAGACTGAGTGCAATCAAGAAGGTGAGAAACAGTGGACTTACCACGGACGAATTCGTGTTGCTCAGAAGGAATAATAGAATGGATTTCACACCAACGAACAAGCTTAGGTTTAATAATTCGTTCCATAACTTTACTAGGAATGGGAGTGAGCGAGATAGGGCGGAAGTCCGACAAAGAGGAAGGAGAAGAGACTTTAGGAATGGGAACAACAAAGGAAAGCTTCCAAAGAGAGGGGACTTGGCCAAGAATCAAACTGTAGTTCATAATGTGAGCCAGTGGTTCAGATAGAGACAAATAACACTTCTTAAAAATAACAGACGGAATACCATCGGAAGGAAGTGAACAAGAGTCAGAAACGCGTCTAAGATGGTATGCAATATCCATTGGGAGAATAATAGAGAAAGGCATGGATTGAGGAATGGTGAGGGGGCAATGAGGGAAAAGACCATCATCAGCAGTGAAAACAGATTCAAAGTAAGAAGCAAACGCTTCTGCCTTATCATAGTCATTGATTAGAGTATTACCATGAGGGTCTAATAGAGAGGGGGCAATTGAGGAACGAGGTTTAAATCGAGTCGAGATGTAACGGTAATAGGAACGGCGGCGATTGCCTGATAAAAGCTTGTTTTCTTTGTTACGAATGAACTTCCTTATCTCAGAATCAAGCTTAGATGACACAATAACGAATTGGGATCTAACAGGAGCAAAGGAGAGCTTATTAAAGAGACAACGTTTATGATTAAGGAGAGATTTGATATGAGGAGGGTAGTTCTCGAATGGAAGGAATTCCTTCTTGAAAGGGACAAAGGAAGTGAATAGGTGAGTGAGATAGTCAACAAACTGAGAGTACATATGGGAAATATCAGAGAAATTATCAAAGATCAAAGACCAATCGGTGCTGGAGAGAGTCTAGTTAAGACCAATGAAATCAGTCTTACGGAAATCAAAAGAAGGAATGGAAATCGGAACAACGAAAGGCCAGGAAAGATGGAATGTGACACTGGAGTGGTCAGAGTTCTTGAAGGGAGAGGAGACAACACAGTGAGAGATGAGGTCAGGGGGAGCAAGGATAATGTCGAGAAAGTTGGAACCTAGAGTGGGGGAGGAAACAATTTGGTGAAGAGAAAGGGAAGAAGCGAAATCAACGAGGAGGGGATCTACGTCCGCCGTACCAGGATTCAGAAGGCGCAGTTCGAAAAACGGAGAACGCCAATCGATTCAGAATCAAAAGTTACCCCAGGGACCAACTTTTGAGCATAGGTCATTTTTTGACTGTGCCAAACATTGCTCGACACTTACGCAAACGGCCTCATATAACACAAGCGTATCACCGAAGAGTCCAATAAATGCAAGCACGTTAGAAAATTCGAATTCGGGCCAAAGCCGGTTAAAATATTCTTTCGATAATACCAAAAATATAAAAATAAAATTTCGAGACCGAACTAGCATCGTTAATTTCCTGACCCGGTGTTTCGTGATAATCATTGTGAACACTGAGGAACTATTCTTTGCACGGAACAAACAGATAATCTTCTTTGTTTTTCAGCATGCACGCCATGAAAATCTTCTCAATATGGCTCGATTCAGCAGCAAATTTTGCAGCGACTCTGGTCAAATCGCATCATTTTTGTTTTCCCCTTTTTTCCTTTTCTCACACGTTCCCCTCTCCCTCTCTCTCTCTCTCTCTCTCTCTCACGAGATGTGCACAGCAGTAAACAACGCGCTCCCTATCGACCGCCACTCTACTTCCGTCTCTCTCTTCTTTGCAATGGCTCTCCTTGAATATTCTCCGTTCGTTCTTCCTGTTCTTCGTCAATTCGGCCAGGTCCGTTACCATATCTCCCAAATTAGTTAACCGATAGGATTCTGAAATTAGGTTTGTTTGCCGCGCAAGAAATCGCGATGATACCCAAAGTAGGGATTTGTGATCAATGTTGAGCTAAGCTATCCGCTTTGTGTCGTTGACGAACCATGGAGTTCAAATTTATAAAACTATTTCTCAGCTTTGTCATACACGAAACGACTTTCCTTTTTTGAAACCGAAAGTCTTTTGGACAACTGTACTTGCGCGGTTCAGCGACTATGCTAATACTTTTTTCAAGTGATTACTTTCAGGTGGTTAACTCCGACATCTACCCTCATGGTATTCCCTTCCCATACAAGAGAAACTGTTGCAACTCTCTCGATTTCGGATCGGCTCTAGGCGAGGTCTGTTAGTGAAGAACAGTTGATGTACGGTACGAATGAATCTGATAATCTGTCACTTATTTCAGGTGGAGAGTACTCCAGAGAAGTTCACTGTTACTGTGGACGTTTTCCATTTCAAGCCGGAAGACATCAAAGTGAGTGTGAAAGGGAACAATCTCACGATTGAAGGAAATCACCGAGAGAGAATTGATCACGATGGAACCATACAGAGGTCAGTAACCAATTATTCATAGCATCTTCATCTCTAGTCCTCACATAGAACAGGGGGTAAAAATTGGAATTTGTTTCTTATTTTGCACGTCTCATTGCTTTAACCGGATAGAGAAGCCGTGAAATCAGGATTGCTTTTTTCCAATTAGCTTCACTAAAAGGACTAATCTCAAATCAAATTGACTTTCCATCGATTGCTAATGGTCTGAGATGCTCAACATATTCATCGATATTTTCTACCGTACTACTCCTGTCCTCCAGCTTGACAATCTTAATTCCCTCACTCAGATCCTTCATTAGCAAGTATTCCATCCCCGAAGATGTCGATCTGGATTCTGTCCACTGTTCCATCTCTCACAAAGGACTTCTGAAGCTGGAAGCTCACAAAATCACCAAACCCATTCCTCTCCCTGATCATTGAATTGATCGCTTCACTTTTCTTGATCCTTTGTACATGTAGTGCGATCTCAGAAACATCTTGGTTTTGTATGCACGTGTCAGTGTGTGAATATTAATGATGTGGAAATAAACGGCAATGAATATATTTATAGCAGGCAAAATGAATAGTGAGTGCAACTATTGTCAGGGTTTGCCAATCATGAAACAGAAAGCTTCGAGAAAGTTCGACATATTTTCTTTCGTTGAGAAAGTTGTGCCTGTAATAAGTGGTTCTCTCTCTATCTCTCTCCAACGATGACAAGAATATCTCCTCGTTGAACATTGTGCAAATGTTCTTCTACAATCCAAATAAGAATCTGGTAGAGATCAAAGTGAGTAAGATGACCATTGCGAGTAGCATCGTATACGACCAGAAGGTGATACTCTGTAAACAAGTTATAATTATATAGTTTTCTATCAGATCACTTAGATCAAGTATGTTGCTTCTAACAATGATTTCAGTCAGAGAATTCCGAAGTTATGCTATACTGGAATGAGTCGGGATTGTCGACACCTGTGAGTACGCGGTATGCCAGCGATTCCGAGAATGTAGAACGGAGAGAGGATAGTTTTGGAGATGTTCGGCTGCAATACAATCATTATTGTTTTTTAAGTTGTAAATCTATAAATTCACAGCTGCTGAGAGCACCCTTTTTATTATGATGCACATTAAAAAATGATATGGATAATGACAAATAGATAAACTGACGAGGTATCTCTCGATCAATGTACTTGAAGCAGTGTTGGCAAGTGTGACGGTGAATGAAAACGGACGGAGTGGCTGCTATTGACGATGTTTGTTTATTTTGAGCATCCAATACTTTTGATTCGTCGAAGTGGGCCTTATATCACCTTTCAGTCCTTTCTCGATATCCGAATTATTGGGCATTTCGTCTTTTCTTTCTGATAGAATCCAGTGATGGGAAATCAGCATCGACTCTCATCTTTTCACGTGATCTCTCGCCGGTCAGAGACATGAGAGAACACACGAAATGAGGAGAATCGTTCCGATTTGCCATCAATGATTGAAATTTCGAGGTAGCAAGGCGTTTGAAAAATTCTATTTGGAAAAGAGCGTATGAAGAAGAAAAAACGAGAGAGAAATGCCACAAAGCACTCAAAGCGCGTATCATTATTGAATCTATTTTGAATGCTAAAAATATTAACTTCCTGCACTAGATAGCAAAAAAGATGCAATAATAGTTGTCGCGGAAGATAGTCTGGCATTTTCTCCACTGCGCGTGCTCGCTTTTGCAGTTGTTGACTCGTTCCCCTTCTGGTTCTGCAGAATTAACGAGAGAGGGACGAGAAGAAGAGAAGGAGGGAAAGAAAAAACTCTGGGGCCAACAATAACACTAGATGCAGCCCTAGAGTGGAACTCGTTGGAATTCAAGAAGTCCTATGTACCATAGGCTATGTTCAATGCAGTTCCCCTGCTTACATTAGCCTACTCATTTCTCGTTGCCAGTAGTTGAGATTTTGAATTCTGTATCTTTGTTTCTCTGGAACCCAAAACCAACAAACAAAATAGAACACTTTTATAAGAACCACGCGATCCTATGAACCAATATTAGTGAGTCGAAAAAGTTGAAATAAATTCTTAGATCTAGAGATCCCAATGACGAGAATACGACTTTTCAGATTGCCGAAAAGAAATTTTGCAGCGTCGAAATTGAGGACGATGACGATTGACGATCCATTGATCCTTCAGTATTCTGCGAATAATGAATCGAAGAACTCCGTGTCGAAGTGGTTTTCGTCCAGAATTGATGGCTTGTCTCTGAGAAAGAGGTTTGGTAATTTTGATCTTTTACAACAGAAGGCGTTGTGATTTTTCTAGTTAGAGAATGAAACGAGACAAACAAAAGAAAACGTATGGATTTTAACCAAGTTTTTTTTATTCTTGACGTCTGTAAAATCGTCAAATAACCTGATGATTCTTAGTGGAGAAACGTTGCGAAAACATTTCCCATCGTTCCAAGGGAAAATTCACTGTAATACTCACGCAGCGAATCGGTGCAAGAGCCGACGTAACTGCTTGCCATCCTCGGGAGTCGATGTGAATTCGTACATTGTTCCCATATCATCATTTAGTTTTTCTGCGTAGTCACCAATCTGAAATTTGTTCTCATAACTAAAAAAAATGATTATTACTTACATTATCGCGATACTGATCAACCTTGTCGAGGAAGCGGCAGCAGATTTCGCCTGTAACTTTCCCCATGATGGCTGTTGATTCGAGAAAGGTAATCGATACTCCTCATACCGTATAGTAAAGCGTCGTCATTGGAGAAGTGGAGGTTCTTCTCTAACAGTACGATCAGATCACTGCGGACAGAGCTGTCTTCCCCGCACAGTGGTAGCGGCAAGCCTGAAAATCATGCACATGAAATCAATTTTTTTTTTTTACATAATATCGGCTCACTCTGTAATTGCTTCTTCGCCGACCATATCTTTTCATGCATCGTGACTGAAACAGATAATTTTGAAAATTTTCAATTGAACTGTTCTAGCCTCGGAGCCTATTGTTATGCATAATTTATTCTCACATGGCTTTATCATGGCCGAGATATCCGAATGAATGGGCAATATCTCGGATATCAGCCACACGAATAGACACCAGTTGGTTGGACCGGCTGAAAACGGTTGTATTATTTAATTCGCTATTCCATTTCAATTAGATTTTTGTAAAAAAAAAAATGTTTCGTTTGATTTGAGAGATCAAATTTGGGAAAATTCTGTTTAAAAATTTCATTATATCTGGCCTTGTAATTAAATGTATTCACCCATATTCCAGTTAAGTCCGCATTTGTCATCAGCATGCTGTTGGATTGAATCAATGTGAATGTTATGTAAAATGATAAATTATTATACCACTCATTTGAGACAAAATCGTGTACTTTTTGTTCAGTATATTGTAGCAATTGGATCACATATTTAATCACTTTTTTTTCATAAATATTTCCGAGCACATCAAAAGTGGTTGAAGAATAAATGCACTGCTTACTTCTCCGCATCATCGAAGTGGATGTCTCCATTGAGAGGATAGGGTTTGTAATCGGGATGGAATGAATGGGCGACTACGTTCTCAAAGTCATCTCCGTCTCCGTCGAACTGAAAATATGACCCGATGAGATGTTTGTTTCGCAAATATTAGACCGAAAAAAAACAAGAGTTTTGCACAACTGAAGATAAATAAAATGGCAATAAAACAAACGGGAAAACGGTCTCCGTGCGCGCCCTCCTCCCATCGTATATTTATATCAGCATCCAACTCATTCAGTGCTTCCTCGAATGCGTCACTTGTTGATTCTTCAATGTATTGTATAACCCACTATCTTTCGTATCTCGAATACAGGCTACATTCTCTAGATTTATCATCGATACTCGCTGCAGGAGCGAATTTATTTACCTTGTGGGTTAACGAAAACTGTGGAATGAGCGTCTGATTCGCCCAAATCTCAAAACCCTTCTCAATCGTTCTCCTGAATATATTTTATCTCTAAACAAATAAACAATTTCAATATTAACTAACTTTGTCAAATTTTTATCCATGTCATTTGTGTATTTGCTGATGAACCTGGAAACGTCATGTTGTTGTAATTGTGAAAATTAGAGGATCTCACCATTTCAGCTTGAGTTTATTGCCAATGAAGTGCATCGGTTCCCAATTTGATCCGTGAGGCAAGGCTAGAATGGTTTCAGCGTGTGTGATCAGGCTTTTCAAACGTTTCTTTTCGAGCTAACAGCTCACACCATGCGACTAGTCTAAACAAATCCAAACTAAAAACAACATCCTGGTGCGGACAAAGAGAAAAAGAGAATTTCCAATACGTAGATGTGCCTTTGATGAGGCGATTTCTCGATGATATTGAAATTTTTCCCGTAAATATTTGGAAACATATCGACAATCATCGAATTTTTCCCTACCATGAAGCGATGGTCATGAATATGGATATGTTATGTATACATCCCTATTCTTCACTCAACAAGCTGCCAGGAGAACATTAATGGACTGTTCAATGAATAACTCTCAGTGAGATTTTTTTTACGGTTTATACTCGTGTGCTATAAAATAAGTGATCAATTCAGTATCATAAAATTATCGCGTGTTCCGTATAGTCTTTTTTGACCCGTGTTTACGCGTACGTGACTAATTCGAGATAGCATTAGAGAGTGAGATAGCAGTCGAGAGACGCGTTTAGAGATGATGAACATTTTCACCAATCAAGCAAATATTGATATCGTCAATACTCTACTCAAATATACGTAGATACGCTGTAGATTCATAGATACATCTACATACGTACATAACAAGTTCCAGAAATTCATCATATTCTTACACGTCCAAGCGATCAACAATATGAAAAGATCGTACCGTATCGCTTTGCGCGTGTGCTGCTCTACGCATCAGATCTCACGCAACGTTTCCGACGGGTCTCCACGAGTGGTTTCGTATCCACCTTATCAGAAACCGGACTACCTGTAAAACGTAATTACATTTCTCATTTAATTTTCACGGATTTCCTCTAATTTTGCGAGAAGGCAGAAAAAAAACGAAACTAAAATAATTGAAGTAGTTACTGAGCGAAAACATGTATACTTTAGTCAATTTTGAATCCCAAAAAGGCTCAGACTCGGTCATTCGGCCATTTTTTACTTTTTTTTTTTAAAAATCGACACGAACTCTCGTGATCAACAAAAAAAACCGTGTAAAATCTGATATCTGATATGCTTTTTCAGTCATTTCAGCACTATTTTGACAAAAAAATCAATGAAATACGAAGAAATGAATAATGTTCAACCTGCGACTTCATTGTACTTTCGCAATGTCTCGGCATACTTGTTGGGCTGTATCGTATTCAAAAAGTGCATCTGAAGAGTTCTTAGAGTGAGCAAAGATAGTTCAGAGACGAAAGTTCTGTTCTCAGAATTTACAAGTTTTCTGCTGTTCGCAGAAAATTCTAAACCTGAGTTAAAATAAACCACGTGGAATTGAGAAAAAATGTGGAACCTGTATCGCTCGAGCGTCCGACCCCTGCAGCAGGCTCGTCGCCAGCACGAACACGCAAAACAATACTATAGTTGACGAATGAACCCGCAACAATAGGTGAAATGCCTCTGTAGTCGCCAGTGAAAGAGATGCTCTGAAAAAGGATTGAAAACGGGGGGGGGGGAGGAAGAATGCAACGGAGAGGCGGAGTTAGAGGTTTATGAAGAAGTTTTGCGTCTCTCTATGGTGATAAGACACGTCGACGAAGACATTTTGAAATAGGACTTTCTAAAAATGAGGATTCTAAAAATAATACACATTTTCTTGTTATTTTGCTTACATATTCGAATTTTTCTTCCTGATTTGAAATAGAAATGATAAATATAAAAGATAAAATACTGTGAAATAAGGAGAAAATGACTTGTTTCGAAATTTATTTGTCGAAGTGTCGTATCACCCTTTCTATCTCTATTCCGCCCTCGTCTCTATCTCTCTCTTGATCGGTTTGGCGACCGTACAAACTTGAGGATTCATTGATAGGAATCATTGCGCCATGGCGCATATGGTGCCACCCGTCGTATTTACACTAACTTGTACGTGGATCAAGTAGAGTAAAGATATTGCCGAGAGAATTGCCACGAGAAGATATGGGGATAAGAGAGAGCAAGATTGATGTGAACCTGTTCTCTCAAATGAGCAGTGATGTATTGCGATCTCACAAATGCATAATGGTGTATTGCGATCTCACCAAACAGTAGTGATGTATTTCAGCAGTATTGCGGACGCATTATAATTATCTCCCATATATATTTCATATTCTTGGCTCATTCATGAACCAAATCGGACTCTATTCGCAATCGAAACAGAGACTGAACATATTTACTGTACATGATGTACTTCAGAGAAAAAAGGAATGCGAAAAATCCCCAATCATCATAAACTTAGTCAATGCCAACATCTATTTTTTCTCATGTTGAGGAACGAAAGGTTGTGATATGGCCGATATTCCGTACTCTTAGCCCAAATCGTATTCCGAAATGATAACTCGTTTCCAGTCTGAATCGTTTGTTATGCCGGTCACTCATTTGAGTCACTTCCACTTTGAATTACGTTCCACGAATATCTACCTAGAAGAGATACCTCGATTAGCTATGTTTTTGCATATCCGTGGTTCGGTTTATCTCAATTAAATTGAGCGTCGATACTTATACAAATGTATTTATTCAAAACTATTCCATATTCATTACCCGTCACGGGAGGTGCACATATCGATTATTACAGTCAACTGCGAGCAATAATAAATTAGGGGGTTTTCACACGGGATAAGGCGAATCGCTGGCAAAGATAGGCGAGGGCGAAGACAGGTGAATGAAAGTGGGGGCGGAGTCATCGCGTGGGCGGGGCTTACTCCTCGCATCTGCCGCACGACTTCTTGCAGAAGATGCGCATGAACTTGCTCTCCGAGGAGCACTCGCCAATCTTTGCCCAGTAGGAGCAGAATAGGTTCTTGTCGCGGCAAGTCGAGGAGAAACCCGAGTTACGAGTGGAGACGGTGGTTGTGGCTGAAAGCAGGACCGATGAAAACTACAAGAAAGCCTGCGTAACAAAAAGGGCGAAACATGTAATCGCTCTACTGGTAACGGACCTTTCGAACGTGAATTAGCCAATAAGGATTGAGTGAAACGAGATAGATTTAGATCCGAACGCACCTCTTTTAGTCGTCGTCGTGGCTTTCTCCGTCGTCGTTGAAGTCGTTGGCCTCTCCGTTGTTGTCGACGAACCTCCGAAGATGTACGGGAACGGCCTGGAGAGCCGTTTCACCTTCTCCTCTCTTTTACAAAAATATTAATTCTACTAATTACTAATTCTTAAAATTTTACTATCTCTCATCGTCTTACTCAAATATAGATGAGAAGGCTATTCCATGCTATCGATGAGGTTCAATTTGTCATTCTCTTTATAAAGTTAAATTGCTCGTAAGTCCGATATAGAAAAACAAGCCTCGAAATCGACATTTATTGCTATTTCCTGTAAACCGTACTAATTGAATGTAAGGCCTTAGATGGTTAAATGGAAGAGCAACTTTTGCACTATCATCCACCAAGTGGCCACAATTATAGAATGGTTACTATGTCTTGGGTATGGTTTAATCCAAAGTCCTCAAAACACGCATTTCTTTTGATTCCGTCACAAAATAATATTTTTGGAAAACTGTTATTTTTCAAATAGGAGCATAAGTAGCACCAAATGTTTATAGTGATAATATAGCTCCATAGTGAGTTACTGGAGCGCACTAGTGTATAGGCCAGCACCTTCGATCCTCAAGGTAGACAAATAAGTTAAGTGAACTGCAATTTTTCACGAACGTTCCCCTTGAAACGTCTATAAAAATACAACAATGAATCGAGCACCATTCTCACTTCACCATGAAAGAGGTGTAGTATCGGGCTGCTCACCTGAGAATGTGTGAATTTACCGAACAGTTTCCACGTTAAATTACACAATTTCGAAAAAAAATCTACAATTTTCGAAAATTATCAGGTACATTGAAATCTAAATTTCTCTCCTACACAGGAAGCGTGATATTTCTAATAATAACGGCTATGATACTCGAGCATACCCTGAAGAAATGCTATAAAGTCAGCTCGTTTAGATTTGATTGGCGGGAGATATATGAGCCCAAACACGATGCTCAAAAACGAGCGTTACTTATTCCTCAACCCAATATATCAATACGAATAAAATACGGTAGAAATTAGGGTTGGCAATCCGGATCACATAAACTAAATGTCGAGCGAGTTCGCATTCGTATAGCGATGAACCTGACTGAAGATACAAATTCTGACCTCCTCTGATATTATCATCCGCAATATGCACTAATTGATCTCTGTCCGTCCTCGAGTGTTCATGGAAGAACCCGAGAGAGTGCATCAACTCGTGAGCCATGATGCGAGATCAAAGATCAGTTGAAATAGTTGTAAAGAAATAAATGATTACAAGAAAGTTCAAAGATCAACCTTTGCGAAGCACTTATCAATCTCGAGAGACACCGTCTGATTGCCTCCCGCGCGTCCAACATACGACGAGCGGCTGCAATTGTTTTCCAAATTTAGTAATAAAAAACTATTTTATATTCAAAATTTGGTAAATCTATTTTATTTTCCAAATTTAGTAAAAGTTACAGTTTGAACGAATCATATCCGGAATATTATTTCCGACTCACATCTTTGAATTGATTAGATACACCTAAAGAAATTTCGGTTCTAGAAAGATCTCACCCGAAGGCGACATTCCTCTTGAGATAGATGAAGTCTTCGTCCTCCTCTTCTCGTGGGACGAATCGCACACACATCTTTGTCTTGTACTCATCGAAGGCCTGAGCGATTGCAGCGCGCTGTCTGCAATGTCCATTGTGATGTGATTTTTTGTATCTTCTTATTCCACAAACAATAGAATTTGTTTACAGATGAGTTGAGTTGTCAATGCAAACTTTGCATCACATCGACAATAACCGCGGCTCGATTTATCCGAGAGCACAAGTAGAAGACTTGTTGGCAAATCATGACTAAACTGTAAAGGAAAATATTCCTCACTCTTTCGTCATGCCCCCCTCGAGTACGTAGGGTACACGGCCGTCCGCCCACAGCTTGTCCGGGTAGGTCACGAGGTTGAGTGAGGAGTGGTACTGGAAACGCAATCGATATTCACAAATTCTGGAGATGACGACTTCGTCATGTGATTGACGAAAACTCCAACAACATCGTTTTAGGAAAGATATGTGCAACAAGAAACCCGCAAAGGTACCCCGAAATCACTTGTCACAGGTCGATAGAGACTCTCCAGGGAAACCGTAAACGTTTTGCAAAGAGAGTTACTGAGGGGGAATATTCTGACCGGTCTGCTGAAGATGGCGTCTTCGTCCAGCATCGGATCGTCACGAAATCGACGACGATGTGCGATGTCTGAATTGGGTAAAGATGAAAGAGAACCAACAATAATCGCCTTTCTGTATTTTGTCAACAAGTTCAACACGGTACACAGAACTATCAGAGAAAATGCTAGGAGTCAACAATTATCGGTTATTTTTCCTACCAGAATTCGATCTTGGCCAAAGCGCCAAACGCGATTACTCAGTCCAGAGTGATGCTAGAGATATCTGGCTGGGTTTATCAGAAAGTATTGTTTGATACAGACTGAGTGATCAAACCGCTCTTCGCGCTCAAGCGCTGTATCAATGATTCGAATGAGAAGAGGAAGAGGGTTCCTCACCAGATGGCATTCCGACGATGTCTCCCTCAAAGAGCTGCGAATTCAGGACGGCATCGAGCTGTGCAGAGGTCGGACGATCGACTAGAATTAACCGAAGAATTTAGCGTCATCTTATTGGATTTCACAGTAAAAAAAATCGGAGATATACAGGAATGTTAATTTTTCTTGTATTTACCTTTATTCCAAAATGAAACTCAATATTTTAAAAAATGCAGAATACTTACCCGGCGACTTCTCGGCGAGATCGAAATCGTCCGGTTGCAAAAACTTCTCCGAAAACTCTGAAGATATAACCTTTATTTCGAATAGTCGATCAATCGGCTCTGTCATTTCTCTCAGATTCTACCCAATAAATCGTGCCGGTTTTTATCTCCTAATCCCTCGCCTTTCTTCTACGGTTCCGGTGTATTTTGCTGAGAATGGGGGAGGGAAATGCCCTGGGGGTACACCGGAAATGGAGTCAAACAGAGGAAGAGAGGGGGGAGGGGGGGAGAGGAGGAAAGGAGATCATCGGTGATCTACCCGAATGCGAGAGGGGACACTTGAAGTGATTCGTGTCTACGCGAAAGACGCGATGGCGCATTTCCTGTTTGATTCCGTACGAGCACTCGTTTCTCTGGTAGTATGAGTCAGCAAATGCCTCTGGATTCGGTGTTAAGTCGGATGAGTACCAACCGGATGAGAACCGATAAATGTATCGCCTCCCAGTATTTTGTCAGTAGCCTGACTATGGTTCTGTTGACCAATTGAGAAGTTATTGGGAGACGATACAATTTTCGGTTCTCATCCGGCCAAGAACAATGGATTCACTAATACAAGTATTAATCGCGACATCCAAATCACTGATTCCATCTGTTCTTCTGATGCAGGAGTATCAAGTTGAAACTTTCTTGAACCCGATTTTACAACATCCACAATATCAATACTCATAATAGCAAATGCAAATACGTAGATCAAAATGACTGCACCTTGGCTTGCTTAACCATGCTTGAATCGAGAAGTCAACACGAGGAATGTTTGTTCGATCTTATCGAGAGATCAGCCCATTCCCAAGTAGAGATCGGGAGAATCTCTCCATGGCGCTGATCTATTGTTGTCACTTGGACGATATAAGCATGCGTGTTCGAACAAATCTACGCATCAAATAACCCTTTCCATTTCACAGAAAAATATTTACTAATTATGGCCTCTTAACGCACTACTGCTACAATAATTGACATGAACTCTTGGAGAAGGGGAATTCGAGCACTAAACTACGGTAAAGGAAGGACAATGTAAGCATATATAATTAGCACGAAACGCAAAGCGAATGAATCGATCGTCCAGGAGCAAAGAGTGTCTCCAAGGATGGATCAGAGGGAGGGAGAGGGGGAATCTCCCCCTCCCCTCCCTCCGTTTTTCCAAGCTCCATCCCGAACGCCCTGTGTAGTATCTCCTTACATGGCGGGATGGGGTTGAGAGATATCGTGCTAGAATCAGGCGACATTTCGAGATTAATTGACAGGGACCTCTTAGCCGATAAACCAATCGATAAGTATCGTCATCCTTAGGCAATCAACAGTCCTCGAACACGCCATTCTAGCTTGATCCCTTTGCACCGGGTGCGTCCTTCACTCTCTGGTCAGTGATCCCTTTACAATCCTTCAACGCGCTCGAAACCCAATCGCCACTTGGTCTCAGACTACACTCTCCGAGTCTTTTTCCGTCTGTACTGTGACCGGATCATCGGGAATCAACAACTGACTTTATTCTGCTCGCATCTTCGATACTCTTTCAGACAACACAACTCTGGATGGAATCACCGATCGGGGAAATCAACGGGGGAAGAGACAGAATGAAAGTGGGGAGTGGAGTACTTCAGAATGAAACATATTCTTCATAAAACACTTTAGAAGCTAAACGATACAACTTCTTTTTGGGGGATAGACGAGAAAGGGGATTGATTACTGTATTGATTGATTATTGTTACATTGGTAAGGAGAGTAGATCACGATGACGTCATCGACTGATCTTTGATCTCTCTCTTCTTAGATGCGGATGAGAACTCCCTGCTTGGCGGGCACTTGAGAAACAAAGTTCATTACACAACATTTTTCACCAAATCCTATTTTTCTTATTATTTTTTTAGACAAAATAGTACATTTTTTTAAATGATTTTTTTATTTTGTAAACAAAAGTTACAAAAAAATAATAACGCTACCTTGATTGCGGTGGCCGACGGGTCGTACTTGTCTCTGGCGAGAAGCTCCGTCACGCCCGGAGTCACGGCAGTCATCTGCAATCAATCGATATTCTACCCTATCCTTCTTAGTTGACGACGGCGCGCAGCGCCGTCGTAATTTGTGTTTAGACATATTTTTCTTCTTCGTTATTTTCGGCTCTCTGATCATTCAGCCGGATCGAAATTTTCAAAATGATGGCAAGCTCGTGTAAGCTCGGAAACTTTTTGCCCATGGTCTGGAGATTTCCCAAAAAAAGTTTCATCCCAATAACTTATCTGGGAGCAAAATGGCGGGTACCCATTGGTGGGACAAACAACCCCGTCGATATATTGGGTTGAGGAATAAGTAACGCTCGTTTTTCCAATTTCAGATTATGATCTCTCCCGTCTTTCTAAATTGTGCAATTATATTCCGGTTTTTGATGATCGATAAGGGCTTGGATACTCTCTTTAGCGCACACTATATCATATATCTCCGATCATTTAGGCGATCACAATGGCTGGCTCAATTCAAAGTTGTCGCACCTCACCCTGAGATTTTGACAGGTCAGCACTGAGGGAAGAAGAATTATTGAGCCTCAATTAAGCTGCAGTAGTAAAGTATCATGGTTATACATTACACTGATGATATTCAGAGGAATATCCAAGTAAAGGCTTGTGTGAGATATGCGCCTAACGAGAGTGTAGGATTTTCAGTTACTGACCGAAAGAAGTTTTGCTAGCCGCGTTTTCTTAGCAATAGATCTAAAGACCTCAATTATGCTTGAATGTGGAGTACCTTTCCTGTTGAAAATATGGACGAATTTTGCTAAGTGTGGAGCATTCTCTTTATGAGTTAAATTGCTCGTAAGTCCGATATAGAAAAACAAGCCTCGAAATCGACATTTATTGCTATTTCCTGTAAACCGTACTAATTGAATGTAAGGCCTTAGATGGTTAAATGGAAGAGCAACTTTTGCACTATCATCCACCAAGTGGCCACAATAATAGAATGGCTACTATGTCTTGGGTATGGTTTAATCCAAAGTCCTCAAAACACGCATTTCTTTTGATTCCGTCACAAAATAATATTTTTGGAAAACTGTTATTTTTCAAATAGGAGCATAAGTAGCACCAAATGTTTATAGTGATAATATAGCTCCATAGTGAGTGACTGGAGCGCACTAGTGTATAGGCCAGCACCTTCGATCCTCAAGGTAGACAAATAAGTTAAGTGAACTGCAATTTTTCACGAACGTTCCCCTTGAAACGTCTATAAAAATACAACAATGAATCGAGCACCATTCTCACTTCACCATGAAAGAGGTGTAGTATCGGGCTGCTCACCTGAGAATGTGTGAATTTACCGAACAGTTTCCACGTTAAATTACATAATTTCGAAAAAAATCTACAATTTTCGAAAATTATCAGGTACATTTAAATCTAAATGTCTCTCCTACACAGGAAGCGTTATATTTCTAATAATAACGGCTATGATACTCGAGCATACCCTGAAAAAATGCTATAAAGTCAGCTCGTTTAGATTTGATTGGCGGGAGATATATGAGCCCAAACACGATGCTCAAAAACGAGCGTTACTTATTCCTCAACCCGATATTATGTATGTCATCGTCGCCGTTGAGACAAGCGAACCATTTCCCAAGGTTAAGCTATCTGGCTAATTCTAAGGTTCACTTCTTCGAATCGGCCCGAATGGACTTCTTTGAGCTTCTGTTTTGGTCATTTCCTCTCGAAAGGCCTCAAGACCGCTGTTTTTGGCCTGTGCAAGCTCTGAATGTCTTTATTCCGATGTATACTCCCCGCCGTTCTACTCAGCTGCTCAAGATAGCCCTGCAAAACAAATTTCATCTGAATCTACCGAGTGCTTTATGAGCTATTGAGACAAACATAAGCAAAATAAGAAATTTTTGCAAAAAATCGCCTCATGGAATCGAACCCAGGTCGGCCGGACGCCAGTCCGACAACGTACCTCAACGCCAGAGAAACGAGAGAGCAAGCGAAAGAAGCGTTTGGAATACCATGGTTTCCCGGGTTGTATTTTGTACCGATCAAAATGGTTTGGCATGTCTAGACGATCACGTATGACCCAAAAGGGGGACCTTGCGTATTATATAATTTGGTTGCTACTCAAGCTATCAGAATATTTTTGCGTAAGAATTAATGCTTCGCATCAATAAAAGTAATTAAATCCACTTCTCGTGGGGAAGTGTGATTTTCAGTTTGGGACAAACTCAAACCCAGGGTGAATTTGGGTCCACCCCTGGCCTCCTTCGAACGCTTCGCTTAATCCTGATCTCAATAAAAGTGGATGAATCACTGTTAGTTCTGATTTCAATAAAAGTGATGGAATCAAATCTTCACCCAAATTCGCGCCTGATATTTCTCGAGTTGTTCCGCGGGATTTAAAAGAAAATAGTCGTTGTGATATCATATTTTAATTTTTTTTGACGAAATGTCATTAGATTCTAAACCACATACAAATATTTGAGAAACAATGCAACGCAGAGCTTCCAACAATTTTTTTTATCATATCTGTTTTCATTGGTAATCCTAACTCTAGGCCAATGTTATTAAATAACAATTTGTTTATACAACTTCGTATCACAGTCGCGCGTTTGCTCAAAATCTCAGGCGCGCATTTGGGTGAAAATTTGATTTCATCACTTTTATTGAAATCAGAACTAACAGTGATTCATCCACTTTTATTGAGATCAGGATTAAGCGAAGCGTTCGAAGGAGGGCAGGGGTGGACCCAAATTCACCCTGGGTTTGCGTTTGTCCCAAACTGAAAATCACACTTCCCCACGGGAAGTGGATTCCACTTAGACCCACAATCACCTACCGTACCCGACTGAACTTCAGCTGCGGCGATCGCAAACTGAGCATGGATACCATATACCAGGTGCGGACAACGGTAGTATTCACAGTATAATACACTAAAAACATCCGGATTTCTATTTCGAAAATTGACCCGTATATTTGATTTTTTTCACCGTGAATCATCAATAAAGCCATTACTGATGATATTATAGCTAGAAATACCGTACTCCCCATTTCTCCTCAGGACACGGCTCCGTCCGGCTCTCCTCTGGCTACCGTAATCGCACTCCACGGTTCGCCCGGCTCGCACAAGGACTTCAAGAACGTCACTCCTCACCTGGAGCAGGCAGGAGCACGAGTCATCGGCGTGAACTACCCCGGATTCGGCCACACTGAAGGTTTGTGAGAATTAAAGACGAGAATTTGCTATCCTTCGAACAGGCTACTTGTGAGAGACACAGAAAATATAGAAGTTGTAACCTATTGTCACAGTTCTCGAACGCTTTGAGAAAATTCGGGAATATCAAAATACACAATAGGGTAATTTTGAATCCATCACTGTTGCAATTACAAAAAAACACTAGAACACTCAACGATGAAACCCATCCTCTGCAGTTTTTGTTTTAAATGATGGGGACTTTCGAAGCAAATAATCGATAATAGGCAAAAGAGCCGGGGAACCCGGGACCTCTCGCACCCTAAGCGAGAATAATACCACTAGACCACTCAGCCATGATGAAACTCATTCTCTGTAGCGCTAATGAGGAGGAATTTCTAAGTAGATAATCGATAATAGGCAGAAGATTCGGGCTGAGCCGGGGATTGAATCCGGGACCTCTCGCACCCTAAGCGAGAATCATACCACTAGACCACTCAGCCATGCGAAATGAGATCTAAAAGGATGGACAAAAGCGGAGGATCGGAAGAGCTTGCAAGGAGGATAACCTGTTTTGTCAGCATTATGAGAGATTTGTATGGTGCTAAATTGCAGATTCGAACGAACTGCTGCACACGAATGAGGAGCGAAACGCCTTCGTCCAGGTGATTATCGATTTTTTTCGATCAACCTACAGTAACCCATGGATACCGTACTCTCAGGCGCTCATCGATCGACTGGGTCTCGTCGAGCGCATCATCTTCCTCGGTCACAGCAGGGGCTGCGAGAACGCGCTCGAACTCGCCGTCACGAATACGGTAGGCGGTGGTAGGAGGAGGAATTATTGATTTTCTAGGGTAATTCCGCATAGGATTACGAGTTTGTCAAACATACTTTAGTAATGTATTGACATGGATTGTGTCCTAACCTCAATCCTTTCGATATGCAATGTATCCGGAGTAGGTCAAAACACAATTTGTTTTGTGGATTCAAAGTATGCACATATTCTTCCAAAATATGATGCATCACAGACTAGAACTAGTGCACTTTTTGTTGACTACGTAGATTGCGAGAAGAGATGGAGAGAAGAGGAGACGGAGAGAGAAGATGAGGGAAGAGGGAGAGAGGGGATGGGAGAGGGTTAGAGAGGGGGGGGGAGGGGGGGAGAGAGAAAGTGAGAGCGGAACGAGGGCTTTCCTAACACAATTTCGCGTAGTTCCTTCTCTTTCCCCCTTTCCCGGTTCGAGAGACATCTTGACAACTCTCCCCGGTTTTCAACCACTGGACCCCTTGCCGTTCGTCGAATTTCATGAAACGTCTCGATGTTCTGAGGTCTGAATTTTTCATTAAAAAAAGCATTAGTCATCACAAAACAAAGTTTGATTTATCCAAGAAAAAGGTTAATTAATCTCGGCCTTTCTAAATTCAATCAGATTCAGGACAAATGTCTCGGTGTGGTAATCGCGAATCCGTTCGGACTACGACTCAACAAAGCGATTCGACCCAGATGGAGTAAGAATTCATTTTTTCCATCACGATTTTGAAAATCATATCATTTTCACTCTTCGTGAACTGTCTCGTTTAGTCTTGCAGATTTGCTTGGTTTTTCCTTGTTTATTCAAGCTGAATTTCCCAGAGATCGACAACATCCGGTATTACCATGAGAACTACCCGTGGCTGCGCGGTCCAATGGAGTGGACACCTCTCTATCTGCACCTCACGGGAGCTGTGCCGAGCCAGACGGTTAGACAAATCTCTCGCCTCGCCGCGTACAAATATAAAGTTTTCTGCCGAGAAAGGCAAAGATAAATGAAAATATTGGAAGATTCAAGTAAATTCTACACAAACAAATTTTACCAAGAATTATGGTCGAAAAACTGAAAAATTGCAAGTTAAAATCGATGTTCCGATCATGCGGGGATTGATCGAGGTGGTTCATTTTTAATCATTGGTCATGCCTATTACAAAGCAAAAGAGATTTTGAGCCTAGCTTGTCGCGTTCAAAAAATATGATTTTTCTATTTTCGAAATTTGCACAGTCTCATTTTTTCCTACTCAAAGGCTAAACCGGGATTTCAGTAGTGCTATGTGCAATACGGGGTCAAGGGGCCCACATGCACGAAGTATGGTCCCCTGGATCTAATTCCCGGGGGACGTGTCCGGGTGGTGGACCTAAATTACCGATCCTCTCTCTTAATATAATAATTTTACTTTAAAAAAAATTTCACGTAAGGGTACCCCTTTGGTGCAAAAAGGGTCATTTCGAGTCGCTATACCGCAGATTTTTTTATACGAAGTTATGAATTGAGGTTCGCTCGACTGAGATGTTAGCCAAGTCGTAGGCAAAAAATAAAGTAGATCGGTTTACCCTGATTGAATCGAATCTTTTAACAACAGAATACAATATAAAATATTGAAACTGATATTATTCGCCGATAAAGTCTAGAGTGAGCAAATATAGTATCCGAGTCGAGTTGGGCATGTTTGAGAGAGTGAATAAGTATAGTTCGGATAATTTTTGTGAGATTGAAAAATTTCGAATTTCACATAAGGGTCCCTTATGAAAATCCCTTATGAGGTAAAAATAGGAATTTTCGAGTCACTCTAGCAATGGTCGATTTTGAGGGAAAGTCTCGAATTGAAGCTCGATTATCTCATTGACCCAAGATCTCGTTGTAACCAAAAATTCAAATTGATTGGTTTATCCTGAGCTGAGAACGAAGCTTCTAAAAATGGCCAAAAATAGGAATTCTTTAACGAGCTAGCCAGGCTGACCCCTCTCTCCCATACCTTCTGGCAACGGTTCCACTCTCTCCTCCCGCCTCTGCTTGCCTCCCCCTACGCGGCGAGGCGAGAGATTTGTCTAACCGTCTGGCTCGGCACAGCTCCCGTGAGGTGCAGATAGAGAGGTGTATGTAGTGGGCACTCTACCAGAGTCAGTTATAATTCATGCATTTTGAGGTGAAAAGTAGAGTGTTTTAGCTCGAAAATTGTAGCCATGGTGACTTTAGGCTTTGGATAGTGTGGATATATTTTCGAGCTTTTACTATTTAGACTCGACTTTTGGTCACACATTATAATCAGCGTAGTGCTATTTCGAGACTGTTTTCACTCTCGCATGCACCGAGTGATGGGTACCCATGCACCCTGCGTGAATCTTGTTCTATTTTCGCTCGCTGTTTTCTCTCGGGTACAGCCGAGCGAGCAAATGAGCAAATCTCACGGTCTTTTCATTAAAAAATAATTCGTATTTCGCTCAGGCTACTATCGATTGGTCGGGCTGCGTCTCAATTCGGGCAAGATCGCAGTGAATGCAGTGAAATCACTGACGAATACCTACCTGGAGAGACAGAAGGAGAATATCGACAAGATAAATGAGTGAGATGTTTGAATATCACATGGATTACGAGAAACGGAGAAAAGGAACATGAATATTAAATATACGAAGTTGTGGATGTTTTGTCCATCAATAGTGAAGTTTGATCATATTATTGTATGTATCGTTGTATCCTTTTATTTATATTTTTTATTTAGGGACTTTAGATCATATTATAGTCGGCATGTCAATAATTCAGTAATGACGATCTCCGTCTTCTTCTTTTCTACTCGGGCAAGGATCATCTCATCGAGACGGAGATATCGGAGGAATACGCGGCCGCCTTCAAGGATCTCTCTCATATGGTGAGAGCAGTTTATCTAACGATCTAGTACTGTGCGATGTCAAATGCTGCACATCATTATGTTGGGATAATCAGTTCGAATTGATTACAATATCTTTATGAATCGCTGCAGGTCTGCGACAATTCAGCCGAGGAGGATACGGTAGCCAGCGAGATCGAACGGGTCAGTGGCACACTAGTTGTGAGATAAAGGTGGATCCAATGAATACTGCCAATGAATACTACACGGTTGCTGGTTTGCAAAACTAATTACTGCCGACGTTACACAGATATTTCTGGAACGCCTTGAAAAGTTTTCAGTTTTTATCGAATAAATTTTGCTCCTGGTATTTGATTATTCATTCTCTCAGTCATTCCTCTCCGACTCTTCCCGTCGTATCTCCGTCGCCTTCCCCGATGACAATCACTTCGCCCAGAAGCACAGAGCAAAGTTGATCGCCAGAGGAGTCGTGACTATCGCGAAGAGTACGGCAAAAGCATCCATGTGATTATCGAATACTGTAAGTGTAAATATTGGTGTAAATAGTGTAAGTAAGTATTGTGTAGGTGAACACTGTGTTGTTAGTACGGCGATGCGTATTTGATTTTCCTTGTTCCGTCTTCTTCCCTGTGTACGTTTCAATCGATAAAGTCATTGCTCGAACATCGAATTTTTGGTTGAATTACTGAGAGTTTTACGTTCTCCTCAAGTACTTTTTCGTAGTACAGATAGCGATTATCGATTTGTTACAGTAACCTTTTTGTTATTGAATACCGTGGTGATTACGGTAGATCTCGCAGTTTTTGCTCAATTAGTTTTCGAGATTATGATATCTCTTTCCAGTTTGTGATCGTAGTCGGTCGTAGGGGATGTGTGGACGAGAAAACGGGCGTCTACTCGACGGAGCTCACTTTCGATCCCACCTGGAACCATGACGAGAATGCTACCGTAACCCTCAAAGCAGTCTACCAGGTACGGTAGCACTATTATTTCGTGGTTGGAACAATATTCTTCGCTGCTCTAGTCTCCTGAAAGTGTTGATGGAACATTGGGAGAGATACCGTAGTTAGATCTATTCTCGCTGCAGGACACGGCACCGTCCGGCTCCGCCCGCCCGGTTACGGTAGTGCCGATGCACGGCTCGCCCGGCTCCCACAACGATTTCAAGTACCTCGTGCCGTACCTGTCAGAGAAGGGCATTCGAGTGATTGGCATCAATTTCCCCGGATTCGGACACTCAGAAGGTACGGTAGCTTTTATAGGGTAGAGTTTGGATGCGGAATGAACTAGAAGAAATAGAATCCAGATGCGTGAAATTTAATCTGGACACCAATTCTAAATTAACAGCACTTTATAGAAATATGATATGAAATACAATAAAACAATACTATTGCAGATCGAGACACTCTGGCGCACTCGAACGAAGAGCGATGCGCCTTCGTCGAGGTACGTGATGATTACAATGTTGTATTTTCGTAACATTTTTTTTTAATGTAGCTAAAAATTAAATCTATTTTCGAATTGAAACTTGTAATTCATTGTATGCGATGCTAACCGCGCTTTCAGCAGATATGAATAAATTTTTGATGAATGAATCGTTTTTATCACTCGATCTACGTGGTTCAGGCTCTGCTGGATCAGCTGGGCGTCCGTGATGGTCTCATCTTCTTCGGTCACTCGAGAGGCGCCGAGAACGCCCTCATGCTGGCTGCCAAGCTCAAGGTGAGTCGCTTGGAAAAAAGTCGAACAGCAAAAAAGATAATATTTTCCTAAGATACACGTTTTTTTCTCAAGTAGGAATACCCAATTTCCGTTCGTTTTCACGAAGAAATTCATGCTCGCCCAAATTTTCAACACTACATCAACATCGTTCGGAACTGTTCGAGTTTGGAAAATGCGAAGCTATATTCTTCCAGGGTCGCACGGTGGCGATGGCGCTCGCGAACGCCCCTGGCATGCGTCGTCACCAGAGCATAAAGTGGCCATGGGGTACGGTAGCTTTATTTATCGCGCGATCGCGCTGTTACGGGATTTTCGTTTTTGCAGAGTATTCCCAATTGAAAGGATACATTCATTCATTCATTCATTCATTATTTATTCCGTCAGAGGGGAATGTTTACATAGAATATCTGTGATGTGTTGCGTAGAACGGAGGTCCGTCGATCGTGTCGAATCGGGTGGGGTCGCAGCAAGGGTATGGGGGAAGGGGGGAGGGGATGGGAAGGCGGCAACCGATTAGAGATCAAGAGGTAAACCAATTATGGATAACTGACATGGGGAAAAATGAAGGAGGTTGAGAAGTGATAAAAATACGAAATGAGTCATGGGAGAGAGCTACAGTTTCGGGTAACAGGGAATTCCATATTGAAATGGATCGAGAAGTGACAGT
This sequence comes from Pristionchus entomophagus, assembly GCA_036245825.1. NCBI lineage: Eukaryota > Metazoa > Nematoda > Chromadorea > Rhabditida > Neodiplogasteridae > Pristionchus > Pristionchus entomophagus. The sequence goes on from BTSX01000006.1 coordinate 193,849, forward strand.
GGAATGGGAATTATGAGGGAAGAAAGGTAAAGATATTCTGAAGTGATGCGCATTGCGAATAGAACGAACTAGTGGAGCATGAATAAGGAGAGATGAGACATCGAGTAAATATCGCTTATGCATAATTGAATGGAGAAATACAATATCGGAAATAATTTTACGTTGTTCAAGCGATGAAAGGTTCAGATTAAGCATACGCTCGGTGTAAGAAACATGAGGGATGGCACAACGGTGGTATAATCTACGCGTGAAATCTCGTTGAACTTTCTCTAGGTCTTTAGTTAATTCGACAGAATGAATAGGATTCCAGATAATAGCACAGTACTCGAGGTTGGGAAGAATGAAGGTGGTGAATGCTTTACAGTACAAGGATGGGGACGCGCTTTGGAAGGTCTTAAACATCAAATTCATTATAGAACGTGATTTCGAAACTACTTTAGAAATGTGATAGGAGAAAGAAAGAGAGGGAGAGAAGTGAACTCCTAGATCCTTAACAATGACTTTCTCTACATTCTTAACTTTGACAGTGGGTTCCTTTAAAATGACATTATTGATATGAAATAATCTGCGAGGGTTATGTGTGCCGTAGTGAACAATGTGACACTTGGTCTCAGAGATTCCTAGATTCCATTGGGAAGCATAATTAGAGACAACATCGAGGGCAGACTGTAAATCATTAGAAAACCTAGGTGCTTCAGCGAATAACTTTAAGTCGTCAGCGTAAATAGAGTAGTGGATAGTCTGGGGGAAATCAGAGGCGATATCGTTAATAAAGAGAATGAAAAGCAGCGGACCTAAACACGATCCCTGGGGAATACCTGATCTAACAAGTGTTGGAGGGGAAAAAGAGGACTCAATAAAGACAGACTGGGTGCGATTAGAAAGGTATGAGTGAAACCAAGAAATGAGATGGTCTGAAATTCCTAACTGAGATAGTTTAAACAATAAAAGTCTATGGTCGATACTATCAAAAGCTTTTTTAAAGTCGATATATACAGTGTCGAACGAACTGGTCTTTGAAATTCGCAGATAATGAGAGAAAGTCTCAGCAAGATTAGTAGAGGTAGATCTAGAGTTACGAAAGCCAGTTTGGCGGGGGTCAAAAAGTTCATGGTTCTCTAGGAATGAGGTAATCTTCTCTATTAGAAGCTTCTCAAAAAGTTTACATACAGAAGAAGTGAGGGAAATTGGACGGAAATCTACAACAGAGTTGCTAGTTTTCTTCGGAATGAGTTTTACTAAAGCTTGTTTCCACAGAGAGGGAACTTCACAAGTAATGAGGGACTTGTTGAAGATAATCAAAAGAGGAGAAATGAGTGAAAATTTACAATTAGTGAGGACAATACTGGGAATGTTGTCAGGGGTAAGGTTTATTTTGGGCGCAAGACTACGAAATGCACAAAGAATATCTATTTCTGATACAAATGGGAGGTCAAAAGTGAGAGAAGGGGTTGGAAGTGGGAGAGGGGAGTGTTGGGGGTACGTGAAAACAGAGGAGCAAAACTCTGAGAACGCAATGCATTTCTCGTCATTAGATAAAATGGTGCTTCCTTTTGAGTCTACGATAGCTGAAGGGGTTGATTTAGGGGCCTTTAGCTTCCCAGAACAAAATTTGTAAAACGCGCTAGAGTTGGAGGTGGTGACAATGCGATTCTCAAGATAACAATGGAAACTATTCAAAGCAGATTTAAAGCGCTTTGACATGGTGTGACAAGCTACACTGTTGGGGGCAATTCTTGAATTATATCGGGAAGATGCGGATAATTATCGAATGTAGACCGCCTATTGTGTATGGTAGTTATGGTTGTAGACTTATTCCTAATCTGATCGATTTTTTCTTGAATATGCATATTTCCCTTGCAGTGGTCGAAAGCATCTGCTCACTCTACAACTACGTGTCCTGGATGCGCAACACTCTGGAGTACTGTATGATGAAAGGTATACGGTATTATCCAATTATCGATTTCGTCCCGTCTCGTGTGATCGTCTGCTTCCGTAGTCTTGTGGTGTCGCTTCTCAACTTACCGTATTCCCTTGCTACAGTATACAACTGGATGGGCAACAAGACTCGGTCGGGACGAGTCGTCATGAATTCGATGAAATCGATGCGATCGATCGCCTTCGAGGGCAAGAAGCCATTCCTGGATACGGTAAACGAGTGAGTTTATCCATGTGTCACACATATTACAAGGCCTTTCTGAATGAACTATTCATCTCTGCATTATTCACATTCTTGCTGGTTCTTTCGGAAAAAAGGAGCTCAGAGACGGATTCTTCTTTCTGATAGTATTTGTCATCATTATTTTTGCACACACAACCGTCTGTTTGGCTCGATTTCTCATAACTGTATGTGCTTGGAACTCTACTGTAGCTTGTCTTATTGATCGGTTACCGTAATCTGGATTTTTCTTCGTTTCAGGACGGCTCACATCCGGGTGATCTACTGCTACGCAGGAAGGGACAATCTGATCATGACGTCCATCTCAAGAGAGTACGCTGACTGCTTCCAACAGCAGACACGACTGGTCGGTTCTTGCTCGTTTTCAATAAAATACAAGAACGGCTGAGTTCCGCCCACATAATTTTGGTTTTTGTTTTCCAATAAAGCAACTTTGCCTTGTAAGACGGTTGAAAACATCATTGTTGGAAATACACAGGGAGTGTACCGAAAGAAGTATGAGAACATAATCAATAACATACAGTTCGAAATAAGATGGAACAACTTAAAATGAGACAGTAACGAGAAGAATTAATCAAATATAATTTCGAATGAGTTTTTGTTACACACGGAAGTTAACGATAATCATTCAAGTATGCAAATAATTGCTTTTCTTGCAGGTCTGTGGCACCAAAGACCCCGATGAGGAGGAACTACTGCTGAAGGATCTGAAGAAGGTTGGTCATTACTCCTCCTACCTATTTCTTACTTTGTGTTCGGTCTCAATGCGAAAAACGTCGAGCTTTTCTGGGTTTTGGCTCAGAAAATTTGTGAGAGATTTTGAGAGATATCTCATGTATCAGTACAAAAAAGAAAAAAAATGAAATGTTTGATGATGAGCAGGGTTTCTGAGAAAAAAAATGCTTTGTAGATTTTGGTTACCGTAACCCAATAATGTTGGCTACTGTATCATCCGTTATTTATCAACAGGCGGTCGCTGATGACTCCAAGTCGATCACGGTCGAATTCGTGCCCGACGGCCATCACGGACAGCGAGATCGCGCTAAATTCTGGGCGGAATCGATCGATACCGTAGCCAGAGCCTCCATCTCGGATACCGTACCCAACAACAACACATTTTATTGATTAGCTAATTTTCACAGTAGGATTTTTGTTCAAGGCATTGCTAGTGTTAATTCTCCGACCCTTCGATTGTACGACTATTATTAGCTCATATTGCATTAATAGTAAGCTTTTTTCCAATTCAAGATAATTCTAAGTTTACGTTCCTGTTGACTCAAATGATGTTAACTAAATCTTACCAATATTATTCCAGTTCATAGTAGGGTTTTCCAATGCATAATGAAACTAACGAAGCTTTATTTACGATTTCAGGAGGTTCAAAATTCTCATGATGGCTTTACTGCGAATTATTTGTGTTCCGGTGGTTGTAATAAAAATATTTTCATGTCAAAATGTCTGAGGAAAATTATGAATGCTTAATAGATGACAATTTTCGAGAAATTTGTACAAAACGTTGTACTCAGACCACAGAAAAAGTGACCACATCGCTGTGTGAAGCATTATGCGTATGCTCTAGTTTGCTTAGGCGAATGCGAATGGAGCGTGTGACCCCTATCTGTTTGTATGAATCATGGGCCTCTTCTCACTCTCGTCCCTTCCTGATTCATGTCCAATCCTTGTAATTCGACAGTAGACGAAGACTATTCTCTCTGTGATGATGACTTCGACGATGATTTCCTTCCCTGGTGGGCAATCATCCTAATAATATTCGGCGGATGCGCGGTAGGTTCCTTTGCCAATATTCAAACAGTGGAACAAATTTTTTTTGAGGTGATCTACCTCATCATGTTCGTTTGCAGTGAGTTTCATCTCTATCTATTTTTTAAATTTTCGGAATAATGTATGATTTCATATTTGTTGTGCGGTGGATCGGGAGGCAGTGGGGGCGGTGGCAGCAACAATTACGGTGAGATTTGATTATTCTTGAATCTTACAGACTGAAGATTCAGGTGTGACGTATACGGTGGCGTCAGGTGAGGGTCACGGTCACCATCACCATCGCGCCTGAACATCAGCACCATCATCACCACCACCATGATGTGTGATTTTGAAAAGTGACTATCCGGACTTCACATAAAAATAAGCAGTCGATCCAATTGAAACGATCTGAGTTCATTGATAACATCAGCATCAGATGTGACGCATGAAATGAACCCTGTTATCGCTGGTGAGAGTTTGGGATGATACACCTCATAATTCCTTGTTTGGGTTCGTTTTTGTCTTGGACTCATTTTCCTTTCCATGCAAATCTGATAATACAAAAGACAAAAATAATAACTTTACGAGTCTGATCGAGACCAAACGAGATACACAAAGGAGACTAAAATGATCCCTTCTTGACTCATGTATCTGAATGGTACTATCTAATTCGCAGCGATACAAATAATATTCACGTTATCACGCTAACAATGTTCAACAACTTCTAAAGACTTTATCAGGATCACAATGAAGAGAATCATGGCGTCGCTTATTCTTTACAACGGTGACCGAGATTCGACTTGATTCGATGTTTGCGGTTCCAGATTCTCCTTCTTGGTCGGATCCTCGCTGATCTCGAGATGATTTACGGCGAAATTATACGAGATCATCGAGATTATCTGGAAAAAAGTGTCGTCGTTCGCTAAGCCAATTCAGATCAATTCGATTTACATCGAGTATACCTGTTCATTCTGTTGGCCGCATTTCATTTATGCTTTCATAGCGACGTGAATGTTTGTTCGAGCAGGGCGTTCGAATGAGCAGTGATCTCGCCTTACCGTTACTGATGCGAAGATCATGGCGTGTAATTTCATAGAGAGCATCGGAGAGCAGAAAAGAACGATCGCAGCAGCAACTCCCTTCAATCAATAAGTTAATTATATTTAAACAGTTTTTAAATAAAATCAAAAACGCTCACAAAATAGAATCGAGCAGCTGCATACGTGTGCGACGCACGTCCACGGATCATCCTGCATTGGTCTAATTACGTCAATTTAGAAAAGTTTCAACGGAAAGAATTGAACTGAGAAAAATGGATGGCGATCAGGCAATCATATTTTGTGTGCGAACTGGTGTCAGATTCGAGAAATCACAGGACTTCTTCGCTACTTACCTTGAGCAGATTACGGAGTTAGATGCCGTGTTCGTTGTGTCGGCGAATCCGAGCAGGAACGAGATCACGCACACCCACACCACGCTGAGTTCAGATGTAAGGAACCGAAGAACTTTTCACTTTTAATTCCATCGCTTGATCGACTGGCTCATGATATTGAGATGGAAAATGGTGAAGCATTGTCATAATTCGCAATCGCTGAAGGTTTCGATCGTTATGAATTTGTAAAAAATAATGCAAAACGATAAATCACAAAGGTTCGAAATGTATCCGGCTAATGACTAGGGCTGGCAAATGAAGTGAGCGCTCGCTCCATTTCACACCCTCTCTACTCGCGAGAGAGCACGGAGAATGAAGAGATAAGCTCTTCGTTCTCCAGCCCTACCCTACTGATGACTCACTGGGGTTCCAGATAAGCGCTCTCGGAAGAGGGACGGGCGGTGGACCAGTTAGGCACGCTAAGTGCTCAACGAGACAACAATTAGCTCTAGACGCGGGATTTTTTCAGGCCTATGATCATCACTAAGGAAAATTTTTCACTAAGGAAAATCTTTCTAGAATCATGAGAAGAATCCTTCTAATTGGCTTTTTGTTAGAGCAGTGTGATAACAATTCATTACTGTTGATACACAAAGTGATGCAGAAAACTAAGAACAATAGCAACTGACTCACTCGCAATCGCGTAAGTAATCAATTGTACGCCGGCCGTGATGTAGTAGAGCGGGCGCAGGCCAAAGTCGTGGAAGCGTCGATTGAGAGGAGCTATCAGAAACCCGCCTGAAATCACACCCGCTAGGCATTACTATGGAGATTACTATGACAAAGCGGACTCGGCCGGCTTCGATTCGAGTTCAATCGGCTTCAGCAAGCCGTTTTGTCATCAATAGTGATTCCCACTAGATGTGATGAACAATTTCACTATCTTCGGATGATATTTCATTAACCGCGAACGCCATTCGAAAAATCCGATTTCCGTACAAAAGACAAGCGTCCAACTGTTGATATCAGACACTTACCAAATGTACATCCGGCGCACATAGCGAAGGCGTAGTAGGCAGTGAGCATAGGATATCTCTGAATATAATGTAAATATCTGTCTTGATCTTTCTGTCAGGTCCCACATATTCAGTGCATGTTTTACCGATGCGAGGGATTTTTCGAAATCAGTGCAACAAATACCCATCGGAGTAATGGAAATATTGAAAACTGTCTTTTTGCTACAGAGAGTGGGCATATACAGGGTGCGCCATAATTATAGCTACTTTTTCAAAGACAATTTGTTTGGCTGAAATCAAGAGCGATGTTCCGATGTTGATAGTAATTTCTAGTGAAGGTATATACATACGAAAAATTAACATGGGTTGGCTATCCATCGATTGCGTCACTTCTAGTAGCGATCGGAAGTGTACTGAGACGGAGGTGTGAAGTCCGTATTAGAATTACTAGTTTGGACCAGGGCCACTGCAAAACTAGTAATGTTTCAACTCTCAAACTAGTAACGTAGGAAGGTCGTCCATACAGCTATAAAATTACGTTTAGAAAGAGATGATTGATTTCCTGTGTGCTGACCACCACTCAATTTTCCGAAGCACTTCGGAAAGGCTGAACACTAGGAGTTCGCTATTCAAATGGCATACTTGTTCATTCTCTCACAGACATGCATGAAGGTGATACATGCCAACACATTAGGAATAAGACATGATATCGTCTCTATATGTGTCATTGGATGGAATCCATTAGCGCTCTATTTCCTTCACAATTTGAAACTAACATTTTTCCTCGTTTGTCTGTATTTCGTGATTTATCTTTGTCTAGCCGTTAGAATATCCGGTCTAATTAAAAAAGATATTACCAAGGCTACTAACAAGGGGATGACCAGAACTCACATATCCCGATCTCGTTCATTTGCTCATGAGAGATAGCTCTCGCATAGAGAAACTCATTACCGTTTTCAAAAGTTGCCCTATCCATCTGGAAATTTTTATATTGAAACTTTAAAATTTCGCCCGCAAACTTCCCCGAGCGACTGGTTCACGATATGATCGAATCGTAGTATCTCACTCCCGTCGGCATCGTAGTCAAATGGATAGTGACTAGGACTACTAATCAGAAGGTTGACGGTTCGAATCCCTTCTCTACCTTTTTTGTTTTGTTACCTTACCGAACACCCCGAGAAATTTTTCCATGTTTTTTTGCAAGTTTTGAATTTTTTGTGAAATGAATCTTTAAGGTTTGGGCAACTGAATTATTGGTGTTGAATACCATCATATGACTCATGCAATACCGTTGAATCCCTTTCGAGTGCAACTGTTTCGGATCTATCGGCACCACTGAACTTGATGAAGAAAAAAACTTGAAAAAAAAACAGAAAAATTTCTCGGAGTGTTCGGAAAGGCAACAAAACAAAAATGGTCGAAAAGGGATTCGAACCGCCAACCTTCTGATTAGTAGTCCTAGTCACTATCCATTTGACCACGATGCCGATGGGATTGGGATACTACGATTCGATCATAGCGTGAACAAGTCGCTTGTGCAAGTTTGCGTGCGAAATTTTAAAGTTTCAATATTAAAATTTCCAGATCGATTGGGCAACTTCTGAAAACGGTAATGAGTTTCTCTATGCGAGAGCTATCTCTCATGAGAAAATGAACGAGATCGGGATATGTGAGTTCTGGTCATTCCCTTGTAAGGATGACTTTCAATATTGAAGATATGCGGTCTGATCAAGCAAATATTTTTTCGATGAAAAAAAATAAAGTTACGGACTTGCGAATCTGCTCACAAGTTTGATGATCCAATTTTCTTCGATTCTTGATCTGACCACCTTCTAATTTTTTGTGCATGCAGTATTCCTAGGAAGCATTGCTGAGACCAGGTTTCAAAGAACTGATGTTATTCGATGCTAGAATAATAGTCTCCGATTAGCACTAAAATGCGTGTGTGTAGGGTCATCTTTCTGGCTTCCTCACGTTCTATGGGTGTGAGGCTCGAGATAGATCTTTCTAGCCTCACTTGCGCATAACCTCAGATATATAATAGTATGGCCTATTGAGCCCGTGGACTATCGGTTTGAAAGTACGATACTCACAACCAAATGTATCAGTGACGCAACACCCCAAAACAATGAATGGCCAGATACAAAAAAATCCAATTCAAACGAGAATTAACCAGATCACTTGAAACCCCGAATAGTTATAGTATGTGAAACCCTCAACAAAAACAAGAACTCAATACCTCGTTGTATCTATTAGGATTCGAGATGTTTTGAAATTTCAGTAGCCATAATTATGGCGCACCCTGTAGTATTTAATAAAGTCAAGCTGGAAGATTATCCAGTGTACTAAAGTCTTTTAGATTATGACTCGACGGTTCGTGGTGACTCACACTCGCAAGGATGCTTGAATACTGGAGAGTGGACGGGTAGATGATCATGTAGAAAGAGACGAAGAGACCGTGACTGATGAATCGAGGGAGAAAGAGGAGAAGACGAGGATGGACGAGAACCGAGGCCATTGCGCCTAAGAGAAGTATTGAAGATACCTTCCCCTTCCAATATTCCTTGAATGCTTTGGGATATTCAACCCACAGTGTGAAGTTGTGGTGCGTTTGCAATGAAATTATAAATGGTAAATGGTAGGAAAACTATAAATGGTAAATGGTAGGTACCATAAATGCTCCTATAATTTGAAATGGTCTTATATCGTTGAAGTGTCGATTCACTCACCCACTTGTTCCCTCAGCGATAGCTTCTCTCGGGGATTCTCACTGCTGGCGCTGTTCGTAACCTGAAATGTGAGGCGTGAAGACCATTAACAGCTCAGCAGGAGCGGTGCACAACGCTCAGGCTAACTTCTCTAACTTCTCTGATCAGACTAACTTCTCTGGTTGGGTAGAGGCACTGCAGCAGGAGAGCGAGACAGCACGAGCCCATGAGAAAGCCGCAAAAAAATCTGGAAACATTCTTTAAGGATTAATGGTCAGACAGCAATGTCCCTTTACGCGTGCATGAAGATCCAACAGAAGTCATGTGGAGAAGCCAGAGTCAATCACCGTGAAAGAAAAAAAAGAAAAATGTGACGTTTTGAAACCTTGAAAACATTGAGGATTCGACTAAGACGTTACGCTTTCTCACCTAGTCTCTTCATTGCTGTAGTAGCGGAATGGATTGGTAGCCACAGTGAGCGAAGAGTTGGTGATTCCACTCGAGGTCACAGATTCTTCCTCATGCAGACTACTGCTATTGTGGACGCGGCCGGCGTACTTCGAGGCCGCGCTCATGTAGATCCCTCCTCCAACGATGAGACTGAATCAATTCGAATGCAACCACGATAGCTCGGTCAGCGAAAAGTCGCACAGTATTAATTGAACAGTATCGAACGAACTCCTGAGCAACGTGCTCATAAACTTGCAATCAACACTAAACTAGACGCGTTTTTTGCAGAGGTTGCTAGTCGAATACCGACTAAGGAGAGAAAGGGGACAACACGATTCGACCCATGATCGTCTGATATTCTAGTTCACGAAACTGAGATCACCTCCAACTAGCGATGCTCCAGATTCTAGACGAATTTCTTGCCAGTTTCTTTCTTGTTGAAAATTGCATTTGGATGGTGGAGGTGGCGGTGTAGCTTACTGTAAATTGAATACTTGAATAGCACCGATTAGTCAAGCATATTTCGTATAAATGGCATATTCGAAGTGCGAACTCACGCGTATATCCGAAAAATCATAATATTAGCGAAGAAGAAGAGAGCGGTGTGCATGTAGAAGAAGCTGCCAATGTAGAAGGCGAACATGCTCGTGCCAGCCACAATGGCCCACTAAAAATAGGTTAGAATTTGTCTACGCTCATGAGTACAGTAGTGATAGGGATCGGATGATGGGACTCCGACAACAAAAAAACCGAGATTACGGCTCAAGCAGCTCGAACACTTCAAACACTCTCCTTCGCACCCACCCGAAGCTCTATTGAGTTCTAATCCGAATTGATCTCGTCTACAGAATATTTTTTAAATAAACATCTCACCTTTGGATGCACGTAATTTAAAACGATGGGCACTGCAAAAGAAGCCGCCAGACACCCAGAGACCTTGATCGCTTGCCGTAAATAGGTAAATTATAGGGTGATGAACTTGACATTCGAGATGTGTAAGAGATCACCTGGCGATGTAAGCTAGACATTTTTTACATTTTTCAAGGGTGCTGCGTGCGCGTTTATTTCACTTTATTTTTTTGTATTTTCGGTTTTTATTACATTATGCGTGCCATGAAATACGCTGAATGGTTACCCATAATATCCAGCGTGGTCGATCATTGCTTCCGGATCTCTCACATGCGCAGAGTGAACGAGTGATTCAACGATGAAACTGGCCATGTCGTACCCGATGAACCTGAACGAGTACTTTTTAAAAACCTGCACTTTCAATGATTTCATCAGATCCTCACTAATCATCTGCTCCAACCTGAAGAGGGTGGCGATTCCGACCAAAACTACACAGAAGTGCTCATACGTCGATTCTTTCATCCGGAAAATGTTCTGAAAAAGATGGAAATTAGGGGGAATAGGATATACACAGAAACTTTGGTGTCGGGATATGTACATACGACAATAGATTGAGAGAAAAAAAGATGAAATTTACAAGAAATTAGAGCGATTTTAATAAATATTAACTATGTAAGAAATCTAGGGATAGTACCCGGTAAGACGAGTAGAAGCTCGGACGATGCGTTAAAGAGGTTTGAACAGTGTGGCACACATCCCTACGATCGGACAGTCAAAGAGACCATTTGGTTTGAATAAGCGAACGGATGGACGGACAAAGAGACTGCATGGTTTGATCAAACGAAGAAAAGTGTTTTCCCATCGAATGCGACCAAGTCCCCAACGCTCATCGAACGCAATAACGCGAATTTGCGCTCATACAAAGATCACTCGACGATTGGTGTGTGACTATCGCTGCGCGAAATAGATAACACAGCCAGCAACCGAGCAGCAACCCGCCTCAAGTAGACGCCACGCCCAATCGTCATTGGACTACTTAATGAAGTGACGCTCGTGTGCCACTCGCTCTCTGAGCAATCAGCCGTGTTCTCGCGTTGTACTACGGCTGGCCCTTATTTTTTTTACACTACCATCCTCCTTTCTCATCTCTCGTATTGAGGAGAGGGAGCGTTCTAGGTCACCATGTGTTGATGCCTAGTGCGCGTCTCTCGTCCCGCTCTCGCTCCCTGTAAGTATCTTTCTATCCCGTGTTCTCGTACTATCTCACGTGCAATCTCTTAAATCGCAACACACTCGACAATTTATTATATCTTTTCAAGAGAGCACATATCGTATCTGGATATCGCTCAGAAAAAAATTAGTGTCTGTATCTGAAATTTAGTAGTATAGAAGTCTGAATATCGCATAAAATAATATTCCATGATCCTAGAATGGATACAGGCCGAATGCGCTCACTAGAGTTGATAGATCGGAGTAATAAGTACTCGAATTTAGATGTATTTCAAAGTGTTCGCTCATTAAAAATGCTTTCGATGAATATGCTAAATCGGGCCTACAGTATCGACAATAAGTCTTGACCAACTTTTTTCAAAATGGTGTAACTTTCAAACTAGAGGGGCGATGGTTCTGAGGTTTTGATAGATGACAGTACGTGTGCTCCTACATATGCTCACTGTGTCCGACCGTAATACGATTTCGCAATATTGCATGGTGATGACGCAATCATGGCATGGTTTTTCATCGAGGAATATTTGCTCGATGAATTTTCTCCCAGCTTTCCTACTCGGTATGATATTAGAAGGACTTAATACCTTTTTAATGAAAATATGTACTCATGGGAGGATGACGTACAGTGGCTTTAGACTGTCTCAAACTATGGTCCCGAAAAAAAGGATTTTTGTTCTTCGACGTGCTAGAAACTCGTTCCAAAGCTCAAAATGATCCTTACCACAATTCCTGATGATCCCCAAAGTTTGGTAACGATAGCTCTTAATTTATCAACAGGGCACGAAAAAAAAAAGATTTTTTTCACTTTTTCACGTGACCCTATTTTGGATGTTTACAGTTCTGAGGGTGATTTTCATTCAAATGTCATTCCAAGACGCGATGGTAGCATATTCATGGATTATCCGATTCTCAACTTTTTAGAACATTTGGATGACTTTCCCGCCCGCTGCAGCCAAAAATTCGAGGTTAATCGATTGTCAAATCAAAAATTGACCATTATACCCCCATCATTAGTCGAAAAAAATTTCTCTCAGAACTTCCTGACTAAATTTTTTTCTGGTATATCTGTGGTGAATCCGAATTTCGATATGAGAGACCATTATATCATTAATCAATAAAGTTAAAATTCATTATGTCGAAAAATAGCCTATTTTGAAAGTCGATTGACCTCGGATTTTCGGTTGCCACGGGCGGGAACGTTATCCAAATGCTCTAAAAAGTTGATAATCGTATAATCCATGGATATGCTACCTTCTTGTCTTGTAATGACTTTTGAACGAAAATCACCCTCTGAACTGTAAACATCCAAAATACGGTCACGTGAAAAAGTGAAAAAAATCTTTTTTTTCGTGCCTTGAGGACAAATTAAGAGCTATAGTTACCAAACTTTGGGGAATCATCAGCAATTGTGGTAAGGATCATTTTGAGCTTTGGAACGAGTCTCTAGCATGTCTTGAACGAAAATCCATTTTTTCGGGACTCAACTTTGAGCAAGTCTAAAGCCACTGTACGCCATCCTCCAATGAGTACATATTTTCATCAAAAAGGTATAGAGGCGTTCTATTATCACACTTAGTAGAAAGGCTGAGAAAAAAATTATTGAGCAAATAATCCACCATGAAAAACTATGCCATGATTGCGTCACCACTATGCAATATTGCGAAATCGTATTACGGTCGGACACAGTGAGCATATGTAGGAGCACATGTACTGTCATCTATCAAAACCTCAGAACCATCGCCCATCTGGTTTGAAAGTTACACCATTTTGAAAAAAGTTGGCCAAGACTTATTGTCGATACTGTATAGCAGAAACTAATCCAAATAGAGGGAATAGAGAGAAAAGGTAATGAAGAGACCGTGCCAATCGGTGAGTGATGTTGGCCCTGTGATTTGTGATTCTGGCAAGTAGATAATTACAGTCACCGGTTTCTTGGGTAGGGTTAATACAGAGTTTGAGAAGAAAAGTGAAAGGAAAATGAAGATAAGAGGTTATGCGATGAAAAGATGACGAGAGCAAATGAGTTACCCTATCTCGTATTTTGCTCTCTTTACTTTTTCTTTAGTTTCATGGTCATCTACCCTCCCACTCCCATCCCTTTCCCTCTGCCCACACTATCCTCATGATCTTAGTTTAAAGTTGTTGTTTGTTGTCGCGATGCGTTTTTTGCACAATCTTTATAATGTTTTTGACCCATACTAACGATCGGCATCGTATTGAGGATGATGATAGTACCGTGGGGCACTTGGATGTTTGTCTTCAAACCGATGTTTCCAACCTTGTCATTTAGCAAATGTTTCTCTATTACTCTCGATTTCTTTGTTCGAAACAGGTTTCTTTTCAATTTCTCACATTCAGTACGAATCGTCAGTTCAACTCTCTACTATGATGCGTCGGTACATGAGCACTCTAACAAATGCTAGTAAAGGTGTAAGTGCCATCACCTTCATCAACTCTACATAGTCTCTAGGTATCTTTCATTCATAAGTGGTACCATATTCTGACGAATTCGAGCAATTTCGAGCTATAATTTTTACGTTGATCTATTTTTTGTCCTATAATATATTTTTAGTATCTCGAAGTTGACAAGTCAAATTATACAATAAATATTTATTGGCATATAAACTTCTTCAGATGCCATGCAGTTTTAATGATTGCTGAAGTCAGATTGGAAACATTTTTCGTGAATGATTTTTCCTACTTCTCTTTGAGAGTTTTCAATCCTAGAAAACTAATTGAAATATATGATCCATTCAAAAATCATGATTTTTAGATGACATTAGCCCAACAAGACAAGTCGCATTTCTTGCAACGTCACTCAAATCTCGACTCAATAGTAGCTGTTGTCCGGCGTCTCACGCAGAAAGGTAAGCTTTCCCTCCATCTCCATCGCAATCTCCTATAGCCGCAGGTCATAACACACATTGTCTCACGCACAGAAAAATCACTACACTGAGTATTTCTTGCCAACATTGTCATGTTGATTTTTCATTCGTGTTATCTGTTTTTCGCGTGCGCGCATCCACCATCGAACCATGACCATGTGTCCTTGAAAACAATCGCTCACCACGAGAGAAAGAATTTTCTCAAACTGAGATCACTGAGAAAGTGGACTAATTAGACACATGATAAGAGAGGAATCGCCAGAGTTTCGAGAGTCCTGCGGACTTAGGAAATAGTTTCACCGATTCAACTGCGTTTTTGGAATTTTGATATCTGGTCGCATCTCCGAGTATTGGTAGGTCAAAGTAGGTACACTCTAAATTTTTAGGTCAAAATTGACTCACGGAATCGACCATAACTTGCTTTGAAATTGTGCTAGTGACTAACCGAAAGTTGCATTCGAATGAGCAAGCAGAGGACAACATTTTTTATGTCGATGAAATCATTCCATGACAATGCGCTGGATCGGAGCGGTCAGTTTTCCAATAAAGGGATGTAACTTTCCAAATACCGATTTCTCCAACACATTTCCAATTAATTTTTCGAAGAACCTATTTGTGTCTAACACCTGCTCAAAAATAAGAAAGATCGAAGCTGGGAGAAAAAAAGGTGCGGGCCTTATGTCCGAAAAACCTCGCGTTTTCATGAGCTCTAATGTCAAAATTCGGAATCAGCGCGCCAAAATACACCAGATACTCCTATAGACATATTTTTAAAATTTATTTTTGACTTTTTCATTTTTTCACCTTTGGTCCGTTTTTGGGTCGAAAAATCACTTTCTCAGAATAATGTGTCAATATGAGTTTCTAGCGTATTTTCGCACGTAGAATCCGAAAATGCATACTATAGCTCACCAAAGTGCGAAAGAAAAAAGTTATGATTGAAAAACCCAAAATATTAAGTTTTTCAATCATAACTTTTTTCTTTCGCACTTTGGTGAGCTATAGTATGCATTTTCGGATTCTACGTGCGAAAATACGCTAGAAACTCATATTGACACATTATTCTGAGAAAGTGATTTTTCGACCCAAAAACGGACCAAAGGTGAAAAAATGAAAAAGTCAAAAATAAATTTTAAAAATATGTCTATAGGAGTATCTGGTGTATTTTGGCGCGCTGATTCCGAATTTTGACATTAGAGCTCATGAAAACGCGAGGTTTTTCGGACATAAGGCCCGCCCCTTTTTTTCTCCCCCCTTCGATCTTCCTGATTTTCGGGCAGGTGTTAGACATAAGTAGGTTCTTCGAAAAGTTAATTGGAAATGTGTTGGAGAAATCGGTATTTGGAAAGTTACATCACTTTATTGGAAAACCGACCGCCCCGATCCTGCGCATTGTCATGGAATGATTTCATCAACATAAAAAATGTTGTCCTCTGCTTGCTCATTCGAATTCAACTTTCGGTTAGTCTCTAGCATAATTCTGAAGCAAGTTATGGTCGATTCCGTGAGCTAATTTTGACCTAAAATTTTAGAGTGTACCTAATTGACCTACCAATACTCGGAGATGAGACCAGATATCAAAATTCTGAAAACGCAGTTAGAAAGAGCGTCATTCAAAGTACTTAATTTTTTCTTTATAGCGGAATCGGTGAAACTATTTCCTAAGTCCGCGGATCGCTGATTTATGTCGAAAATCTGGCGATTCCTCTCATAATAGTTTTTTGTCAGCTGATAATGGCCGAGAAGACCGAGAACGGGTAGAACGTGAAATTGAAGGAAAAGTTAAAAACACACACGGTTAAAGTGCCTAAATCGTTCACATTTATGAGAACCGTGACCAGAAAAAAATGCTTGTGTGAATCCGGTTAAACAAATAGCTGATTTGTTGCAGGAGTGCGTCTTCCGAACGACGCAACCTTCGTGAATACTTTCCAATTAGCGCGAACCACTGGTTACGACTACTCCGGACTCTCCTTCTACACCGAGCGATCCGGACGATATGTGATCATGGTCGAGGAGACCCAGCATCGGTAGTACGTTCAACTCTTTTGCGATTAATGCCGAATCGAACCGGACACTCATCAAATGGCGTGCTCTCTCGTTTCTCGTCCGTCGAGAGATCATGCAAATTGAGCCTGTCAGGGAGATGATCTTTGGTCTTTCGCAGTCCGTGGGTCTGTGTTCGTCTTCCACCTGACGGTCGCCATGACCTCCCTCTGCTTCGGGCGTGTTTCTCTGAGCTGACAGAGTCACATTTGAAGTCGAACGGCGCTGCGAAACGGGAATTCATGCTGGAAGCAGACAGCGATGCTACTGAAGCGGTGAGATCTCATCCCATCATGCGAAATGAGAGACAATACCGATGTGTAATACTGGTTGTCAAAATAAAGAATGAAAATAATATTGAGAGATTTTGAATTTTACGCACACCCCATCTGCTTCTAATTCCCGTCCCTAGTTAACCGGAATAAAACAGCGTCATCTGTATGCGAGGAATCAATATGATTGTGTTCAGGTTTGCTCCTTGCTTGGTCACTCCATGAGGGACGAGAGTGGAGATCATTCCGACTTTCACATGAGCGACGCCCAATGCGCCGAGTTGATGAAGGTCACTCAACGTTTCATCGTGTTTCATGAGTTTAGTAATTTACAGAAAAGGTGTGTCGTCCCTGCTGGATTTGAAGTTCGTAGTGTGGACGAGAAAGATGCCGAACTAGTGGCTTGCACCTGGAAGTACTGCGATTCGGTCACGCTGGTGAAGTATGTTCCTTGCTTTAAAATAAATCATATTTATTTTCTTCCTGCGAAGAATCAACGTGATCTTGGAATCGATCCCATTTCGCTAGTCGCTCATATTTCTATGTTTCCTCATATTTTATAAACACTGGCGTTGCAGTGAGGCAGGATGGCTTTATCTTTTACTTTTCCCTCACATTTCGCATTCAGAGAGCGAGTGCGTCATTTGCCATCCGTCGGCGTGTACACACCCGAAGGGCAATTAGCGGCGTTTGGCATCACTCACTCGATCGGACAGGCGAGTTGTATTTGCGTTAGTTCTGAGTGTTTATAGCTTTTTCCAGCTGTGCCACGCCTACACATTTCCCGAATACCGGCAACTGGGACTGCAGAGGGCAAGGGAACTTCGAATGTGGCAGCAATACATGTGAGTGTCTATCTTTAGAGCAACCTTCGGCTGGATTCGGAAAATTAGCGAGAAATTGTCTTTGTTGGATCAACTTCCAGCCATAATCAATCAAATAATATTCGGGATCTTCATTGGAAATATTTCAACATGCATGTATTCTTGCAGTCAGAGCGGACTGCGCCCTCACAAATTTGTCGCCGTGAACAACCATCCGACATACGAATTCTCCTGTCGCACTCCCTATTACTATGAATGGAAATGGCCCCAAGGAGAGCCAATCCGCTGGAATTTCAACTTGATTGAGTACCGATAAATGGGCTTCCAAAATAATCATAAAAAATATCGCATATCATAATCTTATTTGCATATATTAGTCGGTTGAGGTTACATGAGCCATGTACTGAATTACACTTAATTCAGTTCCCAAATATCCACCTAACTAAGTAGTAATAATATTCCAATTATAATATTAAATAAAATCAGTTGGTCATTACCAAAGAACCATAACCGAGAGCCGGAACGAAGAATTTCACGCCCGGACTTTCACCACGAAATACCATAAACCACTACCGTAACCCAAGAGTGCCTCTCCAATAGGCCAATTTTCTTTTTCCTCTGCTTTTCTCGCTTCCTTTCAACGTTGCCGACACTCTTCTTCTTGATTCTTATTTATATCACGTTCATGACGCTCATCATCACCACAATCACATGCCTGGTCAAGCTCATCATCACCTCCAACATATCGATGCGTGATCGTGAGCGAAAGCTCGATGTTCAACGATAAATCCTACTGTTTTGTACATAATGCCATTAGCTGTTTGGATTTTTTTTTGGATTTTAACACATTTATCAATAATAGGCTCTGATGTGCATGGCTGGCCATTCATAGCTTCTTGCTTGTTTCAGGTATGTAGGTCCGGTAGTTCGTATGAAGAGTTCGTTCCATCTTGTGAGCGGTCTTCCGCGTCCTCGCTTAGGCCCTTGTGGTGTCCAATCGATCACAGATCTGCTCCACTTCAAGTCATGATCAGTAGCAACTTTATGCACCCACTTCCTTTTCAAGGCTGTACGAACAATGTCTCTAACCTGAGTGAGTCCACGCAGCCTTTCGTTCGAGACATGATCCAAGACAGTGCATCCGACCATCCAACGCTCCATGCGTTTTTGGGCCACCGATAATCTTTCACTTTGTGCTTTGGTCAAGGCCCATGTTTCGCATCCGTATAGGAAGGCGGGAATGATACAACCATTGAAAAGACGGCGCTTAGGACACATTGGGACAAATCTATTCACTAGGAATGATCTATGCTTGTGGAAAGCCCCGTGCGCTGTCTGAATTCGCCGGCCAATTTCCCTCTCCTCCCTCCCATTGATAGTAATGATGCTCCCCAAATAGACCACCTCTTTTCTGAGACCCACAATCTTCCCCGCAACTTTTACATCACTGGGATTACCCTTAGAAGTCATTCCCACAGTTTTATCACCGTTAAGTTGGAGCCCCACCCTTTTTAATTTCCTCTCTAACTCTATTGCCATCGATTGAATTTGTCGCTCATCGTGAGAAATGAGCACTGTGTCATCGGCAAAGAGAATATGAGAGAGGAATCGTCCGTTGATGTTAATCCCTTTCCCCGCCCAGTCTAATTGACGGAATGCCATATCCAAGACTGCAGTAAACAGCCTGGGTGACAAACAATCCCCTTGTCTAACCCCTCTTCCAACATTAATTTCCACTTCCTTTCCATTCACAATGACTACACTTTTGCTACACCGGGAGAGGGAGCTTAGGAATGTAACTACTTCCGACGAAACACCTTCCACCTCCAGCGCCTTATATACAGCCTTCGCATACACCGAATCAAACGCCTTAGAAATATCAACGAATAGTAGATAAATCGGTAAGCGATGATCAATGCAGTTTTTGACTACCGTTTTGAGAGTGTTAATGGCGTCAATCGTAGAATGTCCCTGTCTAAATCCCATTTGTTCCCAACTCCTCCCGCTATCCAGAATTGGTGCGAGTCTCTTATTCAAAATTCCTGTGAGAGCTTTCTGCAAAGCAGGAAGAAGACTGATTGACCGGTAATTTTTAGCGAGAGAAAGGTCACCTGTTTTGGGCAGCAGAATAGAGTGCGAGTCACCAAACCCTTCTGGGACATTACCGGTTAGTATATTCTTAAGAGCGTTGATCGGTAATTCGAGGCCATATTCGCCACCCCCGGACACGTCCTCCCGGAATGAGATCCAGGGGCCCATACTCTGTGCATGCGGACCCCTTGGCCCGGTATTGCACATAGCACTATGGATTTCCAGGAATAGCCTTCCTGCAGGGAAAAATAAGTATGAAATTTCGAAAATTCGAAAAAAATATATTTTTCGATCGCGACAAGCGAGACTCGAAATCTCTGCGTTGTACTAGGCATGATCAATGATGAAAAATTAACCACCCCGATCGATCCCCGCATGATCAGAAACTCTATTTTTACATCTCAAATTTCAGTTTTCTGACCATTATTGTATCTGATTTCTGATAGCGGGTACTTTATACCTGCTCAAAATGTAGCCAGAGTAATCCTCTACAAAATTTCATATTAGATCGGCCGATACTGATTGTCCATAGATACGATTTTAGGGCGAGAAAGTTTAAAAAAATGCTCGTTTTGGACAGTTTCCTGGCATAACTAGTTTCTTCCGTGATCTCATGAGCTCTAGTATGGAAATTCGTACTCTACGTGTCATTTTCGTTCATGACCCTTTTATCGAGGTTATTTTTTTGGTAAAAAGTCGAATTTTTAAAACTTTGTCACTATAGGAATTTCTGGCGTATTTTTGCACGTAGACGCCGAATTTCTATACTAGAGCTCATAAAATTGCGAAACAAACAAGTTATGATCGAAAGACTGAAAATATGGGACTATTCGACAATAACATTTCTCTTTCACAGTTCAGTGGGCTCTAATATCCCGAACCGTTTTCTTCGAGTGAAACTACATCTTCAACTTTTATAGTGAAAACGTTCTGAGACAAATTTTTTTTTCGCTCGGACCATGAATCCTCGAGGTAATTTTTCGGCTTGAATCATCGATACGGGGGTCATGAAAAGTTGAAAAATTTGCATTTCGGAAAATTCTGAATATAATTTATTCTGAAGTATTTTCACACGTAGAGTACGAATTTCCATATTAGAGCTCATGAGATCACGGAAGATATTAGTTATGCCAGGAAACTTTCCAAAACGAGCATTTTTTTACTTTCTCGCCCTAAAATCGTGTCTATGGACAATCAGTATCGGCCGATCTAATATGAAATTTTGTAGAGGATTGCTCTGGCCACATTTTGAGCAGGTATAAAGTACCCGCTATCAGAAATCAGATACAATAATGGTCAAAAAAAAAAAAAAAAAAAAAAGGGGATCGATCGGGGTGGTTAATTTTTCATCATTGATCATGCCTAGTACAACGCAGAGATTTCGAGTCTCGCTTGTCGCGATCGAAAAATATATTTTTTTCGAATTTTCGAAATTTCATACACACTCACACTCCAGGCCTAAGTTTCATTCTTATAGAGTTTTTTGACCAAGTTCGCCTCGGGAAATCGGTCATAACTCATTTTAAAAAAATGCTAGGGAAAAGCCAGTTTTAGCATTCGAATCAGATGACAGAGTGGAACATTTCTTATGTTGATGATTTCATTCCATGATTTTTCGCTGGTGCCGAGTTGTCGCTTTTTCAAAAATACAATGTAACTTCCCAAACTGGCAATTCTCCAACGAACGCCGAAAAATGATTTGAGTTCATACTAGTACCTAACAACATCTCTAAAAATCATAGAAATCCGATGTCGGAGAAAAAAAAAGCAGGACATTTTGTCCGAAAAACCTTCGAGTTCGACAGTTTTTAAATTTTTATTTTTTTCATTATTTTTTTCGTGAACTCTCATACCGATATTCGGAATCAGCGCGCAAAGATACACCAGAAAAATCTATAGTTAGGAAGTTCTGAGATGAAAAATTTTCAACTCCGAAAAATTGTCAACCATGACCCCCATATCATGGTTTTGGAAGAAAAAAATATTTTTACGATTTTACTCTAAAAAGTATTTTACCGTACTTTAGGTTACGGTAGAATCATTTTGAGATAGATTGGGAAATTTTCAAAAATTTCTGACCTAAGGAACTGAATTTGACCCATCGAACTGGGTTACTGTAGTATCGATTTCATACGGTACTTGTTGTTTTTCAACCATGACTTAAAAATCCATTTTTGACCATGTAGGCTTAGGCTTACGTGAAAAATGTCTGACCCAAGGAACTTGATCTGACCCATGGGACCGAAATACCGTAATCCTTGGGATATTGTATTATATATGGGACAACTTTGATAAACATTGACGATATCCCATATCCGAGCAATACTGAGTTGTCCAAATGTCGTCCCCCCATTTTTTTGTATCTGGCCGTTCATTGTTTTTGAGTTCTACACAATTTATATGGTTCGTTTATTACAAAATCTCCGTAATAAGTCTCAATATTAAACTGGTACACACTTACTTGATGTATTAATATAATTTTAAAAAATATATATATGTGAGGAATCGCCAGATTTTCGAGAGCCTTGCCGCGGTAGGTATTTCTATCACCGATCCCACTGTAAAGTAAATCTTAAGCACTATCGATGATGCTCTTTCAAACTGCGTTTGCTGTTTTTCGATAACTGGTCTCATCTCCGAGTATTGGTAGGACAAAGTAGATACCCAATTTTAGGTAAAATTCGACTCACAAAAAATGCCATAACTCGCTTTAAGATCATGCTATCAAGATTTTCAAAACAGATTTAGAATGAGGAGCCAGAGGGCTAGATTCGATATATTGGTGATGTCATTCCTCGTCAATGCGCTGGATCGGGGCAAATACCTATTTCCACAACAGGCTCTAAGCGACCTTTTGAAGTACCTACTGGTACCTAACATCACCCCAAAAATCAAAAAATCGGAGTATGGGAAAAAAAGCAAGCACTTTTGTCCGAAAAACCTGCGATTTTTCGAAAATTTCACAGTTTTTCAAGAGTAACTTTTTTATAAATACGTTTTCATGAACTCTCATATAGAAATTGGGAATCAGCGCGCTAAAATACACCAGAAACTCCTATAGACATATGTTTTCAAGATTCCAATTTTTTTCGACTTTTCCGAGTTTTTCACCATGTTTTTCTTCGGTCGGTTTTTGGGTCGAAAAATCACTTTCTCAGATTTATGTTTCTATAGGAATTTCTAGCGTATTTTTGCACGTAGAATCCGAAAATGCATACTAGACATCACCAAAGTGCGAAAGAAAGAAGTTACGATACAAAAACCAAAACGCCAAAGTTTTTCGGTCATAACTTCTTTCTTTCGCACTTTGGTGATGTCTAGTATGCATTCTCGGATTCTACGTGCAAAAATACGCCAGAAATTTCTATAGAAACATAAATCTGAGAAAGTTATTTTTCGACCCAAAAATCGACCAAAGGGTCGACCACATGGTGAAAAAATGAAAAAGTCGAAAAAATATGTCTATAGGAGTTTCTGGTGTATTTCAGCGCGCTGATTCCGAATTACTATATGAGAGCTCATGAAAACGTTTTTGAAAAAAGCTATTCTTGAAAAACTGTGAAATTTTCGAAAAAATCGCAGGTTTTTCGGACAAAAGTGCTTGCTTTTTTTCCCATCCTCCGATCTCCAAGTCGAATTTGACATACAATTTCGTAAGGTACCTACTTTGACCTACTAATACTCGGAGATGTGACCAGTTATCGGAAAACGGAAAACGCAGTTTGAAAGAGCATCATCGAAAGTACTTAATATTTACTTTACAGTGGGATCGGTGATACAAAAACCGCCGCAATGAGGCCGTTTCTCTCGAAAATCTCGCGATTCCTCTCATATATGATTTCCAGGCTGGATGTTTTTCTGACATAATCGCTCTCATTAACGCAGTATTCATGTACTACATTCTCATCGGATTTCTTCACGATCAAATCCTCTCTTCTCATCTCGTCGCTATCGTTAGAATGAATAATTTATTTCAATAGGTTGAATGATTAGACGAGACATTTGAAAGAAGATGTGGGGCTTAAAATTTGACTGAGGATCAATTCGTTTTGAGACCTGTTCACGTAACGTTTATAAACTCGCAGATTTCTCAAACGTTCGTCTGGGGAGTTCGCTTCAGTCAGATTCTAACTGGGCTGCTGATAGCATTAAACAGGATCACTGCGATTTGTTTGCCTCTTCAGCACTCGATGGTTTGTATAACCAACGCAGCTAACCGATTTCAATTTATTGCAGATTTGGAACTCTGTAACACAACGTTGTGCAGTCCTTCAAATAACGATCACGCTCATATTCGGAATTCCCTTGTCTGGTTAAATTCGTTCTTATTACATCACGTCGACTTTCGGTGGAGTTGTCTCAGTGGTTAGCCGTATTTCCATTGAATAGACTCGGGTGTTTCTTTTCAGAATGATAGACACACGTATGAGCGATCCGCCATTGATCTTGGAGGAACCATCATCCAAACAACCCATGGCTTCCTCACTCTATTCTTTTACATAATCATACTATGTGGTGTAAGAGCGGAAACGAAGAAGGTTTTGACCGTCTTTTCATTTTATTTGTAGCAATGAAAATGTAGATTTCTAATCGATCGTCATCCAAACACGAGTCGAGCTTGCATAAATTGGCGCTGATTGTCTGTACCGTGGAGGTATACGGTATTTCCAAGCATATTCAACACTAATCGATGGCAATATGGCTAACCATTCGCAGATTCTGTCTGTCGCTCTGCAGGTTGTGCAGGCTCAATTCAGCGCAATGTTTACGGTGGCTCACTTTTCAAAATCAAAAACATGATTATCGCTGATGTCACTCTATGCGCGAGACAGCAACGATGATATACATCGGAAGGACAGTGATCTACACCTCAATCTCGCCATTTCTCATTATATTCTTTTCGGAGAGCGTTCGAAAACAAATATTGTCACTATTACGGATTGTTCGAATTCGAGGTCTATTTTTTAAAAGTATTATGCGCCAATATCTGAGGCGAAGAAACATGCGGATCTTCTCTATAGAAAATGCAACCCACGTTTAGTAGTGCCCATACACCAAATTTACTTTCCGAATTGTATCATTCATGCTTAGGAATGTGTTGACTTGCACTTCGACTAATAAACATGTGTTGTACTGCACGTCACTTTTCCTCATTTTTTTGATATATTGATAAAATATCAGCTAATTTTTGCGAGTGGCACAGCGGGTTTAATTGGAAGGCTCAAGAATGACGAGACCCATCCATGCTCATCATATTTCGAAGGAGAAAAACCCTTTGAATTTTACAAGTGTCTCAACGGATTTGATTGTCTTGATTTGTGTTGGGCAGGAAAAAGTCTCGTCAATCTTGGGCCTTACAATCCACTTCATTTTTCGGCAGCACGAAGATCATCAAACCAAACGAGTTTCATGTTTCATTCTTTTCTTGATGCAGATTCGTACATTGTTCCTTTTTTGTGTATTGACCGCAACTTGACCGCAGTGCCCGTAAATAGACGGAAGGTCTTCAAATGATATCCTTTCTCAAATACGGGGTTTTGGTGTCTGAACCGTGATTACAGCTTGTATCTAAGTGTTGGACCTTAATCGTTCGAAAAGCCCGTATGGATCTCACAAATTGCGTGCACGCTCACTCACCCACCACCCTTCCCACCTCTTTTCTCCGACCAACACTTATTTTGCTAACTATTCTTTTAATTTATTTACGCTAACATATTTTTTGGTGTTTTAATTATTAAATGTTTTGTGATTATGTTCATATTTTTGGCCGAGATGAGCTGGTATTAGAAATGATACCATGAGACCTTGATTTAAAAAAATTTCCAGTTCGTCCGGTTGAATGCTTGCCATCGAATGGGTCGGGTTGTTCCTGATTTCGTGGTCTATCAGTACACTCTTTGTACATGTATTAGTCATTTCTGCAGTTTTCTTGGAACGTAAACGGGCCGTAGTCAACGCGTTCTACACTATTTACATGGTGAGCTCGATATTATAAACAAAAAGTGAAAAATACGAACAAAAAATAACAATATGTATTTATTAGGAAGAAAATGTTAGAGCGACAAGATAAATGCTTTCAGGCAGGATGCTTTCCCGATATTCTCGCGCTTATTAACGGAGTGTTCATGTACTGTGGTATTATCGGATTTCTCAAAGCTAATCTCCTCAACTCTACAATCGTCGTTTATGTAAGAAAGATAATATATACCGATCCCTCCCAAACTTCTAAGCAAATCACCACTTTTGTTTGGTTGTTTTCGGCAAGTTGTGAGCTGGCAACAAGATATACCGTAGTTCGCGCAACTGTTTTAAAAAATATATATTTGTAAATAACATCATTTTAGGCTTCACAGACTGTTGTCTGGGGCGCTCGCTTCAGCCAAATGATCACAGTACTTTTGATAGCATCAAACAGGGTGACGGCGATTCGTTTTCCTCTCGTGCACGCAAGGGTATGTTCTGGTAGCGACTCAGTCAACACCAATCATTTTCAGATTTGGAAGTCGACCACACAACGTGTCTGCACATACCTGCAAATAACAATCATGTTCATTTTGGGATATCCCTTGGTAGCCTTCATTCGTCCATATTTCATCACATCATCGTTTGGTGGCGTTGTCACTCAGGTTGGACCGAAATTCGATGTCAAACCCAGATCGCGCTTACTCAGAACGGACTGGTAGCAGCGCAGCGCAATGTCGTTTATACGGGAGCGACAATTCTTCAATTTACTCATGGATTGGTCGTTCTCGTATTGTACATTCTCATACTATATTATGTCCGAGCGGAGAAGCGAATGGTTTGATCATCACCTCAGATTCGGATCAATATAGAACACTTCAGACACGCCGTCTTTCAACATTCACGAGTCAAGTCAGCTCAAAGCACGAATCAACTCTGCACAAATTGGCTATGATTGTATGCATTGTTGAGGTATATGGTAGCTTCTAATTCTCGATTCAACAATACAATTCGCAGATTCTGTCGGTCGTTCAGCAGGTTGTTCAGACTCAGATTTTGATTTTAATGGTTGCTTTTTGTGCACAAACTCCCGCTCTGATCGTTGATGTTCAGCGAGATACAGCAACGATAATATACATCGTGCGCACAGTAGTCTACACCTCAATTCCGCCGTATCTTCTTCTTATATTCTCGGAAAGCGTTTGGAAGAGAGTAATGGTCTTCTTTAGGTTAGTTCGGTTAGTTTATGGAACTATATTCACAGCAATTTGAGGGGCCGAGGATTGGTTGCTCGGAACACGCGGATATTCTCTATGGACACCGAAACTCAATTCTAGTTCTAGTTTACTTCATACGCCGTTTTAGTATTTTTCTTCTTATTTTTTAGTCCTGGTTTGGAGAATAACCAGATCCGATTGAATATGCCTTTCGTTATGCATTCCCATGTCGTCTTTGCCAAGATTTGAGTGTTACAATCCAACTGCGAATTTGCACAACATCGATCAACGAACAGTGAATTACGACATTTTTGAGCAGTCGTGCTTGTGATACATCTATTTTTCCATCCGTGGACCATTTAAAAGTATTTGCTATTTGCGTAAAGTATTTGCTTGATCTTTGTTTTGTTTATCATGTGTATCATACTGTTTGCCTAATGTATCCCGCCTTGCAGTCAATTAACATTGAACTTTTCTTTGACACCACAAAAATATCGAGTGGATAAACGAAAAATATGGCAAAAGGCCAGTAGAAGTCGTCAACTATTAATGTATGATTTGTCCATTCTCATTAGTTGGTTTATTTTCCAATAATCAACAAATATACATACATTCTTGCCCCATCAATGTGGCAATCACGATCAATGCCGAATCCAAAAGGAAGACAATCGGACATATGGAGGCTCATGTGGAGAGTGTTCTTGCCGTATTTGATCTCAAACAGCACATATTTGTGCGAACTGACATCAAAGCAATCAAATAGAAATAGAAAACGAGTAAATCCACGTGAGCATTGGAACACGGCAAATAGAAAGGACGTACTCCCACACTACGAAGCATTTCCTGGAAAATGCTAGAGTGACACACATTCATAAAAGATTTGATTGTATTGTACTGAAATTGTAACGCGTCGAAAACAAATTTATTTTATAAAATGATACAAAAACATGATTTCGCGCTTTGATAGTGGACAGTGGAGAAAATTAGGAAACGCTAAATAAAATAAACTCAGAAATAAATAAATATTTTGTGTCTATGTGTGAATTTTGTTTTATTGCATTCTTCGAATCATGTAGCTTAGAATACATTACAGAGATGTCTTAAGATAAAAAAAATGTTGAATGGAACCGGTGTAATCGTCATCTTCTCGCTTATTTGTCCTTCGTTCGCCGATTCAGAGCAGTCAATGCATTGAGAGCAAGACTAGGGATAAATACGTTGGTTTGCATCTCAGTTGGAGGAGTGCGGCAGTAAAATTATTGTACTTGATGTGCTGTCAACGAATTGCATAGTAAATAAAAATACTTTTTTCTTCGAGAACAATTTCAGTGCAAAACAATATACAAAACAAGCATTACGAAGTGTTTTGAATAATAGGTAGCATCGATCTCATGCCAAGGGTCGCGTAGATGGTGTCTCAGTGCTTTTCCCTAGATACACAATTGTTTCCCTTTCGCTTCGTATCCCGATTGCTCCCATAGACGTCGATGGTTCCTTGAATCGATTTCGCACCATCTGCAATTCAATTCGATGCACTTACGAGTTGGGGATAAACCATGTTGTGTTTTTGTTGTTGAGCCTCCTTCAAAACCCCGCCATGCATTCCAACCCATTCTAGGCTTAGGTGACATATATTTCGGTTTCGGATTGACCGAGAGTTCAGCTACGAAAACTAATTTTTTTTAGAAATGAATTGGTTATTTGAAAAGTATCAAAAAGAGGAAAGTACCACGAACCATTCTCAGCCAAGGATCCCGTATTAGAAATATGAGCGAATTGAAGAGAGGAAAGGTGGAGAAGAGCATCTAAGTGACGGCTTAGAGTGTTTTGGCTACCATTTA
Source organism: Pristionchus entomophagus (assembly GCA_036245825.1). Taxonomy (NCBI): domain Eukaryota; kingdom Metazoa; phylum Nematoda; class Chromadorea; order Rhabditida; family Neodiplogasteridae; genus Pristionchus; species Pristionchus entomophagus. The sequence continues at coordinate 222,548 of BTSX01000006.1, forward strand.
CTCACCACAAGCGAGAATCGGAGCACCGCTATGACCACATGCGGCCATTCCCAACTCAATTTGTACGCTCGTAGGCCGATGAAAAGAAAAATTAGAGGATTTATGAAGAAAAGGCCGGTTGCTGCAGCCTGACATGTAATCGTTGGACTGCACATTTATAATTTCACTTTAACAATATTAATTTATCGTTCTGAAAATAATTCACGCGATTAGGACCTGAATAGATAGGGAACAGATCAATCGCATTTGTACTCGGTGCGTTTTTGAATTTCGAGCACCCTGAAATTAGATGCATCTTACGAGTACATACAATAAGTAAATAACGCACGAAACTTCTTCCGATTTTGTAAATCGCATGGTAAATCATGAAAATGTAGAAAGGGAAAATCACAACGATTGAGATCAACAGAAGAATAAATTCTGAAACAGTCGACGTTGAATTAGTTACTTGTTGCTTTAGACGATTTTACCGTTGCTGAAAAGACCAACGTCTCCAACTTGCTGTCCAAAAACTAAAAGTTAGAACTTGCGTGCCCAAATAATAAATGGGTCCAGCTAAAAAAACTCGTAGTAGATAGAGAAACTTCTCCAGGTCATTTTAATCTCCTAGGTGATGCATTTGACCTGTTTGCAACGGAACTACATCGATTTTAGTGACGCCAACTTTTTTCATTCAACGGTTCATGATCTCCAACATAAAAATTCGGTTTCTACGTGCGAAAATACACCAGAAAATCCTATTGTCATTTATTTTTGAGAATATCATTTTTTGACCCAAAAATGGACCTCTGAAAATCCGATCGGGGTCGAAAAAGTCATTTTCTCAAAAATACACAACTATAGAATTTTCTGGTGTATTTTTGCACGTAGAAACCGAATTTTTATGTTAGAGATCATAAAAGTTGAAAGAAAAAAAGCTGTGGTCGAGAAACTTCGAAAAACGCGAGAAAAAATCGATGTAGTTCTGTTGTTCACAGGTCAAATACATCACCTAGGATCTTAAAATGATCAGGAGCAGTTTCTCTATCTACTATGAGTGTGTTTTGTTGGACCCCTTTTTCTGTCAAAAAACGATCATAACTCGAAAGAGAAAAAAGATAGAGCCTCGTTCTTTTTTTCAGTTTGTAGGGAACTAAATTCTGGTCGGGTTGTGTAAAAATTTGTGGCCATCACCTGCGGGCGGGAGTCGAACCTGCCTGCGTCGGCATACCAGTCAGACACCATGCCCATTAGACACCATGCCCGCGTTCCCTGCGGTAGGCTTAGGAGAGAGCGCCCCTCACCTGCGGGCGGGAGTCGAACCTGCCTGCGTCGGCATGCCAGTCAGACACCATGCCCATTAAAATTTTAAAAAAAAAATTTTAAATTTGTGGCTAATCGGACCATATTCGGACCAGTTTTTATCGCAGAAAACGAATTTGGACGAATCGACGTCGCGTCGTACCGGGATTCAGAAGCAACTGAGCGAAAAACGGAAAACGCCAGTCGATTCAGAATAAAAAGTTACTTCAGGAACCAACTTTTAAGCGTACCGGATTTTTTTTGAATGTTCCAACCACTTGTTGACCCTAACGCAAACGGCCTCATATCAAAGACGAGAAAAACTTTGACGTCGACGATTTGTCCGAGAACCTGCTTTTAGGCATTTTCCGGTTCTGAGTCCGCTTCTAGCGTATCTAAGCTCCCAGTTGAGCTACAAGGCTGGCTTAAAGCTCAAAATGTCCGGAAAAATATTCTGCGAAACTTTCATGTTGACAAGGAAGAGTCTGGAGGTCATCTTCAATGTTTTAATTCTGAAAAACTGATGCGAAAATACCTATATGAGTGAGATAAGCTCAGATTCGGATTCAGCACACTCACATTAGTCTACAAAAAAACTTTCGTCACCTTTGGTAGAGGTGCCGGAAGAAAGTTATGAGCGAAAAAAATGCGACAAATTCGATATTTTGACAGTTTTTCGATCTGAACTTTGTTCTTTTGACGTTTGAAACGATCTAGTACCCAAATTCGGAATCTACGCGTAAAAATACACCTGAAACTCTTATAGAGAGAAAGTTCAGAGACAAAAAAATCAACATTTTCATGACATGTTCATTAGGGTTGACAATTCAAGGATGAGAGGAAGGCCTCCCTCCAATTTTCTCACAGCATGCAAATCGCTCTCATCCTTGAACAAGGGTGAGGGAGAGCGGTCATCCTTGTTCAAGGATGGCCGTCCTTGAGGGAGGATGGAGAGGCGATAAGGCTTTTTTCAGTCAAGAAATCAAATGGATTTACATAATTAGCCACACGACTACTGCTTGGAGCAATTTACATGTCTATCAAGATGGGTACACAAGCTCGGAATGAGCTACTTTTTCACTTCTTTCACCTTCTTCCACTTATTTTCATTGACTTATACTGTTTTTATTGTGAATTATTTCGGGTTTGTTTCTATGCCACCGAAGCGTAAGCACCCCCTCTTGCGACCACGGATGACGCGCCTCCAGTGAAATCTAAGAGGAAGCTGCGATCCTCTCGAGCCAACCCTTCTGTTGACTCCCCCTCTTCCTCCTCTTCTCATGATGGTGAGTCTCCGCTTTCGTTTACTCATTTAGGCGGATTAGTTGTTTAGCATCCCTTTTTGTTTCTATCTTTTCCTAATTACAGATCCACCATCTCTCACGAAAAGATCTGTACGTGCTAGCAAGACTGCCGTACCGATAGATGCTACCGTACACAAGGATGCTACCGTACCCAAGGATGCTACCGTACCCAAGGATGCTACCGTACCCAAGGATGCTACCGTACCCAAGGATGCTACCGTACCCAAGGATGCTACCGTACCCAGTGAGTTGTTCTCATATTAACCATTCGGGCTCTACTTCAGAGGACGGGATTAGTTCACGAAAGGGGATTTGCCTACAAATTAAGTCCTAGTCTAGGTCACTTTCACAATACGGTACCTTTGGTCATTCTCACCAGTCATACCCAGTCATACATGTGAATGAACCGGTCAGCGAGAAGGAGTAAATTAGAAATGTTTCTTATGAAAGTAAGAATCCCGTCTTCTGAAGTAGAGCCACCAAGTCTAAGATTCTGCTCTTTTAGATCCCGTTGATGCTACTCCAATGCTCACCGTACCCCATGCGACTACCGTACCCAATGATGCTACCGTTTCCGACGGGGAATCCGTTCACGCCGAGATTACCGTAGCCGAGGAGGATAGAGCACCCAGTGAGCTAGTTTTGTAATATCTCCTCATTTGACGACTAGATTGTTTTTTGTTAGAGAAATATAGATACCATGGTAGAATTGCGTTTATTTCGTATTTTCCCTTGCTTCAGATCCCGTTGCTTCTATTACCGTACCCGATGAGGCTACCGTACTTGACGAGGCTACCGTACCCCACGATGCTACCGTATCCAACGATGCTACCGTACCAGGTGAGTATTCCATTTAGTCTTAATAGGCCCTCTTATTGACAATATTTAGGAAGATAATAACGTTTTATTACTTCTTTTCTGATATGTATATCTTCATTCAATCGTTTCAGATCCGAAACAGAAGAAACGACGTGGCCCAATGGAGATTCGAACCCATTTCATGACGTACTTTGTAGTCAACCCCAATGACATTACTAAGGTTGACTGCACCCTTTGCGATCATACAGCCACTTACTTGTTTGGGGGCAAGAAAGTTTCATCTGGTCTAAAACACCACCTGACAACTGTCCATCCCGAACAATATGGCGCATTGATCTCCCTAGAAGCTAGACATGTCGCTGCCAAGCAATGGCTTCTGAGAGCTATTGCTACCGGCTCACTACCATTCAATATTGCTCAGAATCCTGAGATTCGTGAGTTCTTGCGTTGTCTAGATCCCACTTTTCTTGTCCCCGACCGTAAGACCCTATCTGGTACGATTCTTGATTCTGAGTATGTTGTTGCTCGAAGAGCCGTATGTGATGCCGTAAGGGGCGAACATATCGCAATCACAATGGATCACTTGACGAGTAGGGACAGGGCTCACTCTGTCATGGGATCAACGGCTCATTTGATCACCCCTCAATGGAAGAGAGAATTGTTTGTACTGACTCTCGACGACATCGAAGGTTCTCACAATTCGGATCAGGTATTATGTTTACTTTATCTGATTCAATGTTATTCACTTTTTTCAATCTGCTCATTATTTTCTCCTCAGGTTAACTGCTTTTTCTCCGATTTGACGAAGGAATTCAACCTTGCCTCGGTCTACTGCTGTCTCTCTGACAGCGCGTCAGTGATGAGATCTGGAACAGCTAAGGCCGGAGTTGACAGGTAATTCACCTATTTGGTTTAATTAAGAAATTACTCTGAATTAATCGTCGCTTGCTACAGGGTGGGATGTGTGCTACACGCCACTCATCTCTTCATCATGGAATCGATCGACAACTGGAAGCCCGCAACCGAGATCGTATTCGCCATTAGGAAGATCGCAGCCCATGTTCACAGGAGTCGAAATAGTTGGATCAGCCTTCTCAGGTATTATTTGTGGGGTCATTGATTGAATGGTTCAAGGGGCGATAAAAACGCCTGTATTGTATAATGGATATTCGATTTCAGAGCTCTGGTCGATGTAAACTGTACCAATCAGAAGAAGATTCCGATGGAAATTCGGATCAGATGGGGATCACTACTGCGCATGCTGAGAGTTGCTGCTGATCAGGTTAGTCGAAGCCACTAGTGAATTTGAACATTGAGAACCATTTTTTTCAAAACGGAACCTTCTTTGCAGATTGATCAGTTGAGTGATTTGGCGGAAGAACACGGATTCCCTGTACTGGATGATGGTCAAAAGATGACACTAAGACGACTTGTCGAATTTCTTTCTACGGTGGATACTTTCTCTTCCACTGTGAGTATTCTGACTTCTTCAATTGCTTGAGCCATATCTCTGAGATGAGCACACATAGTGCCACTCTCTCGTCAGTCATTCCCTACCTTCGAGGAGTCGAAAGTTCTCTCGCCAAGTTTGTTCAGAGTCTCTTCATTGGTCTGATCAATCTTTTGCAGTTACTCAACTTCTGCCCTGAAGGATTTCGTTCCAATTGTTCAGAAGAACTTCGCAAAACGGTTCACTTGCTACTTCAAGAATGAATTCGCGAGAAAATCAATGATGGTCGATCCGAGGATATTATTAGTTCACCCTATGCGTTTCGCTATCTTGCTTATTTTCAGATTCCTCTACTGGGGCACGCTAATCTCTCCTACAGATGAGGAGGACACTCTACATAAGCTATTCAGAGAGGCTGATGAGGGACACTGTGACTCACAAGTAGGTTAGTTTTAACAATCATTTCGTTTATGATTATATTGATTGTATGACATTAGGAATTGTATCTTTGAAGATTCGACCCCTCCACCAGCCAAGAGAGCTCGTCCCAGCCTGTTGGCAGGAATCGCCCCCAAGATGACTCCTGTTCCCATCGGTGCCAGGGTACGTTCGTGATGTAATAACAATAGATTGAGTACGGAAAATAATTTACTAGTCTAATCATTTGATATTTAGCTGGAGTATTCGCTCGCGAAGCGTATTCAGTTTCCGGAAGACAAAGACCCGGTGGAGTTTTGGAAGGAACACCACCAGCTCTTCCCTAGACTAGCCAAGGTGGCGAGGTGTCTCCTTGCCATTCCACCTTCTTCGATCGATAGTGAACGCCTGTTCTCGACTGTGGGATTGGTTGTCAACAACCGCTTGAGGGCAAGGTGAGAATGTTTCGTTGATTTTGGGCCAATCATTATTCTTTCTAGAACCGACTCCTACACTATGAAAAAATTGGCATTCGTTGGAGCGCACTCCCGTCGAGAAAGGATCAGGTGAAATATATAGCAAGTTCCGAGATAATGATCTATTTTCTAGGTTCGGTCCGGACGAGTGGGAGGCGCACTTCGAGGGTGAAGACCAGGGCTTCTCAGACACAGTAACCTTCGATTGAGCATTCATAGTATTATTCCAGTGTTTGAAACGTAGATATCATTCGCTTGAAGCTCTCCCCTCTCTTTTGTAGCTAATTGCATAGTTAAATCATAGCGTTTCTGTCTGTTTTTTTATTGTTTGGTTGTTGTATTGTGTTGAAATGGATCTTGTATAGATGATAAAGTTAATTTAGTAACTTTGAAGGGCGTTCCAATGTCTAAAACAACCGAAAACAGCCTTCCTCCCCTCCCCATCCTTGAACAAGGACGGCCGCTCCCCCTCATCCTTGATCAAGGATGAACGGACCGATTTGCATACGCCGTCCTCCCTCCCTCCTTGAATCATTGAATTGTCAACCCTAATAAACACTCTTCCAGGTGACGGCTTATCGTTACGATGTGAAGCTGGGTTTGGAGAAGCAAGGAGAGACGTTCAAACCGGCTTTCACTTACAATGTGATTGTTTCGTTGAAACAGATGGATGATACGCCAGTGACGGCTGAAGTACCGAAAAGAGTACAGGTAAGAGACAATCGAAAGGATATCAAAACAATCATCAATTATAACCTAGTGTAGGTACAATACATACAATACAGGTTGAGCGGATTGGTGTCCAAAAATATCCACGAGGCCAAGGCCAGTGGTTGGGGCGCGCGACACCATGCCCATAATGGGCATGGTGTCCGACTGGCATGCCGACGCAGGCAGGTTCGACTCCCGCCCGCAGGTGATGTTTTGCAAGAGGTAGAGAAACGCGCGCGCCCCAACCACTAGTCTCCGTCAAGCGTTCCCGGCGGTAGGCCGCCCTGGCCTAATGGGCATGGTGTCTGACTGGCCTAATGGGCATGGTGTCTGCTATATTTTCGCACGTAGATACAATAGGTACAATACATACAATACAGGTTGAGCGGATTAGTTGGCGAACAATAAATGCGCATTCCAGATTTCAACATACTACAGCTACCCGTACGATCCGGAAAATCCCGAGCAGAATGAAGACAAAGACGTGAGTTCTCAGTTCAACTGTTTATCTCAAGCCAGTCGACAAACGCTTTTTTATTCAAGATCATCATTAGCGTCTTGACAAATTGAAGACGATTCATCACTATCGGCTTTCGACGATTCCGAACTCGTTTACAATAAACATGTTGATCGTTCACTACTCAGGTGGAGATCGTGGAATTGGACGAACATGGAACGGCGATTGTTGCCCTCGAACCTCCCATCAACTGCTCGAGTCTAAGAGTGGAGGTGAGTAGAATGATCTAATTGCATCGAGCAAACATGTATCGGAAAAATAGGCAACTGCATATATATAACAGACGGAGAAAGCAAAAGTCGAGCAAAGTAATCACAATTTCACGCTTTCAGGCAGCCTACGACATAAGCGGCAACGACAACTTCACTAACACAGACATCAACGGGTGAGTGATCAACATGTATATTATCCGAATTGGTTCTACACGACATTCAGTCAGAAGGGTAGATACCAAATTATGCATTCGAAGTGAATGGAATCCGCAGATATCTCTACGTGGACGCAGCCAAGTCTCCCTCACTCTCCTTCCTCCAACTTGTCCCCGACTCAGAGGAAACTGCAGCTGCAGGAGAGACAGTATCATTCACCGTCAAGTCCACTGAAGACATTCCCATGCTCACCTACCAGGTAATCCTCCCTTTCCAATCTCTTCTCTCACCCAAGACATCTAGCGTAATTCGCAACGCAGGTGATGTCCCGTGGAGCAGTGCTGCTCGCCGAGCAGATCGCTGTCGAGGACGAGCACGCCACCATCTCCTTCACCACGACCAGTGAGGTACGCCATAATTATCAGTAATTCTCATTGATATACAGTATCGGACAAAAGTCACCGTCCAAAATTTCAAAGTGTTGTAACTTTTAAACCAGATGAGCAATCGGTTTGATGTTTCGGCAAGACATATTAGACCTACTGATGCACTGGCACCGACAATATTGCATAGTGATGATGCAATCATAAATATATGTTCTTCACTTGCGAATTTAAGGTCAGGTTAATGGACACAATGGTAGCATATCTAGGGAACATATAATTCTCAACTTTGTAGAACATTTGAATATCTTTCCTGCCTGTGACAACCGAAAATCCGAGGTCATTCGATTTTCGACTCAAAACTTGACCATGATACCCTCATCATGGTTGACAATTTTCAAGGTCGAAAAACTTTTCTTCTCAGAACTTCCTGACTATATTTTTTGCATGTGTATGTGTATGCGTAGGTTACGAATTTCGATTTGAGAACCCAGGATATCATGAATCAAAAATTATAAAATTCACAATTCCGGAAAAAGTGCCGATTTCGGCAGTTTCTGATTTTATCATTTTTGATTCATGATGGGTTCTCAAATGGAAATTGGTAACCTACGCATACATATACACATGCAAAAATAAAGTCAGGAAGTTCTGAGAAGCAAAGTTTTTCGACCTTGAAAATTGCCAACCATGATGCAAAAGCATCAATATCGAACTATCATGGTCAAGTTTTGAGTTGAAAATCGAATGACCTCGGATTTTCGGTTGTCATAGGCAGGAAAGATATTCAAATGTTCTACAAAGTTGAGAATTATATGCTCCCTAGATATTCTACCATTGTGTCCAGGAACCACATTTTAAGAAAAATCACCCCAAAACTGTGAACTTCCAAAGTTGGGTCATGTGAAAAAGTGAAAAATTCGTGCCCTGCGGTCAAATTAAGAGCTATCAATATCGAACTTTGTGGGTAATCAGGAATTATTGTAAGCATCATTTTAAGCCTTTGAACGAGTCTCTAGCACGTCTATGAACTGAAATTCATTTTTTCAAGACCCGACTTTTAACCTCCGTCCTGCTTCTGTACCGCAACGCCACAGGAGTACTTATTTTAATCGGAGAGGTAGTGTCGTCTTCTATCACCACCGATAACAGGATGGTGGAGAAAAAAATTCGCTGACCTTAAATTCGCAAGTGAAGAACATATATATGATTGCATCATCACAACGCAATATTGCGAAATCGTAGAATGACGTCACTGTCGGTGCCAGTGCATCAGTAGGTCTAATATGTCTTGCCAAAACATCAAACCGATTGCTCATCTGGTTCAAAAGTTACAACCCTTTGAAATTTTGGACGGTGACTTTTGTCCGATACTGTAGTTGTTTCCTACCACTCCTTCAATTCCAACATGAAACACGATGCATTTTTGCAGATGGCTCCAAAGTCTCGACTGATTGTGTACAGTGTGCGCCCATCGAACAACGAAGTTCTCGTGGACGCAACGGACTTCAAAGTCGATGGATTATTGAAGAATAATGTGACTTCAATTTTCAAAATCTTGTTTAATTCTACAACTCAAAATATCTATCTGTGCAGGTATCGCTCTCGATCGATCGCGATTCGGCTGAGCCAGGACAGTCTGTCAAGTACAAGGTATTTCAATCTTGAGTGATATTTACAGTAATAGTGCTCTTCTTTAGGTGAACGCCGATCCGCACTCCTTTGTGGGCTTGCTCGCTGTTGACCAGAGCGTGCTTCTAAAGCTTCAAACGATCGAGTTTCTAAAGAACAATAAGGGAAACTGTGCCTCATCTTTTCATATCCAAGTGAGATAGGAATTGTCAGAGTGCATTACTCGAATATATATCATGCTATGTTATTGTTGCGAACAAAACAACAACAAAAAGAATAATGATGAGTGAATTGTATCAGGTCGAATCGGACATCGAGCAGTACGACACGACCACGTCAGGTGGAGGATTCAGACCGTGGGAATTCAGGAGGAAGCGATCAGTGTGGTGGCCGTGGTGGGGAGTTGGAGGAAGGGACGCGCAGAGCATCTTCGACGTGAGTCACGGTTGTAGAGCTACGGTAGGATACGGCAGATCTTCATTTTTACGGTAGATGATTACTTGACAAAAATCGGTAAGTTACGGTAGTCGAGCCACTGAGGAAGTAGATGATTCGGTTTACTAGATATATCGTTCATTTATTCAGAACGCTGGATTGGTCGTGCTGACTGACACGTATCTGTACAGTGAGCCAAGTAAGTCTTGCTGGCCGTGGAGGAGTAGATGTGCAGGTAATGCTAGGCCGCGACTTGAAGCAATGGTGAAAAGCTAAAATGGGCACTCGGTATTATCCTGATAATTCCGTATTTTTTTCCAAATGCATCAATTGAAGAACTTGATTTCATTCCAGTAAGAATATGGGAATTCGCAGCAGTGGATGGAATGCCAGGAATGCCAGCACCAATTGAAGAAGCCGCAATGGGCGGTCAATCCGGAGGAACAGCAGCGCCAATTAGAACTCGCTCCTTCTTCCCCGAGACGTGGATATGGAATAACCTTGAAAGGTTTGCTCACTGACTATGACTGATTGGAGAGAGGGTTGAACGCTGATTGTTACATGAAAATTTACTACTTGAATAATCCTCAACTATGCAACGAACATTTGTGTCAACAAATTGTGTAATTTTTGAGTGATGACTCGGGTGAGGTCGAATACGAATCGACGGTGCCTGACACGATTACGTCATGGATCACATCGGCATTCGCCATCAATGAGCAGAGTGGATTGGGAATCGCGCCTACTACATCGAAGGTGAGATTCTGATGATGCCACAATCCGAATTTGTATTATATTCGCAGTCTGGGATTCGCAGATGAGAAGGTAATTCTGGGAAAGATATGTACACTTTCAGTTGCGCGTCTTCCGTCCGTTCTTCATCCGTCTCAATCTGCCCTATTCTGTGAAGCGAGGAGAACAATTCGCCCTTCAGACCCAAATATTCAACTACCTCGACACCGAACAGGATGTGAGTAATGTGGTTGGTGCGGACTTATAATGGGAGATGTTGATTGCCTGAGAGTGTACAGAACGGAGAGAGCACACATCGAATGTGTAACTCTACATAATTTCCTCCCTAGGTCACTTTTACTCTCAAGCACGAGGACGGTTCGGGCTTCGATTTTCTCAACAAAGACGGGTCTACTCTGAACGGATCACTCCCTGGCGGCTACAATACCCGAAGAATTTCCGTTCCTGGTGGAGGCGTCTCCAAAGCTGTGTACTTTCCGATTTTGCCAACTAAAGTAAGTTCACAGTGCTCGTAAACACAAAAAAATTTCCTGTCACAATGTTGCATGTTTTCTTGTATTTCATACCATGATTCTCTCGAATTAATGATCTCAACTTTTATATAATATTTAGATTGGTAACATTCGGTTGAATGTGGAGGCTCGCAGTGCGGCGGCTGGAGATGCTGTCGAAGTTCCACTCCTAGTGGAGGTCAATGATTTCATCGTTATTTCACCTTACTCAGTGTTTCAGCCCGAAGGATATCGCGTGGACAGAAACGTTCCCATCGTGATCGATCTGACGAACACTTCAACCTTCTCACGTACAATCGCATTCGAGTGGCCGGATGATGTGGTGGATGGTTCGAAATACGCTAAAGTGGAGGTTATCGGTGAGTTTTGAAAGGTAGCTCGTGCAAAATATCATTTTTGATCGAAATACGCTAAAGTGGAGGTTATCGGTGAGTTTTGAAAAGATTTATCGTACAGAATAACATGTTTGATAGAGTAAGATTGAGATATGTAGGTTTATCGTCAACAACCAATAGACGTATTACTTCAGGAGACATTATGGGCCCGATGCTTTCCAATCTCGACAAGCTCGTGCAAATGCCGTATGGATGCGGAGAGCAAAATATGCTCAACTTCGTGCCTAATATCGTCGTGCTGCGGTATTTAAAGGTGATTGTGTATGTCGAATGCTATTTACATGCTAGTAGTCACGTTTTTGTTCTCATTTTTTTCTAACACAAACATTCTTGGAAACTAATCACGATCAGGCGACGAATCCTGGGGACAATGAATTGGAGGCGAAGGCTATTGAATACATGCAAGCTGGATATCAACGAGAGCTCACCTACAAGTGAGGAGTGGGCGCAGCAAAGGGTCATATCTATGCGATCTATTCCCCAGACGATCGGACAACTCATTTTCCGCATTCGGAGACTCGGACAGCCACGGATCAACCTGGCTCACAGCCTTTGTCGTTCGCGCCTTCACTGAAGTATAAAAGACTTCTCGAAATATTCTACAAAACTCTGGGAAATTCGAGATCATTCGCTACCAAAGACGAATATGCGAAATCAATTTCGATTTCAGGCCAAGTCATTCATCTTCATCGACCAGACCGTCATTACCAATGCCATCGCATTCCTGGAAACGCAACAGTTGGTGAGGGATGCCTTTTCAGTTATCACGTCTTTCTAGACTACACTATCTATTCAAAAGAGCCATTAAAATAAAGCGTTGAATCGAGTACCAACGAAGTGAGGCAGACCATATAATTCGTATCTGCTTGCAGGTTTCGTTTCGGGTGCGTTCGCCGAACAAGGACAGATCTTCCACAAAAACATGCAGGGTGGCGCGAGCGAGGGCGGAATCGGGCTGTCGGCTTACGTGCTGCTAGCGATGCTGGAGAACAACGTGAGCGATGAGAAATATCATCCTTCAAAATAACGTCACATTTTACAATTCTATACTAGAATTAAAGAAGGCATATATTATGCCTAATCGAGTAGGGCACAGAACAAGAAGACTACGATCAAAACATGTGATGACATTTGAATTACAGATCACGAATGATCGAGCCGTCGCCTATGTAGAATCGCAACTGGACGCAATCAAGAACGACGCGTACTCTCTATCCGTCGTCGCATACGCACTCAAGATTGCCGATTCGAACAGGACAGATGATGCATTCGATATGCTCAACGCACTCAAAATTAATGGGAACGGTAAGCGAATCGTACCGATGCTTATGATATTCCACTAGACATCTGAAATCTAATAACGACATCATATTTCAGACTCGACAGTTCACTGGTCGTCCTCCAAGGGAGAGGCTCCGAAAGTCACGACAGACTATTTCTTCCAACCTCGGCCAGTTGATGTTGAGACTACTGGCTACGCCCTGCTCACTTACATGCTGAACGGGATGACTGAGGAGGTTTGTATCGGAGACCTTATTTATTTATTTTTTATTTCAATATAATACATACTTTGCTTATCGAAGTGATAATTAACACTTCGATAAGCACTAATTGTAGTATCGATTGTGTAAGTCACCACTTTTTGTCACTCAGCAAACGTATAATGTCAGGCAGTTCCCATCGTTCGCTGGCTGACCCAGCAGCGGAACGCTCTGGGAGGTTTCTCGAGTACGCAGGTAGATCACTCTCCATTTGTGCGTTTACCGTATCTCCTTCCCTCCAGGATACCGTAGTGGCGCTGAACGCGCTCGGTGCGTACGCAGAGAAGGCCTATTCTCCGGATTCGGAAGTCACAGTAACAGTCGACAATGGAGATGACACCGAGAATTTCGCCGTCACGAATGCGAATTCAATCGTCCTCCAGAGTTTGGAATTGCGCAACCTCGACGACAGCATTACACTGACTGCAACAGGATCGGGATTCGTGTTCGCCCAGGTTGACAGAGGTTTGAAACGGATAATGACATTTTTCCTCAAAGGTTTCGTACTCGTACTACCGTAATGCGCTAAAAGATGATGCTCCGTTCTACTGTTCGAAAGATCTAAAGGAGACAAGGGGAGGGAACAGACTGGAGCTGGATTTGTGCTGCAAGTAAGCTTTTTTTTCAAATTTTGAAACTGATTTCGAGAGATTTCTGACCAGAGATTGGGCATTGTACTTGTTAGAGTAAAATTATTTACCATTATCAATGAATCAATCTGTGATTTTCAGCTACACTCGGTCTGGAGTGAAATCAAACATGGCAGTCGCCGAGGTTTGTCAGAGTTAAGGGATCTGCAAAGAGCTAAAATGTCCTTCACTATCCATTTTGATTAATATGTTTCGCTACTGTGGATATGATCATTCCATTCAGATCGAGGCGCTCTCTGGCTACCTGTTCGATGATGAAAATCAGAGTGAGATGCTGAGCACGAAAGACGTTCAGAGAGTGGAGATGGAGAAGGATAACACGAAGATGAACATCTTCTTCAATCCCGTAAGCGATCAATACATACGCGGTTATCAGTCTTGTCATTTGTTTTAATCTTACAATGCTCAAAACAGTATCAGTGACCTAGCAGATATATCCCTCGAGCCCAGTCTCGAAGTCGGGATGTATCTTTACATTTAACGATAGAGCTAATAGTACATTTGTTCAGTTGGGAAGCGATCCTGTATGTCTCTCGCTCTTTTCTGATCTGCAATATCAAGTATCGGAACAGAAACCTGCCCAGATCAGACTGTTTGACTACTATGACCCGGAACTGGAGGTTTTGTATATCAATATTAGTAAATACTAGTATTAATTGTAGTTGAAATCCACATATTCTACTGATGCAATACCTCTTTCTGAGTCGTGCCCAGACTGTTGGCCGGAGGAAATCGGGTTTAACAATTCTCCCACCGATATGTTCACAACAGGTGTGTAATGTGTAGATTATCTACATGTTTTCCCCAAAAGCATACACCGATCGATGTAATCATCTTTTCTTTTCAGTCCACCCATCGAATGTAACTACCGCCTTCTAACCCGAGTCTTACCATTCGAGAACTAATTTTATTCTTGCAGTTAACTCAGAATCCTAAGAGATTCATACTCTTCGTGATTTATTGCGAATGTATAAATTCGTTTAGCTAATCATATCCGATCCTTCACACTTAAAGTAAATAAAATTTTAGACAAACCCTTTTTTTCTGGGCATTTGTGGGCGAATCGGACATATTAGGAAGAATGGGAATATTCACAAAAAATGCCCAAAATCAACCCCTCGACCAAATGTAGGCGAAGATCTATAGAAAGATCAAATGCTTTATAGAACGGTTTACATTCCTTACACATGATTTACAAAAGTGATTGACGAATTTAGGAAACACAGCTATGACACTCTATTGAATGGGACTTATGAATTACGTGTATACATTTATATCTATAAAACACCTGTGAGTGCTGCTGAATAGGGCTGCCCTTTGGTCAGACATAATAGATAATGCTCGGTGTGAAAAGAGTACCCGGGACAGCCCTACTGCTGAGCGGTGCCGGATCGAATAGTGACTCTTTACATCTCTGACCTGCGAGACACTGTGTAGAATAGACAGCGCAGCATCATACCATTACACCACGCAAGACGTTGAAGAGAGAGCGGTTGGATCTCGACAATAGTGGAAGGGATGATAGTGTGGCACTGCCAGTTCGCGGAGCGTGTGGAATATGTGCTTGCCTTTTTCTTCTATCATCACATGTGCGCTTCATTTCTTCGCCTCAAGAATGAATTCAGTATTCCTTACCGTATTCTGTTTTCTCACTTGGGATAGTGAAATCTTCGCAAAAAATAACTTGACGCTAAGCATAAATAAAATTCAGGGAAAAAATAGGGAATGTTATGCTTCTAAAGAAGCACTAACCCCGTGTGAGTAGTCAAAGTAGAGCTTGAGTTGTTTTCTACGAGTGCACTAGTGGTACCAGAGGTACCAAGTCCTGCTGCCAGGAAGTTCTGGGCACGTTACCGTTACCGACCGGAAACACGTTTTGTTGGTCACGATGCAAAATGAAGAGTATGGGGTCGTTCGATTGGTCTTTACGAATTATGAAACGGGGTTAAGATAGTTAAGCAATCAATTACTCTTATCTAGAGGTACTTTTGTATGGGAAGGTACATAGCCAATAACGGGGGGTTCAAGGGGGGCAGAGGCCCCCTTGCTATAAATAAACCATTGAGTATGACGCTGATCAACCCATGAATATTTTTTATTGACAAATATGAATAATATCCATGTCCCCCCTTCCAGATGCCTAAGGGTTTCCTCAAAAGTAAATATGCTAGAATTAAGTTTAGCGTATCGTTTTAATAATGAAAACTTTATTCAACGCCCATTACAAAATTATTTGTATTCTTACGCATAGTTGCAAGAAAATGCTGCGCATCAATAAAAGTAAAGGATTCCAATTCTCTCGCGAGAATTGGGATGTTGGGTTTCTAAGAGAAACACTAACCCTGTGTGAATTTGGGCTGCCCTTCACCTTATTACTGTGTTCAATAAAATCAAATGAATCATTCATGAGTAATCTTTATTCTCATCCCAAAGTGTGAAATACCAAATTCAATAAAAGACAAGGAATGATAAATGCGAGAGTCCATGATGAAACTGGTGAAATCGCTGAAGGATCGCAAACAAAATTCGCGTATGTGGCTTCAAGCCATCAAGGATTATCCTATGGAACTTTTGTAGTTTGCATAAAACATTTTACATTTTTTTTGAAATGAAGAACATTTGGAAAATTCGAGCTAAAAAAATTAGAAAAAAATGGGAAAGTTGTGAAAAGAAAACAAAAGAAAAATATAAAAGTTTCGTCTGGCCAGTTTTCAGGACGAATCTTTTGCTTTTCGGATACAAACGCTACAAACGACAGGCGCGAATTTGGTTTGCGATCCTTCAGCGATTTCACCAGTTTCATCATGGACTCTCGCATTTATCATTCCTTGTCTTTTATTGAATTTGGTATTTCACACTTTGGGATGAGAATAAAGATTACTCATGAATGATTTATTTGCTTTTATTGAACACAGTAATAAGGTGAAGGGCAGCCCAAATTCACACAGGGTTAGTGTTTCTCTTAGAAACCCAACATCCGAATTCTCGCCAGAGAATTGGATATCCTTATCCCCTCATTTCATTGCACCTCAATCTAATGTATTCCGGTATCCCTTTGTCCTCCTTTATTCTGTCAAATGACAAAAAGAGATAAAGAGAGTATGCTGCAGCATTCTCTGCGTGTTATTTCTTTTTTCATGTTTTGTGCCCTCTCTTTCGGTGATGACTCTGAGTGGAACACTTCTTATCTGAAGTCAGGAGAGAACATCGGATTGTTTCAAAGCGATCCTTCTGCGACATCAATGTTTATGAGAGGAATCGCCAGATTTTCGAGAGAAATCAACGATCCGCGGACTTAGGAAATAGTTCCACCGATTCCGCTATAAAGTAAGTCCTAAGTACTTTCGATGATGCTCGTTCAAACTGCGTTGGCCGATTTTTGATAACTGGTCGCATCTCTGAGTATTGGTAGGTCAAAGTAGGTACCCTCTGAAATTTTAGGTCAAATTCGACTCACGGAAAATACCATTTATGGCCGTATAAGAGGCCGTTTGCCTAATAGTCGAACAATGTCCAGCACAGCAAAAAAATACAATATGCTCAAAAGTTGGTCCTAGGGGTAACTTTTGATTCTGAATTGATTGGCTTTTTCCGTTTTTCGATCAGAAGCTTCTCAGTCCCGGTACGACGCGACTTCGATATGGCTAAATTCTTGTTCTCCGATAAAAACTGGTTTAGAAAGGGTCGGATTGGCCACAAAGCTCGCGCACCCGACCAGAATTTAATTTTCTACAAAATGCAAAAAAATCGAGGCTCTAGCTATCTTCATTGTTGAGAAATTTTTTTTTGTTGGCTATTGCCCTATGCGACAAAAACACTCGGCAAGTTTGTTAAACAGACTCTACTGATCATTTTACTACTATTGGTTAATTATTTGACTTCCCCGTGAGAAAACCGGCAACCTAAAACCTCGGCCAACTCGCGTTTTTTGCAGTTTTTCGACCATAACTTTTTTCTTTCGAAGTTTCAGGATTTCTAACATTGAAATTCGATTTCTACGTGCGAAAATACGCCAGAAAATCATATAGTCCCAATTTTTTGAGAATATGATTTTTTTACCCAAAAAAAGGACCTCAGAAAATGAGGTAAGAGTCAAAAAAGTCATATTCTAAAAAAAAATATGAATATATGATTTTCAGGCGTATTTTCGCACGTAGAAATCGAATTTCAATGTTAGAAATACTGAAACTTCGAAAGAAAAAAAGTTATGGTCGAAAAACTGCAAAAAACGCGAGTTGGCCGAGGTTTTAGGTTGCCGGTTGTCTCACGGGGAAGTCAAATAATTAACCAATAGTAGTAAAATGATCAGTAGAGTCTGTTTAACAAACTTGCCGATTGTTTTTGTCGCATAGGGCAATAGCCAACAAAAAAAAATTTCTCAACAATGAAGATAGCTAGAGCCTCGATTTTTTTGCATTTTGTAGAAAATTAAATTCTGGTCGGGTGCGCGAGCTTTGTGGCCAATCCGACCCTTTCTAAACCAGTTTTTATCGGAGAACAAGAATTTAGCCATATCGAAGTCGCGTCGTACCGGGACTGAGAAGCTTCTGATCGAAAAACGGAAAAAGCCAATCAATTCAGAATCAAAAGTTACCCCTAGGACCAACTTTTGAGCATATTGTATTTTTTTGGGGACCACATGGTGAAAAAATGAAAAAGTCGAAAAAAAATTCTTCTGGAAAAAAATATGTAAGTAGGTGTTTCTGGTGTATTTTATCGCGCTGATTCCGAATTTCAATATGAGAGCTCGAGAAAACGTAATTGAGAAAAGTTCTATTCGAAAAAGTGTTAAAATTCGCATAAATCGCAGATTTTTCGGACAAAAGGCGGCGCTCTTTTTTCCCTATAAAACGATTCTTCTAATTTTTGAATTTAGTTAGGCACTAGTAGGTCCTTCAAAACGTTAATTGGAACCTTGTTGGAGAAATCTGTATTTGGAAAGTTACATCACTTTATTGAAAAACCAACCACCCCGCTCTAGTGCATGGACATGGAAGGTTTTTATCAACATAACAAATGTTGCCCTCGGCCTCCTCATTTGAATGCAACTTCCGTTTGGTCTCTAGCATAATTTTGAAGCAAGTTATTGTCTTTTCCGTGAGTCGAGTTTGCACTAAAATTTCAGAGGGTACCTACTTTGACCTACCAATACTCGGAGATGCGACAAGATATCGAAATTCTGAAAACGCAGTTTGAAAGAGCGTCATTCAAAGTACTTAAGTTTTACTCTATAGCGGAATCGGTGAAACTATTTCCTAAGTCCGTAGGGCTCTCGAAAATCTCGCGATTCCTCTCTTATGTAAGGTTTTTATATTTTTCTGGGTCACTGCTTAGAGAGAAATTAGGGCGCTCGCTATTGCAGTAGCTCCTCACTGAGAGAGATACGGAGAAAAAACAAAACCTTCCGACGAAACAGTGCCCTAACTGAATCCGAATACGGTCCGATGTCAATTTGGCCAAAATCGGTGTACGTGATAAAACCTTGTCCGGAAAAAGCGAAATTATAATTAAATTTTCGTCAAACGAAATAAATTCGAAGCTCCTTACGATGCCGTTTGCGATAGTGTCAACAAAGGCAGAGAACAGGTAAAGGCGAACAGACTGAACAAATCCGAAGGGAAGCCACTTTCGCATGGGCAAAATTCTTAAGTAAAATAATAAAATTCTTTACCCAATATACTAAAATTATCAGGAGAACATAATCATTCATGTGCCACCGGGTTGTCGGCGCCCACTTAATGTGATAAAAAACAAATATAACTCGAAAACGAGAAAAAAAGAGCGTCGTTTTTTCATTACCTTTGTAGTCAATTTTATTTTAAAATTTTGGTCGGCTACGTAAGATTTCGGCCAATACCGTCGTTCAACTTTTTTTTTTAATGCCGAAACAGATTTTGACCAAATTGATGTCAATCAAAACCAGGATTAGACAGGCTTAGTTCGAAAGTCGGTCTCTACCAATCGATGTCCAGTGTTTATCTTGCCGCAAAGGACCTCGCAAAACGAACTTGGAGTTGAACTCAGCTGATCAATTATCATGATAATTTAATGACAAATATTATCATATGAAACGGAAAATTGTGTTAAGACTTCACACTGTTCAGTTCGCATCACGTAATGAAAACAACACAGTAATTCAGCCATCATTCAGAATGTGAATATGCTCAAGCTCACTATGACATCGCTAATGAATGCTCTGATCGATTTCTGCGATCGAAATCCCGTCCTTCCACCGTTTTTCTTCCTTTTTTGCGGACTATGCTCGATGCCTATACTTGTTTTGCTAATTGCGACTCAAAAATGTGCTTTACACCAAAACTGCCGGTAAATGATGATTAAATACCGAATGAGAACTTATTTATCAAGAGTTCTGATATCATTCTGGTGCATCTCACTTATTGGATTCTTATCGAATGTCGTGCTTTTTTATGTACAGAGTCTAACCGACAAGAAAGGATATCTTCCCAGAGGAATTATCGAACCTCGTAATAATTTATTTATTTATTGGCACAAACTGTGTATTTCAGCCATTCGGGTGTACCTTCTCGTGTTGCATCCGATGTTCTATGCGTCTAGTTCGTTGCTCGAGATGCTGATTGCATTCGAACGCATACATTCCACTCGACGGCCGCACAATTATCACGAATCGAAAGTTAACTGGGTGCTTATGATCCTTCTCATTCTGCTTACAGTGAGCAATGTGTTCGTACAGTGATACAAATTATATTTCAGTTCGTGGTCGGCTTTTGGAGTGGATACTTGATCTTTATCCAACAGTGTCAAAAAACAGGAATGCTCGTTCTGAATGTTATTGATTTATCGACACTTTTGGTAAACACATGGAACCCGTTTGAACATTATGTACGACATTTTGAGATAAACGCTGTTGGAATTCGCTATTGTAAGGAGCGCTACGATAGCATGTATGGTGAATGCTCACTGAATGCTCGTTATCAGGTGTGTTGTTATCAAAAGTGGGTTTTTACTTCATCTGCTTGTCGCGTCGCTCATGATAAAATTTTTCCTCTAGTTTTCAAATGTCGTGTTATAGCACTGAAAAGTACCGTTAAGTTTTAATAGAAAGTTTATTGAGTACAGGTGTACGAAGCTTACGAACTTGCTCGCGCTATGCACCCAGTCTACTGTGGTAGCTTCATTATCAAGGTAATCTGGATATCTCATATTTGGCGAACAATTATTGCTCTCAGGTGATTGCGATGTCAATCGCGTATGTGTATGTGTTATTGATGCCGTACTTTGACGGTCCACTCTACGGACTGATAAACGCGGGTTACTTAGTGGTAAATACGTAGTTGAGTTCTAGCATCACATTTGTGTTGTATCGAAGGTTTCCCCTTCTCCTCTCTATAGCAATTAGCATAATCCATATCCTATCGAGGGACGTTCCCCTCTCCCCTCTTCCCCTCTCGCATTACATACTACGTGCAGTTTAGCGCGTCCCCTCTCTCGCCCCGCCCCTCTCTACATAGAGAGTGCCTTTTGCATAATTGATTGATGCGACTTGTTTGCTCGCCTCTCACTCTCGGCTGTTCGTGGCCTGTTCTCTGTTAGATAAAGCTCTCTTCCTCTATGCTCTCTGAGTTGGAATAGACAACTATACAACATTGGCGATCAGAACTCACTAGCTTGTCTATTTTCCTGTCTGTTGCGTGCTTCTTTCGTGTTCCTCTATCGTAGCGACCGATCTTTCGCTGACGACCGTTTTCACCGTGACCGACCTTTCACGCGTGACCGTACTCGACCGATCTTTCGAGTGAAGCGACCGACCTTTCGCTAGTGACCGTGTATCACCGTGACCGATCTCTCACGGGTGATCGAACTCGACCGTTCTTCGAGTTGCACTGTCGCGTGAACTTTGCAAGTGGTGACGTGTCCTAACGGACTTGAGTGGTGTGGCAAAGTGTAGTAATCTACCAAAGAGTGATCGGTTGATCTAGCGACGCGTGTACACGATGGGCGAGACGGGAAGTGAGCAGATGGTGAAACTGATGATGGAGATGATGAAATCTCAGAAGGAACAGAGTGATGCACAGATCAAGGCTCAGAAGGAGCAGACTGAGGCACAGATCAAGGCTCAGAAGGAACAAATGGAGGCGCAACTGGAGGTTCAGAAGCAACAGAATGACCTGTTGAAAACTCAGTTGGAGAAGCAGAATGAGGCCATTCAGACTCTGCTGTCTGATAGAACAGAGAATACGAGGTCGGAAACGTCAGAAGGACGCGTTCACAAGGGACCAAGTATTGATTCTCTAGAGAAACAGATCAGGAATTTCTCGTACAATCCAGATGATGGAGTTACGTTTGATGTGTGGATGAATAGACACAAAGAGATATTCGAAGATGATCTTAAGGACATGGCTGATGGTGATAAAGTGAGAGTGTTATTGCGTCATGTTGATGACAAAGTACACAGACAGTTCACAGATCACATCAGACCCAAGAAAGCATCCGATCTCAGTTTCGAAGAGATCGTGACGATTATGCATGACTTGTTCGGGGACAAAAAGTCGGCATTCGAGAAGAGACTTGATGTGTTTGGACTCAAGATGTCAAGACTGAAGTGTGACGACATCAGGGAATTCACTGGTATTGTGAACAGAGTAGTTGAAGAGGCAAACATCAAGGAGATGCAAATCGAACAATTCAAGGCAATGGTGGTTCTGGCTGGAATCGATCTCCCCAGATACACTGCCACAATGTTTCATGTGATGAACGAAATTCGGAACAATGAAGCACCCACCATCGAATCGATCCTCAAAGTGGTCTCAGTGTACAAGGAAGTGTACAGTGACTCACATGCAGTGGCGAATCAGAGTGATCCCCATGTAAACGCAATCACTGGTTATCAGTCGAAGAAGTTCGGACACAAGAGATACCCTCGGAATCGTCTACCAGAGGGTGCGATTCCGTGTGGTCGATGTGGACAGAACCACAAAGAAGAAGAGTGTCCAAACGCAAATAACCAATGCTTCAACTGCAAAGATATTGGGCATCACTCCAACATGTGCAAGAAGCCGAAGCCAAAGAAGGAGAGCAGAGTGAATGCGATCTATGGTGAAATTCCCGAGGATCTGGAGAGATTCAAGGCAGATGTGATCATGAATGGAAAGAAGATGAGAATGACTGTGGATACAGGTTCCGATCTCACTCTGATCTCTGAATCGACATGGAAAAGAATCGGTGCTCCGGAGAGAAAAGAACGAGATGCGTATCCCCGATGCGCGAATGGGACGCCTCTCAATTTGACTGGGAAGTGTCATCTCACCCTCGAGTTGAATGGAAGTGTGGCCCAAGGTAGCGTATAAATTTCTCACGAGTCTGAGAATCTGATGGGAAGAGATTTCATCACTACATTTTTCCGCCTCATTCCGAGAAATTTGAAAGTTAACATGGTGAAGAATGATGATTCCTATGTGAACTGG
Organism: Pristionchus entomophagus; assembly: GCA_036245825.1. Taxonomy (NCBI): domain Eukaryota; kingdom Metazoa; phylum Nematoda; class Chromadorea; order Rhabditida; family Neodiplogasteridae; genus Pristionchus; species Pristionchus entomophagus. Next base: position 245,635 of record BTSX01000006.1, read on the forward strand.
ATCAAAAGAGAATATGGCGAGATTTGCAAGGATGGACTGGGCAAGTGTGAAAAGGCAACAGCGAGTTTCTGCCTGAGGGAAGGATCGAAACCCGTTTTCTGTAAGAGAAGGGACATCCCTCTGGCACTCCTTCCCAAGGTCGATGAAGAGATTGACAGACTTCTGGCGATGGAAGCTATCGAATCAGTGGACTATCTCGAGTGGGCAGCACCCATTCTGGTAGTGCCCAAGCCGAATGGAAAGCTCAGAGTGTGTGTCGACTTCTCGACTGGATTGAATGACAGTCTCGAACCGAATAATCACCCTCTGCCGGTATCGTCCGAGATATTCGCTCGATTGGAAGGGTGTACTCTGTTCAGCCAGATCGATCTCAGTGACGCATACCTGCAGATTCCAGTCGTTGAAGAGTCGACAGATCTGCTTGGTGTATGTACACATCGTGGTCTGTTCCGATTCAAGAGATTTCCATTCGGAGTGAGCGTTGCTCCGGGAATTTTCCAGAAGGCGATGGACACGATGCTTGCCGGTTGTGGCAATACTCAAGCATATCTCGATGATGTGGTGGTTGGTGGAAAGACCAAGGAGATTCATGACAAGAATCTCAAGATGGTGCTCGATAGAATTAAGGACTATGGATTCAAAATTCGTCCTGAGAAGTGCTCGTTCGGCATGAATAAGATCAAATATCTCGGATTTATCATTGATCAAGCTGGTCGACGACCCGACCCATGGAAAGTGAAGGCTGTGAGGGAAATGCCACAGCCTCAGGACGAGGCTTCTCTGAGGAGTTTTCTGGGAATGGTGTCGTACTATTCGCCATTCATTGAAGGAATGCACAAGATGCGTGCACCCTTGGACAATCTACTTAAGGATGGTGTCGAGTGGAACTGGTCGTCGAAATGTGAGAGATCATTCAAAGAAATCAAATCGGTACTGGCGTCAGATTTGAATCTCGTACACTACGATCCTCAGAAAAAATTGGTGCTGGCTGCAGATGCGAGTGAGAAGGGAATCGGAGCTGTGATCGCTCATCGAATCAATGGTCGGCTCATGCCGATTGCTCACGCATCAAGAGCACTCAAGGCAGCCGAGATCAAGTATGCTCAGATTGAGAAGGAAGGTCTCGCCCTCATCTTTGGAGTGACGAAATTCCATCGATATCTGTTTGGACGGAGATTTGTAATGCAGACTGATCACAAGCCTCTCTTGTCGATTTTCGGCTCGAAAGCTGGTATACCAGTGCATACAGCAAGACGATTGTTCCACTGGGCAACGATTCTTCTCGGTTATAATTTCTCAATGGAATATACCAACACTGACAGTTTTGCATATGCTGATGCATTGTCCCGATTGATTACTGACTCGAGAGATGACCGAGACGAGGAGAACGTTCTCGAGGAAGCAGAGACTGTCGTTGGGAGAATGATCAGATCACGCATCGAGAGACTGCCAGTGACAGCAGATGACATCAGAGAGGCTCTATCGAGAGATCCTCTGTTGTGTCGAGTGAGAAACTTACATCTAACAAGATGGCCAGATGAGAAAAAGATCCGCAAGGAGATAGACTACAACAAACTGAAGTCATTCTTCTTCATGAGGAAAGAACTGTCGGTAGTGGATGACTGTCTCATGGTCGGAAGTCGAGTGGTCGTTCCTCAATCCCTCAAAGAAGAGGTGTTGCGTACGCTCCATGGAGGTCATCCGGGTGTGGTTCGCATGAAATCGATGGCTAGACAAGCATGCTACTGGTTCAGAATGGACAAGGATATCGAGCAAGTTGTACTCTCGTGCGATCAGTGTGCACAGGCACTGAAGAGACCATCCAAGATTCCACTCGAACCCTGGCCGAAGGCAAGTGAGCCATGAGAGAGAATTCACATGGACTACTGTGGACCAGTGGAAGGAAAGTACCTTCTGGTTACTGTCGATTCTCTGACGAAATGGCCAGAAATCGTAACGACATCATCGATGACTGCGGGTTCCACAATTCGGATTCTGAATGAATCAATTGCGAGGAATGGTCTACCGAGATTGATTGTGACTGATAATGGTACTCAATTCAATTCCGATGCGTTCAACCGATATTGTCGAGAGAGAGGAATCGTTCACGTCAACACTCCAATCTATCATCCTCAGAGCAATGGACAAGCTGAGAGATTCGTGGATTCTGTGAAGCGAAATCTGCTCAAGCAGAAGGGAGAAAGATCTCTAGAAGAGGCAGTTCAGTTATTCCTGTACAAATACAGGAGGACTCCAAACCCCCAGTGTGATGGAAAGACTCCAAGTGAGATTATGTTCGGAAGGAACATCAGATCGGAAGTGGATCTCATGGTACCCAGTCACAGATTGGGAAGAAATGATGATGGAACCAATCGAATGAAGGAACAATTGGATCAGAAACATGGTGCTAAGCCGAGATTTTTCAAGATTGGGGATCCAGTGATGTATGACATGCACGTCGCACCCAATGGAAGAAAGTGGACCAAAGGTTCGGTGAATGGTCGAATCGGCAAGACCATGTATGAGATTCAACTGGAAGATCGAGTTGTGAGAGCTCATGCCAATCAGTTGAGAGGAAGATTGGAATCAGATCGAGGTTGAGTATGAAGTGGAACCGATGATTCCTGTCGATGTTGAGGATGGTGTTGAACCCATTGAGAGAGAAGTGATCGATGCGTATACCGATCACGGAACTGGGGAGGCTGACGCAACGACTGCAATGGAGAAGGAATCAATCGACGAACTGGATCAAGAAACCGATGATGACTTCGAACCGAGAAGATCTTCGAGGACGCGTGCACCGCCAAGCCGTCTCAACGTCAGTTTCAAGAACAAGCGATACGACGACTGCTGATTCCTGACCAAAGTACTTCGACTGTGGCCCCAGTATTATCGTATCAAAATAATTGCTATGTATTGCTCAGATTCTCCCAAGTTAGAATCTTGGAGGGAGGTGTTGTATCGAAGGTTTCCCCTTCTCCTCTCTATAGCAATTAGCATAATCCATATCCTATCGAGGGACGTTCCCCTCTCCCCTCTTCCCCTCTCGCATTACATACTACGTGCAGTTTAGCGCGTCCCCTCTCTCGCCTGTAGTTGCGCGTTCGCCTCATTTTCCTTGATACTCATGCACAAGTCGATCCGCCAATCGGCGATGTATATTCTGGGAAGGAATAGGTTTTATTTTACGTATTCATGTTTTTTTGTTTCATATGCTCACAAAAGTGTGTGTGTGTGTGACAGCAGGTATGCATAACATTACAAAGCCGTAAGATTAGAAATGAGAAAGCCAATTAGGTTGCTACGCTTCTCCAGGGTAACCGAAACGCCAATCGTCGTCAGCACTAACGAGACAACGAACACGTATTTCGCCATGCTCGAACACTCGTGTTAACGCCATTAGAACTGCACTATTGTCGATCAAGTCGAAAATAAAATATATATTTGTGTGCATTGATTATAGTGCAATCATTTTGATAAGTGTGTAAGATATATCATTTGCAGTCTCAAACAGTAGTTGTTTTAATTTTTATTCAGAAGCGTCCTATCCGCTGGTCTTGCTGTCATAGGGCAGTGAGGTTTGGTGACATCCTTCGCTCTAAAAAACGATTTGTTTAAAGGCGATTAAGTGCATACGTAGACGTTGTAATGTTGCCCATAATGTCGAGGGTCATCTCAAGCTTACAAATATTAATCGCCTTGTCGATAACATTACTCGATATCGTAGCAAGTAAGACAGTCTAATCTAGATCGTATGCATAACAAGATAATGAAGTCAATTCATAAATATGATCTGAATTGCTGAAAGAATACTGTCTACGATAAGATCATCGCAGCCGAAACTCTTACTTCACGATCCGGAACGGGTTCCTGGCATTGCAGTCCGATACGTAGATAAGGTGATCATTGGTGAGTTTGACAGAATGTCCGTTGGCCTGAGTATTAACAGTTGTTCGCGTATCTCACCATAACGCATTGTTAGCTCACAGTAGTAATGAGGTTGAACTCTGCCAGTTTTTGCTCGTCTCGATGCAGGAACATGACGATGGGAGAAAATGAGATCTACAAATTATTACCTATCGATTCATGTGAATTTAAACAATATATTTATTTATTCGAGATAAGCTGAAGGATACTGTATGATCCTGCTCTATTGACAAGTAAGGGCCATTGTTGTATGTACTAATCATGACGCATATTACAGACCATGGCCTCGTCGAAGCTCAGCACTTCATCGCCTATTGTCAATTCCCTCATGCGCTTCTGTCCCTCGATCGTCTCGACGATTAAATCGCCAGAGAAATACTCCAGTCGCGGGACCGGAGGAATGTAGGCCGCCTGAATAACAGTTTGACGATCATGTAATTGTATGAATATACTATGCGAAATGTTTTCCTAAGGATCTACAAGTGATCGCAACTCAAGGAATTTGACATGATAAGAGTTTGCTGGTATCATGGATTATGACGATGACCGTGATGAATGCGTTTCAGTATGGTAAATTGTGGGAAGCGAACTTGGAATACGACAGGTTGGGCTGGTGGTGGGAGAAGCTGAGACTGCGAAAGAGATTGAAGCTCCGGTTGCAGCTGTGGAAGAGATTGGAGTGCAGGTCGGAAGATTAGAGGTTCGATTTCACCTTGGAAAAATTGAGGTTGAATGACTTGGAGCTGAAATTAAAAAGTTTCCGTAAACTAATTCATCGCGTTTTCTCTCAGAAAAAAATGAATCGTGACAAATATTTAGTTTATGAAGACTCACCAGTTCAGGTTCAACCAACCGAGGAAATACTTCTTGCCCGAGAAGGCCGGATCCACCTGCAATTGATAATTGTTTACATATTATATCTGATGCTTGTCATTAATAGAAATAGTTCAGAAGAAAAAAGAAAAATCCTCGAATAGGGCGGTGATTCAGTAGATTTGGAAAAGTAATAAAATCACCGAGCGGCTCTCCGAAGTCGATATTCGACAGGTACCGCTGGATCGTTGCATTGCTACTGTCGTATTCAACGGGAGTCTCGTACATGACAGTGTAGTATTCACCGACACGCATTCTGGAAAAAAAACGAGGAAGATGCATTGATTGCTTTTCGAATTACGATTGACTGAGAAATATGTCTCATTACTATTCGATCCGGCAGCACTACTCCCAATCCATCGCAGCATTCATTCCATGAAAATCATCAACCTAATTTTGTAAGTTTGGAAACCTGGAAGTTCGTGTTCCTACCTGCAGTGAGTCAAATTTCCGAGCGAATAGGAAGCTATGGCGAGAAATGGATTGCCTCTGCCCATGATGGCCTCGAATGATCGAACGGTAGATATCTGCACGGCTTGTTGCAGTCTCTGAAATATGAATGGCTATACATGCTCCTTATCACACTCTTGACCGATCTACTTGCAAAATAGTTATTTTTCTCGAAGGCCTCCGAACGTCATGTGTTCCTCAAATTGCGCCACTGCTCGAAGACCACACACCTGAGCAACATCTCCAAGTCTCATCCGGATTCTGGGCAGGACCGATCCCAATACGAGTAGCATGATCTGAAATATCCCACTTCGATTGACAAAGTGTTGTTTTGTTACGGAAATGTGCAATATCAGAGTTTTCATATCGTACGATTGCACTCGTTGAATGCGAATTCATGACAGACCCGCGCCAGTTCAGCATTCCTGCATCCACCCAACCTGGCCCTCCCAATTCTTCCTTGATCGCGGCCGAGCTTCTGTTCGGGATCCGTCTCGGTGTCTTTAGATAATTTGGCCTGGGAGAGAATAGTAACAAAATCCTCGAAATTACTTTCGAGAGCGCACGTATCGATCTACCTAGCGTCTGCCGATTGCGCAGTGGGTTCAAATCGAGCGAAAGTGATAGATAGAATGAGGACCTCATTCACTTGGTTAGCGGTTAACTGATCGATGCGAGGGAACGGTTGTTTTCCGGTACTGCCGCTGCCTACAATCTCTCATGTTGAAGTTTGATGGAAAATATTACCAAGATATAAAGGCACATTTGATATTCATTCTCACCGAGCGGCTCTCCGAAATCGATGTTCGATAGATATCGCTCACGGTCACGTTATGGATGTCGTATTGGACGGGAGTCACAGTGTAGTATTCACCAACACGCATTCTGAAACACGGAAATTTAGCCGGACAATTTTCAAGGAAAAGTTTTCTACACGTATGCAGGGTCCATCAGCGATTATAATCTCGCTTTGGTGAGCGCATAATTCTTGAATGACGAACCTGCAGTGTGTAAAAATTTCCTAGCGAATATGAAGACACGGCGATGATGGGATTGCCTCTCCACATAAAGACCTCAAACGATCGACCGGTCGATCTCTGTACGGCTTGCTGTAGCCTCTGAAAATTAATGATGATAAACCGGAAACGATGCTCTTAAGTTCGCAAACTAATGATGATAAACCGGAAACGATGCTCTTAAGTTCACTTTCTCAAAGGTCAAAGGAAAACGTTCACGCAAAGTGAGAAAAGTTCGGATTCGAATGGCTTCTGGTCGCATTTCATTTGCCTACCGTATTCTTTGAACAAATGCCCGAGACCCGATCGATCAGCTCACCTGTGCAACATCTCCTAGCTGTATCCGGGCGATGGGTAGGATTGGCCTCAACACGATTTGCATAATCTGCAAAATGTGCCTGCTTCTAAAGAAATAATGTTCGAGTTGGATGCGAATTCCAGACAGACCCGTGCCAACTCAGCATTCCTGCATTCGCTCAGCCAGGCCCGTCCGATCCTTTCAGGCTCATATCCTTGCTGCCGGTCAGTCGCTGTTTCTGAGTCTTTAGCGAGGTTGTCCTAAAAAAATTAAGAGTTTACAAAATTCGTGTTAGGATAGTCTCCTCAGACCGCACGTATAGACCGATGACTGCTTGCTCACTTTGTTAGAGGATAAGTGATGGACACGAGGGAGCGGTCGCTGTCCGGGACTGCCGGAGCCTCCTGCAATCATCTCTCTCCATGCCAAAATATGATGTGAAACAGTGGAAGAAATCTAATCACGATACTTTGTGTGATAGTAAAACATTCTCACCGAGCGGCTCGCCGAAGTCGATATTCGACAATTCCTTCTCAAGTTCGGCATCATAGATGTCGTACTGGACGGGTGTCTCGTAGACAGCAATGTAGAATTCGCCGATTCGCATTCTGAAATACGGATTGATGTAGGTTATAACCGTGCATTTTGACCATCGAAGTGATTCGTGCAGAGTGTACCAGAAGATATAAAGATGTGAGCTGAGATCTAACCACTCCATCAACTGATATATCTTGAATATGCAGAAGGTCCAATCCTTGAAGATACCTGCAATGAGCCGTCTCGCTCGTCCGATGAGAGGCAATGACCGCATCCGCCCTTCCCATGATGACCTCGTACGAAAGTCCGGTCTCACTCTGCGCGGATTGCTGCAGAATCTACAAAATCGATCGATTAATTACCCTAATAGTATATCCTAGGGGTATACCGTGGCAATATCTCCAATCCTCATTTGGGGCACGGATTGCAATGGGCCGACCACGTGCTGTATGCGCTGCAACATAATTTTTTGTGAAGTTGAATCAGCAAAACATTTTTCAACATGCTACTTTTGAGCACTTGCAAAATGAGATTTATTCGATGCATTACTGATAGCACAAATGTAAATCAGTCAAACATTATCAAACATTCCAAAAATGAAAAATGCTAACTAACCTGATTCAACATTGTATTCGGACATCCTTCCAATTTGCTACGGCTGGGAAATTTTACCGAAGATTCGTTTGCAGGCCTTCGAACAACCTGTCTCTTTATTATGCGCGTATCCTTATCTTCGATATGATCCTGAGCAAGATGCGAAACATTCTTGCACGACTGTTCATTGGACGATACGCGCGTTGAGAAGAGTGGCAGGGCGTTCGGACAGGGAAACGCATCGCTTTCCTGATGTGTTGTGTGAAAACTCCTGGCCAGGCGAAGAATAGTAGGTAGGACAGTATCATGGTGAGAGAAGAGAGACGAATGAAATAGCTCTTGAACGATACGCCACAGAGAGGGGAAAGTGAAAGTAGAATAGCCTCTTGGAAGAGGACACCTCCATTCTAAAGACGATGCAATCAGCGGTATTCGTGGTGATTTGCGAGAGCAACGACATTTGTGCATACAAAGCATCATTATTGACGGTATCGAAAATTATTTTTAACTATTCAAATAATCCAGTAACACTTTCTGCGAAGACTAGAATATTCGCCTAAACGCGCCTTTTTCAAGGCGAGGGATAGTACGGTCCGATCATTTTTCCCCACCTCATCCATTGCTGAGAACCAACCTTAATTGGCGGCATTTTTCCTTCTTCCTTGTTCAAATGAATACGACTGTCGCGGAGAAGAAAATGATCGGATAAGGCGGATCGTTATCTCTCATTGCTCGGCTATCAGTTGAGAGATCGCGGAGTTCATGCATCAATTACAGCAAGTATAGTGTAGTGTTAGGTATTCGTTTCTAGTTGCGACGACGCTACCTTCCAGCTGGCCTCTCTCGAAATGAGGCGAGGGGCGATATCGAAGTCGCAACGAGAGTCAAATAACAAATCAATCAATCAATGTATCATACCAATAAATCGGTATTAGCTCTTCAAAGTTGATATTACTGTTCGATATTCCGCACTTGCCGGTTTACACTAGTTTTCATTCCGCATTCCGTTTAGACATCCCTAGTGAGCAAAGCGTATTCCGTAGAAAAAAAGTTTTCGTAATGAAGAACCATTACCGTATCGCGCAAGTACTGAGCCTGGCTGGCGTGTCCGCCCTGCGAATCACAAAGAATTTTTTTTATATGACTTGATCATGCATTGTAATGAGTAATGATACATTTTGTGAAAAAGGGATACGAGAGTGATAGACTAGTGATGGATGGAGATACTTGGTCGTCGACTATTATGAGCTAAACTCCCATGTCACAGATAGTGATAGTTTACAAAGATCATCGAAAAGTGAAAGGAACGGCCTTTGACCATCGTAATGTCCCCCCAATCGTATCCAGTTTGAAAGCGCGCTCGTTTTCATTTTTTTTGGAAAAATGCGGGAAGATGATCGCAGACTGAACTGAAATCCCCTTCTCATCATTGCTCATAGTGTGCACTTCCTTAGTTGGATTGAAATCTGGAAGTAAGATGTCCCTGTTCCTGCACCTTCTCGTTTGGTCCATGCTGCATCCAATCGACTCGTGCGTCCCGACAGCATCGTCGCCCGCTCCAACCATACTCCGTCAGTCGAAAAGAATGATGCCGGATCGAGAGCGGATTCTTCTCAATCATCTTCTCATCTAGCCTGAGAGAGAGCACGCGGATTGATGAGAGTGGGTCTCGACCCGGCATTTCCATTGTGCCCGAATACGATTGTTTCTGGTTCCACTGCTCTCTTGTGTGTTCACGTATTGTGTTGATGTCCCAGATTTTCCGTTCTCAGCATGTCAATTGTGTGAGCCGAGATTGATCGATGTTGCTTCTGGCGTCGGCGATAGCTCCGCGGTTGTCAGTGGATGCGTGCAGCGTACTCTCACGTGCACTGGACCACCGGGGTCGACGCAAATCACGGTATGCATATCTGAAACTCGCATTGATGATAATATCTTACTTTCCTTCCAAATTATTGAATGTAACCTTTTTTTGAAAAAAAAATTCAATTTTGACCTACTTTATAGATTTTTTCAAAGTTGAGATTTCGGTACCAAGTCAAGAGCATCAAAAGTTATGTTCAAATCTAAAAGGAAACTCAATTTGATTCCGATTGACATGAGTAATGTCTCGATATGTATTATTTTTCACCATTTTTTGCAAACATTGAGATGGCTACCCATTAACATATCATTTGTAGGACGCCATTTTGTGAAATTTTGCGTAAATTATGTTGAGTAATTGAATGGAACTCTTTCCGGGGTAGATTTTCACTTTCGTCGTATCGCCGTATTCACTCAAATGTCACATACTCTGAACAAAGAAAAAACTTGAAAAATCAATATCACCCTCCAAATTCTTCAAATCACTTCGCCAAAAAAGCCAAAGTTACGAGACTGGAAAAAGGAACAATTTTTCTGATAACATTGTGAAGCCATAACTAGGATGAAGTTCAGAAAAATGAAAATTTGGGATCCGAATAAGTCGATCAGTTGGACTCAAAGAGTGGCATTTTTAGCATCAAATATCATAAATAACCTATTCCATCAATTTCTGAGCGTTTCAGCTGAATTAAACAGAAAATATTTTTTGTCCCTTTTCGATGGTCATTTTTTGAGAATTTTTTTGGTCCAAAAATTTTTCGATCTGAAATCGGTTCAAAAGCTCCAAAATCATGAGGATAGTCGAATAAAGTGATTTGCTGCTAAAAATGCCACTCTTAGAGTCCAATTGCTCGACTTATTCGGATCCCAAATTTTAATTTTTCAGAACATTGATTTTTCGACTTTCGACCTTTTCGATGCTTCATCCTAGATATGGCTTCACAATGTTATTAGGAAAGTTGTTCCTTTTTCCAGTCTCGTCATTTTGATTTTTAGGCGAAGTGATTTGAACAATTTGGAGGGTGATATTGATTTTTCAAGTTTTTTCTTTGTTCAGAGTATGTGACATTTGAGTGAATACGGCGATACGACGAAAGTGAAAATCTACCCCGGAAAGAGTTCCATTCAATTACTCAACATAATGTACGCAAAATATCACCTGCGAAATGGCGTCCTACAAATGATATGTTAATGGGTAGCCATCTCAATGTTTGCAAAAACTGGTGAAAAATAACACATATCGAGGCATTACTCATGTCAATCGGAATCAAATTGAGTTTCCTTTTAGATTTGAACATAACTTTTGATGTTCTTTCGAATGATATGTGACTTGCTACCGAAATATCAACTTTGAAAAAATCGATAAAGTAGGTCAAAACTGAAATTTTTTTTCAAAAAAAGTTTTCATATCCCCTAATGGTTCGACACACAAATTATGAACCCTTGGAGACCATTTTGACGGAGTTGTGCCATCCCTACTGCGCTAGTACAGAGAACGCGTTTTAAGATCTTGTATGTGCTTTATCAAACGCAACATGCGCACTCCTCATTGACAAATCCAAACCAGTATTGGATGTTTAGCTCTGGTATCAATTCCAGATATTTTTTTTTAAATGAACGTTTATACTTTCAGTACAACAATGGCGCCGGGCTCTTGTACGACGGTGACGTCAACGACGGCGATTTCTTCACGAACGAGGTGGTGTCAATCGCACTTGAGTGCAACGCAGCGGGCACGGCCTGGACCTGGATGGGCCTACCGATCTCACGGGTGGCATGCGCGTTCAGTCCGTAATCAAGAATAGCTCCCGCCATTATTACAGAACATTATTTTTTATTGTAAAAAAAGAGAAAATACAAATCGCATGCAATTCAGTACACAATACGAGCGTGTAATTGGAATATGCGGCTGAAAGCAGGAGATAGTGTAAAAGCGATGATATAATCAACTAGTCTCATCTGTCTTCTTCTGGTACAGGGAACCGAGGAGGAGTTCTCGGGAGGGACTCCAGGTGACTCTGCTCCGAGACTAGTTTCATAGATCACTAATTGGGTGTTGATAGAGGGGGGAGGGGGGAGGAGTAGACGAATTATTCTGGATTAAATTTAATGAATGGGTCTAACTAACGATAAACAGTGAACCTAGAAAGATCTAATTGTAATAATCTATTCTTGTAATATCTATAATGGAAGAACAATGAACATGGGGAGGTAACTCTTGCAAAACATCACCTGCGGGCGAGAGTCGAACCTGCCTGCGTCGGCATGCCAGTCAGACACCATGCCCATTAGGCCCATGCCCATTGACAGAGACTAGTGGTTGGGGCGCGCGCCTTTCTCTACCTCTTGCAAAACATCACCTGCGGGCGGGAGTCGAACCTGCCTGCGTCGGCATGCCAGTCAGACACCATGCCCATTAAAAACAAAAGATCATTAGGCTCGGTCTATTCATCTTCATATCCGCCAATCTCAGCATCAAATACTTCGGATATCCCTCGTCTACAGAGCTCTCGATCGATGTCACCACACAGGTGAAGTATTTTTCGAAAAATATTTAGATTCACAAAGTTCCAGAAATTCCCGCGCTTCAGCTTCTGTAATGAGAATCCGTTGAAGAGGAGCATTGTCGAGTTTGGTTTAGAGGAACACAATTAGGGAAATGAATGCTTTTCTTAGCACTGATCCCGCATTCTCTGCGATTTCGATGCTCATGAGACAGTACGAACAATTGGAGCAGAAAATTGTCACCAACGACGACTTTGGCATTGGTGAATCGACGACGAAAATGTAGAAACTCACGAGGATGAGATTCATGCTGAGGTTTAGTGTTCACAGCTCTAACTCGGAAACACCTGCATAGATGCATCAACTGAGCGACGCTGACCGCATACGGGGCGGGTATTCATTCACCGAACTCGTCAGCGAATGCACGTTCGCCGGCAAAACATGTAGCTCGTGAGTGTTTTCATTTTATCATCTGAAAGCATGTCCACATTTTGATGACAATTGAGTTGAGGTAAATATCGTCATTTGTTCAGATCCGATTTCACCCGTTTCCTGCATCCAGAATACGGCGTGTGCTACACTTTCACGAAGGATTTCAACGTCACCAAGGCTGGATCCACCCAAGGATTGCGCATGCTCATGACTGTTAATGTAATGTGCATCTATCCATCACGAGAAAACTCCTAATGAAAATACGTTATTTGCTAGGCAGAGACGCCACAATTCACATCTTTCGACTTCCTGCCCACATCCGACAGCACGAACATGTTTTTATACACTAGGGTTGCAGGTTCCGTTCTGATTTCGAACTGTCCGAGTTCGAGTCAGCCACCGAAAGAGTGAGGACACGATCTTTCTGTGACTGATCCTGCAACCATAGTGTACATATCTCAGCAAGAATGCTTAGAGAGCATTCGTAGTTGCGTGACTTATCCTTTCCAGTCGCGGCATTCTGCACCAGCCTGATGACTTCACAGACTTTACGAATAACGGTTTCAAGATTGCTGCCAGAACTCAGACCTCGATCGCCTTTCGACGAGTTAGTAATGATCAGTAGGGAAATCATCATCAAATATGCATTCAATATCGATTCGCAATGAGATCCAGAGTCATTTGTTTCCTGCAGGTTACCCACTACCGTGCGCCGGCACCCTACGATGAGTGCACCGCCGAAGGGGAGATGGGCGAGAACGACTACTATGCGGTGAGTCGGCAGCAACATTACTGCTGCTGTCACACATCTACAACAAAACCTCCGTGATCAGATCATACGACAACGTTTCAGAACAATACATACACGTACAAGTCGTGCCAGAATTCGTGTCTTCAGCGATTGGCATTCCTCACTTGCGGCTGCGTCGATCCACTCTATCTGAAGGCTGACGAACATGCGTATTGCTCAACTCCCGCTGACAGTGAGACTATTGATTGTTCTTTGAAATTTCCCCATGAGTTTTCAGCACTGTTTCTGTCCACTTCTAGTTTCTCAAAGCGTGCAGTTGTTTAAGCCTAATCAAAATTGTAATTTCTCAGTGATTTGTCTTGTGAATCTTCCCTCGCTGGTCTCTACGGCCAGAAACCTTGAGGGACACGGTCAAATTTGCGAATGCCGTCCGCCATGCGTCGAGCGCATCCTCGACATGACGCTCACCTACGGCGTGTATCCTTCGGCAAAGGTGAAGAGATCATTATTCGAATGTAACAAGGATTGTCACAAATGGTAAATTTCGTTAGTATTTCATCTTCTCACCTATCGATCTATATCGGTCACTGTAGAAAATACGCAACTCTGTATATGATTGGTTGGTACAATTGAGACTTGGATCCATAGCGATTGAGATACTAATAATGTGATTCACCGACACGACAACTTCCTTGCAGTACAAGGTGGCGGTGGGTACGCAGCCGCAGCGTGGAGCTCTACTCGATCGGATGGGAGGCGGTCGGCCGGGCGTGGGCGACGACGATGCTGATGACTATGACGTGAGTGGATGTGAATGATCCGATAATGCAAGCCGATGCATTGCAGAATCCCTCAACGACCACAGCGGTGAGCAAGAGCATGCGAGACTTTTATATTTTATAGAATTAGTAATCGTTTATGCCATATTTTGCTTTATCATAGGTATAATGAAATCGTACTGTAGCCGCCGACGACAACGACCGCGCCCTCGAACACGTCGTCGCCCGTGTGTGTGCCCACGCTCTTGATCGGTAATTTTCCAACTGCAAATGACCTCATGTGTGGATCAGAGCGTTAAAACATAGGGGCAGTGCAATGTTAAGGTCAGCCTTGTCGTCGTAGACAAGTACGCGCACTCGTGTCGTACCCAGTACGCCTACTTCTACAACAACCCTAAGTTCACGGTGATCGAGGGATGGCCGTGCCTCTCAACCAAGTACTGCAAGACGTAAGCGTGTATAATCCAGAAATAACTTTATCAAATGTGGTACTCATTGACATACCAATTAGGGATGTCCAATGAAGATGTGAAAATGGAAATGAAGATCAAATTGCGCGGTCGTTCCTTATGCCCTTCGTGAAGCGATTGCGTCGTTCAGTCTATTCGTGAATAGGGTTTTGCTCACAAATGGCTTTATTTCAGGAACGGGTGACATTTATTGAGCAAAACTTCGAAATTGAATCAGGTGCATGATGCACCGTTGGGATGAGATGACAAGCATTATGACCTTTTAGACTCAATTCAAAAACTTCAGCTGAATTAGAGCCATTCCATTTGCAGACCCTATTCATGAAGAGAATAATGAACGACGGCTCAACTCGCTCTTCATTTCTCTCTTCATCCCCTCATTTGACATACCTATTTCCAATTTGAGGTGCATAATGTTCGTTGACCCTGCGACACCCGAGTGGGACTGGCCCTGTCAGTACTCCGAGTACGAAGAATGCGAGATATACAATATCAATAGCACCACGAGTTTCCCGTGCACATAGCTATGCCTAGCTATGGTATACATAGCTATGCCTTGCTTGACACTAATCTATGTTGTCAGACGATACACAGTGAATATGTTTGCATCATTGGTTGACACCTTTAAAATCAAATAATACCGTTATAGTTTTTCCGTCTGTTCGATTTCGTTCCGACCGGAGTCAACATTCCGGCGATCACCAATTGGACTCTGGGCAAACTGCCTTCTGACTCTCGATGTGTACTCCTTGAAGCCGCTTCAACGGAAAGACGACAGTGTTTTCTCAGTGTTTTGACAGTGAGACTGCAACCGCATCTCGGTGAGCAGTACCGTCAAGCGGGAACACGATTAATCATTTGCTCTATTTCACTGTATTTTGCAGTAAAAAAACAGTAAAGACTGACATTTCGCAGTTGATGAAAACTAGCAATCTTTTGGATTATGGTTTTTCATCTCAGTATATAAAACGCATCTGGATGAAATTTCCATATGATTTTTCGAAACGCGAAATTGAAAAGGTGTTTTCGTGGAGGTTTGCGGCAAGCAAGCGCGGTTCTTGAATTCTCCGAAGGTAACATGCATTATTAAATGAAATAAAAATGTTTTTTGAGTTCATGTTGCATTCAATGCATGTTCAAATACGCTAGTGCTGCGTAATTGAGAGCATTCAAAAATATCGCGCTTGTTTGCCACCAAAATCCGCATAACACGTTTTCGATTTTACTTATTTCGAGAAGCTCTCTTGATTTGTTTCAGCTTTACTGTTTTTACTGAAAAATATAGTCAAATAGTGCACACAGTTCATGATACTCCCGCTTGACGGTAGAGAAGCCGATTACTTCTGATCAATCTTTGCATTGACCTGTCGCCCAGAGAAAGTAATCAATTTCATCCGGCTGAACACATTTATTGGTTACTTTGTGCTGAATCGCACCTAAGTGGAACAGTTTTTAACTCGAAGAAATTTGTGTCTCTTCAGAGCTCGCCCGACCTCACTCGCCTCGCCAGCAACCCACTCCTGCACAATGATTTCGTATTTTTAAAAAATCACTTTATTGATGTCAAATCGAAACCAGGATCGCCTAGAGCGCAGATATGATTCACATTTCCGATCACTAATCGGTTCCTTTCATCTCTACTACAACATCACGCTCACTCGCCGACCACAATTCTGGATCGGGCTCGTCATCACACCAACTTTCGTTATTGGCTCACTCATTATTATTGGTACATTCACCTTGCTAGATCTAGGCTTAGGGCTTGAACTTGGAATTCACTCGGAGCTATTGCTGAAACGCATAATAGGCATATTCAGCAATCTATACCCAATTTATTTCTTTTCTGCTCCGATACATGGTCGAAATGTGGTTGCTGCCAGAGGGGATACTACAGTTTTTCTTCGGTCAGGCCTCCGACGGCATCGGCCTGGGATTGGCTACGATGATGTCCATGATGGTGGGCAAATTTACCAAAGCTTCTTCCAACTATTCCACAAGCATTCGCAATTCACCCCGAGGATTCTTCAGCGAGGTCCTCTTGAACAATTATGAAGAAATTGGATGTATATATTGCTTTCTCAGGTAATCGTGGGCATTCTCGCTGATGCGATCGCCAAGAGCCAGTACATCCCCATCCTCGGTAAGTCACAAACTCTTGGAATGACTCGCCATGTATTTGGAATTGATCTTGGAATCAATTTGACATGAGCTTCTGATGAGCTTGGACTGAATGATGGTCGTTGAAGGTTGGTAAATTATCGCCGAGATCGTCATCATCACGCTGGCAGTGTTTGCGCTTCTTTCGGAGAAGGTAATTTCTACTCTCTTCAAACTGCGTACTCTCTGGCAGCTCTGACTACGAGAAAGCGATTGAAATAAGCAGATTCGTACATCGCTATTGGGCACAATTTGGAGGGAAAGAAGTGACTCAATTGGGCTACACTTTGGCCTGCCTCATCAGAAAACAAACTAAAAAGTAGAAAATCGATTGAGTCCGCGAAAATTTTTTTAAAAAGTAAATATAACACCATATTGAATTGAGGTACTCTGCTAGCTCACTTCTTCAATTGTAAATGCAACATGCCGCGAGTAAGTTATGAGCACGAGACGAATTGCTACGTTTTTATTTTCAGGTCGAAGCTCAACGATCTTCCCAACTCCAAGAGACGAATAGTGAGGGAGTGGCTAATCGAGAAGGGAAAATACTCCAATACCCTCCTCTTTTGTGTCTTCTTCCTTGCTCATGTCATCAATATTATCGTTCTATTCACTGCTTGATTTAAATCCGTGAAACTGTGAGTTTGAGATTTCTAGTTCGCATACGTTCCATCAATTTGTTGTTTTCAATAATATAAATATTTCGCGTGAAGTCGTTTGAATCGGAACGTAGAGATCGATTTATATCGAATCAGTGATGACGATTCAGAAACGCCACTTCTCAATCCGCTCGCTCTCTCGTCACGTCATTATTTTGAGTGGTATGGTGTGAGAAAACGTTGTTTTCTGCCTTTTCCTAATTGGACTGAGTTAATTGGTCTCATCACGAAAATGCTGGATTGATAGACCAAGATTATGGAAAACCAGTAGTAGTTTTCTTATTTGGTTTCCTGATGTCGGGGGTTCGAGCCCCGACCATGCCATTTTTTTGCTGGTCTTTGAGGCAGCGTCGTGCGAGGGCGCACTTTGATGAATTTTCTTGACTTTCTTTTTCAATTAGTTTGGACCCTTTTTTGTAAATCGAGAGAACGAAAAAGAGAATAGAGATACAATTTCGACAATTTTGCATCTCTTTAACTGGTAATTATCTGTTGGTGATTAGAGACTAGAGCGTGACCGGCCAATGCGATAGGCCGCTTCAACAACTATTCTTCGAAAATCAAAAGAGAAAAAAGTGAAAGTAAATGCTGTGTGCAAACACAAATACGCGGTTTCCAGCTTGGCAAATGAGTGCAAACGTTTCTTCTCAATTATTATCTCCCACAAAAGCATCGGCCCTCACACTAAACAAATAAAACAATACGCCTTTATCTAGAACGAGCATATACGTGGGATATTGCATCTTTCATATTCGATCAACAGCAATTCACTCCGTCACAACGGAATCCCGTAGGACAGATACCGGCGATGCACTCTATAATTATTTGGTTTTGTTTCATAGTGTATTGGAAACAATAGACCGGAGAGATGAAATGGCGAGTCCATTGATACCGACCTCCGATAATTTGTTCCTTTGGGCAGAGTGATCTCTTCCTTCTCGTAACGGCGACACATTCGTTGCTCACACACTGGAACCCGGGAGGGCACGCTCCAGAGATGCATGCTGCAATAAGATTTTTCCTTAGATATTGGTATGGATACTCTGTGTTATGAAACCGAGTGGACCGGGCGAAAAAAGTAGGTTAGTAGAAATCCAGTCAAGAAAAGGAACAACCTCCGATGGATCCGGTGCTCTCAGATTCGCCAGCGAGGGACGAGACGAGGAGACAAGCGACGAAGAGCGTAGTAAACATTTTTTTTTTGAACATTTGCGTAGTGAAAGGATTTGGGATTCAGAACATACCGTTGAATCAAAGGAAAATTGTGAATGTAGACGATTTGATGATCATCCTTTTATATGGACCATCGGATGTCTGATCTCGTTGTGGAGAGAAAACGTAAATGTACGAGAAACAGAGAAGCAGATGATCAAAGTCCCCTCTGAACTAGGGAAGACAAATCGGAATCCGACTCTCCTCATTTTACATGATCTTTCGTTGCTCTGACCGGCAAGAGATCACGTGAATTGCGTAGAGTTCCGATTTTCTATCGCAAGTCTGAGCAAATAGACCGAGTGGTCCATGAACGCTTGTGTGCACGGCTCTAGATGGAACGGCGACACATGTAATAACGGTTGAATAGAACATTTTGAATAGATGCGAATTCGAGCATATTTTTCAGATATTCTAGCACTTATTTTTAGTTATATTTCAGGAAAAAAGACACACATGATCTCAAAATATCTAAACCTCGAATTGCAGGAAAGAGGAAGTGAAAAAGAATTAGGAAAGTGAAATATCGAAATCAAAGCTGGACAAATCTGTCTAGAACTGCAAGAAAACGTTTGTTCTGTATGATTCAACTGATTACCGATTTAAACCAGCTAGAATTTTAAAAATCCTAATTTTGTCATAGTTCAATCGCGCAAGCATTAGTCAGTTTTCTTTAATTAAAGTCGCTTAATGAATATGCCATGTTCTCGTCACTGCTCTCAGCTTGGTTAATGGGAGATGATTAGTTTGTCAACCGTAAGTGTTCGGTTAGCTTTCTTATTTTTTTCTCATCGTAGATGTTATGGTCATCCTATCGCTGACAGACAAACTCAATATCGGTGTTATCTGGACACTGGAATTCTGTGCGATAGGCACGAATATTCTGCTCATCGCGTTCATTATTCTCAAGTTTGTGGGTAGGAAAGCGATGAAAGTTATAACGAGCGATGTCAGGACTCCCAAATCTATTCGAACTTATTCCGTGTTCCTGTTCAATAATGCTCTCATAGATTTAGCTACAGCGATATCAAGCTCTCTGTCTGTTGTGAGGTATGAACGTGTAATAATTTAAAGAAATTTTAAGAATCATTACCAACATATCATGAACATTTTGAGGATGATCGAAAATCGCGAAGAAGGCACAGTTATCTTTGTTTTTCTCGGTCCCTGTTCGCACATCAGTGAGAATCTTTGTCGAATATGTCAAGGTAAAGGTATTTGTCTGTCAAGTAAACCTGGCTCACGACATAGTGGATAGGCCTCTAACCGTTTCTCAGCCTTCCATGTCCATCTCGTGCAACACTCGACTGTTATTCTGATGATGTCATTCGCATATCGCCTGTACATTCTCGGAAAAGTCCGCTCCCATCCGCCCAGTCGCGCTCGAATCTGTCTGTTATGCTCAGTGTTGATCCTCGTGGTGCCTCTCATGGTGAGTTCGGGTTTGGTCCCGGATTTTGTCCCTTGTCTAGATTTGGAGCACACGTTTCTCTCTGGTAGAGTCTCAATTATATTTTTTTTTAAATCCTGTTATTATCGGTTGCTGGACAGCATTATTGTTCATCGGTGCAGACCAAAAAAGCTACGTTATTGAGCAGGCTACAGCTTCTTTCGAAGTGAGGAAGCGTTTTCATGTGGATGGATACTACGCAACCAGTAAGTTGTTTGTGCGCAATAGGATTGGCAAAGCGATACTTCGTAATGGCATCTCCTCCCAAGATTGCGACATACATTTAGGTACCGTATATGTATGCTCTGAAGGGATGATACGGAAAAGTAATTGGTTGTTGTATTTATCTCTTTCAAATCTTTGAAAGTGAAAGTTTTGGTACTAACCAGGGTTGCATATGATGATCACTTTCAGGAGCGCGTACTCTTTCCTGTCGATGTCGAGATCGCGCATGATCTGGATGTTTCCGTGATGTAGTTGCCTCTCGTGTTGATTTTCACTGAAATATTTTTTTTGTTTTTTTTTGCGCACCTTCCGAGACCCATTCCACTAATAATTTCAACATAGACCCATAATTGGACTATACATGGTCTTTCTCAATGATGCACTGAATGTCACGTGTAAATGCACATCATATGACTCAAAACAGTCTCAAACGGACTCATATTGACCTCGATGAACGGGGATTCATCGAGTTCAATAGAGGTTTTTTTTCGTTGGAGATGATTTGGAGAGATCTGATTGACACTCAACTCACACTGGTACGCATCCATTGTGAGGGTTGCTTCCGTCGGGATGGAGCGTCACGTCACTCTTGTTCTCGTAGGAATAGTATGCGAGTGACAGATAAGCGCATATCATGGCCGAGTGACGAGCAAGTGCAAGCTGACATTTCGACCGGTATTCTCACTCACTAGGTTATTTGACCGTATTCATACAAATTCTTGTAAACTGCTGGTGAAAGTCTTTCAAAAATCAATCTCAATCACCTTGTCTTTGTGCGACAAGCAGTGGAAGAATTCGAAAGTCTTCATGTACTCGATTGATATCATTAGGTCGACGAGTGGCCATAGTTTTGTCTCTACGGGCTTCGACGACATCTGTGATTCTTCAGGTAAGTTGTTCCTTCCATTGCAACTCACTTGCGATACATTGTCATGCGATATAGCGATCGTATTAGGAGGCGTATGCGAGGTCTCTGACGCTGTCGACAGTAAAACATATATCTTCGTTATCCGTGAAACTGGTATTGAAATATAGTGCAAAAGTCTGAAGCAGTGGAAAACTCGTTTGTACGAAGTTTTCATAGTATCTCGAAATTAATTCAAAAACTCACGGTCGCTACTTCCGCTGCTTGCGTTCGGAAGAATTTCTGTACAACAATATTAGTTTCGGGGTTTTCGAGACTGTCAATAAGTAGAGGGTTCATTCCTCCCATGACGCATCTATGGAAACGACAAGCACGACATTGGCGAACGCTGCCTGAAAGGAAACTTCGCTGTACGCCTATTGCTTGGATATTCTCTTATTTTTTCAATCGTATACATCTGTGCACACAGATGGGGCGCGGATCGAAAAAATATCAAAATTCCATTATTCTCTAGATTATTCAATATCGAGAAAAGAAATTTGCTTTCCTAGTTACCAGAAATGCTTCTCAGTGTAATGCATGATATAATATATATTCAATCTCCTCTCTAATAAAAGCTATATTTCTTGGTAATTTGCTCACCAACCATCGGTCCGACACAGTCCAGCGTTTAGCAAGTTAGCAGGACGCGCTCTAGAAGCACCGTCCGCCGGAAAAAGTTCTTGCACGGCGAGCAGGAAGGAGCCTACAAACTATTTTTTCCTCTTTTTTTAAACTGACTGATTTTGCTACGTGGCCTCAGAATTACGTGTAAATGCGTGTAAAACAGACATGAAATGATTCTTACATCATAATGATAGCCGGTAGCTGGTAAGTTGCATGCGCAGCAAAATGTTGGGCAATTCTGGCGCTGAATATTGAGTAGATCGACTCTAATAAATTTATGTGACGGGTGATTTATCCCGACATGTATTGCACAAAATAAACATTGAGAGAAATCTGGAGCGCCTACCTCATCGTCTTGCCTCGATATCGACATCTCCTGAAAATAATCTTGGTAGTAGGCAACAGTGATACCCAATAATAAAAAAAACTCCCCGCCTCAATTCGCAGTTTCTCTTGTCTCTCCGACCGTCGAGAGGGCATTTAAATTAAAGAGAGACTCAAATAATGGGTAAAACTAGTAGTGCACATAATATAACAAGAATCGAACATTGGAAATGTTTGCGATACGTCTGATTCAATCTCAGATCAAAGCCTTCTTCGTGCAATTTCCTATAATGCTGAGAGCTCGGAGGTTCAATAAAATGTTGTTATGTGTCAATCGAGTGAGCGCGTGCAAAATTCTCACAATCACTCAGAATAGGAAGGCCAGTTTCGGGAGAAATCGTACATGAGAAAAATATTGTGACTTGAGCCTGCTGACTGCTGTTGCGATGGCCTATGTGCGCAGATGTAGGCCAGTGATATGACGAGACGGTGGAAAAAAGAGAATGAGACAATGAGAGAGATAGAGAGAGATAGAGAGAGAGATAGAGATAGAGATAGATAAACCGAGAAAAGAGATAGATAGAGAGAGAGAGCGAGGAGAGAGAGAGATGGAGATAGATAGACAGAGAAAAGAGATAGATAGAGAGAGAGCGGGGAGAGAGAGAGAAAAAGATACGAGTGCTCGCCACCTCATCATTCCCTCTCCATCTCTACCAATTCTTACTTCCCGGTTGCCTTTTCACTTCTTCGGCCACTCGCTGTACCTTTGTGCACTTGAAGAGAAGACGCAGAGTTCATGTGAACCCTGTGAATATTTCGGAGATATGATCACGATTAGATGTGACAGAGGAGTTTATCTTTTTTTATTCTGCTAGAAATCCGGAAAACTCCGTGTTGTTTCGATTGTTTGAATATCCAACGAAAGTATTTTATAGATTCTGAACCATTAACCATTATGTAGAATCCATAATGGAAATCAATATAAAACCAAATGAAAAAAAATCGACATGGTTTGAATATATTATCAATGACGTGTCATACAGGCCTGTCAAAGTGTGTGAAGGACGAATATATGTATGTGATAAAATCTATTCGACTATTGTTTTTTCAACCGGATTGATGTAAAAAAAAACATGCGCTAAAATGGGCTTCGCTAATAGAGTCTCGTGAGATATAGTGATGATGAGTACGACTTTTTACAGAGAGCACATCATTAGCAATACACAGTTGAATTCATGTGACGGACCGGATATGAGTGAGCATGAGTAAGTTATACGACTCATATCATTGGCTTTGAGTTATCGTCGTCACTTCGTTTCCGTCGCTCAAGAGTGTAGGCAGAAAGGATATTTGCTTTCTGATAGCCCGACGATACTCCGTGCTAGAAAATATCTTTATTTTTGCATCGTCGGTACAGTTTTCTCCAGATTCTGTAGAAGTTCAAACCAACCTCGTCAAGTAGTACACACTCATCTTGACAGAAATTCCGAGGTTCACAGGAATACCGGCAAAGCAGAGAACTGATAGTCGCATGTGTTCTATACGACATTAGTATGAGGGGTATGAGATGCCTTTGATTTGAGAACATGAACGGGGGATAAGGATAACTAGCCTGGAAGATCAAGAGCGAACATGACAGCCACGATCATTTGGCTGGTCGCCCATCCCAATACATCGAAAGTGGTCACAAGAATAATGGTACGGAAGATTCTTCGCACGCTACTCTCTTCAAGCAGGTCTGCTGCAAGTGTGTAAAGATAACACAACTGGAAAACTTTTGTGATTGTCTTTGTGATTCGTCTAACCGTCGATAGCTATTACGGATATTGATACAGGGTAAGTCGCGACGCTAATTTATCTGGTGTCTAACCTCTGGATTTGATCCTAGACCAAGTGAGTGCGTATACGATGGCCGCAATAACGTCGACCACGGCGATCGCTCCAGCCCACCAGGACACGCCGCCATCGTGAAATGCATCTGGTATCTGACATAACACCGGACTGAAAATATATGTATCATATACATATTACGTTGATATCAATGCAACAACAATAAACTTACTGCTCCCGATAGAAATGAAACATGAGAAAAGCGTTAAAGGCGCAAAACGAGAAGATGACGAAGAAATGCGCCTGGAAGATCAAGATAATAATAAACACACGAAATAATATTGCTCAAAAATCAATATCGATTCATACAGTGAGATAGACGCGCGCGTTCGACTGTTGGTATCGATTCGGCGCAATGACACTCAGCAATCGGTCAACGCCAATCGACAACACGGCAAACGACCCCGCTGCGCAGCCCATTTCCGGAACGAACTGCAAGATGGATACACAGCCGCATGCTAAAACGGAGGATCTGCTGACTGAACGCTACCATGATCATACTGCAAGTCCAGCTGTGCATGGTTGCGCCTCTGTAGATAACCGTGGCCACAGGAAATATGCCGAGCTGAAAGAATAACACATTGATTGACGCCGACGCCCAGCGCCGTAGTAATTCATGTTTATTTTTTTGGCTTGAACTATTTCGATTATTAGAGGAGTCAGCCGGATCGAATTTTTTAATGCGATTTAGCTCGTGTAAACACGGCAACTTTCCACCCATGGTTTGGAGAAGCCACTAAATATTACTCTACGATTTCTCATCTGGGAGCAAGCTGGCAGGTACACCTTGGTCGGACAAAATTTACTGACGGCCTTATATCCCAAACCTGAAAATCACACTCTCTCTAAGAAGCGATATTTATTAGATCCTATGTCTACATCCTTCCGTACCTAATTCCGTATTATCATAATGAAAAGAGGAACCTGGTGAAGGACATCGAATAGAGCACAAGCTCCTATCAGGATGTTACAAGGCGATCGAAGCGAACTGGAATCATTTTATTACATTATCAGCTCATTCAACAACATACGACTACGCTTCTGAACACTGAAACATCTATTCACAGTTTGCTGAACAAAATTTACGTTATCTACATTCACAGTGCGAAGATAAATATTTTTCTGAATTACAGAAATACCCATACCTCGTCCGAACAGTGGTGTAGAGTAGTATGGAGTTTGAGACGACGCCGATTGCAGCGAGAAATGCGTAGATTGTATAGAATATTCTTGCAGCCAACAAATATCTGACTTCAGCCAACATTGCCACAACGTTTCGATGCTCACTGATAACTGAGCGTCGTTCTCCCTCGATAGAGTGAATATTATGAGTTCAATCTGGTCTCTCGGGAATCTTCAAATAATGAGTGTAAGACAAAACGATCGGTTCAGTACCCTGTCTGAGCATGATATGGAGGATAACATTTGTATTCCATTGATTTTTTAAGCGTGGTACCTCCACGGAGCACTTCTCATTAGTAAAATCATACGCCGTTATCTGTGTGTAATCACATTGTATTGTATGGATTCGATTTGTTTCGATGCTGTACAATAACGGTGGTGTATCACGAACGCAACTAGTCAACCAGACTACAAGCTAACATAGATCAACGACTGAATGTAATACATATTTGCACAACCATATGAACGAATTAATGATGAACGGGATATGTCACGTATTTCGAACAACTATGAAAGGGGCGTGCTTGAGGGATAGCTAACTGAGTGCTGAAGGCAACAATATTACTTCGCCCGCAAACACCGGACTGTGAATATGTGGGGACATGAAGTTGGGGGAGAGAACCAGCGCGGTTAGTGCCTCCGGCGTGAATATTCTGGGGGACAGGGCGGATGGAGAGAGGACCAGAGGAGAACCGACGAGCGGATTCCCGATGATCGGGCTTAGCATGAATGGCGAGAGAATGAGTGGCGTGAATGCCTGTTGTGATTAATGACGTTGATAATTCCTGCCAGCTCAACCCTGCATATCAACACAAACCTGTGGAGAGAGGATGAAGGGAGAGAGCGCGAATGAAGATATAACAAATGGATTGAATATTCCTGCAATTTGCTCCCATTTGTATAACATTGGAGTTTTTTTGTAAATCTTATTTTTAAAATTAAGTCCGCAACTCTCCTCCCTGATACCCTGGTAGATGGATGATTATACTTGATTGATTTGAACCCTACCGGGAAGGGGAATGAAAGGGTGAAGGACGCGAGGGGTCATGATGACTGGCGAGAAGGCAAACACGGTCAGAAACAACGGCGATGCCACACGGGGAGAGGTCACGGTCGGTGAGAAGAACTGGGGCGAGAGCAGCACTGGACCTGTTGGAGTGTTGATTGATCGAGACTCTCGACTACTGTACTAACTCTAGCACTGAATTGACTCACAGCCACCGTGCTAACTCTAACATTCATTGATTCACAGCTGATTCAAGAGCGCGAACAACAATACCTACTAAAACCAATCGAATTGCTTCACAGTCTCTTAGTGCATACATAGTGTCGAATTATGCCAGAGATGGAGTAAATTTAGTCAAGAGAAGCAATACTTACCAAAGATCGCCGGCGAGTTGATGATGGACGAGAAGACGAGAGGTTGGAGGATGCTAGGTTGATTGATCGAGAGAGTGACGGCGGGAAACAAAATTTTACTATTGGTTATGGTGTCTGACCGAAGCCCGCTATATCGCCGGTTCGAGCCCCACGATCGACCATGTTTTGCAAGATGGTAGAGAAGGCTCGCGCCCCAACCACTAGTCTCCGCCATGCGTTCCGGCGGTAGGCCGCCCTGGCCTAGTGGAAAAAATTAAAAAGTCGGAAAAATTTTCATCTCAAAAAAATATGTCTATAGGAGTTTCTAGTTTTTTTCGATAGAAAATACACAAAATACTTCAATACAGAGGCCTGCTTATCGAATCTTCATGTGTACCTGGTAGATGTTTATCGAAAATGAGCGGAAACACGAGATTAGCCACGGTTTTCTTAAGATTTGGATACGGCCACCGTGAAAATATGCCCCGCAAAGAGTCTCATTGTTTTCTCCGATAAAAAATACACAAAATACTTATTTTATTTATTTATTTATTTATCGTACACCACTGAAGGTGCTTCAACAAGTACAGGATGTACGAGGAAATATAAAGTTAGTAAGAATACAACAAAGGGAAGGATGCGTGTAGAAAGAGGACGGGGTAAGGGAGGGGAGGGGAGGGGAGGGGAGGGAAGGGGAGGGGAGGGGAGGGGAGGGGAGGGGAGGGGAAGGGAGAGGGGAGGGGTGGGATCGATCTTCTCATGGAGTCACACAATTCGAGTATCGAGGAGAGGGAGTCTCGTAAACGGATGGAGGAGTCCGCTTATCCAGTGTATGTCTGACTGGATATAAGTGTATGACTTGACGAGGTAGATCGAAAGATGGAAGGGAAAAGGAGACGGGAATGGATGGGGATGGATTGGAGGGAAGCTCAAAGATTCGAAACTTCTATTCCTAAAACACGAGGTAAGTCAGGGTGTTTAAATAAGTGAACCTTAATAACGGGGATTGACAATTTGGGGTTACAAATCAGATGCAATTTATTTAATAATCGAGCGGTTCTGTGAGAAAAAGATACTTTGAGATTCTCTCTCTTGAATGAGGGTAGATGAAGGACAAACGAACCATTACGTCTACTAATTGCACGATATGTGTAAAAATGTGTAGGTTCTAAGTCAACAAAATGGGCAAACATTTTGAGAGCTAAGACAATATCAATCACAATACGACGAGTATACAAGGTGTTAAGTGAATAGAGAGATAATCGATCAGAGTAGCATGGAATGATAGGTTCTACTCTGGAGCAACGAAAATGTTAGAGTCTAGTAAACAAGTGTTGTACTTTCTCTAATTTCCGAACAAGACCTTTGGATGATGGGGACCAGACAGGGGATGCATATTCTAATACAGGAATAATGAATGACTTGAAGGCTGAGATGTAAGGGGAAGGAATAGTAAGGAGGTTGGATGATCTGTATACTTGCTCGCTCTACTCGCTTAGTTACCCCCCTATTTCACACATTCTTTGTTCTTCTTGTTCCAACCACCTCCCCCCCACCCCTCCTCCCCCACAACAATACCACCTGTGCGGATAAATCTATTCTATTCTATTCTAACTGATACTACGAAATAGGAGATAGACAAGTGAAGTTGATTTATGGCAAACAATCTTTATATGAGAAGCAAAGTTCAAGAGGGGATCGATATGGACACCTAAGTCACGAATAGAGTCAGAGATTGCGAGATTTGTAGAGAGAAGAGAGTAGATGGTTCGGGGATTATTTCGTCCTATGTGAACTATGTTGCACTTTTTCTCAGCAACTTCTAACTGCCATGTTTTGCAGTATTCCGTGAAACCCAAAATCCCGTACTGAAGTTGAGTGGGGGCGTCGGATGTAGAGAGTGGATCGAAAGTAGTAAAGAGCTTGATATCGTCAGCAAAGAGCCGACATGAAAGTTTAGGGTAGGGGGAGAAAACCTTAGGGAGATCGAAAGTATAAAGCAGAAAGAGGATAGGACCCAATACTGTCCCTTGGAGGACGCCTGAGACAACAGCTTTCTCAGAAGAGAGAACATTGCCTATTCGCACTCTGAAACTCCTTTCGGAGAGGTAACGTGAGATCCAATTTAGCAAGCAACCACGAATTCCAATCGATTCTAATTTGAGCAATAACTTATTATGAGAGACCTTATCAAAAGCCTTAGCTAAGTCAATATAGGCAACATCAACACAAAAGTCGCGATCGATCGTATCACGCCAAGATTGGGTGCAATCAAGTAGTTGGGTTACGGTAGAACGCCTGGAGAGAAAACCATGCTGCTCGGGGGGAATTACATTGTGGGAGGTACACCAATCGATAATCGTGGGCTTAAGCAGTCGTTCAATATAGAGTTTTTTTACTTCAATATAGAGTTCTGCTTATGAAATCTTCATAGGTAGTCATATCGATGTTTACCAAATTGAGAATAATTTTAATTTTTTGAGTTATAACTCGCGTTTTAATAGCTCAAATCAAGTTTCCTTCTAGAACTCAGTACGACACTTTCACGAAACTGTGCCACTTTGACCCCATGTCCCTACGGTAGTACAGAGAACGCGTTTTAGCTAGTGGTGCCGGCGATCAGCACTAGGGACCCCTTCTTCAAGAAAAAAATAAGAGAAGAATCGATTTTTTGTCATCCGTGGACCCTGCCCAGGTGTACCGCTATCTCATGGAAGGTGTGTTAAAGAAAGAGATGGTGGATTTCTGCAACTTTGATATTCATATTTTGCACATTTTTTGAACACCGTAAAGGGCTTCTCTGAGCTAAAAAGTGTCGACACCCTGTGCAGATCCGTAGAGATACGGAGCGTTAGCGCGGAGCTCTGGTAGGTAAGTGTCAATCCAAGGAACATCGGGGAAAGTGATCACATCAGACCCGAATCTTGCAAGATCGCAGAGCTAATCAGGGATCGGTTGAGTGCCCTTTCACATTGCAAGACCTTATTAATTGAGACTTGTGATTACAAAACGTTCGAGTGTAGTTGTGAAAATTGGAAGAAAACAAATCCTGAACATCCACAGTTCAACCGGAGTGTAATGACAGGCAAAGTAAGTCCTATCACGGAACAGAATCAGAAATGTTTCAGCGAATGCCAGTTCCAGATTGAATGAAGCGATTGCCATTACTCTCCTAATCTAATGACGTTAACCTAATAAACAGAGTTGTTTTTCGCTATGAGAATCATCACCATCGTACCGTGTTGTTATCATTGTCTGTGATGAATGAATCGAGCCTTCTTTTCCGCGCTCAATACCTTCACGATAGTTTCATTTTCAAACCGGTATGTGCGATTGTATCAGAAAGTAAGATACTATTGTTATTTTCACTCTTGAATAAACTCAGCAAGCAAACTTTCGCAGTTAATATCCTTCAAGTTATTGCTTGCATTGACTGCCATTTTTCTGCTTTGGACGATCAGAGAATACGAGAGGTGAGAACACTCGAAATTCGTCGACAAAAATGCTATTTAGGAAAATTCTAGTCCATCAAAGTATGTCCAAATTGCTTCGTTATCATTATTACTACATGTGCATATTCATGACGTTCTGCTGCGTTGATTTCTCATTGACTCTCTTCAGTTACCCATCAAAGTATTTAGAAATATTTTTCCGGGGTCTAATTGTATTCAAGGAACGTACACGATTACGTTATATCGAGTGTCAATCAATTCATCCGACGATACCCTCTAAATCTATCCGTCTTTGGTAATGATCATGATCAAAAAATTCCGGACACTAATTATTCAGGAACAATTTGCTCAATGTGCATGATGTCTATCGAGAGATTGGTTGCTTCGCGGAATTTTCGAAATTATGAAAACTCTTGCCGAAATCCGATCTACTTCAGAGTTCATGTTAGAGAAGATAGTCTAGTTGATACTACAGGGTGCGCCATAATTATGGCTACTAAATTTCAAAATATTAAATCTCGAATCCTAATAGATACAACGAGGTTTTGAGTTCTTAGTATTGTTGAGAGTTCCACATACTATAACTATTCGGGGTTTCAAGTGATCTGGTTAATCCTCGTTTTAATTAGATTTCTTGTATCTGACCTTTCATTGTTTTTGAGTGTTGCGTCACTGATACACTTGGTTGTGAACATGGTACTTTCAAACCGATAATCCATGGGCTTAATAGGCCATACTATTATAATAATGAGGTCATGTGCAATTGAGGATAGAAAGATCTATCTCGAGCTTCAATCCTCTAGAACGTGAGGGCACCAGTCAGATGACCCTACACACACGTATTTTAGTGATAATCGGAGACTATTATTCTGGCTTCGAATAACATCAGATCTTTGAAACCTCGCATCAGCAATGTTTCCTAGGAGTATTTCATGCACAAAAAATTAGAAGGTGGTCAGACCAAAAATAGACGAAAATTGGCTCATCGAAGTTGTGAGCAGATTCGCAAGTCCGCGACTTTAATTTTTTGATCGAAAAAATATTTGTTTGATCAGGCCACAAATCTTCAATATTCAGAGTCATGCTTAGTAAACTTGATAATTTGTTCTCTAATTAGACCATCTATTTTAACAGCTAGACTCTATGAGTAAAAGATAAATCACGAAAAACTGAAAATCGAAAACAAATGTTAATTTCAAATTGTGAAGGAAACCGAGCGCTATTTGATGCCATCCAATAACACATATAGTGAGGTTATCATTCCCTATTGCTAATGTGTTGACATGGATCGCCTTCATGATTGTCTGTGAGAGAATGGACAAGTATGTCATTTGAATAGAGAATTCCTTGTGTAGAGCCTTTTCGAAGGGCTTCGGAAAATTAATTAGTGGTCAGCGCACATACAATCAATTATATCTTTCTCGGTGTAATTCTATAGATGTATGGACGACCTTACTATGTTACTAGTTCGAGAGTTGAAACATGACTAGTTTTGCAGTAGCCCTAGTCAAAACTAGTAATTCTGCTACGGACTTCACACCTCCATCAAAGTACACTTCCGATCGTTACCAGAAGTGACGAAATCAATGGATAGTCAACCCATGTCAATTTTTAGGATGTACATACCTTCACTAGAAACTACTATGAACATCAAAACATAGCTGTTGATTTCAGCCAAATAAATTGCCTTCGAAAAAAGTAGCTATAATTATAGAGCACCCTGTAATCAGTTTCTTGATCAGGCCATCATGGTGTTTTTGACAATCCCTTTCACATTGCCTGGTCACGATTTCACGGCGACATTCGCTGTTTCCACTTCGGTTCCTGCAAGCGGAAAACTTGTCTACCACTTGACCGTCGTCCGTCTCTTATTTGTTTTTCTTTCTCGATGATTCACTTTCTCAGGCAATTATGACGGTCTACGAGTTAGTCACAATTATAATTATTGAATATCTATCGAGATTGAACAGTAAACGATTACAGCAGACCAGTTTCAGCCTCACCGAAAGGTTTAGAGTTTTTGGTCTTTTGCACTTCGACTGGCGTTTCAGATATCAAATAACTGAAAATTGTCGAATGCTGGAGCTGCTAAGGCCTCTCGCTCGGTTGGATATTAATTTATTTTTTTACTAAAGATAAGAAATGGAAGCAACACAAGTTGTCAAACAGTGAAATCTGTGATTTATTTGCAAAAGACCAAAAACTCTAAACCTTTCGGTGATCACAGATTTCACTGTTTGACAACTTGTGTTGCTTCCATTTCTTATCTTGTGTATGGTCGAATGCTGCAAGATGAGCCATGCTATCCGATATTTGAGGAGACAATCACATTCGTACAATTACAAGAGATATTCTTGCCTGTCCATTCATGCGACAGAAAAAGTGGCATATTACGAAATCTCAATTTGAATTTCTCATATTCAGGAATGCGCGTTACAATCGTTTCGTTCAACTCAATTCCAACAATGCGTCCGCTACGGATTTCGTTGCCCGGTATAATGTGGAAATCATGAGAGGATGGTAGATCACTTGCTGAAAAAAATACCGCTCATGTTTTGGCTGATTTCGAAAAATTTATTGTGTGTTTTGATAGCAGTCTTGCTTAAATTGTATTATATTTTGAAAGTGAGTGCTATGTAATATGACTGTTGAAAAAAGTTTAGTTCACGGACAATAGTGTTTGTTATAAATACATCATAGCTTCTGTCAACTCATCCATTAAATTATCGGACAGAAGAGAAAAAAAAGTACTGACGTCTTAGCGAATAATAAGCATGAACTATTCACTAGACGCTAGTGAATAGTTCACGAAATATCCACAATATCAGAGTCGATGGTTTTAGATTGTATCTTCGAAAAAAAATACAACAATATTTAATATAATAAAATCGCTGCCCAAACATATGTTAAAACGATTGACAAATAGTGATTATTGTGCATCAGAAGTAAAATCTGATAGCATAGGGAAAAGATGACAGAAAACACTCATCGGTGCATTAGTGAACATCAGAAATCAACTTAATATCATAAAAGAAGATTAAATGGCAGTGAAAGCTTTGACATTTGCGATAATGTTTTTTTCTCGATATTTATCTTTTCTTAAATGTCCAAATGTCCTTTATCGACATGCACCAATAATACACTTTCCTAGATTCCACCGAGGACGCATATCTTTGATGTACAGTTTCATCAAAGACATTATAGATATCATTTATGCATATTATAACACATTTTTTATGGGAAACAATAGAGCTGAAAACGTTTAACGTTCATCGGCATTAACTGACGTGCTTTTTGATGAAATGCTAGTGAATTGGTTTTGAGAGGTTGATATTACTAACACTTCATGATTTGCTCGAAAAATCGATAGTGCTGCTCTGAAAGAGACAAGTGGAACGGTTGAAGGAGGAGTAATGGAAAATCTGGCCGGGGTAAACAGGCGAATGTGCCCCATGGGGATCTTGAACAATGCAACGATTCCGAAATTTGAAAGCGCAACGTTGTCTTTGAGCCGAGATACGCACCCTCAAAGTTTCTACAGGGCACAGGAAAAATGAGGAGAGGATGATGAGAGGGGCGAGAGGAGAGGAACGGATCGCTCTGCTCTTCTACCGTCGCGCTGACCTCGTTCACTTCCTTCTACTGATCTACCGTTTCCCTATCATTGCATTGGGCTTTCGCTGTGAGAGTCTCCGTCATTCCTCCTCCTTTAAAATAAAAATTCAAAACATTGTGTACATACCTCCTGTAAGGTTCGATATAAAATAGAACGATCAGCGGTGAAAATATCGCAGTAGTCTCGGCAATCTGCAATGTACGATCGCTTTTTAGTAGTAAAATATATTCCATAAACGGTGATCTAAACGAAAGTAATTATCCTCAATTCGCGTCCCATCTCGCCGATCAGTGATACGAGAGAGCATGCTAATCGAGAAGAGCGCTGTCTCGAGCTACCAGCGTTACCATAAAGGTCGACGATTCGAGCGCGGGACTGTGCACAATATCGAAGAATCCGAGAAAGAAAGTGACGAGTGCAATAACATGGATGAAAGGAAGTGAAGCTTGTGCGGTGAGCATCTAAAGTATTTTGCTCATCAGGGAATCTTTGATCGGCTACCGAAAGAAATTTCCGGTGCATATCCCTGGTGCGAGCACTGAGCGTGCTCGCTTGTGCAGCGAGCGATGAGAGAATTCGCGATCTGCAAAGGACTTCCGCCAATATTTCCCTATTAGTGCTAGTTGGTGATGACAAATCGGCCTTGACTCTTTTCCTCTTGTGTAAGATCTCGACTCGTCGGGGAAGAGATCACTCTAATTGAGGAAATTCAGATTCCGATTAGTCATCATCTATGCACGCGAATGCTTGCCTGATGTACAGATTGACCATGTTCAATGGCCAAGTGATAAATCCCAAGATGAACAGAACGAGAATGAAGCCAATCGACTGAATGCCCTCGAAACCTGAAGTGGCATTTGGTCCGGAATCCCGCTTCAGAAATTATCGAACCTGATACGATTTGATCGGCCACTTCGTATTCCGGATGGTAATCTGTCAGCATCTTCACTACGACGATTTCTTCTGCTCTCGCAGAGAAACATGATAACTGAAATGGAATGGAAGTGCGCGGAATTTAGGAGACGATCAGTACCGTCAAGATAATGGGAATGGGTAGTGAGATGCCGCAAATGAGCCCGAATGCTTGCAGAGCTGTCGGTGACTTCCCACTTATCATCATCAGTCGAAGTACTAGAGACGCAAGGATTGTGTAAAACTGAGAAAAATGATGTTCTGATAAGATACTGCAGAATAAATATTACCGTGGCGCAAGCGCCTCCGTAAGCCATTACGACCGATGCAAAGCATGCGTCAGCGCCAAAATACCCGCATGGACCATACGTCATGAATAGCACCGTCTTCCATTCGATTGGGATGAGTCTAGAGCGAGGTTGAATAAAGTTGTAGGTCTTAATCTGATAGAAACCTTTGCATGGATGCAGAGTTGCCAATTGCCGTATATAGGTCGAAAATGGCGTGAGTCTTCAACATAATTCCAAATGTTGAAAATTGAGCCGGCGTATTTCGAAGTACGATGAATGCAAATAATATGTTCAATGAGATTGATAGATTAGCGAAACAGATGTGAAAGTAGAGAACGGCTGACTGAAGCATCGTGCTGAATAATAATATGACGACGATGAAGGGAAATATATCAGCGTTGCGGTATTTAGACACGGTAGATTTGTACTTCCGCGACACGCCCATTCGCCCTTCTTCCCCTTCTTCACATATACCGATAATACGAAGTAGATATTGACACTCCGAGTATCCGCATATTACGTTATCGGAGTTGTTAGAAGGGTCATCAGAACGATGATATAGCTTCAATATTTGCAACACGAATGGTTGTTATCGACATTACGACGAATTTATCGCGCGTCGGGCCTATGAGCATATGATACAACATACTTAAACGAGAGAAAAAACATTAGATAAATACTAGCATATAACCGATAAACAGACAAATTCGGAAATGATGCACTAAGGTCAACGTTTGGTCCGAAGGTCGACCTTGAAAGCACCATCTCCAGAATCAATTTCCTCGTCGCGCACTTTCAGTAGCAGGTGGAAAATAGTATCCCTTGCTCGATTTCGCAATCAGACGATGCTGAAGAAACGGTCAGTGAATACTGTGCCACATGAAAAAAATGTGATTCAGTATGTAACGAAAAGTTTCACGAAAATTTTGATCGGAAAAACATTTGTTTTATATCCTCCAAGGACATGAATGTGATGGAAATACACCTGTTTTAGCGTTTTATTGTGATAATATGCATTGATATTGACTGCGTGGATAACTCATGTTCGCACACACTTTCGCATCAAAGAATACCGGTCGATTATATAAAAATGTCGATGCCGTATATGATAATCTAGGTTATTCTAAGAAAGAACAAAACACGTCAATAATTATGTAAAAGAAAGAATGAATCACAGGCGAGAAAAGTTCATGAACTTCCAGTGTTATTGGACTTTTTGGTGGGAAAATATTATCAAAACACATCGACGCCAATAATAGTAGTATTTATCAACAGTACTTAATAGGGAATGGTCAAAGTCGACGGAAACGAATCTCAAATCGGACTACAGGGGTTCAAAGGGAATGGTGAGACATGAAAAAAACCGTATTCAAAAGTAGCTAAAGTCACTTACTGAAAGTCGAAAAATTGTGGCGAATTTTTTCAACATAAAGGTCCCCCCTTATGTGATTTTTTTCAAGAAATTGTTTTCATTTGTTTTTCGCACAGATCGGTTATAATCTGGAAAGTATACTGTTTCAAGCCAAAAAAATTTCTTGAAAAAAATCACATGAGGTTGGAAAAAAATCGTCACAATTTTTTTTTTAGTAAGTGACTTTAGCTACTTTTGAATACGGTTTTTTTTCATGTTTCACCATTCCCTTTGAACCACTGTAGTCCGATTTGAGATTCGTTTCCGTCGACTTTGACCATTCCCTATTTAGTTACGGATACTAACCAGTATCTCCAGCATACTTAAACCAGTCATTGAATTCCTCTTCTCATTCAAATTTCTTTAGCGAATTTTATTCCATTCTCAAGAACGAGCGAGGCGCTGACACAGCAACTGAATAGAAAATAATTTTTTTTAAAACAGAATTTTTTTGTTGATCAACTTACGAATTATTTTTTTCACGAATTATGTTTGTTTCAGCAAGGTTTCTGTCCGCATCTCTTGCCCGTGTGTGCACTTCGGATCGAAAGCCTGAATTCAAAATCATAGGATAATCCCCAGTATTCGTCACGGCATCTGCACTCTCCGACCTAAGTTGTGTAATTCTAGCAGTACAGTTCGCCACTCGACTCTACATTCTGAACAAGTACATTTTGATATTTGAGCGAATAATATATATTATTTTGTATAATATGTAATAAATATTTTTTTCAGACCAATATTTTATTCTAACCAAATGGGCTCATATGGTTTGTTTAGGCTCTGAATCTGGAATGAAGAAGAAGAAGCAGGTGTTGTTCGCCCACATTCATCAGATTCAGTAAATTCGACGACGATGTCTACTCGTATAATTTTCGTCTCAATGGACCTACAAACAGTCATCTCGATATTCCTGTATATTCACTTCTTTGTCTAAACTTCGCTCAACATAATTTCGTGTATCTGTCTACTTAAAGAATCTCCCAAATTCAAGCAAAGTTTCGCAACTACCTTTTATACAATCAGGTAGGTATACTTCTCCCCCTTAATCCGCTATCAACATCATCTGCCACGGAGCTAGAAATTTGGATTACAAAAAAAATAATTTTTAAAAAGTACTTTGTAGGATGCTCAACAAAACTGTGTTTTCAGAATATCAAAAAAATCGAGTACGGCAGGGTGCAACTCGCCGAGACCTAAACAGTACAAATGAAAAATAATCATAAGAGACGAATCGCGAGAGAGTTGCATACTCTCTCACCGGTCAGAGTGTCGAGAGAGCAAACCGTGGTATCCTACCATTGGAGAGGAAAAGAGTGGAGTGGGGAGAGGAGAGAGTCAACAACCCTTCTCTCCTCAGTCCGCTCTCGCTCCCTCTCTTTGGTAGGGTGCCTCGTTTCTCTCTCTAGTAAGCTATCTGGACATGGTTCCAGTCGAGCACTTAACACTTTTGTTTTCCCTTGTTGTTATGACATTGGTTCCATAAGGTTGGGGCCCGATGGACTCGTTTCGAAACGCACAATTTGGAGTGCTGGAAATGTTCTGCAAAGACCTGGTTCAGATATAACCGTGAACGATCTAAACTTGGATCTTCTTTTCGTGCCCATTTTCCTGCTCTCAGAGAGCGCATTATATTGCATTGGACTTGCATGTCGGATTGGTATACCGATGCGTCTCTTATTAGTGAGTGAAGTTGAGTGCAATTGTTTGAGTAGAAATAATTTATCTGAAGGCCTTGACAGTATTTGTGTTCACAAATACGGGAGTGGCCATTCTCACTTGTTTCTTCTTCCGGCATCAAACTATTGTCGGCGAGCGAAGCATGTTCAGATTCAAAGAGGTTCCACAATATATTTATAACCAGCGGCATTCCCCCGACTACGTCGGGGGAACACCTCTGGCTGGGTTCAGCGCTTCGCGCTTCAAATAAGCGTAAGAGTAAGCTCAGAATATTTTATAAGCTTATAATGTTTGACTGATCGGACCGGGCGCCCAAACCGAACATCCGAACCAACACACAGACGTTTGCGCTTTATATATAGTATGGATTTTTAATATATTTATTATATATCTTACTTATTAGCGAACCGTTACTTTTGCGCGTTTCTCATTTCTTGGTATGGCGACAATATTGATTCTGATATGGGGCTTTATGCAACCAGATAATGTTACGATAATTGATCAAATAATTGATGAAGTTAGTTCATTTTCACAGACAATTCTAAATCCATCGTACAGAGACGACCAATCTTTCATGGATTAAATCCCGCGGAGGTGGATATTATGTCTCTAAACGGCCTATTGGATTTTACATAGGATTTTGTGCTTTAGCTTTAGTCTGTTAGTTGATGCTGATCTTTCCGAAATAAGTAATCCAGGCTCTATGTTTCATACCCTGTTTCGAGATGTAAGAAATACACGGATGTACTAGGGAATATAAAACTAATATAATACACAATTAAGAAGTCGAAATGAAGTAATGCAACTCAAAGAAAAATCTCGCGCTCGGCAATTATACTGTTCATACAGGTTGGTACATGATTCCCCACACAGAGCAATGTTTATGATTACATATAGGAATATCCTAACCGTGTTCCTTTCAGCTTGGTGTGCCCCGACTATTTGTTGTTGGTCCAGGAGTAATGTTGAGCATCTCTTTTCTATTCCAAATATTTTACTTCGGTGATATTTTAGAAACAGTATTGTTAGAGACCACAAGGCCGAGAGCCGATTTTTAAATGCTTACGAGCTCTTGCATATTTTTTACATTTTTTTATTATCTCCGATGGGCTGAGCCAATGCTCTAAAATTATTGTGTTTCAGACTCATATTATAAATTCAGAAACGTGTCTCGCATTATTTTATCTCTTGTAAATGTATCCACTTGTTCACAATCTGATTCTATTGGGAATAACGTCAGTCTACAGGAAGTTCATCATATCCTTTATTCGAGGAATTCCGAACGTACGGTTAATAGTAGTGCCGGATCGAGACAGAAAGTCCGGTCTCGATCGGCATCACTATATGTCAAGAAACAGGTTCGGATCATTTGAACATACACAGGCAATTAAATCGAACCACATCAGCATTATCTAGTACCCGTTCGATAGTGTACTGCAATCGGAGATGATAATTTTCTGATAAATATGCCTTTCTAATGCAATTCGTGCTTTTGGATTGTTTGATATTCAGAACTTGTTCGATCCTTACGTAAAAAAATTTTACTCTCGTAAATGAGGATTCATAAAATAATAATGGCGAAGTTGTCTCCATTAATACTCACTAATTAAAGGGACCCGGCACTCGTAGAAGATTGAAGCTCAGATGAAAGAAATGACCTTTCCGATAATAAAAACAAAAAACTAGATTTATAAAAAATTTATTTACAGCTATTTACTGAAGCTCGAAGATCAAAACCAGAGCCCGCATATGGGGCCGGTACCGGCTTTATGAAATCACTACCTGGCTCTGCACCCGCTATGCACGCCCGTGGTGCATTCATTTCCTTTTTGGTACTGTATTTATTTTTGATCGATTTTCGTATTTTCTTTCGCTATTTTTCTTATTTATTTTTGGAATTGCTTGATTGATTGAGTTCAGAATGACAGAAAGGGTAAAGAAGTGTTTCCTCTGCAATGAGGATACAACAGAAACCAGGTCGTTCCCTCCTAAGTCAAGACCAATGAAGCAAAGGGAATGGCTTTTACGCCAGAACAGAGACGAGCAAGGCACAGATGAGCTAATCGAGAGACACAAAGCGAAGAAAGACCCCCGATGGTGTCATCGGCACTTCGAGAACCCAAAGGATGACGACCCAATCGATGTGAGTACCATCAACCGTACTCATTATCGATCAACTGT
The DNA here is from genome assembly GCA_036245825.1 of Pristionchus entomophagus. Taxonomy (NCBI): domain Eukaryota; kingdom Metazoa; phylum Nematoda; class Chromadorea; order Rhabditida; family Neodiplogasteridae; genus Pristionchus; species Pristionchus entomophagus. Next base: position 285,661 of record BTSX01000006.1, read on the forward strand.
CTCGGTCTCTGCATGCTTGCATGATCTGTCTTGTCTATTTGATCGTTTCCAGCTACGTCTAGTTCCTGTTCGTTCCCTCACTCTGCGTACCATCCCTCTGAGAACGACGAGACCGGCGGATCTCTTTCCCCCTTCTCAATTCAAATCACCCCGTCTCCCTACCTCTAGTCTCTCTCCAAGAAACTTCGTGAGTCTGAAAGTCATTCCATCACAATTACTTCTTGACAATAATCAACTACCGTAATGCCAAATATCATTGATTGGCTAAGCCACAGTCAGCGACAGTCTCTCCTTCCAGTCAGGATCTGATACTGTGCCAAATTCCCCCTCTTCACAGCACACAAGCAGAAATGTACGTTTGAAATACATATATTTCAATCAACTCATATTCATATAAATACAATAGATACATGATGTAATGAGACCAGGAAATTTAGCTACTATAACGGATTTCACAAATATGAAAGTATACAAAGCGAAAACTGTGTCGGTAGTTGTCAAGGATGCCGATAACGTCGACTATTTTCATTACATCCTATGCACTTCGGTTGGTGAAAGAAGAAATCATGAGGTAGTCACGTTTTGATCGATTGCTCTGAATTGGGAAGGAGTGAAGATGAGGTGAGCATATTCCATTGGCCGTAATTTGACAGTATTAGACCTGTCATGTTCATGTTTTGTGGTTTGAGTAATTAAAAATATGTATTTTTGAACGTTTCAATCTTCGTATATATGTGAAACTGTGATGCGCTAGCCTAGCCAACCAAAATAGAGAAAACGGTTCTCTGCTAAATTTATTCCACACACTACCTAAAGATATTATGCAAGTAGCATCCCTGTTCCTTACTACTTAATCTCTGAATAGATACAAATTGTAGGGGATAGGTCTAGTTGGCTAGCGCATCACAGTTTCACAGATCTAAGAAGATTGAAACGTTCATAAATACATATTTTTAATTACTCAAACCACAAAACATGAACATGACAGGCCCAATACTGTCAAATTACGGACAATGGAATATGCTCACCTCATCTTCACTTCTTCCCAATTCAGAGCAATCGATCAAAACGTGACTACCTCATGATTTCTTCTTTCACCAACCGAAGTGCATAGGATGTAATGAGAATAGTCGACGTTATTGGCATCCTTGATAACCTGGAAACACATAGTTTTAGCGAATCTATTAATCTTCTCTGTTCCTCGACTATATATAAAAATGAGTGAAAAAACGACGAAAAAACACATCAGTCTCGCTGGTCTTCTTTCCATCCTTCCGACGCCCAAGATTTCTGGAATGATGACGATGAGTTGGATCAAGTAGTCACAAAGAAGTTCAAGAGTATGGCATCCACGGCTACAGTGGGAACGGAAGTGTCACAAGTAAATCAATCACGATGGGGACTTATTAGAAACGAGTGATTACAGGGGTCGGTATATCAGTACGCGCAAGATAACACTGAGGGAGAAGAGGGGGCGGAGATAGAGGAGGATGAGGATGAGAGAGAGAATGAGGAGAGTGGCAAATACGCGATCGTTGAGGAGACATGTCTTTTACAACTGTTCAAGCGTTGTCAAGAATGCGGAGAGATAATAGACATGAGTGAGATCAAGAGATGGAGATGCGGTAGTGCTAGGGCCCTCTCCTATGATTGCCTCAAGTGTCACGCCACAGTCAAGTGGGAGAGCCAAGAGAAGGTTGGGAGTGGGCGAGGACAAGTGTTCTCTGCTAACCATTCCATACCAATCGCAGCATTCATAACTGGCACACCGATCCCGGTTTGAAACTGATAAGATACGGAATAATTACCGGGAAATTACAGAGACTATGTGATTTTGCGAATCTATTGGATCTAGATCTACCGTCCGATAGGACAATGCGGAAAGTCATTCGAGAGATTGGAAGTGTGGCAATTGAGAGTGTTCCGAACATGGCAGGAAACCGTGAGGGAGGTGGCAGTGAAGGCGGCAGGGGTAAAATGAAACCGTGAAACTCGAGTCAACCGTGTACTTCTAGGGTAAAGGGCTCCAAGTTTCGATCGATGGGCAGTTTGATAGTCCCGGGCATACAGCATCAAACTGTAAAGTGACTGTTATTGATTGTGAGACGAAACTGGCATTGGCAGGAGTGGCAATGCACAAAAGAATGGAGGGAATAGGTAGCACGATAGGTCAAGAAAATACAATTATTTTATAAATTCTAGACGGAATTTCGTGCAGAATGGAATCGGAAGGAACTTTACTAGCATTCACTGAGTTGGTGGACGATGGGATTCCCATACGGTAAATGCATCTGTTATAGTGACTAGAAGGGCAATAAATACAAATGTACAGGACTCGAGTAGGCGATCAGAATGGGATGGTGAATAAGATATTGCGCGAAAACGCTAAAACTGAGCACATTATAATGAAGTTGGACTGGTGGCATGCTCAGAAACCATTGAGGAAAGAGTGGTGGAAGGTCAGAACCGAAAAGTATAGGGAGAAGTAATATTTGGGCAGTTTTGCAGTTAGTGAAGGAGAATCCCCAACTAGCCCCGATCTATCCCTTTGAACCACTGTAGTCCGATTTGAGATTCGTTTCCGTCGACTTTGACCATTCCCTATTTAGTTACGGATACTAACCAGTATCTCCAGCATACTTAAACCAGTCATTGAATTCCTCTTCTCATTCAAATTTCTTTAGCGAATTTTATTCCATTCTCAAGAACGAGCGAGGCGCTGACACAGCAACTGAATAGAAAATAATTTTTTTTAAAACAGAATTTTTTTGTTGATCAACTTACGAATTATTTTTTTCACGAATTATGTTTGTTTCAGCAAGGTTTCTGTCCGCATCTCTTGCCCGTGTGTGCACTTCGGATCGAAAGCCTGAATTCAAAATCATAGGATAATCCCCAGTATTCGTCACGGCATCTGCACTCTCCGACCTAAGTTGTGTAATTCTAGCAGTACAGTTCGCCACTCGACTCTACATTCTGAACAAGTACATTTTGATATTTGAGCGAATAATATATATTATTTTGTATAATATGTAATAAATATTTTTTTCAGACCAATATTTTATTCTAACCAAATGGGCTCATATGGTTTGTTTAGGCTCTGAATCTGGAATGAAGAAGAAGAAGCAGGTGTTGTTCGCCCACATTCATCAGATTCAGTAAATTCGACGACGATGTCTACTCGTATAATTTTCGTCTCAATGGACCTACAAACAGTCATCTCGATATTCCTGTATATTCACTTCTTTGTCTAAACTTCGCTCAACATAATTTCGTGTATCTGTCTACTTAAAGAATCTCCCAAATTCAAGCAAAGTTTCGCAACTACCTTTTATACAATCAGGTAGGTATACTTCTCCCCCTTAATCCGCTATCAACATCATCTGCCACGGAGCTAGAAATTTGGATTACAAAAAAAATAATTTTTAAAAAGTACTTTGTAGGATGCTCAACAAAACTGTGTTTTCAGAATATCAAAAAAATCGAGTACGGCAGGGTGCAACTCGCCGAGACCTAAACAGTACAAATGAAAAATAATCATAAGAGACGAATCGCGAGAGAGTTGCATACTCTCTCACCGGTCAGAGTGTCGAGAGAGCAAACCGTGGTATCCTACCATTGGAGAGGAAAAGAGTGGAGTGGGGAGAGGAGAGAGTCAACAACCCTTCTCTCCTCAGTCCGCTCTCGCTCCCTCTCTTTGGTAGGGTGCCTCGTTTCTCTCTCTAGTAAGCTATCTGGACATGGTTCCAGTCGAGCACTTAACACTTTTGTTTTCCCTTGTTGTTATGACATTGGTTCCATAAGGTTGGGGCCCGATGGACTCGTTTCGAAACGCACAATTTGGAGTGCTGGAAATGTTCTGCAAAGACCTGGTTCAGATATAACCGTGAACGATCTAAACTTGGATCTTCTTTTCGTGCCCATTTTCCTGCTCTCAGAGAGCGCATTATATTGCATTGGACTTGCATGTCGGATTGGTATACCGATGCGTCTCTTATTAGTGAGTGAAGTTGAGTGCAATTGTTTGAGTAGAAATAATTTATCTGAAGGCCTTGACAGTATTTGTGTTCACAAATACGGGAGTGGCCATTCTCACTTGTTTCTTCTTCCGGCATCAAACTATTGTCGGCGAGCGAAGCATGTTCAGATTCAAAGAGGTTCCACAATATATTTATAACCAGCGGCATTCCCCCGACTACGTCGGGGGAACACCTCTGGCTGGGTTCAGCGCTTCGCGCTTCAAATAAGCGTAAGAGTAAGCTCAGAATATTTTATAAGCTTATAATGTTTGACTGATCGGACCGGGCGCCCAAACCGAACATCCGAACCAACACACAGACGTTTGCGCTTTATATATAGTATGGATTTTTAATATATTTATTATATATCTTACTTATTAGCGAACCGTTACTTTTGCGCGTTTCTCATTTCTTGGTATGGCGACAATATTGATTCTGATATGGGGCTTTATGCAACCAGATAATGTTACGATAATTGATCAAATAATTGATGAAGTTAGTTCATTTTCACAGACAATTCTAAATCCATCGTACAGAGACGACCAATCTTTCATGGATTAAATCCCGCGGAGGTGGATATTATGTCTCTAAACGGCCTATTGGATTTTACATAGGATTTTGTGCTTTAGCTTTAGTCTGTTAGTTGATGCTGATCTTTCCGAAATAAGTAATCCAGGCTCTATGTTTCATACCCTGTTTCGAGATGTAAGAAATACACGGATGTACTAGGGAATATAAAACTAATATAATACACAATTAAGAAGTCGAAATGAAGTAATGCAACTCAAAGAAAAATCTCGCGCTCGGCAATTATACTGTTCATACAGGTTGGTACATGATTCCCCACACAGAGCAATGTTTATGATTACATATAGGAATATCCTAACCGTGTTCCTTTCAGCTTGGTGTGCCCCGACTATTTGTTGTTGGTCCAGGAGTAATGTTGAGCATCTCTTTTCTATTCCAAATATTTTACTTCGGTGATATTTTAGAAACAGTATTGTTAGAGACCACAAGGCCGAGAGCCGATTTTTAAATGCTTACGAGCTCTTGCATATTTTTTACATTTTTTTATTATCTCCGATGGGCTGAGCCAATGCTCTAAAATTATTGTGTTTCAGACTCATATTATAAATTCAGAAACGTGTCTCGCATTATTTTATCTCTTGTAAATGTATCCACTTGTTCACAATCTGATTCTATTGGGAATAACGTCAGTCTACAGGAAGTTCATCATATCCTTTATTCGAGGAATTCCGAACGTACGGTTAATAGTAGTGCCGGATCGAGACAGAAAGTCCGGTCTCGATCGGCATCACTATATGTCAAGAAACAGGTTCGGATCATTTGAACATACACAGGCAATTAAATCGAACCACATCAGCATTATCTAGTACCCGTTCGATAGTGTACTGCAATCGGAGATGATAATTTTCTGATAAATATGCCTTTCTAATGCAATTCGTGCTTTTGGATTGTTTGATATTCAGAACTTGTTCGATCCTTACGTAAAAAAATTTTACTCTCGTAAATGAGGATTCATAAAATAATAATGGCGAAGTTGTCTCCATTAATACTCACTAATTAAAGGGACCCGGCACTCGTAGAAGATTGAAGCTCAGATGAAAGAAATGACCTTTCCGATAATAAAAACAAAAAACTAGATTTATAAAAAATTTATTTACAGCTATTTACTGAAGCTCGAAGATCAAAACCAGAGCCCGCATATGGGGCCGGTACCGGCTTTATGAAATCACTACCTGGCTCTGCACCCGCTATGCACGCCCGTGGTGCATTCATTTCCTTTTTGGTACTGTATTTATTTTTGATCGATTTTCGTATTTTCTTTCGCTATTTTTCTTATTTATTTTTGGAATTGCTTGATTGATTGAGTTCAGAATGACAGAAAGGGTAAAGAAGTGTTTCCTCTGCAATGAGGATACAACAGAAACCAGGTCGTTCCCTCCTAAGTCAAGACCAATGAAGCAAAGGGAATGGCTTTTACGCCAGAACAGAGACGAGCAAGGCACAGATGAGCTAATCGAGAGACACAAAGCGAAGAAAGACCCCCGATGGTGTCATCGGCACTTCGAGAACCCAAAGGATGACGACCCAATCGATGTGAGTACCATCAACCGTACTCATTATCGATCAACTGTCTCGGTCTCTGCATGCTTGCATGATCTGTCTTGTCTATTTGATCGTTTCCAGCTACGTCTAGTTCCTGTTCGTTCCCTCACTCTGCGTACCATCCCTCTGAGAACGACGAGACCGGCGGATCTCTTTCCCCCTTCTCAATTCAAATCACCCCGTCTCCCTACCTCTAGTCTCTCTCCAAGAAACTTCGTGAGTCTGAAAGTCATTCCATCACAATTACTTCTTGACAATAATCAACTACCGTAATGCCAAATATCATTGATTGGCTAAGCCACAGTCAGCGACAGTCTCTCCTTCCAGTCAGGATCTGATACTGTGCCAAATTCCCCCTCTTCACAGCACACAAGCAGAAATGTACGTTTGAAATACATATATTTCAATCAACTCATATTCATATAAATACAATAGATACATGATGTAATGAGACCAGGAAATTTAGCTACTATAACGGATTTCACAAATATGAAAGTATACAAAGCGAAAACTGTGTCGGTAGTTGTCAAGGATGCCGATAACGTCGACTATTTTCATTACATCCTATGCACTTCGGTTGGTGAAAGAAGAAATCATGAGGTAGTCACGTTTTGATCGATTGCTCTGAATTGGGAAGGAGTGAAGATGAGGTGAGCATATTCCATTGGCCGTAATTTGACAGTATTAGACCTGTCATGTTCATGTTTTGTGGTTTGAGTAATTAAAAATATGTATTTTTGAACGTTTCAATCTTCGTATATATGTGAAACTGTGATGCGCTAGCCTAGCCAACCAAAATAGAGAAAACGGTTCTCTGCTAAATTTATTCCACACACTACCTAAAGATATTATGCAAGTAGCATCCCTGTTCCTTACTACTTAATCTCTGAATAGATACAAATTGTAGGGGATAGGTCTAGTTGGCTAGCGCATCACAGTTTCACAGATCTAAGAAGATTGAAACGTTCATAAATACATATTTTTAATTACTCAAACCACAAAACATGAACATGACAGGCCCAATACTGTCAAATTACGGACAATGGAATATGCTCACCTCATCTTCACTTCTTCCCAATTCAGAGCAATCGATCAAAACGTGACTACCTCATGATTTCTTCTTTCACCAACCGAAGTGCATAGGATGTAATGAGAATAGTCGACGTTATTGGCATCCTTGATAACCTGGAAACACATAGTTTTAGCGAATCTATTAATCTTCTCTGTTCCTCGACTATATATAAAAATGAGTGAAAAAACGACGAAAAAACACATCAGTCTCGCTGGTCTTCTTTCCATCCTTCCGACGCCCAAGATTTCTGGAATGATGACGATGAGTTGGATCAAGTAGTCACAAAGAAGTTCAAGAGTATGGCATCCACGGCTACAGTGGGAACGGAAGTGTCACAAGTAAATCAATCACGATGGGGACTTATTAGAAACGAGTGATTACAGGGGTCGGTATATCAGTACGCGCAAGATAACACTGAGGGAGAAGAGGGGGCGGAGATAGAGGAGGATGAGGATGAGAGAGAGAATGAGGAGAGTGGCAAATACGCGATCGTTGAGGAGACATGTCTTTTACAACTGTTCAAGCGTTGTCAAGAATGCGGAGAGATAATAGACATGAGTGAGATCAAGAGATGGAGATGCGGTAGTGCTAGGGCCCTCTCCTATGATTGCCTCAAGTGTCACGCCACAGTCAAGTGGGAGAGCCAAGAGAAGGTTGGGAGTGGGCGAGGACAAGTGTTCTCTGCTAACCATTCCATACCAATCGCAGCATTCATAACTGGCACACCGATCCCGGTTTGAAACTGATAAGATACGGAATAATTACCGGGAAATTACAGAGACTATGTGATTTTGCGAATCTATTGGATCTAGATCTACCGTCCGATAGGACAATGCGGAAAGTCATTCGAGAGATTGGAAGTGTGGCAATTGAGAGTGTTCCGAACATGGCAGGAAACCGTGAGGGAGGTGGCAGTGAAGGCGGCAGGGGTAAAATGAAACCGTGAAACTCGAGTCAACCGTGTACTTCTAGGGTAAAGGGCTCCAAGTTTCGATCGATGGGCAGTTTGATAGTCCCGGGCATACAGCATCAAACTGTAAAGTGACTGTTATTGATTGTGAGACGAAACTGGCATTGGCAGGAGTGGCAATGCACAAAAGAATGGAGGGAATAGGTAGCACGATAGGTCAAGAAAATACAATTATTTTATAAATTCTAGACGGAATTTCGTGCAGAATGGAATCGGAAGGAACTTTACTAGCATTCACTGAGTTGGTGGACGATGGGATTCCCATACGGTAAATGCATCTGTTATAGTGACTAGAAGGGCAATAAATACAAATGTACAGGACTCGAGTAGGCGATCAGAATGGGATGGTGAATAAGATATTGCGCGAAAACGCTAAAACTGAGCACATTATAATGAAGTTGGACTGGTGGCATGCTCAGAAACCATTGAGGAAAGAGTGGTGGAAGGTCAGAACCGAAAAGTATAGGGAGAAGTAATATTTGGGCAGTTTTGCAGTTAGTGAAGGAGAATCCCCAACTAGCCCCGATCTATCGTGCTTTCTTCAACCACCTTTATCATGTGCACCACAAGTACCCAGAGAAAGATGATCGGCCCCGTGCTCTTGAGGTTGTGCAGAGTTTTGTGATGCATATCCAAGGGAAACACAAGTGGGACAAGGTGAAAAACCAGACCTGCCAACAAGTAACACGATGAAAATTAATTATAGAGTGACGGATTCCAACTAGTAACAGAATGTGAGCATGGTCAACTGAAGAGAATGAAGAAGGGAGAGAAGCGCCTCACACTCAAAGTATGTCGATGTCACTAACTAGAGATGACGTTTCGTTTTCGATCATCTTTATTCTGCACGATCTCTATTTTCTCTGCCCAACAAGATAGTGTGCAAAATAGAGAGAGAGCAATAATCGAAATTACATCCCTAGTAATTAACCTACACGCACGTGAAAAGGATTGTAGGCGGGATCCCCAGAGCTTGAGTTGGTGCGTGAAATGTTGCGCAAGCCGAGATTCGGTAAAGCTTTTCTCTCTGCGGCTTCTCTCATTGATACTGCCATCAACGAGTCTTACCACTCTCTGAGTCTCATGTATTCCCCAAAACGATTCGCGTGGTCAGTTAGCGAAAATTAGCATGATAGGTAATGAACACGCTTCAGTGCGCCTCTCTACTACCAATTGAAGATGTGGCTATCGATGCTTCACTTCAATAGCATGAAGCTAAATGATCTACTCGGAACACGAAACGAGATCGGCAATAGTGTGCTATCAAGAAAGGGAAGGTTAGTACTCGCTATAAAGAGGAAGAGATCAGTGGGCGAACACACTTGGAGAGAAGAGGTCAACAATAATGGAAATGTCTAATCCTTGTTAATCGAATTCTAGATCATGGAAGAGAGCATCAGAGTGCGAGATGAACAGTGCAACGCACGCGTAGCCAGACGCATTGGAATGCCTGAGGACGACATATTCGACGACCTCACGAAATGGTGGGAGGAGAAGGAGGAATGGTATGGATTGGAGGAGGAGGCGGAGGAGTAGGAAGATGAGGGAGAAGAAGAGACGAGAGGATACAATACAAGTGGAGAAGAAGAGGGAGGGGAAGAGGAAGATAGCTTGCATCTTTAGAATTAAATTGCTGGTTTTGTGTTGTTTTTAAATTAAATTCAATTCAATTATTTATCACTTCAGGTATTAATGCTCAGGTGAGGATGGGGCCATATTCTTCATTAGTTGCGTTCCACCAGTGGGGACCGATCATACGCCTGAGATCGTCGCGCCAGCGAGTTTTGGGATGGCCCGCAGGGCGTGCACGGTTGTAGGGCGTCCATACGGTAGTCGCACGAGTCCAGTGATTGGTTTGCATTGCCCGGATCTTCAGCGCCCACTTTGCTTTGTTTCTGAGGGCATCCTTGTTCCAGTCTCGAACTTTGGTGATCTCACGTATCCTTTCGTTTCTCATTCGATCTCTGAGAGTAACTCCGACCATTCGTCGCTCCACCTTTCTTAGAGTGATATCCAGACGCTCCTTGTCGCTCGATCGCATCGCCCAGGTTTCGCTACCGTAGAGTACGGTTGTTCGGATGCAGCTGTCGAAGAGACGTCGTTTTGTCTTCATAGGAAGAATCCGTGAAGCTAGCAAATGAGACAACTTGCTCCATGCAGCCCAGCCCAAGCGAATCCGGTGTTCGAGCTCAGCGGAAGGATCAAGGGGAAGAGAAATCTTTCCACCGAGGTACGTTGCGGAGTCGGCGAATTGAAATACCAGGTTTCCGATAGTGATGGGGGCTCGGGTGGTGGTGCAGGAAGTGAGGAGGACGGTCTTGATAGCACTTCACTAGCACTTCACTTGTCATGACTAAACAGAAAATGAGACCAGATGGAAAGGGGCGTTGGGGGGGGGGGTCAAGTGAAACACCTAACCAAATCTGGGGACATGTACGGAAGAGGATTCGAACCTCTGTGAGTCAGGGAACAACAAATATTGAGTACAAAAAGAGACTTTATCAAGGGATAACAAAACAACGATTATTTTTTGCTGACTCTGGCTCTGTACTCAACGACGACGACGGCGTGATCGCGCTCGTAGGGCTCGAGAGTACCTGCAGCATGTCACTTTGAAATGCTAATCAAATAATGGAAGCAACGACTCATCACGATCATTGAACACACATAGATAGATGATTCAATATCAGTCCCTCACAATAACCAAAGACAGCACCCACCTGATCTCGAGGCTTGAACTTCTCCTCCTCGAATTTGTTGACTTCACCGGCGAAGACTGCCTCGTGGCGGCCGTCGAATCGATGTCGGCCATGCCTGCAATCAGCATTCAATGTTATTCAATTGAATGCAAATGAGTGTGGCCAGTGTATATCTAGTGAGACAATCCGAATAGACGGACCGATTCAGTTGAGAAAGAGGGGAAGACGTGTCGAATAGTCCATTCTTTCATTTATCACGTTTCACACAGATTCCCTAATTTTGCACGCGATCGCGTTTCTCATTTCAAATAAATGCATAAATCTATGGCACCCAAACAGCACGAGCCACTTCGCTTGCGCCAATAGTAAACTAGCAATTGATCATGACAAATGGCTAAAGCGGTCCGGTTTATAATTAATATCATGATAAAGGAAATACAATTACCCTGGTGAAACTTGAAATGAGGTAGAACAATCTTGTGAGAGGTAACAAATGGATTAGGCAAACCAGCTAGTTTTCTAGCGAGGGATCTTTAGCTTCACAGCAGCATATCTATCAGGGATTTGAAACGATAGCTCACCTGTACGTCTCGATGTAGTACTTGACGATATCGGCGATGGTCTGCCGATCGGCGGCCGAGCCGGATCGGCAGACGGAGAGTCAGTGATGGGCGTGATCTTGTCCGTCGTACGAGACGAGATGAACGAACTGCAGGGAAATGACTAAGATAACACTACCTCTTTACTTTAGGGTCGTTTCACCGAGCATTTCATGTGTCATTGTCATCATTTTTAACTGAGCATAGGACATTAAGTTAGTACGCCCTAGCAAATGATAGTATGATGGCAATAAACGACGAACTTTATGGAAAATGGTAAATAAAACACAAACCCAGCAGAAGTGCGGGAGTCAGAGCCGATGACGACGCCTCGGTCGTTCTCCATGGCGATCAGCGTGGTCTGCAAGACAACACACAATTTTCATTTGACCAAATAGTCCTTTATAACGTGGAATTGGAGGGAGGAGAAGCAATATATGAAGCGTGAACGCGAAAAAAGTCATTCAGGAGGAAGAATAACTGAGCGATGAGCAAATAAGCCAAGGAAATCGGGAAAGAATTCGAAAAGGACTCAGTGCTTGCCTCAGTGATTTTTGTTCTTTCATTGAATTACTTTGCTTACTGCTCAGCAATTGCACAAAAATAGTAAGGAAGTGAGCAGATATGAAAACTTCTTGCAAAGCGGGGAACAATGGTCAGTTTTGTCAAGAAAGAGCACTATCACAAGCGGAAAGTGGAGCGGATGAGGAAGGAGCAATGGTAGAGAGTGTGGCACGTAAAATAAACACGCAAAACACGAAACCAAGAGCAAAGAGTCCATCAAAGTCCGCAAGAAACACTCCTCCACCAAAATGCCTAGTTACAAAACAGTGCCAGACTCGTGATACGATAGTAAAAGAGCATGCCATTTGAAGGGAGATGGAGTGGTGCTATCAAGGAACACTACAGAAGCTAGATGAATATAAAATGTGGCAAACAATCGATAAAAGAGGCGAGAACAAGAGCAAAACGAACGGCAACGCGTTGCCGCGGGCTTTCCGCTCTCGGCCGCGTGCTTTCCGCTCTCGCTCTCCGCTTTTCGCACACTCTCTCGCCCATAATTTTGAATCTTGAAAAAGGCGCGAGTCTGTACCGGTCAGTAGCCTGTATAGCATAAATTCGCTGTGTACCGGCGATCCTCGGACCAATTAAATAGTACAGTACTTTTCAAAAAATTAAAACTATTTTAAATAATTTTTATTATTTTTTATATTTATCCTAATGGATTTGTACGGTCATTTAGCATATTCTGAGCAACAATCGTCTACCACGACCAGGTTACTTTAACAGATTCGGCCTTGATCAGGTATCACTATCCCCGCTCATTGTTGCCAGACTGCCGGTGGGATGTACTAAAAGTCGGGCGCCGGGTCGAACTTAAAAATATTTAAAAATAATTAATTATCGCTAATTAGCTCCTAATTACCCATCCAATTGCGCTTGTCTGCAGTAATCCTTACACAAGTGTTGAAACGGAGGCTTTCATTGAGCATGCGGAATCTCTTGCCATTCTGGAAGCGACATAGGGTTCATATGGACGTAGGGTGGGCTGAAATATTCGTCGGGTTGGTTGACATATTTGTCAGGCGTACTAAAAAATCTCGAAATAGTCGTTGGTGGGTTAAATCTTCGTCGGGTGAGATGAAAACATCTCTTTACTCAGAAGATTATAGTTCAGCTTTAGTGTGTCAGTTGGCGTTGATCTCTCTAAAATAATAACTTCAGACTAATACTGGCCGGTGCGCTTGTTATACTTCTTTTTACTTCACCTGTTTCATACTCTATGGCGAGATGTATACGCTACGATGTAATAATGCTTTTTCGGGTAGTGCCTCTCTCCATATGGGGCCGTTTGCCTTAGGATCAACAAGGGCCCAACAGGGGTCTGGAACAGGTAAAAACTAACTTATGCTCAAAAGTTGGTTCTAAGGGTAACTTTTGATTCTGAATAGACTGATGAAGTCCGTTTTTCGATCTGAGCCTTCTGAATCCCGGTACGTCTTGACTAGGGATGCGGAATGAACAGGCGAAATGAAGACTTCATTCGCTCTCACAAAGAGCGAGCGCGCGGTCTCATTCTTCATTGAAGAGGTGAAGGATCGGAGAGCTCTTCAATGAAGAACTCACGAATAACTTGCTGTCAGATGAAAACGCACCTTTTTACGCGTAAGGAATGGATGATAAGCCCGCTAATAGTCGATTTCTCTCGAATCTCTCGTGATTCCTCTCATATGACATCTGGCATATTTTCTCTCTCTCGAAAGACGTCATTCAGAACGTCAAATGCCCTATTGCGTTTAATTATCATTTGCCACAATCCGGAAGGGGGTACCTAGGTTCATTCTTCCTGCTCGTTGCCCGGGAAGAACAGTGAGATAGAATGTGATATTTAGCGGTTAAGGCCTCAACCACCGCCGCGTCCTCAAAGGTACATCTTCCTGCCTTAGTTAGACGGTCCCAGTAAACTTTCCGGCTGAGAAAGCGTTAAATTAAGGCCAAGGAAGCCCCATGAAGGGCGGCGAGGGGAGGTAGTCCTCCAGGAGCAATATTGTCTATGATGAAAGACGGGAATACGTGTAATTTCTCTTTTCCAGCCTGAAACCGCCCTAGTAGATGGAATAAACTCGGCGTGAGAACGCTAATAGCGTTACCCTTTAGTAAACGAGCGAGCTTTTAGTTTGTATAGGGTTTCTTGTCATTTTTGCAGAATTTCACGTTCTAGTTTGTGCAACATGTAAAACACGTCATATTTACAGGAGCTGAGTATTTTCTCTATCATTATTTTATATATTTGAACATTTCTTCAGCTAACTCGAATTAAGCCATAGTGAAATAATAATTACTTTTCGGCAATGTTATTCCTAATAAGACATCATTTTTGCAGAATTTCACGTTCTAGTTTGTGCAACATGTAAAACACGTCATATTTACAGGAGCTGAGTATTTTCTCTATCATTATTTTATATATTTGAACATTTCTTCAGCTAACTCGAATTAAGCCATAGTGAAATAATAATTACTTTTCGGCAATGTTATTCCTAATAAGACATCATTTTTGCAGAATTTCACGTTCTAGTTTGTGCAACATGTAAAACACGTCATATTTACAGGAGCTGAGTATTTTCTCTATCATTATTTTATATATTTGAACATTTCTTCAGCTAACTCGAATTAAGCCATAGTGAAATAATAATTACTTTTCGGCAATGTTATTCCTTATAAGACATCTTAGATGAGGTTAGAATAGCTAAACGCTATTTTCCATTTGAGAAGAACTAAGAACGCAGTCCACTGTAGACGATTAGCGTGTGCCCTTTTTTACGTCTCCGATCACGCTGTTATTATCGATTTCTCATATAATTACCGCCTACGACCACTTTGCACAACCCCCTTCAGTGTATTCCTGTATTTTGTTTTTTTCAATAGAGCACCCGCTCACACTTGTAATAGGATATTACTGAATGGTCCGTTTCCTCGTACAATTAGCAATCATCTTCTGAGTGGTGTTAAAATATAGCTGGAAGTTGTTTCAGGTGACTTACGTATCCAATGCTTTATCTCGATGAGGTCATCGTGCTGATCTGGATCCTCTTCACCGCCGTCGTTCTCGCCGTCAACGGCTATCTGCTCGTGATCATGATAAGGTGAGAAGATTTTTCATTTAAACATTTCCCACTTTTTCGAGCAATGTGTACGCAATTGCGTTGGCATCATCATCGTCGTAGATTTGAACTATAATTTCTGCAGGAATTGACAATGCGTCATATCAAGCTACTATTTACAGACACACGCCCAAGTCGTTCGCTAACTTCGGCATCGTAATGAAGTTCCACGTCGTCTGCGATCTGCACACGATAATTGCGGCGGCCGCAGTCATGAATCGGTGAGCGAACGTCAAAGGCAACCCACGCACAACCCACAATTTGAGGAAAAATTGCGGACCACAATTGCGGAAAATAGTGAACAAATGATGCAAGTGTATTCGAAAGTCCATCTCAGTGTCCGAAACGCTCTTCAAGAACGCACTTCCCTGGTTCTAGAACGGTCACGATCGGTCACTCCCTCGTGTACATCGCCCATGGCCCGTGTCAGTGCGTCTCCTCGTCCTTGTGCTATGTCGCCTCCGGCCTGATGACGGCGGTGCTTCGATGACGGTATTAAACCGCAAGAAATATAAGTGGAAAAAACAACATCAACACAGATATTAAGACGGAATCTCGGTAATTTGCAAGCATTTTGGTCCCTGACCGGACACGTTTCTCTAGCAATGAGAATCAGAAGCCCATGCTTGGGTGCTGGAAGGGTCTTGGTACCATAGTGCACAAACCATGACTTATTTGTTGTTACAGCCGTGGCTCAGGGAGAAACATGATTTTCGAGGTAAAATGGTCGAAAAATCAAATTTTCCCAAAAGATCGAGATAGACCCAATTTATTTTTTGCGTTAATTTAGGGGTGCTCTGGGGGTCTGAAATACCTGTTCTGATCGATTATTGCTCATTGCGAAATTCACTTTTTTGACTTAATTTTTTGATTTTTTCGACCAAGTTGCCGATTTTCGCCAAAACTACCAATGACCACTATATACGTTTTGTAGCCCGTGCATTTATGCATCGAAATATCTTAAAAAGGGATTCAGCGATCGATGATAAATTTGTCATTTATTCGATTAACTCCAAAAAATGCTCGATTTCGACAATTTTTCAAGCATAACTTTTTTTCTTTCGTTATCTGATGAGCTCTAACACCCAAATTCGAATTCTACACAAAGAGTTACGTCGGAATAAAATATAATCAGATTTTTCGGAGATGCAAAAAAGTTACGCTCTAAAACTCCGAAAGTTTTAGTTTTTCGATTGTAACTTTTTTCTATCGCATTTTGGTGAGCTCCAGTATGAAGATTCTAATTCTACGGGTGAAAATACGTCGGAAACACTTATAGTGTGATATTTCTGAGGTTTCGACATTTTTACCCAAAAATGGCCTCGATTATGAAAAAGTTGAATTTGTTTTATTCTCAAAATAATCTGACTACAGGATTCTCTGATTTATTTTTGTGCGTATAATTCGAATTTCGCAATTAGAACTCATGAAACTCAAAACTAAAAAAGTTATGTTCGAAAAACCTCCAAAATTGTGACTTTTTTGGCTTTGATTAAAAATATTCGGATTCGGCGTCCTTTACGGAACAGTTCGATTAGCGATTTCGATACATGCATGCAAGAGCTACAAAACGCACATAGTGACTACTTGTCGTTCGGCCTAAAATTGACAAGTTTATCCGAAAAACTGAAATTCGAAGTCAAAAAACCCATTTTGGAAACGACTATAAATCAATCAGAACTGTTTTTCCAGAGTCCCTGAGCACCCCTAGAGTAACGCGAAAAAGAAATTGGATCGATCTTGATCGGTTGAAAAAATATGATTTTTCGACCATTTTACCTTGTAATTCACTTTTTTCCCCTCGGCACTGCAGTAACAACAAATATGTAACCTTGTGTCAAATACAGGAACAAGACCCTCCTAGTTCTCGAGTATGAGCCTGTGGTTCTCATTGCTAGCGCACCGGTTCCGGGGTAGTCCAAAAATGCTCCAAAATAACCGAGCCGGTCTCTTTATTATAGAAGAAGAAATGCACGAGAAATAGCTGGCACTGGAGCGTTCATAGGGGAATATTTGTATGACACTTAGTGAATCCCAGTGAACCGCAAGACGATTGCTAAATATAGCGAGATTACAGCCAACTGATAAAACACTCAAATTGAAACTGACATGTCCTTCGTAAATTTGAATTAATCATTCTGGCCCATTTCAGCCTTATATCGTGATAGTCTCACTCATCGTTCGGTTGCAAATAATGCGGAACCTCAAGCCATCGGATCGATCCATCATCGTACTCCTCCTTATGTTTTCGTTCCCAGTACCGACAGCGATTTTCGTCAGTCTATCACTCTCTCATCTAGTTTTCTAATAATATATTTCATAGTGTGTTGTCAGTTGAGAAAGACATTCACTGAACTGAATTCTGCCCCCCCCCCCCGAAAAGACATTCGATAAGTGTTTTCCTCAATCAGGTGCTGTATCTCAGCTCCCACAGTGAGGACTCGTCAATTCGGGCCGTCTTGCAAGCCAGTTTGCCTGACTGCAGATGCGATGATTTTTGGTAGGATATTTCCTAGCTAATACTATGTTCAGAAGTTTATTCTTCAAAGCAATTACATACCAGGCATCGCTGACGTTCGAATCCCGACAATGGCCAGTACGCTTGTGATGATGGTGATAGCTCTATTCCCCGCTATACTTTATCGTTCTGCATCTGAGGTGAGCTATTCTAGATAAAAGCAGCATGGATATGATATGTAGTACTTGGAGCTCGTTGAAAACGGTTCACAAAAAACCCATAGCTCGTTGAATCCGTTTCGAAACAAAAACCGAGCCTGAAAAAAACCGGCGTTGATAACTGTTTTCCTAAATCAGGAATATTTCGAATAATACAAAAATATTACAAAAGACGCTAGTAGAAGCCGTTTCGCGACTGTATTCAGCATGGTGTTCACTCTCCGTATTGTCATCTGCAGATCGATGATTCTCAAGAGTTTGGACGATACTGCAACGTTTCTCAGTGTGCGAACAAAAACGATGCACTCGCAGTTTGTGAAGGTTCGTTTTTCAATGCAGTAGTCCAAGCAAACAGTAAATGAGTTAAATAGCGAACACTTTAGTGAGCGAAAAAAGTGTTATAGCTCCTTTTCTTATGAAATTTGAAAGTTCCAGATGCTCACCCTACAATGCGTTGTTCCCCCCGTCGTTTTTGTTGCCTCTATAGTGCCATTTCTGCTGGAACATTCTGATGGGTTCAACGATCCACTTGTCGAAGCGATCATCAATATTGTAAGATCTAAAAATGTTAGACTATCATCATGAATGTCTCAGCTCGCATGCCTATCCACACTGCTCAGCCCACTGATTGTCCTCTTCCTCATCGTTCCCTATCGGAGGTGTGCAATATATTATTATTATTATTATCAGTTTAAGCAGAATTATAATTGCTTTCGCTTGTTTTCAAGTAGATTTTAAACTGAAATTCAAAACCATATGAGGCCGTTTACGTTAGGATCAACAAGTGGTGGAACATTAACAGGCTCAAAAGTTGGCCCGTGAGGTAACTTTTGATTCTGAATCGATTTACGTTTTCAGTTGTTTGATCTAAGCCTTCTGAACAGAATTCTCAGACGGCGTTGGTTTGGACAAATTAGTTTTCTACAATAAAATCTGGTCCGGAATTGGTCGAAATCGTCACAAATCTCGTGCTCTCGACCAGACTTTAGTTCCCTACGAATTTATATCTCTCTCCGTTTTCGAGTTACATTCGTTTTTTACACATATTTTGATGCACATAAACACGTAAAAATCTCCTTTAGATTACCTAACTACCAAGTACCAGATTAAAACATACGAGCTAATGAATGGGCATACCGTTTCTGTTCTACGGCTTATTTTATAACGCGGAGAGTTCTACTCTTGCACTAGCAAAGGAGATTCCTGCATCATAGCGACGGGTTCAGCAAGGGCTGAGTCTTGCAATGCATTCCCATCAAGAAGTCGTCACTCGGAGAACAGGTAGAAAGCCGTAATACAGAAAGCGAAAGGGAGATGAAAGAGTAGACGCAACAAGGATTTAGGAAGTGAGCGGATATCAATAGGATTGTATTAATCACGTCCATATAATGTTTCCCCAGCCAAAACGAGACGCATCATAAGTGTTCTTCATTACGAAGCAACAACCAAACGTTGACTTGGCGCCTATGAGGTGTCTAGACGAGGCACCCTCAATACTATCAATAGAAAAAGCAGACTCTCCTGACCATTGTTATGCTACGGGTGAAGGATTTCCCCTTTGTTTAACTGAATCACATCACTTTTAGTGCAGACAACTCAGTTTTTGTAGATTTTTCGAGCACAACTTTTTTATTTCGAAGTTTTAGGATCTCTAACATATCACGTGTATTCTGAGATATTGCAGGAAACCGACCCCCCTGAGGAAATAGGAGCCGAAAATTTGGACAATAATGATGATATAATCATCCTAGAGTATATCAAAGACGCGAAAAACTTTGACGTCGACGATTTGTCCGAGAACCGGCTTTTAGGCATTTTCCGGTTCTGAGTACGCCTCTAGCGTATCTAAGCTCCCAGTTGAGCTACAAGGCTGGCGTGGAGCTCAAAATGTCCGGAAAAATATTCTGAGAAACTTTTATGTTGACAAGGAAGAGTCTGGAGGTCATCTTCAATGTGTTAATTCTGAAAAACTGATCAGAAAATAAATCGTCGTAAAATTGCGACCTTCCTATATGAATGAGATAAGCGCAGATTCGGATTCAGCACACTCACATTAGTCTACAAAAAACTTTCGTCACCTTTGGTAGGGGTGCCGGAAGAAAGTTATGAGCGAAAAAATTTTTCGATCTGAAATTTTTCTTTCAACGTTTGAAACGATCTAGTACCCAAATTCGGAGTCTACGCGTAAAAATACACCTGAAACTGTAATAGAGAGAAAGTTAAGAGACAAAAAAATTCAACATTTTCATGACAACATGGTCATTTTTGTGTGAAAAAATCAAAATCTCAGAAATAGCTGACTATAAGATTTTCTGGCGTATTTTTTTCCTGTAAAATCCGATTTTCGATACTAGAGCTCGCCAAAATGTGAAAGAAAAAAGTTGAGCCCAATAAATCGAAATGAAGATGTTTTTCGAGCATTTCTTTTTTCTTTCACATTTTGGCAAGCTCTAGTATCGAAAATCGGATTCTACAGAAAAAAAATACGCCTGGAAATCTTATAGTCATCTAGTTCTGAGATTTTGATTTTTTTCACTCAAAAATGACCATGAACATTAGGGTTGACAATTCAATGATTCAAGGAGGGAGGGAGGACGGCGTATGCAAATCGGTCCGTTCATCCTTGATCAAGGATGAGGGGAAGCGGCCGTCCTTGTTCAAGGATGGGGAGGGGAGGAAGGCTGTTTTCGGTTGTTTTAGACATTGGAACGCCCTTCAAAGTTACTAAATTAACTTTATCATCTATACAAGATCCATTTCAACACAATACAACAACCAAACAACAGAAAAACAGACAGAAACGCTATGATTTAACTATGCAATTAGCTACAAAAGAGAGGGGAGAGCTTCAAGCGAATGATATCTACGTTTCAAACACTGGAATAATACTATGAATGCTCAATCGAAGGTTACTGTGTCTGAGAAGCCCTGGTCTTCACCCTCGAAGTGCGCCTCCCACTCGTCCGGACCGAACCTAGAAAATAGATCATTATCTCGGAACTTGCTATATATTTCACCTGATCCTTTCTCGACGGGAGTGCGCTCCAACGAATGCCAATTTTTTCATAGTGTAGGAGTCGGTTCTAGAAAGAATAGTGATTGGCCCAAAATCAAGGAAACATTCTCACCTTGCCCTCAAGCGGTTGTTGACAACCAATCCCACAGTCGAGAACAGGCGTTCACTATCGATCGAAGAAGGTGGAATGGCAAGGAGGCATCTCGCCACCTTGGCTAGTCTAGGGAAGAGCTGGTGGTGTTCCTTCCAAAACTCCACCGGGTCTTTGTCTTCCGGAAACTGAATACGCTTCGCGAGCGAATGGAGCTTCTCGAACTCCAGCTAAATATCAAATGATTAGACTAGTAAATTATTTTCCATACTCAATCTATTGTTATTACATCACGAACGTACCCTGGCACCGATGGGAACAGGAGTCATCTTGGGGGCGATTCCTGCCAACAGGCTGGGACGAGCTCTCTTGGCTGGTGGAGGGGTCGAATCTTCAAAGATACAATTCCTAATGTCATACAATCAATATAATCATAAACGAAATGATTGTTAAAACTAACCTACTTGTGAGTCACAGTGTCCCTCATCAGCCTCTCTGAATAACTTATGTAGAGTGTCCTCCTCATCTGTAGGAGAGATTAGCGTGCCCCAGTAGAGGAATCTGAAAATAAGCAAGATAGCGAGACGCATAGGGTGAACTAATAATAACCTCGGATCGACCATCATTGATTTTCTCGCGAATTCATTCTTGAAGTAGCAAGTGAACCGTTTTGCGAAGTTCTTGTGAACAATTGGAACGAAATCCTTCAGGGCAGAAGTTGAGTAACTGCAAAAGATTGATCAGACCAATGAAGAGACTCTGAACAAACTTGGCGAGAGAAATTTCGACTCCTCGAAGGTAGGGAATGACTGACGAGAGAGTGGCACTATGTGTGCTCATCTCAGAGATATGGCTCAAGCAATTGAAGAAGTCAGAATACTCACAGTGGAAGAGAAAGTATCCACCGTAGAAAGAAATTCGACAAGTCGTCTTAGTGTCATCTTTTGACCATCATCCAGTACAGGGAATCCGTGTTCTTCCGCCAAATCACTCAACTGATCAATCTGCAAAGAACGGTTCCGTCTTGAAAAAAATGGTTCTCAATGTTCAAATTCACTAGTGGCTTCGACTAACCTGATCAGCAGCAACTCTCAGCATGCGCAGTAGTGATCCCCATCTGATCCGAATTTCCATCGGAATCTTCTTCTGATTGGTACAGTTTACATCGACCAGAGCTCTGAAATCGAATATCCATTATACAATACAGGCGTTTTTATCGCCCCTTGAACCATTCAATCAATGACCCCACAAATAATACCTGAGAAGGCTGATCCAACTATTTCGACTCCTGTGAACATGGGCTGCGATCTTCCTAATGGCGAATACGATCTCGGTTGCGGGCTTCCAGTTGTCGATCGATTCCATGATGAAGAGATGAGTGGCGTGTAGCACACATCCCACCCTGTAGCAAGCGACGGTTAATTCAGAGCAATTTCTTAATTAAACCAAATAGGTGAATTACCTGTCAACTCCGGCCTTAGCTGTTCCAGATCTCATCACTGACGCGCTGTCAGAGAGACAGCAGTAGACCGAGGCAAGGTTGAATTCCTTCGTCAAATCGGAGAAAAAGCAGTTTACCTGAGGAGAAAATAATGAGCAGATTGAAAAAAGTGAATAACATTGAATCAGATAAAGTAAACATAATACCTGATCCGAATTGTGAGAACCTTCGATGTCGTCGAGAGTCAGTACAAACAATTCTCTCTTCCATTGAGGGGTGATCAAATGAGCCGTTGATCCCATGACAGAGTGAGCACTGTCCCTACTCGTCCAGTGATCCATTGTGATTGCGATATGTTCGCCCCTTACGGCATCACATACGGCTCTTCGAGCAACAACATACTCAGAATCAAGAATCGTACCAGATAGGGTCTTACGGTCGGGGACAAGGAAAGTGGGATCTAGACAACGCAAGAACTCAAACTCACGAATCTCAGGATTCTGAGCAATATTGAATGGTAGTGAGCCGGTAGCAAAAGCTCTCAGAAGCCATTGCTTGGCAGCGACATGTCTAGCTTCTAGGGAGATCAATGCGCCATATTGTTCGGGATGGACAGTTGTCAGGTGGTGTTTTAGACCAGATGAAACTTTCTTGCCCCCAAACAAGTAAATGGCTGTATGATCGCAAAGGGTGCAGTCAACCTTAGTAATGTCATTGGGGTTGACTACAAAGTACGTCATGAAATGGGTTCGAATCTCCATTGGGCCACGTCGTTTCTTCTGTTTCGGATCTGAAACGATTGAATGAAGATATACATATCAGAAAAGAAGTAATAAAACGTTATTATCTTCCTAAATATTGTCAATAAGAGGGCCTATTAAGACTAAATGGAATACTCACCTGGTACGGTAGCATCGTTGGATACGGTAGCATCGTGGGGTACGGTAGCCTCGTCAAGTACGGTAGCCTCATCGGGTACGGTAATAGAAGCAACGGGATCTGAAGCAAGGGAAAATACGAAATAAACGCAATTCTACAATGGTATCTATATTTCTCTAACAAAAAACAATCTAGTCGTCAAATGAGGAGATATTACAAAACTAGCTCACTGGGTGCTCTATCCTCCTCGGCTACGGTAATCTCGGCGTGAACGGATTCCCCGTCGGAAACGGTAGCATCATTGGGTACGGTAGTCGCATGGGGTACGGTGAGCATTGGAGTAGCATCAACGGGATCTAAAAGAGCAGAATCTTAGACTTGGTGGCTCTACTTCAGAAGACGGGATTCTTACTTTCATAAGAAACATTTCTAATTTACTCCTTCTCGCTGACCGGTTCATTCACATGTATGACTGGGTATGACTGGTGAGAATGACCAAAGGTACCGTATTGTGGGTACGGTAGCTTCCTTGGGTACGGTAGCATCCTTGTGTACGGTAGCATCTATCGGTACGGCAGTCTTGCTAGCACGTACAGATCTTCTCGTGAGAGATGGTGGATCTGTAATTAGGAAAAGATAGAAACAAAAAGGGATGCTAAACAACTAATCCGCCTAAATGAGTAAACGAAAGCGGAGACTCACCATCATGAGAAGAGGAGGAAGAGGGGGAGTCAACAGAAGGGTTGGCTCGAGAGGATCGCAGCTTCCTCTTAGATTTCACTGGAGGCGCGTCATCCGTGGTCGCAAGAGGGGGGTGCTTACGCTTCGGTGGCATAGAAACAAACCCGAAATAATTCACAATAAAAACAGTATAAGTCAATGAAAATAAGTGGAAGAAGGTGAAAGAAGTGAAAAAGTAGCTCATTCCGAGCTTTTGTACCCATCTTGATAGACATGTAAATTGCTCCAAGCAGTAGTCGTGTGGCTAATTATGTAAATCCATTTGATTTCTTGACTGAAAAAAAGCCTTATCGCCTCTCCATCCTCCCTCAAGGACGGCCATCCTTGAACAAGGATGACCGCTCTCCCTCACCCTTGTTCAAGGATGAGAGCGATTTGCATGCTGTGAGAAAATTGGAGGGAGGCCTTCCTCTCATCCTTGAATTGTCAACCCTAGTCACAATACTCGAAATCAATAAGAACCAGATCCTCCGAGTCTCGTTCATCTTTTTTGTCTATCAACAAAATGTTACCCTCCTACAACTCCCAATCTGTAAAATGTAATACAATTACTTATCTACCTGCAGATCGTTGTGGGAGAAGATAATGGGAGAATGGATCGCCTCTAGAAATCTCTCAACGAATTCAACTTCAGAATTGAGATCTTCGATCGACAGATGAGAAGGATACTGTAACGGTAGATAGGAATACCTGAGGAAAGGAAAAGATACATAAAAAGAGAGGCGTAACCATGGATGGATCCACTTGGGCTCTAGTACACTTCATTTCGATTCCATTCCTCGATGATTCATATGATGACCACTTAAATTATAAATTGTTTTAGAAGGAAAATATCCCCACACCAAATTTTTTTAAACATAAATTGGTATTATCACCTTATTACTCCATGTTTTCATTCGATTGATGAGTTGTGGTTCCTTCCCAATGGGAACATCAAGGGAATGGACACGAGCCAACATTTGACTGATCTTTGTCACGAATCTGATAACGAACCCATCCCATTCATTACTCCACGATAAACGAATAGAGTCTTCCAGGTCAGAAACATAGATCATGAAGATGTCCAATAACCTAACTCAATTATCGCATACACAAAAAGCGGGATGGGAGAGGATGATTTCATCAATGTTTACTACTCTCTGGACATTAAAGCGACGATCTCACCGATGTTCACTAATCTCCAGACATTGAAGAGGTCGTGATGGAATATACTGCTCGAATCGACCACCAGGGAAGACTCCCAATAGCCGAGGACCCAACTTCCTACAATAGCCACTACATTATAGCCAAAGAGTCGGGCAAAGCCGGTAACATAAAAAAAGTAGCCGGTAACATGTTGGCATTTCACTGACTCTTACGCGAATGTATTAGTTTACACAATAAAAATATAATATTAGAGAGAGATATCTAGATACCTTTCGGAGAGAAGAGTGAAAACAACGCTCTCTGATAGTAATTGGTCGATATCATATTGACAGTGAATTCTGTAATAACGAACTAATTTATGTTGCAAGCAGGAATTATTTTGCGGGGGGGGGGGAGTGAGAAAATACCGTAACAGTGCTCGACGTGGCTCAGAGTGCTTTAGTGAGAGAGAATCGCACAATTCAACAAGGAAGAGCAGATTAGACATTCCTCCGCTGCAAATCAAATCAAATGGAAAGATAAAAGGATCAAAGGTGTCGACATACGTGATTTGTGTGATAAAAAACCGATCGAGAGGGCAAGTCTTCCATGCTCCTCCCAGATATTGAGCGCAGAGAAAATGGGCTCGATTCACGACGGAAGAAGGAATCGGAGAACCAGCGCGAACACCAGAGAAAAGTTCCTGTTGAGGAAAGAGAGAGAAAGAGGATCAATGAGATACTCTTTCCATCGGTTAAACTGACTTGACCAGTAGGTTCGCTAAACGATTGCGGGTCCGCACGGCGTTTTGTTGGAATCGCGTCAAACCGTTCGTGGTGAGAAAAATCTCTCAATTTCGCGTACTCTCTCGTACTCTCTTTCTCTCGTTGTCTCGCCCCATGCAAAACGCCGTGGTCCGCAATTTACTTCCCGCTCAAGGCGCAAACTCCGCCAGTCTTCCCTTTGCGGGCCCACAATCGAGAGGCGAGAGAGACGCGCGATTGCGGGCCCGCATAGCCAACCTTACTGATCAGAATTATGATCGAGAAATTCTCATTATTAGTTAAAATAGTATATCTTATAACATAAGTAGCGAATAATATTAGCTTCTATGTACCTTGACATCCGCAGTTTCAGTGGTCCTTTCACTCCATGGCTTTTCTACGGCTTTCTCCATCTCCAATCGGTACCAGAGTTGACACATAAAAGTCTCGTAATATCATAATATAAAGCATATGAATAGTAGACCTGAGCGTGGAAAGTGAGGAAGAGCAGTAGCAGCGGAATGGGAATAGACAGGAAGACAAAGAAAAAAAGACGAAGAGAGATGAGAGAGGCGATAGGGATTATTCCTTCTCTGAATTGAATGGCGAATCTATTCATGCGCCACATTAACCCCAAAATTAACCAGAATATATCAAAATAGAGAAAGAATACTATTGTGATCATCTGCTAGAATTGAAGTGAGAGACTTATCATGTGGAATACAGGAATTGAGATAAGAATGATAGTGAGTGAAGATAAAGAGGAACGATGGGATGGAGAAGTGTGATAGATGGATTGGATTCGAGGAAGAGGGAGGAAGAGAAATAGAGAGAATGAGCGAAAGCGAAGAGACAGGAGAAGAGAAGGGACAGTGAATTGAACAGCAAACTATAGAGGCAGATTCTACGTGGCAGATGTGAGACGAAAATAGAGATGAAAAAAGGAAGAGAACTACAAATTCCACTTTATCCATTCCACATGACAAGGCAAGAGAAGGACATAATAGCGAGTTCTGAGGTAATAGAGACAGAAGAGATTTATCTCCCACCTGACTGAATCTCTTGCCAATAACAATAGTGAGATAGTGAATTATCGATGGATTGAGTTTGAGCACAAGTTGGGGAACGTATGACATGACTGGTGAGTGGAGGTAGACCGTGTATCATTAGCCATTCTCATCTTGTGATTATGTGTGAGCTAAAGTTATCTACCTAACCATAATTACATAATATTTTTGCAGTTGGCTTTGCTCTTTCATGTACATCTTGCTTGGTTCTTGCAATTAATATAATGCACTGATGTCTAGAAGGCTACACAATGCAATCTCTGAGAATTCACGCGTTATATTGTACAAAAATATATTTAATTGTCGCTCTCTCTCAGCAACAATAAAGTGCATAATTACTGACATACTAATGTTACATTTTGCGATTATCGAAAAATGAAGCAGGCATGCATACATTTATGTAATTTCAATTTTAACTACGAAATTCGTCACTATCCTTCTACTATCGAATAACGCTCAGCTCTATCTCCGATCCGCCATCGTATTTTCTGAACGATAAGTGTCATATAATTCCATTCAATCTGAAAATACGCTGAATCGTAACTTCGTCAGTGGCCGGATGGTCTAGGGGTATGATTCTCGCTTCGGAGCGAGAGGTCCCGGGTTCGAATCCCGGTTAGGAACATTTTTTTGGCCATTTCATTTTTAAATATTTCAAAGTTCAATTTTTTCTGCTCTATGCTACTGCACAGCAGTAGCCAGTATCGATCTCGATTATACGTTTCGATCTTATCAAATACGTGCAATTACTTGAAACTCTGCCAGCAAAGACTTGCGAGGTTTGTAAGAGTAGACAGTGAGATACAGAGAGTGTGTATCGCGTACCGAGATATCCATCTATCAGTAGAGAGACCTATGCTGGAAGATATCATCATCTTAGCAGTGCCGGGACTGGCGAATGCAGTTAGCTTCTTTAATAGTGATGCCGATTCTAGTCCGACCTCTCCTCAATCCGCCTACTCTCCCCTTTGTCTGATTGGCGAGCGAACGTGCAAACCGAGGAGATGATGGTCTCGATTCGAAATCACTGCATCAACTGTTGCTTCATTGTGCAATATCGTTCCGCATTCGTTCCGCTCCCGCACACGAGATGCAAGCTTCGGGCGATTGTGCAATGGAGTCTGCCTGCTTATCAGTTATCAGTCGGCCGAGTAATGATAAGAGACGCCGATAAAACGTCACCCGAATGCAGTGTTTGAAGAAATTCTCGGACATCGCTTCATTGATGTTTCATCTTCTTCACAGTGATAATTGTGTTTTCAGGATGCGATTGCCAATCGTCTTCCTCCCTACAATAGATGACAAACGTACCGAGCGATCATTGTCGTCGAGTCCCACCTCGTAACTATTGTCCGTCTGGTACATTCTGGTGACGAAGGGATAGTCTGAAAACCCGAAATCTACTACGGAAATAATATAGAAACATATCTTGTGGCCGAATGTGCCAATAGGAACACCACATGAGCGATTACAGTAATACGGATGAAATATTTCCTCCACCACTGAAGTAGTCCAATTAGGCATGCCCGAATAATAAATAAAACACTACTGATGCTCATTAGAAATAGACCCCTTCGACATTCAAAAAATCTCGTTTCTTATATCGGCGAGAGAGCGTGATAATCGAGAAGAGCTGGCCACGAAAAAAAAATCAATTAATTACTATACCGTTACGTCTTGTTGTACAGTAAACAGCGCTAGAAATCGCTCAATTGTTATAAGCAGAACGTTGATGTTTTGACCGTAGTAGAAATGATAGATCAGAAAATTGTGGATGTCGCTGAATTAATGATGAGATTAGAAAAGAAAAACGAGCGTGCATTAGAAAAGGTTGTTTCATGAGCCATTCGTAGTAGGCAAAGAAGAATGGCTCGTTAGCCAATTTCATGTAGACCCAGACGTTAAGCCATGTTGCAATGTTCTGAATGTAGCATCATTGTTATTACCCAAAACAAAAACTCACAAAGATGGTCGAAATCACGAAAATGACGATAAATCTTCGGTTGAGAATCGTCCGAACTCCAATTAGTGAATATAAAACCAGGAAGTTGCAGAGGATTCCGAGAAAACCGTAGCATAGTTGGATCGCCGTCCGAATCTGCATCTGGAATGGAGAACAGGACTATACGAAATTTGCCCTCATTTCACATGAAAGAAGTGAAAGCATCAGAAATAATGAAGATCGTGCACATTACTGACGGGCAAGTTGACTACAGCGGGATAGAGGTGTCAGATGCTACTCAGAAAAACTGAAAGATCTCACCCACTTCAGGCACCGTAGCCAGAAACACTTGAAATAAGGAGTCAACACATCCATCTTTGTCTACTTCCGGTGACTCCAATGAAGGAAAAGTAGAAAATCACGGAAATTCCTAACTTTGTAACAAATGGACATTTTTACACGTTCTTATCACGGATTTCATCTAATTTTGTAGCAAAATTGAGACCTTTTACTACATAATTAAATTTTGTGTCTTCGATTTCTTCGAAACTGGTCTTACTGACTAAAGTGAGGACAGGGATAATGCCTGCCTACTTCATTTGTCGAAATTTGCATATTGTGCGGATCTGTGACCTACCACTTCGAAACTCTCTATCTCGGTCAATTTTTGATCTACTGCGACCGCTTTTTTTCGAATCGACTCGTATTCTTGAGATCTTCAAATAACTCAATCAAGGGTATGGTTTAAAATGTGATCTTCATAGTGTTTAGCTAGAAAAATAGATTTTTCGCTAATAAAAGGTGATTTTTCTCGAAATTTTCCTCTAAAGAGTATGGATTTTATTTTAGAATCGGATTCCCCACCAATGATTTGGGGTAGTGTAATATTCCACAAGTCTTCAATCTGGGCAGCAACTGTAGATCTCCTTAGGGGAGATCTGAACTAAGCGTGCATTCCGGTAAAACACGGTCCGTACCGTAACATACTTTGAAATTATACAAATGAGCAAACTAGGAATGTCAAACGATAGCTCTCGATGAGACGGATAAAAAAGGTTTTGTTGAGCGAGTTGTAAAAATAGACCTTTTTCGAGTTATGTGACAAATTAGACCGACTTCCAATTACGACAGTCAGCAGTTTTCAACTCGAAAAGGGTCGATTTTTACAACTCGCTCAACTAAACCATTTTTATCCGTCTCATCGAGAGCTATCGTTTTACATTCCTAGTCTGTTCATTTGCATAATTTCAAAGTATATTACGGTACGGACCGTGTTTTATCGGAATACACGCTAAGTTCAAAATCTCCCCTAAGGAGATCTACAGTTGCTGCCCAGATTGAAGACCTGTGGAATATTACACTACTCCAAATCAGGGGTGGGGAATCCGATTCTAAAATAAAATCCATACCCTTTAGAGTTTTTTGTTGTTGTTGTAACTTTTAAAAAAAATTTTATAACCGAAAAATCGATTTTTCTAGCTAAACACCATGAATATCACATTTTAAACCAAACCCTTGATTGAGTTATTTGAAGATCTCAAGAAGACGAGTCGATTGAAAAAAAGCGGTGGCTGTGGTTCGAAAACTGAAAGAAATAGAGCGTTTCGAAGTGGTAGGTCACAGATCCGCTCAATATGCAAATTTCGACAAATGAAATAGACAGGCGTTCTCCCTGTCCTCACTTTAGTCAGTAACTCCAGTTTCGAAAAAAAACGAAGACGCAAAATTTATTTCTGTAGTGACCGTTTCTTCAAAATTACAGAAAATCTGTGATATAAACCTCTATTCACAAGACGCTAACGGAGTGTGTATTCGGTTCTGCTCGGAATTGAGATGTGTCAACCGGAAGATAAACAAGTTACCCGAATAATCGCTAATTTAAAAAAAGGAGAAAATGGCTCATCTGGACTTACAAGCGGAGACCCCCGATTGTAAGCTTAGAACGCCCTGGATAATTAGGATATTATGTGTCAAAAAAATCAACAACAAAAAAATATCGCTATCAAAAAAATAGTTCCTTCTCAGTGGGCGGAGGGCAGGATTCTCAATTCAGGAGCGAGATCGAGTTGACGATTTCGCAAAATATTTGGCCGAGCCGGGAATCGAACCGCGACCTCTCGCACCCGAAGCGAGAATCATACCTCTAGACCATCCGGCCACTGAGAGATCACACGATTCTCTTACCTCTCTCGGATGAGCGGTGTGCGCTCTTTTTTCGAGAATATATTCTGACATGTCATTTATTGAATTGTGATATTTCTAAAGCTCTTTATAAAAAATGCATGATTGCTGTTGAAATCAACTTTATACATTTATGGAGATTCTCATAACACCAACGCTCGAGCTCTTCTTGCGAACACTCATCATTGATGATTTTGGGTAGACAGCAGGCGACTCTCTGAACAGTAACGCGTTGATTGCCGATCGATACTCGGAACTGAAACTGTATCATTCCTTCAACATCTCGAAGCGAAAGCACCTTGTCGAGTAGTAAATGAAGAGTTTGACCGACAGCGCAAAGTGTATGAACATTGCGGAGAAATATATCGAGGCGAACATTTGTTGCGCTGGAGCAGATAATCTTCCTAATGTTATCAAGTATGAAATTACGAGTAAATTCGAGATTCTGGGCGATACCAATCAGACCGGGAGTGAGAAACCAGCCAGTGAGATCGACTGCAGCAATGATAAAAAGTGATTCGATAACGCGTTTCATCATCGTTGAGTCTGAAACAAATGCATGTTAAATGCATGCAAATGCAATGACAGTGTCGTGAATGAACCGCATTAGAAGGTTCAGTAGTATTCGCAAAAAAACCCGAACTTGATTGGAATCGAAGTCCGATCCAGGTTATAAAGTAGACGATAACACTCATCATATTATGGGTCATGAGTTAAATCACGTAATAGGTCTGCAAATTGACTGGGATCTAAATTGAAAACTCACTTATTTCTTACAATGGGCAAGTCGGAAACTAATTATCACCTAATCGCTCGTTGAACTTTTCCTCGGCGTTATCGAGTTTTGGTAGTGAAAAGTGAAAAATACGCGAGTTGGTGACTCATACAATGACGTGCAAAAGGCCCGGAACATTATGTATGCTCATTGCTGAAATTATTGCAAACAACTTGGCAATATTGTATTTTTGGGCAATAACATTTTGATGTATTTTGCAGACGAAAAATGCGTACATAACAACAACAATTTGAAAACTATTTATTTGCTGATACTCTAATGTCGACCACACTATTACTCTTCTTGCGGAAATCCAATGATGATGATATTTTGTATGCTGCCGATTTCCCCTTCAATAATATTGCATCGATATCTGAGCGATATTCAGAACTAAAAAAAACAAGATTATAAGAAGTCGGCGAGTACAATAACCTTGTCGAATAGTATGTGAAGAGTTTGACGGAGAGAGCAATGTGCATGAAAATAGTGCAAAAATAAGTCCAGGCAAACTTCTCTTGTGCTTGAAATTACCGATTTATTTTTTCTCACTGTAAGCATACCAAAACATACCATCGAGGTTGAGATTCTGTAGGAGCAAAATGCGTCCTTAGGGGCAAAATGAATGTGCCCATCGTCTTCAGCACTCTCGATAACCCCAAATCCCACGGTTTCAGAAAATCGACCTTTTTGAGCTTTGCCAGACCTTGCTCGAAAATAAGGCAAACGGCGTCATATAGCACAGCCGTGTATTCCTTGTGCAGTCCTAAACGATGGAATTGATCGAGTTCACGGTGAAGCGGAAGCAAAATTAACCAAATACAGTAATTTACTATTTTTGCCGTAAAAAATATAGCCTGTAATTTTTCCTAGAATGGATAAGAAGTTGTAAATACAGTAAATTACTGAGTGAATTTTGAGTTAGCATCGAAGGGGTGAATTTTGAGTTAGCATCGAATTCGAAGCACAACAATTTATTCTGGATATTCTGACAGAATAGTCACATTTCAGGTTATTATGAACAGTTTTAAACTATCGTGTGAATGTGCGACTTCGGTAAAATATTTGGATTGGTTCCTACATATATTCTGATTTTTGATAATGCTCTTCGATAAGGTGGTAGAAATAAAATATTGATTAAAGGTGACGCAAGCGCAAAAGAACTGGTTCCCTGAAACTGAAATTATGTATGTCTATCGGCAATGCAATTGCTCACAAAAACCACCAGTCGTTGCGTTAACTGGCTCGAATAAACATTGCTGAAGTCGAGGAACCAAACGCACAATACCGCTGCAAATCCAATAGGCAACATCATCTGATATGTGAGCGCCTTAGTTTATAGTTTCAGTTTCCCTTTTTTTTAAAAAAAAAAAAACCTTAACGACGTTTGCATGATGAGCTTGTGCTTGCGTGCTCTGGAATCATCACATTTTCTCAGCGAATAGTGTTTGAAGTCGAACCATGGAGAATATTTTTATGAGTAATGATTTTCTCAGAAAGAACATCGCTATAGTGGCTGCCGGTGAACAAATCGTTAAGATGACAGAGAAGATTATCATCCTCTTATCATAAATGCCAACTCCTGAGTAATGTCTTGCTAAATAATAAACACATAAACGGACTCACCGGCAATGGTATATCCTTCGAACTGTGAGCCAATCTCTCCATGTTCTTCAGTTTTACATGATGGATAAAAGAGAGTCTTAAAAATGAATATTCCACAGAAAGATATTATCGTCTCACCCAAACAGGAATGGTCACCAGTAATGACAATGCACATAAACCCCATATTATCATTGTCGAAGGTAGTTTTATGAATGTCGCACTGGAGCGAAGGATATAGTGACGATATACAAAAGATGCCAATAATAGCGCAGTTGACTCACTCACGAGACTAAGATGAAGACCTGATGATGTTTATTTACATTT
This sequence comes from Pristionchus entomophagus, assembly GCA_036245825.1. Classification (NCBI taxonomy): domain Eukaryota; kingdom Metazoa; phylum Nematoda; class Chromadorea; order Rhabditida; family Neodiplogasteridae; genus Pristionchus; species Pristionchus entomophagus. The sequence continues at coordinate 319,436 of BTSX01000006.1, forward strand.
GATATATTATTCAAGGTTAAAATTTGATACTTGGCTATTCGATACTCGTTGCTATCCCGCTACCTCTCTCCTCATCGCGTATTGCGAAAAAAGTCGAGAGCAACGGGGTCGCAACTCGGGTCGAATAACTAGTTATACTGTGGCCAAAAATGCAGAATGAAGCTCCGCCGATGGAAGAGCAATGACCAAGATAGATGTAGACGATGCGATTATCCGGGAGAATTATGACTCTGCAAAACACTCCGCGAAATCCAGAAAAACTATGGTGATGTTACCGAAACGCAATCAATATGCTCGTTAGTGCAGAGACAATATCGAGCAGTGCATTGTTCAGAAGAAAAATGGAGTAAGCCCACATCTGTTTGGGCGTTCTTAATGGTGGTGTCAGTGTCACTATCTAGTGTCATTTTTTAGTGAGACATATCGACTAGACGGGTCGGGGAAGACGAGTCGACTAGTCCCTCTCGCATTTCTCACGTTTTTTTTAGACCGACCCGTCTAGTCGATTTTTAGAAAATGAGACTACATAGAGACACATAATAGTCCAACGTATTTTTTTCTGTGATTATATCATCACTTTTTTGTTGTAAACGTGTGTTGCAAAAGTGAAAAAAATTTAAAATTTGACTAGTGCTAACCTCCAAGCTATGAAGCCAACCAGTACTAGGTTAGCAACGATCGCCGAACCGTCGAGTCCGTAGAGAATCGCCATGTGGACACGGTCTTCCATCGGTGGTCGTATCTGGTTTGAGATACGAAAGAGGATGTGAGTATAGAGCAGTCAGTACGACCTCAGTGACATTATGCATTATTCGTCGATGAAATGCCAGTACAGTTCATCACTAATGTACATATCTCTGTGGGTGGATAATCCAATGAGGGATGAATGCGTGATCGCGATAATTTAATTGTTCTTCTGATATACAGAGCTCGATAAAATGAAGTTTTCTTGGTTATCATGATCGAAAAAGGGCGCTAATTACAATTGATTCTGATGCAAGTGAGAATGTAGAATTCACTCGTTCACGGACACTGAATAGAATCGTGTTCCAGAGATGTACATTGTATGCCGTATAGTATACAGCGAAGTTAGTTTAAAAGCGTGAAGTAGCGGTGCCGCAAGTTGTCTAGAAGCACAATGTGAGTATGGGTGAATAATATTCCTAGAACAATGCGTTTGCACCTGCGACCTTGTCCTCATTAGACCGACGTTCTAATCGACTGAGCTATGGTCGCTGATTGTCGCCGTACCTGTTGTGCATGTTTTGTTATTTATTCATATTTAACAGTTAAATTCGAAAATTCGAAACCTTTCCGGACGATCCAAATAATTACCCTACCAACTACCGCCTGATTTCCGACTCACCACGAGCTCGGATATCAGTATTTGAGCCTTGTTTAGTGCCCACTGGACTTTGTTGTACAGCCTATAGCTGGATACTCGACCTCGAAAGTGCCAGAACTAACTCACTTGAGATCAGTTAGCCATGGCAGTTGGAAATGGATGAAAAATAGGAGCTCCTTGCTGATTTTAACATCAGCAGAAAACGCGAGATGATCGAGCAGCTGAAAGCAGAGACGATGATATGAAAGAAGAATGAAAATCTTACAGTCGAGAATTGCGCGCTGATTTTTTGCGCACTCTCTCAATAATCCCCTCTCCTCTACTTTTGGATGCGCATCCAGGTCCGCTTGGAACACATGTAATCACTTCATTGCTCTGTTTAAACGAAAATTGGTTACATAGCGAAGTGTAATCAGGTAACAAAGACCAACAATATCACGTCGAAAACTCAGCAACACAGATGGTCGTGTTTACCCCATTTCTTTGAAAATATCATTGATATTTATTTTTAATTTGAACAAAAATATGTATGAATACTTGCCATCGCCGATAAATGCGGTAAACTGAATATCCAAGTGAGAAGTCCAACGACTAAAAAGTTCCGCTCTGCAATCTTGTTCATGCAAATGTGTCTGTATATAAGTAATTACTTAATGAGCTTCCAAGACTAATTCAAAATCCAGATAATGATTTCGTCAAGACTCTTTCTCCCGATGTCACCATTGAATGCACCAAGTGTACTGCTGTATTCAACTCTTTTGTTGTTAGATCATGCAGGTATTCCCAACTTCCTGACTTTATTCGTTCTGTACCCATTATCCAGATTTTTAAACTGCGATTAGAAAGCAATACCATCATCACAAAACTCTCTCAACAACCATAACCCTCAAACCACCCCCCTCACCATCGTCTACCTTTCCGTAAACTAATATCGACACAATAATCATCTGGGTCGGGCCGCTCGAAATTTCTCAAACTGGAGCTCGAGCCTGTTAGGCATTTTTGGCGTCGGGCCTATTCGGACTTTCGGGAATTTTCGGGTTTTTCGTGCCTATACGGACCTCAAGTTCTTTCCGATCTCACGTAGGCGAGCGAGCACGGGAAATCGAGGAGCATTCGGGGTTTGAATGCGCGCGGGCGACCCAGAAGGGAGACTGAAAATCGGATAGAACAGCCGTGTGCGCATTGACGAGATAATCAACTTTGCAAGCAACAACTAAGCTCTAAGTCTGAAAGTTAAGGTTGCCGCACTCCAAAACTGGGCGCTCCCCCCTCCCAATTATCGTTCCGCCCGCTCTGCCGACGGAGAGTTTGGGCGGGGGGGGGGGGGGGGGTGGTTTTGAAGTGCGGCAACCTTAACCTTCAGACAACGCGCTTAGGTGTTGCTGGCAAAATTGTTCGTCTCGTCAAGGCGCAAACTGTTTTGTACTAATCCGACTTTCAGTCTCCCTTCTGGGTCGCCCGCGCGCATTCAAAACCCGAATTCTCTCTCGCCTGCCTAAAGGCGATGAGACCTGTCCAGGCCCGAAAAGCCCGATAAGGCCCGAGCTCGGACTTTAGGCCCTATCGGGCCAAACTGCGGTTTTCGTGATCGGGCCCAAAAACCCAACCCTACTTTGTATGTAATTTCAATTGCATTGCGCCTGCGAGTGGAAAAGTTATTATTGTAAGCGTCCAGTTGTGCCCCCAAACCTTTCCATTGGCTCCACCGACCAATGGCCTTGACATTAGTGGCGGCAATTTTCGAATATAATTTTGAGAAAATAGTTGACTGTTGTTTTCAATTCCTAGTCTCAAACGAATAATGACGTTGCTGGTCTTATTTTTCAGATAAAATGTGTGATCTCTTAGACTTTTGGCCTTATTCATGGGACGCCCGTGATCTCTTGGCTTTCATGTAAGATAAGAGATGAGACACGCACCTCGTCATTGTGTAATAGCAGAGACGAACGATGCACGCGCCATAGAGAATGGACGAGAGTGCATTACTAACGACCGTAACTGCTGCCATGTTGAACCATATGGACGCTTTCTAAAGTGGCATTGTTGCCAGCAGAGCAACCACGAACCACACCATTCTTTCTGGAGCCACAATATCAAGGTAGTAGGCGTCGTAGCTAATGGTTCTTTTCACGTCATCATAGGCCTTAACGGGGTAGAAAAAAAGAGGTGATGCTGCAGGAATAGCCGCAATGACGCAGACTGCGATCGCTATGAAGAAAAGCCGGCGCCATATCTGCAAAATTGATATTTAGATCCATCTTCTAAATATGTTCGAAGCCACTGCCTCGTATATCACGGATTTTCTCTTATTTGGTAGGAACGCTGACTACAGAAAAATAAATCGTGTCTCCGATTTCTACGAAAGTAATGTTATTGACTAAAGTGAGGACGGGGAGAACGCCTATCTACTTCATTTGTCCAAGTTCAAATAATTTAGGATTCATTTGGGATTATCGTTCTCTGAAGTTTAGGTGATTCTCAAGCTTCCCTAATATGGGCTATGTTATTAAGACACCGGCTCTGTTATTTTCGTGGATAGGCCGGACATAGTGTACAAAACTTTGTCTGATCGGCCCCAAACTTTTATGGTGAATACCCTCCGGTATGGTGATGAAAGTATGGGGAGTAATTTTGCGCTGCTAAGTGAAACCTATTTTTGACGGGTTTTTGAAAATCGAAAAATGTCGTTTTTCAAAATTTCGAAAAAAAATCTTAGGACCAAAGTTGATGTGGAATATCATGGGGTATAACCGGTGTATGAAAAATGTGTATAGTATGATTTCATACCTCAATCGTAAACTAACTTTTAGGAGACATTTTTTGATATTCAGGACCTATGACACGGATGAGTTTTTTGCAACCTATCCCAATATTTTGTGGGTGATGTCCCCATACCGAATGCTGATATTTGGCCCAATATGAGCGGGTATGGTGCACCCTCCAAAAAATGCCAGACCCGGTCCAAAAAAGTCGAAAAATTAATCCCTGAAAAAAGTACGTTCTTATAGGTGTTTCGGGTGTATTTTGCGATGAAAATAACGAAAAACATGGTTTGGAAACGAATGGGTCTCGTCAAAATGACGAAAACTGCGATTTTCGATGTTTTTTGGACCCCGTGAAAAATTTTTACCCAGAGAACATTGGGATCTTTTGATTTTCGGAATTTACGTGAAAAAATAACCCTGGTGTATTATTCCCACATCGATCGATGTGTCCCGTCGGAGGTTGCAGCCTTTGGACCGAAGCGCGCTGAGAGCGAACGACAAAAACAAACGAGAGACAAAATGCAATTGCGGAAAACCCTAGTCTATAATATCACTTTTTGATAATTATGTCTCTATAGCATTTTCTGGTGTATTTTTGCACGTAGAATCCGAAAATGCATACTAGAGCTCACCAAAGTGTGAAAGAAAAAAGTCTACGTTTTTTGGTCATAACTTTTTTCTTTCGCACTTTGGTGAGGTCTAGTATGCATTTTCGGATTCTACGTGCAAAAATACGCCAGAAAATTCTATAGTGACATTATTCTGAGAGTATTATTTTTCGACCCAAAAACTGACCAAAGGGGGGACCACATGGTGAAAAAATGAAAAGTCGAAAAATTTTTCATCTCGAAAAAAAATGTCTATTGGAGTTACTGGTGTATTTTGGCATGTTGATTCCGATCTTCGATATGAGAGCTCATGAAAACGTGTTTGAAAGAAAGTTATACTCAAAACACTGTAAAAATTTCGAAAAATCGCAGGTTTTTTTAACATAAGGCCCGCCCATTTTTTTTCTGTATCCTGATCTTCTTGGTTTTTGGGGTGAAGTTAGGTACCAGTATGCTCTCGAATCATTCTCGGGGGCTTCTTGGGGAAAATTTGGAAAGTTACTTCACTTTTTCGGAAAACCGACCACCCCGATCCAGCGCATGGACATGAAATGAGTTCGTCAACATATAAAATGTTGCCCACTGCCTTCTCATTCGAATGTAACTTTCGGTTAGTCTTTAGCTTCATTTTGAAGCAAGTTATGGTAACTTTCGTGAGTCGAATTTGGTCGAAAATTTCATAGTGTACCTACTTTGACCTACCAATACTCGGAGATGTGACCAGATATCAAAATTCCGCAAACGCAGTTTGAAAGAGCATCATCGAAGTACTTATGGTTTACTTTACAGCGGGATCGTCGAAACTATTTCCTAAGTCCGCAAGGCTCTCGAAAATCTCGCGATTCCTCTCTTATATTGTTTTTCGTTCGACCCAGATACGACCACCGATGGAAGACGGTATCCACATGGCGATTCTCTACGGAATCGATGACTCAGCAATCATAGCTAATCTAGTACTGGTTGACTTCATAGCTTGGAGGTTAGCACTAATCAGTTGATTTGTTCGTCTGCAACCACTTTAGCAACACACAGCATGCACAATCGTTAGAAACCACTTTAGTGCTTTTTTACAAATGAGATCAGTGTGTGGAAGGAAAGAGAGAGTTGAGTCGATATAGACTCCAAGGTCCCGAATAGGTTCGGGGGGAGACACAATGGAAGGAAGAGAGAGGGGTATGGAGTTGAGAGAGTATTGGAAGAGGGGATTGTTTTTGCCTATGTAAAGGGCGGTGCACTTCTTTTCAGCGACCGTCAACTGCCAAGTTTCACAGTATTCTAAGATACCCTGTAACCCTTGTTGAAGTTGAGAGGGGGTGGATAGATGTTGGTCAGGTTTGTGAGTGATGTACAGTTTGATGTCATCAGCAAAGAGACGGAAGTTGACTAAAGGGAATGGAGAGAGAGCCCGAGGGACATCGAAAAGGTAGATGAGAAATAGAATCGGAGCTAATACAGTGCCTTGTGGGACACCACTGAGAACCACTCTCTCCGAAGAGAGAGAGGAGCCAACTTTTACCTGTAAGTGACGATCGAGCAAGAAGTCCGAAATCCAGTTAAACAGACAACCACGAATACCAAGGCAATTCAATTTATGGAGGAATTTAGAATGAGAAACAGTATCAAATGCCTTAGCTAGGTCAACATAAACAACGTCAACACAATCATTCCTATCCATTGAATCACGCCAAGATTGGGTACACTCAAGAAGTTGGGATACGGTAGATTTGCCACGGACGAATCCGTGTTGTTCAGGTGGAATTATGGAGTGGATTTCGCACCAGCGGACTAATTTGGGCTTGATGATTCGTTCCATGACTTTACTAGGAATGGGAGTGAGTGAGATGGGACGGTAGTCGGATAACAAAGAAGGAGACGTGACTTTAGGAATTGGGACAATAACTGAAAGTTTCCAGAGAGAAGGGACTTGACCCAACATCAAACTGTAGTTCATAATATGAGCAAGTGGTTCAGATAGAGTCAAATAACACTTCTTGAAAATAACAGAGGGAATTCCATCGGAAGGAAGAGAGCACGAATCAGAAACACGTCTAAGGTGGTAAGCAATATCAATTGGGAGAATAATAGAGAAGGGAATGGACTGAGGAATAGTGAGGGGGCAGGTAGGGAGAAGTCCATCATCGGCAGTAAATACAGATTCAAAATATGAAGCAAATGCCTCGGCCTTATCAGTGTCATTGGTCAGATTATTACCATGAGAGTCAAATAGAGAAGGAGCAATCGATGAACGGGGTTTAAAGCGAGTGGAGATGTAACGATAATAAGAACGGCTGCGATTGCCAGATAACAACTTGTTTTCTTTGTTACGAATGAATTTCCTTACTTCCGAATCAAGTTTAGATGATACATTTGCGAATTGAGATCTAACGGGAGCAAGAGATAGCTTGTTAAAGAGACAACGTTTGTGCTTTAGAAGGGACTTGATGTGAGGAGGGTAGTTGTCAAAGGGAAGGAATTCCTTCTTGAAGGGTACAAACGAAAAGAATAGATGTACAAGGTAATCAACAAACTGAGAATACATCTGAGAAATATCGGAGAAATTGTCAAAGATCAAAGACCAATCGGTGCCAGAGAGAGCAGAGTTGAGACCTATGAAGTCGGTTTTTCGAAAGTCAAAGGAAGGAATGGATATGGGAGCACAGAATGGCCAAGAAAGACGGAAAGTAACACTGGAGTGGTCAGAGTTCTTGAACGGAGAAGATACATGACAGTTAGAGATGAGGTCAGGAGGAGCAAGGACAATGTCTAGAATCTTGGTGCCGAGAGTAGGGGAAGAAAAAAATTGGTGAAGAGAAAGGGATGAGGCGAAGTCAACAAGAGAAACTGATTGCCCAGTGGCCAGAGAAGTATTGGCCCAATCAGTGTGCAAATTCAGATCTCCAGTAAGAATAACAGACTTATCAACAGAGGATAGAATGGATAACTGGTCGAACAAAGCTAAGTTGTCACTAGAGACAGTGTTGGGGGGACGGTAGGCCAGAATGAGTCGAATAGCAGATAGACCAAGAGGAGGAAGGATGTCGAGACAGATAACGTCAGACGAGACAGTGGTGGGGAGGGAAATACGAGAACAAGGAATGTGATCACGAATGATTACACATACACCACCACCCCTTCTGGCGCGATCAGCACGAAAGATACGGTAGGGAAAAGAAAGGAGAATCTCAGAGTCCATAATTCGAGAAGTAAGCCAAGATTCAGAAATAAGGATAACATCCGGACGATCAAGTGACAAGATACAGTGTAAATCTGGTAATTTGTTACAGAGAGATCTAGCGTTGAACATGATACAATTCAGGAAAGGAATGGATGGAGAGAGATCAGATGGATGATACGATGAATGGAGTAGGGGTGTATCAGAAATTAGTTTCCCTGGCTCGGGAATTGAGTGCGGACACGAGAGGGAATGTCCCCCTTATGCCAGATTTCTCCTCTATAGACAACGAACGGAGAGGAGGCATCTTTCGCACGCAAGTCCCTTACCCTCGCCCTCATCTCCTGATGCCTGGCCAACTCTTCCCTGCTCATCGACTGGCGAATGTAGATACCCTCAAACTCGGAGTTTCCTCTGAGTCTGGAGGCGTTTTTGAGTGCCGTGAACACAAAAGAGCGAGCGGGCATTACAAGCTTGAGGAGACGGGGGCGATCCGACTGTTTACCCATTCGGAAGATCTGATTCGGCATAGTGTCAACCTGGAGGAAGCTGAGAAGTCTGGCAATGCCCCTTCTATCAGCCTCGCACCTTTCCTCCAGTCCCAGACCAGAGTCCGGTTCAGGAAGGCCGGATACGACCAGGGACTTCTGACGCAGATGCAACTCGTAGGGATCAACAGTGGAGGGGGAGGGAGGGGAAGAGGAGGAAGAAGGAGGGGAACGAGAGAGGGAAGAGAGGCCGGACGAGAGAGTGTGTGGAGTGGAGAGAGTCTGAGAGGTCGAGGGAGGGGAGGAGTGGGAAGAAGGGGAGAGGAGAGGATTGCCGTCACTGGGCTGATCAGCGACATGTTCAAGAGCTTTCGCCAGTGAGGAGAGCAGATCGGTGACGGCTTTCCACTTTGCCAAGTCGACTCCATTGGGGGCAGACTCCATGGAAAGAGCGAGGGCAGACACGACCAGATTAGTGAAAGTGCCACCCTGTTTCTTAGCCACGGGACTAGAACCCCCGGACATCGTCGAGGCCCTCTTTTTGGGAGGAATGGTGGAACAGAGATAAAGATCAAGAATCAAAAAGCAAAGGGAGGGAGAAACGAGGGGAAAATACTAGTAAACAAGCAACACGCGAGAGACACAGGAGGGGTCACCTTCCCCGGGGAAGGGACGAGCGCGAAATGCTCCGTAAATCATTGATGCGCAATCGAATGCCCCGATTTCGAAATGCAAATTGTAAACAAACTATTGCATCATGATGACGTCGAAGCGGTATTGACATTGCATCAGTTTAGAATTTGCCACAGTCATTCTAGTGATGGAGACTTATCACGATAAACGCGCTGTCTTACTTCATTCCTAGGGTTGACAATTCAAGGATGAGAGGAAGGCCTCCCTCCAATTTTCTCACAGCATGCAAATCGCTCTCATCCTTGAACAAGGGTGAGGGAGAGCGGTCATCCTTGTTCAAGGATGGCCGTCCTTGAGGGAGGATGGAGAGGCGATAAGGCTTTTTTTCAGTCAAGAAATCAAATGGATTTACATAATTAGCCACACGACTACTGCTTGGAGCAATTTACATGTCTATCAAGATGGGTACAAAAGCTCGGAATGAGCTACTTTTTCACTTCTTTCACCTTCTTCCACTTATTTTCATTGACTTATACTGTTTTTATTGTGAATTATTTCGGGTTTGTTTCTATGCCACCGAAGCGTAAGCACCCCCCTCTTGCGACCACGGATGACGCGCCTCCAGTGAAATCTAAGAGGAAGCTGCGATCCTCTCGAGCCAACCCTTCTGTTGACTCCCCCTCTTCCTCCTCTTCTCATGATGGTGAGTCTCCGCTTTCGTTTACTCATTTAGGCGGATTAGTTGTTTAGCATCCCTTTTTGTTTCTATCTTTTCCTAATTACAGATCCACCATCTCTCACGAGAAGATCTGTACGTGCTAGCAAGACTGCCGTACCGATAGATGCTACCGTACACAAGGATGCTACCGTACCCAAGGAAGCTACCGTACCCACAATACGGTACCTTTGGTCATTCTCACCAGTCATACCCAGTCATACATGTGAATGAACCGGTCAGCGAGAAGGAGTAAATTAGAAATGTTTCTTATGAAAGTAAGAATCCCGTCTTCTGAAGTAGAGCCACCAAGTCTAAGATTCTGCTCTTTTAGATCCCGTTGATGCTACTCCAATGCTCACCGTACCCCATGCGACTACCGTACCCAATGATGCTACCGTTTCCGACGGGGAATCCGTTCACGCCGAGATTACCGTAGCCGAGGAGGATAGAGCACCCAGTGAGCTAGTTTTGTAATATCTCCTCATTTGACGACTAGATTGTTTTTTGTTAGAGAAATATAGATACCATTGTAGAATTGCGTTTATTTCGTATTTTCCCTTGCTTCAGATCCCGTTGCTTCTATTACCGTACCCGATGAGGCTACCGTACTTGACGAGGCTACCGTACCCCACGATGCTACCGTATCCAACGATGCTACCGTACCAGGTGAGTATTCCATTTAGTCTTAATAGGCCCTCTTATTGACAATATTTAGGAAGATAATAACGTTTTATTACTTCTTTTCTGATATGTATATCTTCATTCAATCGTTTCAGATCCGAAACAGAAGAAACGACGTGGCCCAATGGAGATTCGAACCCATTTCATGACGTACTTTGTAGTCAACCCCAATGACATTACTAAGGTTGACTGCACCCTTTGCGATCATACAGCCATTTACTTGTTTGGGGGCAAGAAAGTTTCATCTGGTCTAAAACACCACCTGACAACTGTCCATCCCGAACAATATGGCGCATTGATCTCCCTAGAAGCTAGACATGTCGCTGCCAAGCAATGGCTTCTGAGAGCTTTTGCTACCGGCTCACTACCATTCAATATTGCTCAGAATCCTGAGATTCGTGAGTTTGAGTTCTTGCGTTGTCTAGATCCCACTTTCCTTGTCCCCGACCGTAAGACCCTATCTGGTACGATTCTTGATTCTGAGTATGTTGTTGCTCGAAGAGCCGTATGTGATGCCGTAAGGGGCGAACATATCGCAATCACAATGGATCACTGGACGAGTAGGGACAGTGCTCACTCTGTCATGGGATCAACGGCTCATTTGATCACCCCTCAATGGAAGAGAGAATTGTTTGTACTGACTCTCGACGACATCGAAGGTTCTCACAATTCGGATCAGGTATTATGTTTACTTTATCTGATTCAATGTTATTCACTTTTTTCAATCTGCTCATTATTTTCTCCTCAGGTAAACTGCTTTTTCTCCGATTTGACGAAGGAATTCAACCTTGCCTCGGTCTACTGCTGTCTCTCTGACAGCGCGTCAGTGATGAGATCTGGAACAGCTAAGGCCGGAGTTGACAGGTAATTCACCTATTTGGTTTAATTAAGAAATTGCTCTGAATTAACCGTCGCTTGCTACAGGGTGGGATGTGTGCTACACGCCACTCATCTCTTCATCATGGAATCGATCGACAACTGGAAGCCCGCAACCGAGATCGTATTCGCCATTAGGAAGATCGCAGCCCATGTTCACAGGAGTCGAAATAGTTGGATCAGCCTTCTCAGGTATTATTTGTGGGGTCATTGATTGAATGGTTCAAGGGGCGATAAAAACGCCTGTATTGTATAATGGATATTCGATTTCAGAGCTCTGGTCGATGTAAACTGTACCAATCAGAAGAAGATTCCGATGGAAATTCGGATCAGATGGGGATCACTACTGCGCATGCTGAGAGTTGCTGCTGATCAGGTTAGTCGAAGCCACTAGTGAATTTGAACATTGAGAACCATTTTTTTCAAGACGGAACCGTTCTTTGCAGATTGATCAGTTGAGTGATTTGGCGGAAGAACACGGATTCCCTGTACTGGATGATGGTCAAAAGATGACACTAAGACGACTTGTCGAATTTCTTTCTACGGTGGATACTTTCTCTTCCACTGTGAGTATTCTGACTTCTTCAATTGCTTGAGCCATATCTCTGAGATGAGCACACATAGTGCCACTCTCTCGTCAGTCATTCCCTACCTTCGAGGAGTCGAAATTTCTCTCGCCAAGTTTGTTCAGAGTCTCTTCATTGGTCTGATCAATCTTTTGCAGTTACTCAACTTCTGCCCTGAAGGATTTCGTTCCAATTGTTCACAAGAACTTCGCAAAACGGTTCACTTGCTACTTCAAGAATGAATTCGCGAGAAAATCAATGATGGTCGATCCGAGGTTATTATTAGTTCACCCTATGCGTCTCGCTATCTTGCTTATTTTCAGATTCCTCTACTGGGGCACGCTAATCTCTCCTACAGATGAGGAGGACACTCTACATAAGTTATTCAGAGAGGCTGATGAGGGACACTGTGACTCACAAGTAGGTTAGTTTTAACAATCATTTCGTTTATGATTATATTGATTGTATGACATTAGGAATTGTATCTTTGAAGATTCGACCCCTCCACCAGCCAAGAGAGCTCGTCCCAGCCTGTTGGCAGGAATCGCCCCCAAGATGACTCCTGTTCCCATCGGTGCCAGGGTACGTTCGTGATGTAATAACAATAGATTGAGTATGGAAAATAATTTACTAGTCTAATCATTTGATATATAGCTGGAGTTCGAGAAGCTCCATTCGCTCGCGAAGCGTATTCAGTTTCCGGAAGACAAAGACCCGGTGGAGTTTTGGAAGGAACACCACCAGCTCTTCCCTAGACTAGCCAAGGTGGCGAGATGCCTCCTTGCCATTCCACCTTCTTCGATCGATAGTGAACGCCTGTTCTCGACTGTGGGATTGGTTGTCAACAACCGCTTGAGGGCAAGGTGAGAATGTTTCCTTGATTTTGGGCCAATCACTATTCTTTCTAGAACCGACTCCTACACTATGAAAAAATTGGCATTCGTTGGAGCGCACTCCCGTCGAGAAAGGATCAGGTGAAATATATAGCAAGTTCCGAGATAATGATCTATTTTCTAGGTTCGGTCCGGACGAGTGGGAGGCGCACTTCGAGGGTGAAGACCAGGGCTTCTCAGACACAGTAACCTTCGATTGAGCATTCATAGTATTATTCCAGTGTTTGAAACGTAGATATCATTCGCTTGAAGCTCTCCCCTCTCTTTTGTAGCTAATTGCATAGTTAAATCATAGCGTTTCTGTCTGTTTTTCTGTTGTTTGGTTGTTGTATTGTGTTGAAATGGATCTTGTATAGATGATAAAGTTAATTTAGTAACTTTGAAGGGCGTTCCAATGTCTAAAACAACCGAAAACAGCCTTCCTCCCCTCCCCATCCTTGAACAAGGACGGCCGCTTCCCCTCATCCTTGATCAAGGATGAACGGACCGATTTGCATACGCCGTCCTCCCTCCCTCCTTGAATCATTGAATTGTCAACCCTATTCATTCCTTCCGCCTTGGTCGTACATCCAAAGAAGCTCATGCGGACCTGGTGCTTACGGATGGAGAGGATGCCCCTTCCCTTGCTACATGCCATCGTTGGTACACCCGCTTCAAGAAAGGAGATTATAACCTCGATGACCAACTCCGATCCGGTCGCCCAATTTCTCGCAAACCCACTCGAGTTCTCACTGCGCTGAAGAAGGATCCGAAGAAGAGTGTGCGCATGTTGGCGGCAGAGACTAGCACTCCCAAGACCCCCGTGTGTCGGACCCTCCATCGGGCGGGAAAGACAGCGAAGCTACCCCAAGTCATTCCCCATGACTTCTCCCAGGCACAACTCAAAAAGCGAGTTGAGGTGTGTCGGGAATTGCTCTCTCGTAGATCGAATCTGCGATGGGTAAATTCCATCATCGCAGCAGATGAGAAGTGGATCACCTATGATAATCCGGAGAGGAGATTGCAGTGGTGCGACGTGGATGAAAAGCCCCTAGCCCACCCCGAAGAAGGAGCAGCACGAAAAGAGGGAAATGCTGTGCTTCTTCTTCTGCTCTCTCGATCCCCTCTACTGGGAGATCCTCGCCCCTAACACCTCGGTCACTGCCGACCTCTTCACTCAACAACTGGAAGAGGTTGCCATCACGGTCCCTCCCGAACTCATGAGCGAGGGAAAAATCCTGATGTTGATGGACAATGCGTCCCACCATCACGCGAAAATCACCCAGACCAAACTGGACGAGCTTAATATGGAATGGCTTCCCCATCCACCATATTCCCCTGACATTAGCCCTTGCGACTACCATTGTTTCCGCTCACTGTCTGACTTCTGCAGGGGAAGGAAGTTCAAGGACCGAAACTCACTCGTTCGGGAATTTACCGAATGGATCATCTCTAAGCCTGCCGAGTTTTGCAAGAGAGGTGTTAACACCCTGCCCGAAAGATGGAGACTGGTCGAGGGTTCGAAGGGGGCATACATTGATTATTGATTATTGTAAACTGTTGAAGAAATAAAAAAAACAAAAAAAAATTTTTAAAAATATCAAGACTTATGGGACACCCCTATACTTGCACTGGCAAGATTGAGTTATACAAATATAAATGCCAAGTGCAACGAAGCGAGACTATCGTACACATGAATTCCATGGGAAATTCCCATCTAATAATACTCAATGATAAGGCGTTTTCATGATTTTCTATAATCTATTTATTTATTCATTACGAATATCAAACTTCAATCAAAATTGACTATTCAAGGCGCGTCTCATTGATCTGCCATATTCTCCAATGGGATGCTACTCGGGCCGGTGGCATTGCTGTTCTGAATATTTCGCCGAAACGGGGACATGATGTACCTGCGCTTGGTTTAATTAATGATCCGTCATTCGATCGAACACGAAACATGCCATGTTGGAAACTCGTCACTCGTGCATTCACATTTTTCAAAAACTTATAATGGTCACTCTGACTATGTTGCAAGCCGGTATTATGGATCAGAAAACGAAATCGCGATAAGGTCGGACGTAGTAGATTGTGATGACGGGCGAAGAAGAAAAACGTACGAAACCGTCTGAAACCAGAGACATAAATACATGTTTTAAAAGAAATCTACAGAATAACTTATGCCACATACGATCTGCGAAATTGATGACACTAATTAAGCTGTAAGAATAATTTTGAGGCAAAAGTACCTCCGTGATAAGATGTTCTTGTGTCTCCGAGCAGACAACATTGAACTGGCAAAATACGTAGCTACATGTCGACCCAGTGAAGATAATAGGAAGCATCGATTGGAGGGACAATACCTGATAAAAATGGTAATGTTAACTTTCTATTAAGCATATGTAGACGTAACAGGAAAATATATCAGTACAATACAAATCGGTACTGTCACGAACTCGAGTAAGCGTTCTGTGCAATTCCATTGTTCGGTCGCTCATCTTGTCTGAGTTTATTGTCAGCAAATACATCACCTAAAATTGGTGAATATAACATGAAACGAGTTATGCAAAATAATTAGTTCCGTAATGTTTTATATCACAGGGCACAGAGTTTGCTGAGCATTAATAATATTCAACAGGTGTGAGGTCTGAAGATAAAATAAGAGCTCGTTCGCCTAAGGGTCGGCAAACTTGCATTATCACTTCTTTCGCTCGTAAACTCGCTCTATACGTGATAACTACTGTTTGGCTTGATAGGTATCGGCTTTATCGGGCTGGGGAGCTGTAGAACAGCAACAGTACAACAGAGGGCGGCGCTACGCGCCGCATGAAGAAATAATATGGATAAGGATGGAATATGAAAGCGAGCAGTAATCACGAAATACAATGAGGAGGGCGATGGAACTGGGAGCAACTAATTGTGATGGAAAAGTGGGAGATCAAGAGAGGGGAAGGGCTCCTCCTTGTGATTCTACCGTATCCTTGATGTAAGGGGCGATCCCTCCGATGGAATTCCATCTTCCTCTCCGTTGAACTGCCTCGATGGGAACCCCGTGGCTGATTGATTCCATCGCTCCTCCCGCTCTCAGTTGATGAGGCGTGATCCGAGCGACTCCCGCGAGAGAGCAGAGAAGAGTGGGATCCGTCCTGAAGGTGTCGCTAGTGAGAGGCCTATCACGATGGGAGTGAGATGGGAATAGCCAGGGGGAAGGGACCACTCTCTCCCTATAGGAATGGAAGAGGGAAAGAGTGAGAGAGTCCTTCTCGATGGAAATGAAGGTGTCTCTCCCTTCAGCGAATTGGTCGTTCTTGGCTCGTCTGACGGAAATCTTGAGGAAATCGGACGACCATTGAAGATCAGCCCAACGTAGGGACAGCAACTCGCTCACTCTTAGGAGAGCTGAGAAGGAGAGGGAGGCACCCAATGCGGTGCGAGTGGAGAGTAGGTCACAGGGATGGAGGGAGGCATACTGTACGAATGAATCGATATTCGAACGGGGAATACTAGGATGATGGGAAACAGAGAACTTTCTACGGGTCGAATCGTGAAGATGGGACAAGATATGAGCAAGAATGGGGGATGGGAGATCGGAGTAATGGGAGAAAGCTGCGGAGAGGATCTTGAGGGTCGAGAGGGCTCTTCCTTCTTGAATCTTCTTTAGAGAGTAGATTACCAGTGATGTAGGGCAGGAAGGGTCGAGTCCTCTTTCCATGGCGTAGTCTCTGATAAATGGAAACCCTTTATCCTGCTACATCATTGCGATTATTCACCTCAGATTGGCCATCTATGCCTTGTATGCTCTCATTGTGGATGCGGCCTTGGCTCCATAGATGGAATGGAGGAGAATAGGCAGTAGAGTCGGCTCCACTCTGGATACGGTAGATGAAAGATCACGAACCAACGTTCCCTTCTTCCCTGGAATCGCACATTCCCTCAGTGTCCATCTCTTTCATTCACGTACTACCGATTACTGTATGTTGGGAGCGGTGGGTGGAAGCTTCTAATAGGGTGGGAGGGTGGGAAATTCCCCAGAAAAGCCTAGAATGGTGAGATGACGCGAGCGATGCCGAAGAGGCGAAATGATAAGCCGGTAGGCACGCGTCGCGGCTAGCGACGCGCGGGAATTCAAAGCCGATACCGTACTCGTCAAACAACAAATCATTTTTAAAAAATGTATTCTCAAAATTTTTTTTTATTCTGAATCGCCTTTTCCTTTTTTTTCGATATGAGCCTCATGAATCAATTTTGTCAAACATATTCTGATTCTCCGTTAAAAAATAGTCCGAACTGTTGAATTAGCCAACAATCTCGCTTCTCTACAAATTAATTCTCTACAAAAATGAAATACAACGGCGCTTTATCTTTTTTTTCGCATTCGAGTTATAATTTTTTTGTATCTAATCTCGGCGGGGAAAAACACTTTCATATTAGAAAGAGCATGATGTACTGATGAATTTTCAGCATGGGTTCAAGCGGTTTTCATTGTGTGAAGTAGTTTTCTGAATCCGAACCTTTCGGCGAAGAACGAGGACTGCGATCAGTGTTGGAACGGCCGGAGAAGCCAACGCAACGATGGCAAACATTGTGAACACCGTGAAGATCGTCATATGTCCTCAAACATATATATTTTTCATTTCGCAAGTTGCTCAATGCGCGATGATTGGATTGAAAATAAACTGAAACATTTGCTTCTAGGATAGAGAAAGAGAGTGAGAGAGCGAAGTACCACACCGTTTATGCGTCGGCAACGAGTAGATTGCTTTTGATTACCTGTCGTCAATACTAACTCACCTTCAATGACGTAGTCATCAAGTTGGTATTGAGGTCGCTAGTGGTGCAATTCGGTAACGACAGCGCTCGGTTTGTCAAGAGTGAACGGATAGGTTGCCTGGATATACAATTTTGTCATACTACGGTCGTTTAGTGTCAATCAGTCTCTGAAAAATATTACCCATTTTTTAAGATCGATTTATAGTAGAGCACATTATGAAGCAATTATCGTATTTCATCTGACATGATACGCGACCACTTACGAGAATAAGCATATTGTAGAGGGAGACGAACACGAAACATGGACTGACACATCATTGAAAACATCAGAGTGCAGGTTACGTGACAAAAATGAGTATCACAATGGGTATGCGAGGAATCTCCCTGCATTCATATAATTCGGAACACAATAGTTTTCTCCCTCCCGTCAAAAATTAAAAGCAGAATTTACCAGCCATGATATCGGAAAATCTAACCTGTGGAGCACGTAGAGTCGGAATGAAAATGATGTGACTAAGTTCAGCATGGACTGACACATCATTGAAAACATCAGAGTGCAGGTTACGTGACAGAACATGCCTGCATTTTTTTGTTATTTGAGATTATATTTTCACAAATTTCCAGTATTTGGATAACAAGCGTTTAAAGGACCGTGAAAGTCACTGCGTCTTACAACGAAATCCGAGTGCAATCATGACAATATACTGTAGTTTCAGTTCGTGATAGTTTGATATCGCGAACTGAATTACAGTGCTAAATGCAGTAGTGCCACCAACTCTCGCAGTCGAGAGCTGACTCTCCCTGTTTTGCTTTCATTTTCTTAATTATTTTATGTGTAATTGCTCCATATTTGTTACCTTTCGACGCTCCTATATCCCCTCTATATATTTCATCGATGTGACGCGTATAGATCATGTTTGTGAGCGAGGAGTGAGAGTTGAATCGAGTCGTGACCAAAGCCTCGTTTGTTCCGCCTTGTTCCTACGCGTTTGGAAGTTATATACTTTCTGATGAGTGAGTAAATAAGAGAGGAAGTGTGTATCTAGTAAGCGAAACCGATATCCTTTAGCACTGCATCTTCGTGGTCCAAATGTCTTTATGATCGCATCGTTTTCGCACCTTATTGCTTGTTTTTCACCATTCGCAGCTTTTTCTTCCAGGGAGACGCAAGATCTGGGAGGAGAAGCAAGCCCAGAAGCCGGTACTTGAGCAGGGCATCAAATGAAAAGGTAGTTATTCTTCTCTTTTATTTGTCTGCTTTACCTGAAGCAGTCATAGGCGTTATAACCTTGTGAACTTGTGGAAGAGAAGCGGTGACTGCTTATACTTGTTAGGTAATCTTTATTTATTGTAATGTACCCTTCGTTTAGATAAAATTTCGTTGATGGAGACAAGGCCCCCGAAGCCACCAATGTGACGGGACCGGAAGGAGCGGAGGTGCAGGGATCTCGCGATTATAACATTCTGATCCGCTGTCGTACTACTCGTCGCCAGTCGCGTCCCGACGGAGAAAAGAGTCAGTTATATTCGTTCTTACACAGCGTTTCCGAAAAGGTGAACGTTATGAATAATCTATATTTTTTGCACTCGATGAATACCAAACCAAATAGTACGATTGAATGCTTATCGCTGTTGGCTATTTGACCCCGTAGCATACGCCGTTATTCTCTTGATAAGTGTGCGTGTGCTACGAAGGTCGAATAGCCAACATTAATGCTTATTTTGTTAATTTTTGTGGTTTTCCCGAAAACTGTATATACTTGCACTTATCACTTCAATTATCACTAGAGTTTGAGTCAAAACGTATAAAACAGCGCACGTGGATTACGGTATGTCCTTAGTATAATATTTCAAAATACCGTAATCCAAGTGCCTCTAATTGGCCGAGACTCTAATGAGGATGATTTTTAGGAGACGCCAGTCCGTTGTCGCGTCGAGTGACGAGAAGGAAGCTCCAAACAAAATAAAGGGAAGATCCAAACCAATGAGTAGTAGAGATCTTCTCAGTGACTTTTAGTTAGCTATCTCAGCATGTATAGATTGTCCCAATTGTATACACTCAGAGATTGTGTACTTGTTAGTTTTTATGTTTGCTTGTAATGGATGTATTGATAATAAAGCGAAGCCACTATTGCCACCAATGCTAATGAATGGTGTTCAGCAGATATTTCACAAATGACATATTTGCACCGATATTGTTTGAGTAAACACTTTGATATGAGGAACAATACGGGATACGAGGGCTTGCCTCATTCCATTTCTATTGTCAAGTGATCCTCACTGAAACTGAAGTATCGTATACTGTTGATTGACATTGATTTGTTGAAATTGAGATCTAAATATTGATTTTGATTCATTTATTTTGCCATTTGTTTGCCATGTCCGGGGTTTGAACTCGCACTGCCTCTAAACTGCAAGGAGAGAAAGTGCCCAACAAAATCGACACGTGCGAGTCCAAGGGAAGTGCGAGGGAGAGCGGCAGGGACACGCTCTGTCTGCGTCTCTGCCCTCTTCCCTTCGAGAGTCTCTCGCAGGCCCTTTAGTACCTGGGCATTGTAGAAACTTTGCGAGCGGTTTTCTCCGCCCAGAATTGATCAATCGCTCAGCAATTTTGGATTTGTAACGTCGTTCAAGGGTCCTTTCATGCTGCATCGTTAGTTTATCATCGAAATTATTGAGTTTAATCCTCCTTTAACGTGAACTTAACATTGATCTGAGTGCAGGTCCAATGTAGATGTACGCAAGAAGATGGCCCAAGGGAACCGGCCTGCTCAGATATTTTTAATATCCTATTCTCGAGTATTATGCATTTACGATTTAAAGAATACACTTAAAAATAATTCCGATAAAAAGTTGAATACACAACCTTGGCATACAAATTAACGCAGTGAGAGCAGCAATGAGGTCAACGAGAGCAGTATTAACAAGCAGTATCTTGTACGAGCTGAAGCAACAATGCTAATGCGTTGAAATAAGAAAAAAAACAATCAAAACCACTGGCGTAAATTTTGCCAGCAAAGAGTCAACACCCTTACTCACCCCATCCGTTCAGGCGACCGCAGTGCAATTGTCACGAGTAAAGTGAGATTAGCGATGATCGAGAGTCCATCAACGACGCAGTGATGAACGATGGGGATGAGATCGTGGAGAGGGAGGAGAGAGGGAACCACGAACATGCTCGTCATCAGACTGTGAAAGGTAACAAACGATCGGATGTATTATACGGAATTCAATCATTGCTCCCTTCATTCTTCATACTCTCTCTCACTCTCTCCTGGTCAAAGTGGTAGATTTCCCTGTCTCACAACTGCTTTTTGTGAAACCTTTCAAAGTCCACTCGTCATGAAATTACGAGCGAATGGCAAACAACGATAATGCCCTTGTAAATTCAAAAATATCGAGAATAATAATCGAACCGGCGTCAATAGCGGACGGTCGTACCAGTTCACCTGCTCAACGTTATTGACTCACAGGTAAAATAATAACAATGAATACGAATAGGAAGCGAGTAGATTAACGATTCATTCAACATCTCATAAGAAGTGTGAGGAATAGATTAGATGGGCAGAATGACGATGACAACGTTAGAAGGAGATTATAATGATGTGGAGACGACTATCATAACAAGTCTCTCAGTTGTTGTTTCGTTTCAGCCGTTGAGAGAGGCGATTTGAATTTTCGGACCGCCCAATGATACAATTCCACGAAATTAGAGGAATGAGTCTCTTTATATAAAAGTAGGAGCCAAAAATTAGCCATAGCAAAAAACTTTCTATTCCTCTTCCGCGAGGTCTATGCAGATTCGAGTTCTACGTACTTTTTCACACCGGAAAATCTTTATCGATAGGAAATTCAACCATACCCATTGTCTTTTTTATTCGGTAGAAGCATAAAAATGCTCGATTTTGACAGTTTTCCGACCATAACTCTGTTCGTTTATTTTTTGATGAGCTCTAGTGTCGAAATTCGAATTCTACGCGTTAAAATACGCCTGAAACAACTATAGTAGGATTTGAAAATTTTTCCACTTTTACAATGGTCATGGTCATTTTTGGGTCAGAAAGTCGAAATCTCAGAACTATCTAACTATAGGAGTTTGTGGTGTATTTTCACTCGTAGAAATTGAATTAGAATGTTAGAGGTCACCAAATGGCGAAATAAAAAAGTTATGTTCGATATTCCATGAACATTCAGTTTTTCCGGCATAAATTTTTTCTTCCACATTCTCATGAGTTCTAACATGCAAATTCGATTTCAACGAGTGAAAATACACCAGAAGATAGTTAGATAGTTCTGAGATTTCGACTTTCTGACCCATAAATGCCCATGATCATGGTAAAAGTGGAAAATTTTTCGTCTCAGAAAAATCCTACTACAGGTGATTCTGGCGTATTTTAACGCGTAGAATTCGAATTTCGACACTAGAGCTCATCAAAAAAATAAACGTACAAAGTTATGGTCGAAAAACTGTCAAAATCTAGCATTTTTAGGCTTCTACCGAATAAAAAAGACAATGGGTATGGTTGAATTTCCTATCGATAAAGATTTTCCGGTGTGAAAAAGTGTGTTAAATTCGAATATGTATATATTTTTGCTATGGCAAATTTTTGGCTCCCACTTTTAAATTTTCAAATTTTTCACATGTTTACCGTTTTCCAATCTTTTTGTGGTCAACATAATATTTGTTTATCTCATCGCGACGGTCATTTTGAGCTTTTTATCAAGATTGTAGCTTAACGGAGAAGAAAGTTATGATATTTAAATTTTTTGTAGTGTCGAGAGCCGGAAAATAGGCAATTTCAATTTTACGGCTTCACAACTGGAACTGAAAACTCTTTGACCCATGGCACATCCACCCTCAAAGTTTGGCCGGAATCGAACCACTTTGAGCAATTTGTAAATGGGCACCTTTCATATCTCAGAATATCTCTGATAATTCCAAAGCTCACCAGCGCAATCTCATCATGCCAACATTGTAAAGGTAATGCAATCGTAGCGGCAATAAGCTTCTCGATTTAAGCTATATTTATTCGAGTCAGTTAACACAACGTCTGGTGGTGTTTGTGAGCATTGGTTCGGACGATAGAATTATACAAAAATGTTTTCAGGGAATTTAGCCTGGCCCTAGAAGATGGTCAGCGTGCGTCTTCTGCTTCTATTCGCCCTCCTTATCCGATACATCCGAAGCTCATGTTTTACACTAACCCCCTGGACAAACAGCCGTCCGTTGTTCACAATAATTGATCCCTGCTCGGACATCGAAACATGCGAGAGCTCATGCCTCGGCGATGGCACGGTAAATACGGTTACACGTTCCCTTTCAATCATTCCGCTTCAGTGCTCGGCATTCGTTTTCGCGATTTCTAAGTGCGCTTTGTTTGGTGCGGACTCGGGAAAGCCTGCAAAATGCTCCTCGCCCAATATCCAACACTGGATTCGAACACCCGCTTGCGATGGTTTGTTCTTTATTCTTCATGAATCTCGGCGGTCACTTACTTCATCGACATGTACGTCGTTATTTCAGTTACCACAACTCTCACGTCATCTTCAACGACGATACCTGCACGTTAGTTCTTCCCTAGCGTTTCCCTTCCGTTTCCATACATGAGTACTTCTGTTTCGTTGGTTATGCTTGAGCTAATGCTCGTGCCTTTGAAATGTTGACTGCAAAATAAGATATACTCAATGCTCAGAGACCAGCACCAGCCTATCGACTACAACGACTTCCACTTCGACTACCACCGTCGCTGCACATCAAACGACAATGACGACACCTGCACGTGAGTACCCTGCCGTTTTCTCGCACCTTTTTCCTATACACAATTTCGGTTCTTCCTTGACAACTACGTTATAGCCCCAACGACGTCGTTAATAACGTCAGTGACATCTTCTCCGCCTTCAACTACCACGACAATTCGAACGAGTGAGCCCAACGAGGAGTGTGCGCACACCCTAGTTTTAAAGATGACCCTAGTTTTAAAGATGACACCCATAACGTAACTACTTTACGGGGGGGGGGGGGGGGGGGGGGAAGGGGGGGGGGGGAAGGGGGAGGGGGTGAAAAACCGATCGAAATTTTTGTATCCACGATAAGCGATCCGACGATAAGCGCTTGTGGCGAGCTGGTTTACACTCAGGATCCGACCTGTGGTGGCTACTGCGTCTCACCCATCTTCACTCCGACTTTGATCTCCTGCCCAAGCAATTACTGCCTGTACTCAGTCAGTGCATGCACGGATCTGTGCTGTGATGGCACACCCGGCTCCGAGTGAACGGACGAAGACGGAAATGCGTATAATTCGGATGGTGAGACATTACGGATATGATAGGAATCGCGAGGTTTTCGAGAGAAATGGACATACAGCGGCGGTAGGAATTTGTATCTTCGATCCCGCTGTAAAGTAAAACTTAAGTACTTTCGATTCAAACTACGTTTGCCGTTTTACGATAACTGATCTCATCTTCGAGTATTGGTAGGTCAAATTAAGTACCCTACGAAATTTTAGGCCAAATTCGACTCACGGTAATTACCATAACTCGCTTTAAGATTATGCTAGAAACATTTCCAAAAAAAAGATTTATAATGAGAAAGCAGTGGGCTAAAATTATGTGTTGAAGATGTTATTCCATGTCCATGCGCTGGATCGGGGCAGTTGGTTTTTCAAAAAAAGTGATGCAACTTTCCTAATACGATTTCCTCCAGAAGCGCCGAGAAGTAATTTGAGACATACTGTCACCTAACTATAGACCAACAATTAGAAGAATATGGAAAAAAATAATGCAGGACTTTAGTCCAAAAAACCTGCGATTTTTTCAAAATTTTGACAGTTTTTCGATGATAACTTTTTTCCAACACGCGTGCCAAAATACACCAGAAACTCATAGATATATATTTTTCGAAATTAAAATTTTTTGACTTTTTCATTTTTTCACCATGTGGTCCCACCTTCGATAAGTTTTTTCAGTCGAAAAATCACATTCTCAGAATTAACATAAAAGTTTTGAATAATCGATCATAACTTTATTCTTTCGCACGTTGGTGACCTCTAGTATGCATTTTCGGATTCTACGTGCAAAAATAAGCCAGAAAATCCTTTAGATAGATAATTCTGAGAATGTGATTTTTCGACTGAAAAAAAACTGACCAAAGGGTGAAAAAATGAAAAAAATCGAAAAAAATTTCACCACATGTCGAAAAAATGAAAAAAAATTTCATTTCGAAAACAAAATATCTATAAGAGTTTCTGGTGTATTTTGGCACGCTGATTCCGAATTTCGATATGAGAGCTTATGAAAACGAGTTTAAAAAAAGTTATCTTCGAAAAACTTTCAACATTTTGAAAAAATCGCAGGTTTTTGGACAAAAGTCCTGCATTATTTGTTTTCTATACTCCGATTCTTCTAATTTTTGTTCTATAGTTATGTGATGGTATATTCGCAAATCACTTTTCGGAGCTTCTAGGGGAAACCGGTATTAGGAAAGTTACATTACTTTTTTGAAAAACCGACCGCCCCGATCCAGCGCATAGACATGGAATAACATCGTCAACACATGGGACGGATGAACGCCGGTCTTCCCGCGAAGCAACCGTACATGTGCTTGATCGAGAGCACAACGTGCAGCAGGCTCATGGTCGAAACTATAATCGATGCCGATTATCATAGTAACAACTCCAAAAAACGCTTACCAACAGAGGCTAGGACTAGGTCGCAGGTGTGCTTGTCGGCTGCAGCAGCGGTCGCGTTCTCGAGAAGCCGGAGAAGTAACGGCTTGAAGGGGCTGTCATCGGACTTGTGCACTAACTTGCAGATCTCGCCGAGTTCTGCAACAATAAGTAATAGATAGCCTCCATTTATGAGTATTCATCATTTTTATGGAAATAATTGTATGTTTTTCTAGGCTCGAGGCTAGATAGCAAGTGCATGAGTGATACGGATAACTGGCAAAAAGCTTTCTACTGCGATTTGCACGCTAATCGAAGCCGACATGCCGAGTTCAATTTGTCACATTCTCGCTGCTCACTAGTAATGTCGTTTAGATTTTTGAATCTCCTCATTCTCTACGCTCTCTCGTTTCTCTGACAGGCGAAATAGTGTGCGGAAAGAAGAGCTAAAACGGAGAATACGTCCCTACTGCTCACCTCTAAAGTACATGGCGGGGTTGATTACCAGGAAGACGAGAGAGAAGAATCCGGCCAGAATTCTCATTCAGTTAATACTCCGCGATACTCGGAATTTCTCGAATCTCGCATTATATACGTGAGCCATATAGTAACGGTGAGATCTTTGCAAATCGGCCGCTAAGCCGCGGAACGACGGTATGGAACATGGAACAGTCGATCAATGTTTGAGGGGGATTTACGCGCCGGTACCATCTGGAGCGAGGTAACGGAGGATTTGGGTTTAGCTGAGGATGATGTAGGAGGGTTGTTTCGGCTATTTCTTCTGCACACCTTAGCATCCGCTGTATATCTTGCAGATAGAAATGGAACGAGTTTCCGAGAAGATTTTCTAGAAATCTTAGCGTGCCGATCAGTGTTGGGTGAGTACTTGAAATATTGGTGTAAGTGGTGAGATTTGTTGTTGCCTCGGAACATCTCCACCAAAACTCTTGGAATGACTAAAAATCGTATTTCGCTTCAATTAGTCCCTTAAACAAGACCTCGTGCACTTTTGCAGAGAGCCGCTTATATTACGCGAATTCCAAGTAGGCATTAAAATTAGATGTCGATGCGTTTCTGCGAATTTATGTATGACGATTACATGCGTATGCGATAAGCAGCCGCTTCACATAGATCATCCATTAAATACATAATCACCGCTGACTTTCTGAAATATGCCGCGACTCGTCGGCTATAAGTCAGACCAAGTCTTTACCCGAGCATCAAATCCTCCGTTGCAGAACAATTCTGGAAATTGCTGGAACTGTACGTCAGCCCAAATTTTCAGCAAGATTGTTCCGTTTCTGCAAACGTTGCTGTTCGGGGATATAAGCAGGAACCGAATCTGTTGTCGACACTTCCCATCCAGAGATCAGCGCTAATGTTTTGCTCTCGAAGAATGGCATAGGACGTGAGATGTCACAAATCCTGTTTCAGTAGTGTAGTCAGGGAAGCCAATAGAGATGACAACCTCGAAATTGTTCACTCTGCGCACTCTCTCGTGATCGTGACTCGGTGTATGAAATGTGCGAAATAAAGAGAACGTTTCTTCAAAACTTAGCAAGAAAATAACACACACACATAGGTAGGGACCGCCAGGCGGACAGCCGAATTCACAGAATCTGGTCCAAAGTAGGCTCAACATGACCGTCAGGGTCTCAATATCATTTTTGCTTTTGGATGTATGTTGTTTGCTCTTCTCCAAGGCCCGTGAGAGCTTCCGAAGCGCGCACGCCTCTCCAAGCAAAACTGGGGGGAGAGGTGAGACGAGAGAGGGAGGGGGCGGAGCCTATCTCCCCTCTCCCTTCTCTTCTCCTTTTCTAGTCAAATGCACTTCGGATTTCGTTCAAATACTGTTCTAATCGATGTTTCGACTCCCAATTCACTCTTTGATGTGTCTTTTGTACGTTTTCGATCAGGGAATAACAAATATTTATCAGATACGACTACTTTTCAGTGTGCCAACACAAATATAACAATCAAAATGAACTACGAACGGCAGCCTTCGTGCGAATGATCACAGGACGTACAAACAGAAGAAATCGAGCCAATTCATAGAGAAATAGCAATACAACAGAGATGGGACACGACACAAGGTTACGGTAGCAAAGACGGAAAAGTAGGGGAGAAAAAAGACACAGCTGAAGATAAACTTATAACAGAAATATCCAATAAGATAAGTAACCATAGTAAGTGACTATAATTGGGATAAACTAACAATCTTCACAATGAAATCTCCTATACAAACTCTAAACAACATTACTCCATTAGCCCTAACAGTCGTAGATAGTCGTACATCATCATCAGAACATTTAGAGTAAATAATGAACTAATAAATAACAAGAACGAAATAAAATGCTCTAAAAACGTATAATAATACAGTCCCGCAGAGTCTCCGCCCCAACAAGTGGGGCACGGAGGGTCACCGTGGGTCACCCGAGGTCACCCCGATTTTGAGGCGGCCTTAGACCCCTTTAAAATGCGAGTTCGACTTACTATTTTTGGCTATGAACTTTTCTCATGAGGGTCAATGGATCTGTGAAAGCAGATTTCCGAAATTTGCATTTTGAGCTACTTCCTGAGACGTCAACTTGGCCCGTCTCTCCTCCCCTCCATTTCCCTAATCCATTCCTCACTCTTACCTATCAAGGGAGCGGTCGTTTATGAAAATGAGGGGAGGGGAGGGGAGGAGGGCTAAACGATAACGTCTCAGAAAGTAGCCAAAAATTATAATTTCGGAAATCTACTTTCACAGATCCATTGACACTCATGATAAAAGCCCATAGCCAAAAATAGTAAGTCGAACTCGCATTTTAAAGGGGTCTAAGGCCGCCTCAAAGTCGGGGTGACCTCGGGTGACCCACGGTGACCCTCCGTGCCCCACTTCTTGGGGCGGAGACTCTGCGGGACTGTATTAGAGAAATAATGGGGGAAGGGAGACTTGAAGTCTTTCACCTTTGTTCATAGTGGATGAGATGATGCTGCCCCCTCGTCGTAATAGATTAATGATGAGTCCGGGACATCTGCAAGCATCATTCATTATCTCAGTCAGTTAGTATGTTCAAACCAGCTTGACAGTATTTCTCAGAACAAACTACGGCATCAAAGAGGGTCAACCAAGAGTGAAATGCAATGTTTCCCTTCGATTTGTGTTAATACTCAGTGAAATTCTACTCATCAATAACACAAAGATCCCGCGAGCTTGCTTCCTTTCAATCTAGTGCAAGATTTGGTTCGTCTAGACGTTAAAACACAAGAGTGGAATCAAAAGGACCGAGTGTGCGTGACTAGCGTCATATTCCTCGCTAAAAACACACCTCTTAGAGGCCAATTGGACCCACATCAACATTGCCAAAAGATTATATTCTTATTTATAAGTGAGATTGATAAGAAAATACTGAACTAACCATTTAAAACAGCCTCGAATGGCCCCGAACGACGTCGGGCCTCGTGCAGAACCTGGAAACAAGGATTTGAACGAAACGGACAAGATAAGATCGTTGTCTAATGATGCGGGATGGAAGACTCGACGATTTGGCAGCAAAAGATGAAGAAACGACATGTCAAATAGCAACAAATAACGTGAAACAGGCGTAATTCAGTGAAAATGGACTGGCAGAGCCGGGAATACAAACTACACAGCCGGTCAACAGCCTGATATTTTGCACCAGCCTACCGTAATTTCCTTCGCATGTCGATCATGAATTGACTTTATTAAGCTATTTTCTTTCGAGAGCAAGCACAAAATTATGAAATAATAAATCTTTGTTTTTCTTGATTGAGTGAACTTGTTGGAGCTCTAGGAATAGATAAATCGAGGGCCAAAGTGTGAACTTTCTTCGGAAATGCTCGAATCGGCTATGTCTCGGCCGAATTATTGTATTTTGACCTACTCAAACAAGTCTGACAAAGTTTGGCACTGGATCATTGAATGGAGGGCGGTCAGAGCTACTCATCAAACTCTTGGGCGAGTGATTTGGTTGCGTCGAGCTTTGTGCTTGCTCAATCTCGTTTTCGAGGGGAATCGTGTCGAGGGAAAGTGGGCGGGGCTGGCGGTCCCTACACATAGGTACAAAAATATGTGTTGTAGTTCCGGAATATATTGGGTTGAGGAATAAGTAACGCTCGTTTTTGAGCATCGTGTTTGGGCTCATATATCTCCCGCCAATCAAATCTAAACGAGCTGACTTTATAGCATTTTTTCAGGGTATGCTCGAGTATCATAGCCGTTATTATTAGAAATATCACGCTTCCTGTGTAGGAGAGAAATTTAGATTTCAATTTACCTGATATTTTTCGAAAATTTTAGATTTTTTTCGAAATAGTGTAATTTAACGTGGAAACTGTTCGGTAAATTCACACATTCTCAGGTGAGCAGCCCGATACTACACCTCTTTCATGGTGAAGTGAGAATGGTGCTCGATTCATTGTTGTATTTTTATAGACGTTTCAAGGGGAACGTTCGTGAAAAATTGCAGTTCACTTAACTTATTTGTCTACCTTGAGGATCGAAGGTGCTGGCCTATACACTAGTGTGCTCCAGTCACTCACTATGGAGCTATATTATCACTATAAACATTTGGTGCTACTTATACTCCTATTTGAAAAATAACAGTTTTCCAAAAATATTATTTTGTGACGGAATCAAAAGAAATGCGTGTTTTGAGGACTTTGGATTAAACCATACCCAAGACATAGTAGCCATTCTATAATTGTGGCCACTTGGTGGATGATAGTGCAAAAGTTGCTCGTCCATTTAACCATCTAAGGCCTTACATTCAATTAGTACGGTTTACAGGAAATAGCAATAAATGTCGATTTCGAGGCTTGTTTTTCTATATCGGACTTACGAGCAATTTAACTCATAAAGAGAATGCTCCACACTTAGCAAAATTCGTCCATATTTTCAACAGGAAAGGTACTCCACATTCAAGCATAATTGAGGTCTTTAGATCTATTGCTAAGAAAACGCGGCTAGCAAAACTTCTTTCAGTCAGTAACTGAAAATCCTGCACTCTCGTTAGGCGCATATCTCACACAGGCCTTTACTTGGATATTCCTCTGAATATCATCAGTGTAATGTATAACCATGATACTTTACTACTGCAGCTTAATTGTGGCTCAATGATTCTTCTTCCCTCAGTGCTGACCTGTCAAAATCTCAGGGTGAGGTGCGACAACTTTGAATTGAGCCAGCCATTGTGATCGCCTAAATGATCGGAGATATATGATATGGTGTGCGCTAAAGAGAGTATCCAAGCCCTTATCGATCATCAAAAACCGGAATATAATTGCACAATTTAGAAAGACGGGAGAGGTCATAATCTGAAATTGGAAAAACGAGCGTTACTTATTCCTCAACCCGATAGAATCTTGTATCTTGTAGTATTGTGTCGTATTCTGAATGTCAGTTACTGAAGCAAAGATATGATATTATCTATGGCAAAACATCAATCAGCAGGCGTGTTTCGTTGGATAGCACACACACCCATGTTGTACGTGGAAAGGATGATTCCTTTAAGCTATTCCATTTCCTAATTCTAGTCCTTCCATTTTCAGAAGAATTGCAAAACTCGCATTCCGATTCTTCTCGTCGGTAGTCCCAATCCAACTCCAGGAGATTGAGAGATCTGTCTTCATTATCACTGAATCTAAAACGTTATGTCAACTATCATTCTACCTCTCTGGACCATTCCCGGCTGATCCGAATACAACTGCGCGTGAGCTACATTGTTCATATATAAACAATACAGAGAATGGTAACTCGTATTTAGACCTATGTAAGCTACTCCTCACGAAACTACTGATATCTTTCAGTTCTATTCACGAACCGGGCGACTGGTGGACGGAAAATCGTGGAGAAAAACATGTGATTTTCGGATGGTGGTCCGTGGTTTTCGCGAGTGCCTGCGAGGTAAACAAATGCATGTGTATTTGGTTAATTCCACTAGAATTATGAACTGAAAGCTGAGTAAGCGTACTAGTACTACCGGTCCGGGTAGTACATCTCTCCGAGTGCTCTCCCGCCGGTTAGAGAGACGAGACAGCGCGTAGAACGGAGACAGGCATTACCTGAAACTGCATCACTAACCAGTAGTAACCACCATGCCCTCACAGATTATATATGTGCCCTGCGTGATCGCTATCTACCATGAAGCAAAGAGGCTCTCGTGCTACAGGGTACGCCGTATTTTGGAAATCTTGCAATTATTTTCTCGATCTTGCAACGCTTTTTCTTGGTTATCTCTTCCAGATCATGCTTTGGCTGGCCGTAGTTGACATACTAGCACTCGTATCGATGTCCTTTCTCTTCGGTGACTCTATAATATCTCCAGAAAAAAACATGTAGCAATAATTCTCAGGAATCTCACTTATAAACGGGGAAGTGTTCTGCTCGAATCTGTTTCGCGCTTGGTATGACATTAGTCGAACAGTCTACATAATATTGTTATCATATCAATGAGTCATAAGTCATTTAGCAAAAAGGTAAAACAATAGATATTCTTGTGCGTTCTAGGTGTAGATTTCCTATCTAAAATCCTTGGTCGCCCTGTTGCGACATCGTATGTATGCTTCACGTAATCTCCACTGCAGCCTTTCGATAAAATTTCTCAGATAATTCTATTTTTATTCTGCATTCAGGCACGTGGTGTGAGACGGAGACTGCTAGTTTTCTATTGCATTTTAGTTTGCAATATTATTCATCGTGCTTATCACAAGATTTTGATCAAATAACAGGCTTCACTGTTGGATTCGTGAGATTATTGCAAATTTATTAAAGATAAGACAGCTCAGCATCGGTCACGTAGATAGGAAGAAGTGCTATTGCTCCATGAATATACAATAATCTCACGAATCCGAAAATCGAAAAATAAATTCTCCTGGCTCGGAGACCCCCCTATTTAGTACTTTTTGAAAACGGATTCTAAATTGCCATCATCCAGTCATATGATTATCATATAGCACTTAGTTCGGGAGGCGTGCGGAGTGTCAGCATAATCGAAAGTTTCTCCATAAGTCGCGTTATCGAGCGATTTTCGAGCAGAACTTTTTTCTACAATCCTTTCATGAGCTGCAATACCGAAATTTCTATTCTATGCGTAAAAATACGCCAGAAACTCTTTTAGTCAGATTACTCTGAGAAATTTTTTTTTTCACTTTTTCATGACCATTTTTCATTTTTGGGTCAAAAATTCAACATCTCAGAACTATCTCGCTATAGGTGTTTTCGCTGTATTCTCACTCGTAGAGATAGAATTTTCACACTAGAGTTCACCAAAATACAAAATAAAAAAGTTACGGGCAAAAACTCGAATATTTTAAAGTTTTAGCCCGTAACTTTTTTCTTTGGTATTTTGGTGAACTCTAGTGTGAAAATTCTATCTCTACGAGTGAAAATACAGCGAAAACACCTATAGCGAGATAGTTCTGACATGGGAAGGGTCACAGGACACATTCTCTGATCGGCACCAAACTTTCAGTACCGACTAAATCGACTACGCTGATTTCAAATCTGTTTTCTATATCTGCATAATAGGTCATAGAAAAATCGATAATTTCGGTTGTGTACTAGAGCCAGTGTCGAGTGAGGTATGAGCGCTCTCAAGAGAGGGCTGGAATGTGGCAGCGTGGTAGAGTGGTTAGGAAGTGGGATCACAAAGCGGAGGGTCTGGGTTCTATTCCCACGCTCTGCAAACTCTTTTGCATTTTTTTTTCAATGACTTGTGTGTACTTTGATCACTTCTATGTTGCTATACTTGCACTTTACTTGCACTCGTGGGAATCGGGCATGGGAACAGGACACAATTCCCAGGAACCGGCGGTACAAAAGGAGTAGGGGAGGGGGCGAAGCATGTTCTCCCATGTTCTCTGCGCCCCGGATTGTCGGCTTGCTGGCCAAGTTAATTGGTATCGATTCCGACCTCTCCGCTGCCACTCGGGAGGAATCCAAGTTAGCAGAGACTTTCGCTAATCTCATTCGTGAGGCAGGCCTCGACTCACTGATCTTCGAGACGAAAGAGGTCGGTTCTATTCACTCCTTACCGTATCCCTTACCCTTGTGTTCATTACCGTAATCCTTATCGTACCATTATTCTTATTGTGAATATCCAGGAGATCGCGTTCTCCGAACCCGATGACGCCGATGACGCCGACCCGCTGTGGAATGTCGATGACCTCGACATCGTCAACGACATTCCTCCCTCCGACAGGAAGCGGTTTCAATTCTCCCGAGGATATGCCACTCTCGAAACGGTACGTAATTTTCACCCCTTACCTTATTAGTGTTATACGGGTAGCCGTCTCTTCATTTCACACACTCTCTCGACCGGTTGAGCGACGAGAGAGTGTGTAGAATGAAGAGACTATCAAGACTCTCTATCCTTACCGTGTCTCTCGGATCACTGGCCTACAGAACCTCTCCAACAATCTACTGGGGGAAGTGATGGACGCATTCAAAGAAGGTGGGTTCCTCTACTCGGTTACTGTAGCCACATTACTATTTCATCATTTCCTGTGGCAGGGTTCACTCTTCACGACTGTGACCTCGAGGTGATGGCCCTCGACATCAACAGGGAGCACCACTACGTGGCTGGCTTCGAGGCCTCTCCCTCCTTCATCACTCGCTTCAAGAGGAAGCATCGGATCTGCTCGCGCCAGACCACCAAGTTCGTCTCCAAAGTGAACTTGGTGGAGGCAGAGGAGATCAAGAAGGCTGCCGACGCATTCGTGGCAGTGATTCGAGAGGAGATGAAGAGCCGTCCCCTCAACTCCATTGCCAACGCGGATCAGAGCGGTTTCCTCAAGGAAATGCATAGCAAAAGGTTCGTAACATTTCCTCTTCCTACCGTACCCCTCCCCTCTCCCTCATTACGGTAGTCGTTACAGGAGCCTGGCGCCGATGGGGGATCGGACCGTTGTGAGGGGTGTCGAGAGCAAGGCGAGTTTGACCCACAGCTACACAGTCATGCCGATTGTGTTCGCTGATGGGTCAATGGGGGAGAAACTAAACGTGAATCTGCAAGAGCCCAAGGGCGTCTTTCCCAAGACGAAGAGAGTCTTCTCCGCTCACAACCTCTACGTCACTTGCGGAACGACTCACATCATGACGAAGAAGCACATGCTGGAGTGGGTGAATAAGGTGATCAATCTACTCTTTACACATAGTTTCACTAATAGAGTTCGAATTACGGATCGCGGTCTCTTCATTTCACACACTCTCTAGTCCGGCCGAGTGGCGAGAGAGTGTGTCGAATGAAGAGACTCATCGTGGCTCACCCTGATCCTGTCCTGCTTGCAGTGCATCCACACTCCATCCACTCCCTCTGATCTCCTCATTCTACTCGACTCGTGGTCCGCCTTCAAGGACACGGCAGCTATCACCGCCGCCCTTCCCACTGGCAAGACACTCGACACCCGCCAGATTCCCCCTGGAGCCACTGGACTCATCCAACCCTTGGACGTATATTTCTTTCGTCCGTTCAAGGGTCTGGTGAGGAGAATCCAGTCCTACGGCTTCAAGAACTGTCCTGATTTCATTGCTTACCAGAGGGACTCCATCCTCAAATTGATCTCCCTCTGCTATTCGATCATTCGTGCCCCCACTTTCCGTCCCCTCATCCAGTACGCTTGGTTTCGCGCTGGCTATCTTGATTCTCCCCCTCCCACTCGTTTCCAGACTCCGGTCCAAGTGTGTTTTCCCCGCTCCGTCAATACCAAAGGTTGCGCCGTTCCCCCATGCACTAGGCCCTCGTTCATTCTATGTCCGAAATGCCACAAGACTCTGTGCTTCAAATGCTTTGTGATCGCATTTCACTCTTGCTAAATTGTCAAAAGTTTGTTAATGTTGTTGTTGATAAAATTGTTTTTGTTTACAACTTCTCAAGAGGTTGCGCAAAAAGTGGGAAAAGTTTTTGCAGAGCGTGGGAATAGAACCCAGACCCTCCGCTTTGTGATCCCACTTCCTAACCACTCTACCACGCTGCCACATTCCAGCCCTCTCTTGAGAGCGCTCATACCTCACTCGACACTGGCTCTAGTACACAGCCGAAATTATCGATTTTTCTATGACCTATTATGCAGATATAGAAAACAGATTTGAAATCAGCGTAGTCGATTTAGTCGGTACTGAAAGTTTGGTGCCGATCAGAGAATGTGTCCTGAGACCCTTCCCATGTGAGATGTTGAATTTTTGACCCAAAAATGACCATGAAAAAGTGGAAAAAAAATTTTCAGAAAAGGATGTTCTTTCTAATCCAGAAATATTTTCCCTCCATTAATGTCTGTCAAAAAACGCCTTTTGCTCGAAGATAGCTAGAGCATCGAATTTTTTTCATTTTGGAGAATTAAATTAAGGTCGGGAGCGAGATTTGTGGCCAATCCGACCCTTTTCGAACCATTTTTTATCGGAGAAACCGTTTTTGACCAAATCGACGTCTTGGCGTACCAGGATTCAGAAGGCTCAGATCGAAAAACGGACTCCACAGGTCGATTCAGAATCGAAAGTTATCGATGGGGCCAACTTTTCAGCCCACGTCATTTTTCACCTGTTCCCGACCCTTGTTGACGCTACCGCAAACGGCTTCATATATGTTAAAATGAATGATTGCTTTCAAAAGCATTCTGTGACTTCGATACAGGAGCAAATCCAAGCACTGGATAGCTTCTACGCGTAGACTCTTTGAAATTTAAATTTTTAAAAATATTATTTCGTAATACAACGAGATATCTGCCATAATGTGTCGTAGAGCGTTAGAAAGTCATTTCACTCCCATGATCTTTTCAACGCATCAAAGTGGACTGTTGCCTCATTCGTTTTCAGGTCCACTCGCACAATTCTTGCTGGAGTCACGTATGGATGGGCCAGATCTGAGTAGCATCCAAACGATTAGGAATCCGCCGCTCAAACTCATGTTCTGGAAATGTGCAGAATACTAAAGAGAAATAGCAACCTTCACATATTCGCTCTCAATTTTTTGCCGGTTCAAGATCATGAGCAGACTAGAATCGGTTTGGATTTGACATTTCTAAAAAAAATTTCGATCTCTCTATTCACCATAGTTTGAGCCCAACATCCAATTGCTAGTGATTATGGTGTCTGACTGAAGAACCCAATCCAGTATCGACTCCCCGTTTCAAGCCCCACGATCGACCATGTTTTGCAAGATGACAGAAGAAGGCTCGCGCCCCAACCACTAGTCCCCGCCATGCGTTCCCGGCGGTAGGCCGCCCTGGCCTAGTGGTTATGGTGTCTGACTGAAGACTGAAGACGGAAGAAAATTTCTCTTTAGTATACATTTCCAGAACATGAGTTTGAGCGGCGGATTCCTAATCGTTTGGATGCTACGCGAGCACCCGAGGCTGCGACGAAACTCGGCTAGGCTATTGCGCGCTCTGCGGTAGGTCCAGAGAAGGAAAAACACGTATTTTGTAAGATAGAATAGATTTTCAGATCTGGCCCATCCATTCGTGACTCCAGCTCAAGAATTGTGCGAGTGGACCTGAAAACGAATGAGGCAACAGTCCACTTTGATGCGTTGAAAAGATCATGGGAGTGAAATGACTTTCTAACGCTCTACGACACATTATGGCAGATATCTCGTTGTATTACGAAATAATATTTTTTTTTAATTTAAATTTCAAAGAGTCTACGCGTAGAAGCTATCCAGTGCTTGGATTTGCTCCTGTATCGAAGTCACAGAATGCTTTTGAAAGCAATCATTCATTTTAACATATATGAAGCCGTTTGCGGTAGCGTTAGCAAGGGTCGGGAACAGGTGAAAAATGACATGGGCTGAAAAGTTGGCCCCAGGGATAACTTTCGATTCTGAATCGACCTGTGGAGTCCGTTTTTCGATCTGAGCCTTCTGAATCCTGGTACGCCAAGACGTCGATTTGGTCAAAAACGGTTTCTCCGATAAAAAATGGTTCGAAAAGGGTCGGATTGGCCACAAATCTCGCTCCCGACCAGAATTTAATTCTCTACAAAATGAAAAAAATTCGACGTTTTAGCTATCTTCGTTTTCGAGAAAAATGCGTTTTTTGACAGAAATGAATGGGAGCAAAAATATTTCTGGATTAGAAAGAGCATCCTTTTCTGATCATTTTAGTATATGGGGTCAAGGTTTAAAGTTGTCGGAAAGTGGCGTCCTATCGTGTTTTGTGCCGCGAACTCGCGACTTTTTGCAGTTTTTCGACTGTAACTGCTCTTTCTAATGCTCTTTCTAATCCTGAAATATTTTCCCTCCATTAATGTCTGTCAAAAAACGCCTTTTTCTCGAAAACGAAGATAGCTAGAGCATCGAATTTTTTTTCATTTTGTAGAGAATTAAATTCTGGTCGGGAGCGAGATTTGTTCTCAGAACTAGCATGTTGCCGGAGAGTGGAGTAATATCCAATTAGAAACCGTGTTCACCACACAAGCCTCTTTCTTCCAGATAATAAATCTCAGAATATAAAATAACGATTTTATTTTTTGAAAAAATATAAAAACAATCATATAAAATATTTTGAAGCAACATCTCATTGGATCGTCATTGAGGGATTGTTTGCTCTTGCCGCCAAGGAGATTCGATTCTCGAATGCCTGTTTTCTGCGGCATCCGAAGCGTCCAAGTACACTTCCAATCAAGGTTCGAATCGTCTTTCGATATGATGGAGAGCAGACCAGGACAGTCATAGAATGCGCGAACGCGTGCAGACTCATCACATTGAGCGAAAGAACTGAGAGGGCTGAGGCTGAAATAGGTGATGCAACATCGATATTTCTATCAATCTTCGAAAGACATTGATAACGCTCATATTGTTTTAACGTCAGAGGAGTGGACAAAAGATACTGGAGACAGAAGGATTCGAACCAACGACCTTCCGCCAGCTGGATAGATGCTCTACCACTGAGCTATGTCCCCGATGGTCGACTAACCTCTATCTCGCGCTATGTATCCACGGGCCCCAGGTACTACAGGAAGACTGGCTTCCCTACATGACGCCCCTCCACAAGCCGAGTTCCACCGAGGCATTCTTTGTCACCCAGACCATCATCCCTTCTCTTTTGCACTCATGACGGGTTTGGGACAGCGCTAGGGGTCAATTCCCACCGTGAACTCTACACGGCCGCTGTGTCCCCGGCTCAGCCCCCATGTTTTAACGTCAGAGGAGTGGACAAAAGATGCTGGAGACAGAAGGATTCGAACCAACGACCTTCAAAAAAAAGCTGGACAGATGCTCTACCACTGAGCTATGTCCCCGATGGTCGACTAACCTCTATCTCGCGCTATGTATCCACGGGCCCCAGGCACTACAGGAAGACTGGCTTCCCTACAATATGAGCGTAATGTCTTGGAAAAAATCAAAATCATCCGCTTGAATC
The DNA here is from genome assembly GCA_036245825.1 of Pristionchus entomophagus. Lineage (NCBI taxonomy): Eukaryota > Metazoa > Nematoda > Chromadorea > Rhabditida > Neodiplogasteridae > Pristionchus > Pristionchus entomophagus. The sequence goes on from BTSX01000006.1 coordinate 357,959, forward strand.
ATCATCATCAACTGTGAACTGGTCATACGATCCTGTTTTACTCGATGTTTCTTTTTTTCTCGTAACATTTTCTTGTTTCAACCACCTCACTCACCATCCCAGACTACAACTGTGTGTATAAATATTTTCTATTCTATTCTCTCTACCTGTCCGATTCGTTGCGGCGATTTCGGTTCCAACATAGATCGTATGCAAATATAGCCCAAGCAAAAATATCGCGGGACTGACGTATAAAACACTGGGAACGGCACCCTGGCTCACAAAACATGATCAAAGATAAATTATTCAACTGACAACCTGCAAAACGAGAGAGTAAACAGCGCGAGTTTGATATCTGAAATATAATTAGTGGTTATTTTGCTCGATTTTGGCGCAACTCACATTTTTGTGGCTGGACTTGCTTTCACCATTCCATGCTTGATTTCAGCGACTAGTCGTATAATCATGGCTACTATAAAGCCCCCGAAAAGCATTGCGCAAGCGATTGCGTCTCAGAACGTTAAATGTTTTTTTTTCACAAAAAATCTTACAGATCAGTGGGGGGTAAATGTTCGTTCTCGCGCTGTTAAAGACTAGGAACGTCGTCTCCTCTTTAACCCAGCTTAACGAAGCTGGAATCTCCTAAACGGTTCGATTTTATTAGAATGATAATAAACGCACATCGAGAGAAGACTGCAAACTTGACAGGACGTAGTACAAAGCCATCACAATCAAGAAGTCGTTAAATTGGAACATAAAAAGAAAAGCTACATGTTTCCATCCGTGAAAAGATAAATGAAGGTGTGGAAGTACTTTCTGAATTACCTCGAGGCCTACAATCAAAAAAGTTGTGATTAACGAATAACTCACTTTCCGTCGAAAATATACGCAAAATAAATACGACATTGCTATTTGCCCCATGAGTGTTATGTAAATTATCTGTAAAATAACACATTGTTTATGATTTTAAATGGTGATATTGTAGAATAAGTTAACTCTTACCGAACCAGTTAGCGCATCAATTATGTTGGATAGTGCAGAGTTTGAGAATATTAGTGGGCAGTTGATTTGGACTATAAGCGAGTACGCACTCAAGAACAAATCAGCGAAAGTCGAGAAGAACTGAATAAAAGTATGACTTTTATTATGATAGAATCATATTATTCAGACCTGTAGTGAAAAGAGATACTTTCGATACGATTTTCCTCGCGGATCGGTGTCTATTAAGATTAGCAAACACACCGACAAGTTGAAAAATGATAAACTACCTGCAACAAAAAAAATCATGCTGTGCTTTTTTTGAACGTTGCTAACCAAACACAATATTTATAGAATTCACTGCAGACATGAATTCCGCACTTAACTCGCTTGAAGTCATGTAGTACTCTAAATTTCTCGGTAAGTGAAGTTTCCTGCTTTGAATGCTGCACCTGCCACTTACCAGAGATAAAGAGCTAAGTCAAAGTGAAGCGATAGCGAAAAAAAAATTAACTCAATGATATTCTATCAAGAAATTCCGGTCAGCCACAACAGCGAATGCTTCACTGAATTTCCCTTTCTCTCACAAAAAATACAATTCGATTGTTATTTTAATATTTGAGATTCCCTCTCATTTTTTTGCGAAATATGAAAGTTTATATCTAATTGCGATACCGTTGTCGTTATGTGTATTTGACTGGAAAGAATTTATAGGAAACTAGTCCCCGAAGGAAAGAGGGCGCAAGTGATACAATGGCAATGAACTGAATGCAATCTATCATTCGCAGAAATAATCTGCATTAGACATCGATAAAAACATATCGGGCTCATTCTATTTAGTGAGCATTTGATGAAAGCCCGTTCCTGCTTGCCACAGTTACTGTCGTTTTCTTTTCGGCCGCCTTTATGCAAAGCATGCGACGGATCGCGCTCTTGAACAGTCCGCCAGCTCTCTTTCAATACGACGGAGAATAGGCGAGGACAGTGAGAGAATGAGCGAAGGCGTGCAGACTCATCACATTCATCGACATCACCGAGATTGTCGAGGCTGCAAAAAAATGATGCAAAACAGCCGTTCATGCCGGTCTGAAGTCTACTTCAACCCGGCATTTTCAACGGTAAAGCCGGCACAAACTTGATTGAAACCACCTTGCGAGGTCATGCTTTTTACGTAATGAAAACAAAAACCTGTTAGATTGGCCGATGATATTTCAGTTCCAACATATCGCATGTACAAATATAGCCCGAGCAAACAAAAGGCGGGCCCAATGACGAATGCATTTGGAACTATTCCCTGAAAGTAAAAGATTATATAATATGCACTAAAATAAAATTGATGTTTATGACCTGCATGACAAGAGAAAAAACCGCACGAGTTTGGTACCTGAAGTTCAAAATTTGTAGTTCACTTTTTGGTTGCTGGACTGGCATTCGCCATTCCATGCCTAACTTCGATAAGAAGTTGTGTAATCATAAGTATGCCCATGAGTGCCATAATCAACACACTTCCAATCGTGTCTAAAATGCACAATTCTCTCATAATACTCATTTCAATTTGACAAGTGAGAGCAGCATAAAGGAAAACTGATTTTTTGAAAAACAGGTACGTCGTTTTATTCTTCACCCATATTAGTGTGGACGGAATTTCCTTGAACGATTTTTAAAAAATATAGTCAAACTAAAATTTAACCTCAACTGATGCCTTTGTGATTGTCAGGCCGTAAGAAAAGGCGCAGGACACCATATCAGAGTGGATTCGTAGTAAGAAAAATAATATAATGTATCGCCACCCGTCGAAACAAAAAACTGAACCGAAAGGCATCAATAACTAAATCAATTATTATATGCCATGAAAAATATCACAGATATCACTCACTTTTCTCCTATAGTAAATGCAGAAAAAGTATGATACAATAATCTCTCCCAAGAAAAATACATAAATAATCTGTGAAAATACAAATGTTATAGTTGCCACAAGAAAAATGTGTTACCGAAGCAGTCAATACGTCGATGATAGTGGATAACACTGAATCAGAGAACACGACTGGGCAATTTATTTGTAGCGAATAAGAATAGCAATTCAGGAATAGGTCGGCAAATGTAGAGAAAAACTTTTTTTTAAATATTAATTGTTTAGTTTTTCGTCTAATTTCGGCATTACTTGAAGAGGGAACAAATACTTTCGATACGATTTTCCACGAGGATCGGAATCGATTACGACTAGTACACACATGAACGCATTACAAAGAAAAACGAAGGATCCTGAGGTAAATAAATCATTGAGCTAGAAACATTTCTGATCTTACCAAAGAAATGATTCACAAAATCTATAGCGGCAAGAAATTCAACGCTAAGCTCGGTTGAATTCATGTTTTGTAATGCGTCTATTCGTAGTAATCGGAACGAGCGTATTGACGGAGAATGGGGCACCTGCCTATTAAAAATCACCGTGATCACCTGAACACCATCCTTTTCCAGCTAAACAATCACAATTTTTTAATCGATTAGTATGATATCCGCGTAATGAATGCGTATATTATCAAATACGTGATGGGAAGAATTCAGAGATTGATGAGATTGTTGCACCTGCCCAAAGCAGAATTCACCTGAATGTCAACCGTTTCCAGGAAGCCAATTAGGCTTTCGAAGATAACAGACTCCTCTGAACCGCGCTATCGAATTTCAAAGTTTCATTGACGATGCAGGCAAGATTTAGGATACTGTAGGCGAAGCCAGTAAATCAATATCGATGGCAAATGTCGAAAAATAATGATCACCACTTGCGGGACTCGAACCCCCCACCCTTGCTTTGCCGGCCGAGAGTACAGCCCACTAGGCCACGAGGGCTGATGGAAGGAGAGAGTAGAGAGATACCCTAAACGCTTTTGAAATGGTTTGTTAATTATGGATCTACTGCTGTCTGCTCCGCGCATGCAAATCACTTTGTCTCCTTTCCAAAAAAATAAGTGAGCACTTCTTCGAACAGGTCAGCGAATGATACAGTAGCCCACTTTCGATATTACAGTAAATGTTGATGTGCTATTTGGTCTGAGGATTGGTAGGATAGTTTCTAGATAAAGTGGAAGAAGCTTCTGAACAAAGCACAGTTATATAAATGGCACAAATTACAGTAACCCTATGAAATGAAATGAAGAAAAGAGAAATGAAATGAAGGAAAGAGAGAGCAGTCAAATTTTACTCTAGGAAGTTAATGGAAGGGAGAGCACTTTGCGTACACGCGTTAGATCATTCGCAGGACGACTACTAACATATTCAGGCAAACAAGCAAAAACGAAATACGCTAATTGTTGCTATCGAATTGACGTTTACAAGTTGAGCGGGCACTCATAAAGCTCAATATTGACAAACATAAAGCTCAATATTGACAAACATTTCTTGCCGAGAGAAAGGTAGTTCTCAGTGTCATTCGGAGAAAAATAATCTGTCGAACTCTTAGCGGAATTCGAGAGGTTCAAGTCTTCTATTTTGTCATTTTTATCTCGAGTGTTCAGTGAGAAACGCCAAGTGGTCGTCACTAGTGGACGAATGACGATTGTTACCTTCTTCAACGGTTATCAGCTCAGATTACTGTGAATATGTTTCTATCATAATAAAAGTCATACTTTTATTCAGTTCTTCTCGACTTTCGCTGATTTGTTCTTGAGTGCGTACTCGCTTATAGTCCAAATCAACTGCCCACTAATATTCTCAAACTCTGCACTATCCAACATAATTGATGCGCTAACTGGTTCGGTAAGAGTTAACTTATTCTACAATATCACCATTTAAAATCATAAACAATGTGTTATTTTACAGATAATTTACATAACACTCATGGGGCAAATAGCAATGTCGTATTTATTTTGCGTATATTTTCGACGGAAAGTGAGTTATTCGTTAATCACAACTTTTTTGATTGTAGGCCTCGAGGTAATTCAGAAAGTACTTCCACACCTTCATTTATCTTTTCACGGATGGAAACATGTAGCTTTTCTTTTTATGTTCCAATTTAACGACTTCTTGATTGTGATGGCTTTGTACTACGTCCTGTCAAGTTTGCAGTCTTCTCTCGATGTGCGTTTATTATCATTCTAATAAAATCGAACCGTTTAGGAGATTCCAGCTTCGTTAAGCTGGGTTAAAGAGGAGACGACGTTCCTAGTCTTTAACAGCGCGAGAACGAACATTTACCCCCCACTGATCTGTAAGATTTTTTGTGAAAAAAAAACATTTAACGTTCTGAGACGCAATCGCTTGCGCAATGCTTTTCGGGGGCTTTATAGTAGCCATGATTATACGACTAGTCGCTGAAATCAAGCATGGAATGGTGAAAGCAAGTCCAGCCACAAAAATGTGAGTTGCGCCAAAATCGAGCAAAATAACCACTAATTATATTTCAGATATCAAACTCGCGCTGTTTACTCTCTCGTTTTGCAGGTTGTCAGTTGAATAATTTATCTTTGATCATGTTTTGTGAGCCAGGGTGCCGTTCCCAGTGTTTTATACGTCAGTCCCGCGATATTTTTGCTTGGGCTATATTTGCATACGATCTATGTTGGAACCGAAATCGCCGCAACGAATCGGACAGGTAGAGAGAATAGAATAGAAAATATTTATACACACAGTTGTAGTCTGGGATGGTGAGTGAGGTGGTTGAAACAAGAAAATGTTACGAGAAAAAAAGAAACATCGAGTAAAACAGGATCGTATGACCAGTTCACAGTTGATGATGATGATTCAAGCGGATGATTTTGATTTTTTCCAAGACATTACGCTCATATTGTAGGGAAGCCAGTCTTCCTGTAGTGCCTGGGGCCCGTGGATACATAGCGCGAGATAGAGGTTAGTCGACCATCGGGGACATAGCTCAGTGGTAGAGCATCTGTCCAGCTTTTTTTTGAAGGTCGTTGGTTCGAATCCTTCTGTCTCCAGCATCTTTTGTCCACTCCTCTGACGTTAAAACATGGGGGCTGAGCCGGGGACACAGCGGCCGTGTAGAGTTCACGGTGGGAATTGACCCCTAGCGCTGTCCCAAACCCGTCATGAGTGCAAAAGAGAAGGGATGATGGTCTGGGTGACAAAGAATGCCTCGGTGGAACTCGGCTTGTGGAGGGGCGTCATGTAGGGAAGCCAGTCTTCCTGTAGTACCTGGGGCCCGTGGATACATAGCGCGAGATAGAGGTTAGTCGACCATCGGGGACATAGCTCAGTGGTAGAGCATCTATCCAGCTGGCGGAAGGTCGTTGGTTCGAATCCTTCTGTCTCCAGTATCTTTTGTCCACTCCTCTGACGTTAAAACAATATGAGCGTTATCAATGTCTTTCGAAGATTGATAGAAATATCGATGTTGCATCACCTATTTCAGCCTCAGCCCTCTCAGTTCTTTCGCTCAATGTGATGAGTCTGCACGCGTTCGCGCATTCTATGACTGTCCTGGTCTGCGCAAATTGATTAAATTAATAATTTGATACTGTATCACTTGAGACCTACAGTATCCCATTGATTATCAAAGTTACAGTTTCGAAAACTGAAAACCAGATTATCGCATAATTATTTTCAGAATCGAGGTGTCAATCTCGCTGTGGATGGGAGATATGACTCCCCCGGATTCTGCGCGACTAATTGCACAGTGACGTTTGTGGACATCGAGACAAACTACGTCCTATCGGTGGTGAACATGGAGAAGAACGAGAGAGGAATCGGTAATGGTTGCTCATGCGTGGATTGATCATAGAGGGGAGGCATTTCAGATGGAGCCAGCTGCAAAATGGAGAAAGAGGGAGTGAGACGCGGATTGGACGGGTTGATCGCGAAGCAGTTCAAGGTTAGCAGGAGATCAGCACCTTTACTAGCAATCAGCAGTCAGTGTTGTCACATATCTCATGATCGATTTTTTTTAGATCAATAGCATCTGCACTGTAGAACCGATTTCGTGATGCTCAAGCAGTTTTGGTAGGGCGATTTGAGGAAGAACAATGCCTGGCTCGATAATATTATCGGGTAGGTAGCCGTCGCCATCGCATAGGTTTACCGCGCCGAGAAGAGCGTGACATAGAAAAACGAGAGAGAAACCGATCGTCCAGAGGGTGAAAAGGAATCTGATAACACAGATCTGAAAATAGAGATTAATACAGATATTCAGATCTCATGCAGACCAAATACCTGCAATTTGCGTGGAGCTGCGTGCGTTTCAGCACCCGAAGTAGGAATAATGCAGTGCAAATCAAGGTGGAATTCACAGTAATCTGAGCTGATAACCGTTGAAGAAGGTAACAATCGTCATTCGTCCACTAGTGACGACCACTTGGCGTTTCTCACTGAACACTCGAGATAAAAATGACAAAAAAGATGTGTGAATAATTAATATCTACATTCAGTCCTACAACGCGTCTCAAGAGACGACCTACACCGAGGAGACATCGGATACCGGTGTTCAGTGTGAAGCCCCCACTGTTGAGGAAGCCTATGACTACTTCCTAGTCTCCAAACAGTGCCTCCTCTCCTTATTCACTCGCTGCACCGAATGTGGCAACAAGGAGATAGAGTCTGGCACCTTCAAGTCTTGGACTGTGGGATCCGCACTAGTCGTGGAATGGTATTGCCTGGTCTGCGCGAGACCATCAAATGGTCATCCCAGCCAACGATGGAGGGTTACTATGAGGGAAACCTGAAGCTAACCTCATCGGTACATACGACAGGCCTTCCGATACCGGTTAGTACTATTCGTATGCATTCTCAATTCAGACCAGTCACTCCTCGCAATAACAAACACGTGTGATTGTGTAGAAGTGACATCCCAACTATACATAACGATTGAGGATTAAAATCACCAGGAAGGAATGGTTATAAAACTACCCTAATCCGGATAAGTTTTCAGAGACTGCTCGACATGGGAAAGGTACTGGGACTCGCTCTTCCATGTTCAAGTACCATGAGGACTCAGCTGGTACACGTGATCATGCCAGCCGTCGATATCGTCCACCAAAACCACATGAAGAGGGTGGAGGACATTGTGAGAGCGGCCAGTACAGTCAGTATCTTATTCATATCCATATATAATACTATTGAAAAAGTGTCATACCTCTTTCCCTTCAATCTCCATCCTTAGTCGTCATTGATCAACGACCTCGCCAGTCGCTCGGTGTTGGGGCATTCCTTCAACTTTCCCAACTGAATTAATACTTTATTTTTCAGCAGCCGACCTTCCTGCCCCTTCGACTACACGGGAAGAAGCTGTACGCGACACTCCCGCCATTCGACTAACAAGGTGAATGGTTGCTTTACAAATATTTCAACTAGCCGATTCCGTGTTGCATGGGTAATTTTTTTGCAAACTAGTGATGACAAATCAGTAACTCTCCTGAATTCGCGCGTTCTCTCGCTTCTCTAACTGACGAGAGATCACACTAAATGGGGAGAGCCGGTGCCGATTTGTTATCAGTAGTTGACATATTGAACCGTTTGGTGAGACAGTGATGATTCAGGTAGAGATAGATAGTTTACCTCTCTCAGTGCCTTCTTGATGAGTTTGACAATGTGCCAAAAATCGAGATAATGAGCGATGGACTTGAAGTCCTCTCTCATCATCTTGGATATCTTGGCATCATTGTCCACATCCTCTTTTTTCTCCGAACACGATAGTCTAACTAATTCAACTTTATTTCAGATCAGCTTGCCGAAGCACACAAGAGGGATGATAGAAGAAGATAATTGACGTGCCTACCGTATTCCCTCCCTACCGTATCCCCTTCCTACCGTACCCCTCAATACAGTATCCCTCTTATCCATTCCTTCCGTACTGTATCCCTCCTATGTTATCCCTCTCCTTATAAAATTGTCATTAGTTCTTTCTCTCGTTTATTGCTAACTATTGCATATTGTATATAATATTACGAAATGCTCCGGGAAGATTATTGTTTTGTGCACTTGATTAGTTTTTCGGGTGCGTTTCGTGTAAGTATAAAAGCGTCGATCGAGGTAGAAGTAAAGTACAACGAACAATGGATCGGTAGGTCTGGAGTGGTGGCCCGTCCAGATCGTCGTCTCCACCGAGAGGCAAGTCAGCCATGCCATCCAGCAGATCTGGGCCTACCGTATCCGCATGGCTGACTACGGTATCCTTCGATCTCTCTCTCTGTAATGGATAGATCAACCTAGTGATATGATGTTCATTCTCTTGTTTCTCTCATTGCCTCTTCGTGGCGAATGTATTGTGCTTTTGCCTCCACAGGGCATTCTATCATCTTATACATCAACTACTGGCGGCAGCATCTCATAAATCACGCCTACCACGTGCATAAGATGAAGGACAGGAAGAAGGGGTTGCAGTACTGGAACAGTTCTCTAGCCCATGTCACAGGGCGCCACAAGGATTTCCACAAGGTTAGTTTGGTAGTCCCATTAGTTACAGCATGCATAGTAGTGATGTCGAAGAGCTAGATATAAAACTGGAACCCGACTCTACTCATTTCTCATGCTCTCTTGTTTCTCTGACCGGCGAGAGAGTGCATGAATCAAAGAGAGTCAGTCTCGACTTGTCGACACTAACACATTTCTAATAAAAATAATCACTTTTCAGGTGCATTTCATCAAAGAAATTCGCCGATGTCTGCACGAGAAGTTGCCTTGTTCTCGAGAGAACGAGATCGATCGGCACAGCGAAGAGTTCGGTCTCCTCAAGGACGTCATCCTCAAGCCCACCTTCGCTGCCGGATTCCTCCGCGCCTCAACCAAGAAGAACACGTCGCCTTGCGAGTCTTTTAACTCGCTCATCAATCTCTATGCGCCCAAGCGCATCGCCAGGTTAGTAATACATAAGGATGAACTATAATTACTCTCTCCATTTTGCACACCCTCTCCTTTCTCTACCCAACTAGAGAGTGTGTGCAAGTAAAAGAGTATTTTCCGATCCGACAACACTAATAAGCCATTGAATCACCATTTTATATGTTACCTATTCAGCACACCGCACGTCTACCGCGAGAAGATCAAGTTAGTGGTGCTGCACTCTAACACCATCTCTGCGGTAGATCAAGTCGGTTTGAGAGAGGAGAAGTCCTCGTATGTGACTCGAGTGAGAGGGAGAGACACCCTAGCTGTGAAGAGGAAGAAGACTCCCGTCGATCACTATTGGAGGAGAGAGGTTAGTATGTTACCTATTCATAACGAAAAATAAGTGTATTTACCGTAATCGGTTACTAGCCACAAAAATTGCAGGTGTGGGATGAAGTGGCGGGAGTGATTCGGGAGCGAAAGGATGTGGCCTTCCTCGAGAGGAACAACATCCCGGACTCGAATCGCTACGTGGCCGCACTCGCAGAAGAGATGGAGGAAGAGGAGCCGGAGAAGAGAAGGGATGGCGAGGAGGGAGAGGACAGTGACGTCTCTGTCGAGTTGGGAGGAGGATACGGAGAGGAGGTGGACTCCGATTCCAATCCCCATATGTATCCAATCCAGCCCAATGATGGGAATGATTCGGGTTCAGGGGAGGAGGATCAGGAGAAGGAGGCGGAGGCTCTCGAGATGGAAGAAGAGGAGGAACCCTCAGAGTCGGAGTGGGCTAAGAGCGAAGAGGACGAGGAAGTGAAGACGACTGGTCGGGGATCAAAGGGCAGAGGGAGAGGGAGGGGATGAAGAGGCACCACAGCGAGAAGGAGAAGAGTGGAGAGGAACTCCTTGGAGAGGGAGGAAGAAGAGGAAGCGGAGGAGGAGGAGCAGCCGAAGAAGAGAAGGGCTCGGAGGCAGCGGGAGTACTTGCGAGAATCAGGCGAATCGGAGGAAGAGCCAGTGAAGAGGACGAAGAAGAAGGGGGCATAGAATGGGTCGAGGGAGGGGGGCAGGAGCATGCTAGGGATCGTGCTCGTTTATTAGTATTCATATCATTATGCCATTGTATTTAAACAATTGTTCACTCACCGTTTCTTTTTTTTATATCCACGACATTGTAGCCACCATTGTGAGAGGATAAAATAATGTCCACAGTTGTCTCAATTTACAAGTTTTTTGAAACCTCAATACAGTGAATTATCAAATTTGGCTCTCCCCTGGTTGTTGTCTCCCTTCTTCGAACCTTCGTGTTGTCCAGATCCTCTTCGTGAACCTGCAAAGCGATGGGTTCTGGTCCAATAGTGAAATCCAATGCGGTATGCAGTAATATTAGCCAATCGTGGAGGTATTAGCTCATTACTTCGTATATCTGACAATGAGACACACAGTAGTAAAGAGATAAACGCGTCCAATAATGGTATAACGAATGCATCTCTCAACAACTAATCATAATTATTCCCACCTTGATGCCTCTGTGAACGATGGGAATATCTCTTCCCTCGATCTTGAATACGGTAATATCTCCAGTGCGGATGGTGTCGGAGTGGGTGTTAGTCAGCACGAGCACATCTCCTCTGATAAGAAAATTAATTTAAAAAAAAATAGTTTTTGAGGTAATTGGTTAATTGTAGCACCAGTTCATATTCAACAAGTACGAGAAAAGGAATGAGAAAACTGAAACATATTCCAAAAATATTTACGAGTACCTGTAACAAGCGGGTTCCATACTTCCGGAGAGAACGACGACGATGGGAGAGTCACTCCCAGTGACCACCATCAGACCTGAAGAGAAAGAGATTGAGTATGCATTCGACCGTATCTAGTACTGATCAGTATAGATTCACAATAAACTAAACAATACAATTCGAGGGAAAATTATAGAACCCTTCAACTTCGGAACTTATCAGCCGCACCAAATCAACATGGGAAAAGCAATTTATGAACCAATACGCACCCTTCCAGATCATGAGGGCAGAGGAGACGACCATTGCGAAGTTGAGCACTTGGTAGATGGTCTGAGAATCGATAAATGAGGGAGTATGGTACTCCATACTATCGATAAGACGAGGAGTCCATATATTGAAGACTCTAATAAGGAAAACTGACTCGTGTGCCGATTAACTTGACTCTGATCTCATCGTATCCCTTCGTGACAACTGACTCGTCCACCGTCTGAAATTAAACATGGTAATTTATTTTTTAGAAAGGTTTTAATATAATTAGCAGCTTTACAAAGTTAAAATTAAAATGAATTATGCCCTTCGCCGAAAAGTGCCGATATCTTTCCCCAAATTATTTCGGCATTTTTATACTTGGCTGGAAGGCCATTTTGCATGTGTTCATTTGCTCTCCCCGGCGCCAATCGTTCTCATTTCTCTCACTTCGCCGATGCTGGGTCGGTTGGTTTGACGTGCGAACGCGAGGAAAAAGCAGTGGGAATGCAATTAGATGGGACGATAACGAATTGAAATGGATTAGCGTATCTTGTATCCTCGCACTCTCCCATTTCTCATTTCCATTCCCCGTCCATCTCCTATAAAAGAGCGGCTCCCCAGCCTTCTCCAGCCAGTCTGAAACTCTCCTCTATCGAGGAGAGTGCGGGGATAATGGGCCCCCGTGGACTGTGGTCCTCCCCTAGCGGGAGGACCATCCCCCCCTCCCCTTGCAGGGGTAAACCAGCAAGGGGATACGTGCAAAATGGGCCTTCCAGCCAAGTATACAAGTACCATTATTACACCACTGACACAAAAGATCACCTGGTAGCAGGGCACATTTCCATTGGAGTCAAATTCCATATCGGGAGGGATGCAATGGCGAGAGATGAAACACGAGAGAGGACCGACATCGCAGAAGATTCCCTTGTCGTTCACCTATAATCATTTCATACCAGTATTGATTCGCTCGACAATTGACACACAACTCAGATTTCACAATAAACAAATGAATAGTATAAAATATAAGCTAATAAGGAAACATACCTGATTGACTACAGCATCCATGACTTGCCCTTTGAATGGTCCGAAAACGACCGCCTTGTACTTTACCGGATAGATCACGAAGCCTCGACCTGTAATTCACAAGGTATTCACAAGACAAAACACATATATTTAAATTAGATATAACTTAAAAAGAGACGCAAATCAACACGATGCGTATTTATTGCATTCACTGCAATCAAATGGAGGTAGGCAAGAGAGATGCAACTGACCTGGCTGAATAATCCCGTGTCCGATGGTGTCAATAGTAGTCACTGCGATCACAAAGCCGTGCTTTCCTGTACACGTACCCTCAGCCTGAAGCAGAGTTTGCAATAAACAGCACTCTAATGTTTTAATTTGCAGAAAATATTCGTATAGGTGCAACTTGTCAGCCAGAAATAATATGTCATAACTACAAGACCTTGATTTAGAAAGACTACTTACCTCTGCGAAGAGCCTGGACTTAATGACCTTGTTTAAATTAGCGCCGAAATACTTTGGGTGGAGGGAGACTTCGTGGTCCAACGCGAGAAGGAAGAACATGGCAACTACAACGACGTGTATCAGTCAAACCATCGACATTTAGCAATCAAAGGGACCGAAAATACGCAGAAAACGATGAAGAAGCGACTACGCACATTTATAACATTATAAACACATCAAAATATTAAAATAAATAAGCAAAGTTGATTGGGAACGCGAAACAGGAGAAAACGCGAAATTACGCCGAAACGCAGCAGAAAACTTGAAATGACTCGAAAACTTACCGTAATATTACAGAATCACGCTTCCAATTCGAATTACAATATTTTCAATGCCTTTTTTGATTATCGTAATTATTTTTATAAATTTTCGAAATTTTGCATTTATTTCGTAACAATCGTTTCAATTTATATCCAAAATATAATAATTATTTAAATTTATAAATATTTCAACACTGGATCCCTTTAAACCTGCAAGAGATTGACATGTGAATATGAGACAGAGTGAGAGACGGAAGACACAGTTTTTATTCAAGATAATAAAGCGGAATAGGCAAACCGTCATAAAAACGTCGTTTTGTTTTCAGTGATTACTCATCACTCGTACAGCCATAACTTTTTCGAACCTGTGCCGACCCAACAGGCCTCCACGCCGTACGAAGTGCATGGCCCGTTATACTCGAGAACATTAGCCTCTTTGAAGATGACGCTACTGTAAGAGAAGCGATTATTATACTACTACTTATTCTCTTTACCGCAACAAATATACTTTCTAATACATGAAGTCAACAAGTAGGAGCTGGTATTTTGGATGAGTCTCCGCTTACAGGGTATTCCCAAGCATTAAACCTCCTTCAGAAATACATAGTTGAGAATCTGACCGAATTAATACGAGCGGAATGGTACTCGCTCCAAGAAGATCGCAAACCGCTGAGACTAGCAGAATTTTTGAATAATGTTTGAATGAGTCTGGTGTTCTGAAAAAAAGGTCCCTGCTACGTAATATTGGCTGAGGCTCACTGGAATATGGTTAGAAAGAGCATGAGAAGGTTTGCCGCGACTCCAACGCAAGCTGGAACCCTCCCAAGATAGGCCAGGGACAGATTTACATCACTCATTGTTTACGTCGATAAGATGTCGAGACGAGAGATCCCTTTAGAGATGTTTTTGGCGCTACGATTCATGGTCTCGAGGGAGATTTTAAAAGAACGATTGAACGAACGAACATATAAAGTGCTCATTTTTCTATCGAGCTAGTCATTTTCAAATAATTTTATGACAGCACATATTGAAAACTGTAGTACGTCTTAAATCGTTATAACTCTTTGTAACGACGCTACGTCTCATTTGCCGGCACACGCATACGGATACCGTCCATCGTAGTTCATCTTGAACTTCATGTGGCTGTATTTCAGAAGCACGCAATTTTCTTTTTTTTTTTCTTGCAAAAGACGTTGTGAATTCAGCTGGTCATCCTCATCCGCTTTGAGAAAGGATAAATATCTGAATCTACAGTCGCTAAACCGACACGAAAAGAACGATGTAAACATTAAACCCGTAACACAGAAACCATATCGCAGGAAAGAACAACTTTTATAATATGATAGCTAACCTACTACTACTAAAACATTTATTTCAATGTCGAAACAGTGATGCTAGAGTGTGTCGTAAAGTGAGAGTGCGCAGCATTTTCTAATTACGGTATTAATGTGCGTAGTTTATAGTGTCGTGTTTTCAAGCATCTTCGATTACGTATAATTATAGCACCTGTCCAGATAAATTCGATTTAATGTAAAATATCTAATTTGTGAGAATAATTATCGTGTAGGTTGCAAACAATTTAAAAGTACAGAGCGTCAGACATTTCTGCATCTTGTAAGTACGATTGCAATGATTCGGATGCTGGTGATTTTCGAGCATTCCCTGATTGTCGATTCTTTGATATATTTTTATTGCCCGTAAAAGAAAGAGAGAGGGGAATCCCCCGTCAACGAAATCATTCGATCAGACATCACTATGGAACGATAAGAGAAAAAAGTCTAATCTCGTCACTGACCTTTAACCGTTTCTAATCTTTACTCGCTCGTTCTCTGTGCTTGTCTCGCTAATCGGGAGAGGAGTGGTAGGTGGGGAGAGGGCGAAGGAGGACAAGGGATTCCCTTCTCGCTGCTCCTTTTCACGTGAAGGCGCATGAGACAAGCACCAATGCATCGTACAAGTGTTCTGGTAGCATGCATGAGGTCATATCAGGGACCATTATTATATTATTATTATGTTATTCCATCCTCGAAATTTCACCGGCATTATTAATTTCAAATGATGAGTTACAGTGGATCACGTGCTGATCTTTGAAGAGTCGTTTCACTGATATCAATCACCGCTCTAGATCTGGGACTGGATAGGGGCGGGGGAACGCTATTTCGAGCTCATTGCGTCAGCGCTCTTTGATATTCGGAAGGGATGTGTTTGAGCAGAACAAAACCAATCTCCTTTCCGAATTATCTATTATTAATGCCTGATCGAATAGTGTTCTCTACATTGGGTCTAGAGAGACAGTGTGGAGAACGGAGAGAACTATTCAATCCGGTATCACTAGTATCTATCATTTCCCAGTAAGCCTTCTGTTCTCCAACCGTAATATTTCCAGACATCATATTGTCGATTCTTCTGCTCTCATCATGGTCAGACATCACAACGTTACAATCGTCGGTTCCGGCAACTGGTTCGTGCGAACCATCTATACTTACCGTAATCCATTGATTGGAAACCGTAGTATAGGAAATCATTCAGGGGATCTGCGATCGCACGTATCGTTGGCCGCAATGTGGTGGAAAGTCCTGGACGATTTCACAAGACCGTCAGAATGTGAGTGATGAAATGGTCATCCATAGTCGATTAGAAGATCAGTATTGGCGGTAGAAATGAGTGCATGCATGAGGTGAAAGTGTGCAGAGAGTGAACCACATGGAGAGAGATGATATCCAAATCATCTGCAGGTTCTGTCGACCGATGAAGATGGAAGATGGTCGACTGTTGCACGAAATTATCAACGAGGATCACGAGAACGTCAAGTATCTTCCTGAGTTTTTCGTCCGGTCATCCCTAATTTGGGACGTTTATGTAAGAATGGTGTTTCCGAATGGCAAATTTCGTGAAATTCAGCTTCATTCTCCAATTCCAGGTCGCCGTGCCGGATCTCTTGGATGCCTGCAAGGATGCGACGATTCTAATCTTTGTAATCCCTCATCAGGTATGGTTTTGTTCACAATCAAAATTAGCGTTCTGCTCCGATTGTGGGGATTTAAAAGAGTAAATGTTACAACATTACCAATGATCTGTATTTCAGTACGTTGCGGGCATCTGCAAGCAGCTGCAGGGAAAACTTGTCCGCGGAGCGCAAGCCATCTCACTCAGCAAGGTTCACTAATTATCCAAAAGTTAGAGTAGCCTGCAGTTCCACAATTAGCGCAGCTAAATGCAATTTATCGTATTCGATGTGATTTGTATATCGAATTTTGGATTATCAATGATTCACGATTCATCGCAGGGTCTCTCCACATCCGTGCACGCGTACAGAGGCATCAAGCTGATCTCCGAGGAAATCACTGAGCTCCTGGGAATCGATTGCAATGTGTTAATGGGAGCCAATCTCGCGCCCGAGGTATGCCACTTTTCATGTTGTATGATTCCACTAGATATTTAATCAAATTATAATTTTTGTTTACATTTTTGCGAATGTGTTATAATTTTGGTTCTTCAGGTGGCCGACGACAAGTTCTGTGAGGCGACTATTGGTGAGTATTTTTGGCAAGATTAAAAATATTTGTATTTTTCAAAATTAAACTAATCTCGTAATCTTTTCGACATGAATAGTGGTGATCGATCAGTGATGCGTGATATTTCAGGTTGCTTCAATAAGTCTCAGTACGGACAGACGCTCAATCTTCTCTTCCAGACGCCCAACTTCCGGATTACCGTAGTTGATGATGCTCCCACCGTCGAGTTGTGTGGAGCGCTCAAGGTTAGTCAAACCAAAAATACATCTGTTCATGCATTACTCTCTCCTCTCTCACGGAACCATGGGGAATGTGGAGATATGGAATTGCCAACTCGAATGGGATGAAGCAGACACATTTTAAAAAAATTTCGAATTGTGTAAATGCCGCGTTTTGATTTATAGATTTAAAAAAATTTTTAATACGTTCATCTGACCATCCATCTACTTAATCTTCTCAGAACATTGTTGGATGCGCTGCCGGCTTCACGGACGGTCTCGGCTACGGCGACAACACGAAAGCCGCGGTGATCAGACTGGGAATGATGGAGATGACCAAGGTGAGGAGGAAGGAGTGATGAGCATTAATTATACCCATTCGAATCCCATTTCTCCTCAATTCACTTGATTTCTCGGTTTTCTGACGAGATATCACGCGAACCAATGAGGATCGGTTGCAAATGGGCATCGCAAAAGAGAACTATGGAGTGGGGTATCGAGTAGCCTTCTCCGATTCGCAAGCCGTATAATCTATCTCTATGTTAACTGTGACACGAAGTGAGCAAATATCGCAGATACCTTCTCTATAATTATGCTGTTGCAGTTCGTCGAGCACTACTTTCCCGGCAGCAACCTCCAGACATTCTTTGAGTCGTGCGGAATCGCCGGTGAGAAGTTTGGATTGGTGGGATTGAGGTTGGCATCAGTTTTGGAATGAGTGAAGCCGGATCAAAATTCTTACCAACTCCATTATGCACACTCTCGAGAGTGTGCACAATGGCGATATCACTATTTGACCCGGCATCTCTAGAATGTAGTGTTAAAACCAGACCTGATCACCACTTGCTACGGAGGCAGGAACCGGCAGGTCTGCGAGGCGTTCGTCAAGCAGAATAAGGTATTTTTTCAAAAAAAATATTCGTTGCTGAACAAGCACTTTTGGAATGAATTTGGAATGATCATTGTTCGGGCATGATCCAGTAGAGGCGATAAAGAACACATGAGAATCAAATAATTTCAGCCGTTGTCCCAAATCGAGAATGAGCTGTTAAACGGGCAATCGGCGCAGGGGCCACTGACTGCTGAAGAAGTGTACGATGTGCTGGAGAAGAGTGGACTGTGCGAGAAGTGAGTGGAGAGGGAGCATGAAGTGGGATGAGGTATCTAAATGCGACGACTCGGTCTCCGCGTTTAAAACCTCTGAAAGAAAGGGGTTCTCCCGATCGAAAGATCTTATCGAGCAGACTTCACCATGGAGCGATAAGAGGGGCGGGGGGGGGGGGGGAGAGACCAATCCCTTTTCTGACCTTTTACAGCAATATCTTCAGCAAATATTTCACAGTGATATGGTTGGCCATTCCTAATGTGAACTTCTTGCAGATTCCCTCTATTCACTGCCGTTCACCGGATCTGCAAGGGAGATCTGACGCCTGCGGCATTGATCGACTGCCTCCGCAACCATCCCGAGCACATGTAATTACGGTAGATCACGGTGGACTAACGTAGATCCACAATTCTCTATCGATTACTGAATTCACAGTAATCTACGTTGACTGGTAACACTCTCGTATCACCAAGATGTGTATTATTTCGTGCAAATGATCTCAAACAATGTATTATTTTGCTCATGTTTTCGCCTATCATGGTTTGAATTTTCCCATAACTTTACAATTCCAACGCTATTCGTTTTATAATGCGTGCCATTATTGCTCCGTGAAGTTTACTCATGAATTCATCACTGATATTGATAAAAATATTGATAATATGTGGAAGTAAGAGATTTGTTCTAAAATAAATACTAATAATTTTTTGTGTGCGTGGGATTTAAAGTAAATTATGCTTGATATAGTCACCATAAGATTGTGTCTTCTGTTAGAGCGACGTGGGTTTAACTACGATGACGGGAAAGAGTGGGAGGACAGTGAGAGTCTGTTTCCATTTCCCTGCTGAGATCGCACTATCTTCTCCCAAATAAACAAAGTCTCATCATTTCTCACTAGGCAGAGATAGAACAAAATGAGGCTCAACATCTCACAATTCGGACGGCGGAGGATAGCAGTGAGAAGTGATGCCCTTTCGACTAATGCCTCTCTCCATCCGCGTGCGCTCTCAGAAAGACGAGTGAGCGCGTGGAAAAGAGAGAGCCACTACTCGAAACGGCATCACTAGGAGTAGGGATTGACACACGAGAACGATTATCGCGCAGGCGAGGGATCATATGTAGCGAAAAAGAGGAATTATAATGAATCAAGGTTCGAAAAAAGAGGATAATATGAAAACTAGTCGTTCAATTGCACACCACCAACTTCACTTCGACGCCGTCCACCAGCCAGGCCTGATTTATTTATTTATTTATCGTACAGAGTGAGAGAACAGATACCTTTCCGTCCGCGCGGCAGGTGAGTGCGATCTTCGCGTTCGGACTAGTGACCATCCCGAGCTGGCCGGTCCCATCGAGATTCGCGTAGTATTACAGTGCACATCATTCTGAGCAATTTCCCGAGTTTTGCGAGCCAGTAACGAAAGCGTAGATGATTCACGAGCGACAAGGATGATATCAGCGCAATAAGCAGCCTTCATGGAAAGGGAGCATCTCGATAACGTGCTCAATCAAGTCCATAAAGTGAGAATAACGACGAGAAGAGACGTCGGAAGCAGAGAGATTAGTGATGGCGAACCGGCATCCGACTCTTGTCAATTCACACGCTCTCTTGTCGGTCAGAGAAACGAGAGAGCACGCGAAATGAAGAGGTAGAATGTCGATTTGTCAACTCTAAGAGAGATCGATAATCAACCTGACGAGGTTCGGAAGCGTAACGCAAAACAATATTTATGTGCGTGAAATATGAAGTGAACTTTGTTGAAAAGATTCGGCATACTGTGGGGCCTCCAACTATGACGAGGGACCCTGGTGAGCAACGATGACAGGGAGAAGAGGAAAGAAGATAAGCGAGAGTGAGAGTATCATTCCTTTCCCTGCTTCGCTCTCATTGTATAGAACAATATCTCGTCATTTCTCGTCACAATAATTAGGCGGCTATTGAACTAAATGAAGCGAAACAAATCACGTATCGAACATTTTCACCATAACCAATAGGCCTTCAGGCAGACACCATAACCAATAGGCTCATGGCGGAGACTAGTGGTTGGGGCGCAAGCTTTCTTCTACCATCTTGCAAAACATGGTCGATCGTGGGGCTCGAACCGGCGATATAGCGGCTTCAGGCAGACATCATAACCAATATTTGATCTGCGATCCCTAATGATGAGTAACGATTCGATCTGGTCACTCATTCGATAGCATTTAAGCAACATATTATTAGATTATTGCTGATAACATCACAGATTCTCACACTGTTCATCATATCTCACTTTGGATTCTGTATTGTCACTTCTCTTTTGTGTCGACATCAAGCCATCGTCGAAGGCAGATTCAAATTCCACAAAGTCATCATCTTTTATCTTTTTCTTGTCAATCTTGTTGCAATTTGTTTATCACTGCAATAATTGAGCGAATTCATTGCAGAACACAGACCGCGTTGTTCGTCTGCTGGCCTTTCTCCTGATTTCCGCGCCGAGCACCTTCGGTCTAATTACGAACTTTGACGAAACAGTCTGAAGTCCTCATTAACTCTGTGCGATAATCCAGCTGCCTCAAAAATCAAAGTCCAATTCGCAGCTGAACGTCTCCTGGATACGAGACCGCGGCCCGCATATGGTGTATAGGCGAACGCCGAATGTCACTCACACCCTGCCTCTGCTCTACTGTTTGGTGAGAGAACCAATGTCTTTTCGCCATATTAAACCATCCCAGCAGGCCAACCAAGTCTGGCCCTATTGGTATTGGTATATAAACCAGCTGTGAAGTGCGGCGTTGCTGGGTGGCAACTGAGCGTCCTCAAATATGATAACAGAGCCACAAATATGATAACATATTCCGATATTTTGCGGCCACAAATATGATAACATATTCTGATATTTTGCATGAATTTGAGAACCCCATTTACAAAATGCTCAAACTGCTTTGATTCCAATCGAACGTTGATAGTAGATGTACCATGGGTCAAAGAGTTTTCAGATCCAGTGGCAAAGTTGTAAAGCCAAAATTGTCTATTTGCCGGCTCTCGGCAATCCAAAAATTTGAAAAATCGTAACTTTCTCAAAAATTGAGATAGATACTCGAACAAAAGCTCAAAATAACAGTGGAAGTGAGCTTAACAACTTTCTCTTTGAAAGCAAAAGCGCACAAATATCGCATAGTAGTGTAAAATTTGAAAATTCAAAAGTGTGAGCAAAAACTGCGAATAGCGAAAAAAGTTCCTCGCCTACTGCACTAGATCTCTCCGGATTCGAATTTTACGTATGATTTTGACATGGGTTACTGTTGAAAACTTTTTAATTGAAAGACCAATATTACGACTTTTTCCGCCTCAAAGGTCGTTGTCAGTGCATCGAAATGACATTTCTACTGGTTTTTCGAGTTTAACTTTTTTCTTTCATGTTTTTCAACGAGTCGTAATATTGGTCTTTCAATTAAAAAAGTTTTCTACAGTAAGCAATGTCAAAATCATGCGTAGAATTCTAATCCGGAGAGATCTAGTGCAGTAGGTGAGGCAAGTTTTTCGCTATTCGCAGTGTTTTGCTCACACTTTTGAATTTTAAATTTTTCACTACTATGCGATATTTGTACTCTCATCAGTTAAGCTCGCTTCAATTGAATTTTTGAACTTTTAGGAAAGTTACGATTTTTCGAATTTTTGCATTGCCAAAAGCCGGCAAATAGGCAATTTTGACGTTACGGCTTTTCCACTGGAACTGAAAACTCATCTACTGTCAACGTTTGGTTGGAATCAAAGCAGTTTGAGCATTTTGTAAACAGGCACCTTTCATATCTCAGAATATATCTTATAAGTATGCGCATACAACAAAAGACACCAAAAATGTGCTATGTGCCGCGCATTGAGAAAAAAGCATGCCGAAGAAGGGACTCGCCGTTTTTGCAGTTTTAGCTTTTTTGATTGGAAATAATCGCTTTTGCGCGAATGCGGATATCCATGAATTCACTTCAAGAGGCCGTTTGCCGAAAAGTCAATAAAAGTCCAGCACAGTAAAAAAAATCGAATATTCTCAAAAATTCGTCTTAGGGGTATCTTTTGATTCTGAATTGACTGGCGATTTCTTTTTTTTTTTCGATCAGAAGGTTCTGAATGCCGGTACGACGCGACTTTGATTTCCAAATTCTTGTTCCTCTGTAAAAAAAAAACTGCACCGGGAAATGTCAAAATAGCCACAAATCTCGCGTTCCCGACCAGAACTTAATTCTCTACAAACTGAAAAAAATTATTCTCTATCTTTTTTCGCTTTCGAGTTATGACAATGGCCGCGCCCGAGCAAATATATTTGCCAGTTTGTAGAGAATCTTTTCCTGATCATTTTGGTATATAGGGATAAGATGAGAAGATTTTTTTATGACTACCCCGCGAGAAAACCGGCAACCTAAAACCGCGGCCAACTATCCGTTTTTGCAGTTTTTAGATAACACCTTTTTTTTCTTCCGACGTTTCAGCATCTCTAACATAGAAATTCGTTTTCTACGTGAGAAAATACACCAGAAGGTCGGAAGCGAAAAAAAGATAGAGTATCGAATTTTTACCCATTTTGTAGAGAATTAAATTCTGGTCGGGTACGAGATTTGTGCTAATTTTTATCCTTTCCGATGAAGTTTTTTATCGGAGGACAAGAATTTGGCCAAACCGACGTCGCGTCGTACCGGGATTCAGAAGCTTCTGATCGAAAAACGGAAAACGCTAGTCGATTCAGAATCAAAGTTACCCCTACAACGAACTTTCGCGCATATTCGAGTTTATCGTGCCAGACGCTGTTGCACTTCTACCGAGTTTAAATCACTAGTCGTCAACATCTCCGCTGCACATAGTGCTAAATGAGACGAGGGGAGAGGTTACGACGTCGCTACGTGGAGTCGAATAGCCATCACTAGGCTGATATCGTTCTCGTTATGACAAATGTCCCTTTTCAGTCAGTTCGAAGTGCAAAGTCCGCGAAGCGAATTTCGCGAGCGATGATGGTACTTTCAATTCAGCTTAGTAACACATCTGATAGATGACTAATCGGAATCGATCCTTCTCGATTCGCGTGCTCTTTTGCAAACGATAGATCATACAAATTGAAGAGAATCGTACTCGAATGGACAGTATCCATAAATAACATTTATCTAACTAATGAATATGTAATGACTATCGGAATAAATAATTAATTAATTATTTTTTCAAATAAAACAAAAAATATTCCCAGCTTGGTCTTCCGATGGCTCTTATTGCGTTGCCTGCGTCGATATTCCTTGTGTGCATGATGGACAACGATCACACGATGTCTTTCGGTATTTACCAATTTGTGTCTTGTCAATGCAACTCCGAATTGTACACCCTCATCTGCGTGCAGCGCACACAATATATAATGAGTGCTGCACTCTTTCATATCATTTTCGATATTGGGTTGAGGAATAAGTAACGCTCGTTTTTGAGCATCGTGTTTGGGCTCATATATCTCCCGCCAATCAAATCTAAACGAGCTGACTTTATAGCATTTTTTCAGGGTATGCTCGAGTATCATAGCCGTTATTATTAGAAATATCACGCTTCCTGTGTAGGAGAGAAATTTAGATTTAAATGTACCTGATAATTTTCGAAAATTTTAGATTTTTTTCGAAATTGTGTAATTTAACGTGGAAACTGTTCGGTAAATTCACACATTCTCAGGTGAGCAGCCCGATACTACACCTCTTTCATGGTGAAGTCAGAATGGTGCTCGATTCATTGTTGTATTTTTATAGACGTTTCAAGGGGAACGTTCGTCAAAAATTGCAGTTCACTTAACTTATTTGTCTACCTTGAGGATCTAAGGTGCTGGCCTATACACTAGTGCGCTCCAGTCACTCACTATGGAGCTATATTATCACTATAAACATTTGGTGCTACTTATGCTCCTATTTGAAAAATAACAGTTTTCCAAAAATATTATTTTGTGACGGAATCAAAAGAAATGCGTGTTTTGAGGACTTTGGATTAAACCATACCCAAGACATAGTAGCCATTCTATAATTGTGGCCACTTGGTGGATGATAGTGCAAAAGTTGCTCGTCTATTTAACCATCTAAGGCCTTACATTCAATTAGTACGGTTTACAGGAAATAGCAATAAATGTCGATTTCGAGGCTTGTTTTTCTATATCGGACTTACGAGCAATTTAACTCATAAAGATAATGCTCCACACTTAGCAAAATTCGTCCATATTTTCAACAGGAAAGGTACTCCACATTCAAGCATAATTGAGGTCTTTAGATCTATTGCTAAGAAAACGCGGCTAGCAAAACTTCTTTCGGTCAGTAACTGAAAATCCTACACTCTCGTTAGGCGCATATCTCACACAGGCCTTTACTTGGATATTCCTCTGAATATCATCAGTGTAATGTATAACCATGATACTTTACTACAGCAGCTTAATTGTGGCTCAATAATTCTTCTTCCCTCAGTGCTGACCTGTCAAAATCTCAGGGTGAGGTGCGACAACTTTGAATTGAGCCAGCCATTGTGATCGCCTAAATGATCGGAGATATATGATATAGTGTGCGCTAAAGAGAGTATCCAAGCCCTTATCGATCATCAAAAACCGGAATATAATTGCACAATCTAGAAAGACGGGAGAGGTCATAATCTGAAATTGGAAAAACGAGCGTTACTTATTCCTCAACCCGATAAATTTTAGTTTTTGTGACAAATTTTTTTTGTCATTTCCATCATTTTCAGGCCTCTGCTACAGCAGTGTTATACACGTGAACACGCACACCATTTTTCACAGTGTCATCCTTTTAGCTATCACTCCAGCATACAGGCAAGTTCTTGAAATAAATTTTCATATTTAATTCAAAATAATATTACTATTGGAAGACGTACATAATACTAGTCGATTCAGAAGATTCATTAATCAATTCTGTCTACGGCTGATTGGAAGAAAAACACCATTGTCATTAAAGATTCGCTCTGTCCATAAAACCTCTGTGGCGAATTTTCGTAATGGATAAAGTTGCAGACGATATATAACAACGTATACAGTGCATCTATGAGGCACTAAGTCGGATGAGAACATTCGGATGATAACCTACCGGATGAACACGATTTGCATACGAGATACATCTGTTATGTAAGAGACTGTATTGCGAAATAATTCTCATCCAGTATGTTATCATCCGAATGTTCTCATCCTAGTGCCGTCTATGCTGTCTGTACATCTATTGCGAAATTGCAAAAAAAACCAACGCCCCCTAACCACTCTCCCTCGATTGCGAGCTACGAAGGCGGTAGGCCTAGTTGTCAATACCACTCGTTTAAAAATAATAGATGTATGGAGTCCGTGATAGTTACGGAAATTATGGAAGATCTCTCATTATTGTGCGGAATCGGTGACGTTAGATAACAGGGGTATGTTGTGCAACGAAATTTTGAAATTAGTATATCACGTGAATTCTGAGAGATTGCATGAAATTGACCCCTTTGAGGAACTGGGAGCCCAACTTAGCACGATCATAATAAGATGGACAACGATCACACGATGTCTTTCGGTATTTACCAATTTGTGTCTTGTCAATGCAACTCCGAATTGTACACCCTCATCTGCGTGCAGCGACACAATATATAATGAGTGCTGCACTCTATTATATTAAAGTCGGAAAAAACTTTGACGTCCACGATTCGTCCCAGAGCCGGCTTTTAGGCATCTCGCGTTCTATGACCGGCTATATCATTTCTCGTAGCTCAACAATTTCGAGAAAAAAATGGTCTAAGAAAATTTTATATTAAAAGCGAAGAGCTATCACGCGTGTCGCCTTAGGATCGAACAAACGCATAGAGGTCCGTTGTTATAGTGACCAATTTGTGGCGTTAGACATTTTGGTGGTGTACGTTGTCCAACTAAATTTCGTACATGCCATTAACATTGCGCGTAAATCTAGACACTAATGTACTTTTTCTGAACGCACCTTTCACTTTCGCTGCGATTCCAGCTTGCATTTAACTGCTTTCGAAAGTGGCACTTCGCAGATCATGAAAACACTAAAAAAATATAAATCAAGAAATCTCAATCTCACTGTCGACAGGTTACATTGGTAGGGTTTTTGCTTCGGCTACTACTCTCACGTACTCAGTCGATATGGAGCCCTACATCTATCTCTCTATTGAGGCTGAAAATCACATCATCATATTTCATCGTCTATTTTTTGGATTTTCTACTTTCTTCAATGTCATAGCATGTCTTTGCTTGTACAGGGAAACACCCGACATGCAGGCTGATATCAAGTTCTATCTCTATTACATGCAAGTGAGTGCTCTCGACTTTGAGCTATCTGACGCAAAATATTTGCAGGTTTTAACATTTCCCAGTGACGTCATTCTTGACGTCGCTATTGAACCGTTCACCATCTTGCCAGTGTTTGGCGGCTACTGTAAAGGGCTCATCTGCGGGTTGCTGAACATCCAATATTCGCTGGTGAGAAAAGCGAGGGTGTGGGAAGGTCACTCGTTCGATAATATTTCTAAAATGCATGTTTATCATTATTATTCAAGCAAACTTCTCAGATTCTCACACTGTTCATCCTCTCTAACTTTTCATTCTGCATTGTTGCGTCTCTTCTGTGTCGGAATCAAGCCATAGTCAATGGCCGATTAAAATTCCACAAAGTATACAATATCTTATTTCTTTGATTACTGCCACTTTCTTTTTTCTCTCCGTCGTTCGTTTATCACTGCAACGATTACTTGCAGAGCACAAACAGCGCGATTCATCTAGGGGTGTTCTTACTGATTTCTACTCCGACTATCTACGGTCTTATCACGAATTTTGACGACACCGAGTCCGAAATCATCACACTCGGTGAGAAATTACAGCTGCCGAAAATCAAACGTCTTATTTTCAGTTGAATCTCACCTGGATACGAGATCGTGGTCCGCACGTGGTCTATAGAAGAACCCCAAATATCGCGCTCACCTTGCCTTTGCTCTACTTTTTCGTGAGATAACTTTTCATGCAATTTACAGTCACATCAATCACATCTGCGCATAATGTTTAATTTTTCTCTCTCTTAAAATACGGGCGCAGTTAGGGTTAAATTTACAGGCAATTATCTTATCGTACATCTGCAATATGTTGCTGATTTGCCACACATCCTGGCATATTTACCGAGGAGTGCTTTTACCGAGGAGTGCGTTGTTATTGTTCCAAAAATGCAAAATGCATGTTTTCAGTCAGTTAGAAGTGTCAAATCGGCCAAGCGAAATGCGCGAGCTTTGCTAGTGTTATCGATCCAGGTGAGTGGATTTTTATTGGCCTGTCTGAAAAATAAAATGAAGATATTCGGGTATTAATTGAAAACAGTCTCCTCACGTAGCTCGGTCTTAAGATGGCTCTTATTGCCGTGCCTTCATCGATTTTTCTTGTGTGCATGATGGACAACGCACTCACGCTGTCATACGGTAATAGTTGTTTTCAAGTTGTTTTTTTTCGGATTAAGTCACCTTTGCAAGTCGTCTAGTACAACGCGTCTACGCGCATCTCACAGAAACTAGTGAAGACAACCAAGAGGCGCGGAAGAGAGATGTTTGGATGTTCGTCTGCACTCAGGTCTCTGCTACAGCGGTGTCATCCACGTGAACACGCACTCCATGTTTCACAGTGTCATCCTGCTCGCGATCACTCCAGCATAAAGGCAATGAAAATTTTGTTAAAATAACAGACAAACTTCCTCAGCAAGTTGTCTGGAATGCCCGCGCAATGCAATGTTTCCGTTCCGTATCGTCTCGAGAGCGATGCAGTTCCTCCTCTCTATGACATTCCCTATGAGTACGGATCAATCATCGGATGGGAGAAAAGTTGGAGTGGATACGATAAGGAGAACTTCTACATCCCTTCCACCTTGACGGTGTCATACTAGCGCAAAGACTTGTATTTTAAACACTGTAGCGAAAACTTGATTGCATATAAAGGGGGTGATCGAGATTATACACAGGAGCCGTTCTACCTGGCAGTTGCCGATTACGGAAAGTACTGGAGTTACTCGATATGTGGAGCGGCCTTCTACTTGTTCGTAGCCTTCACGCTACAGAGGTATCAATGAAGACATAGCAAGCATGTTACCTTATCGCCACGATGCTCTAATAGCCTACACGACTTTGACAGAGATTGGGGGACACCGGTTCTTGCTTAATCCGTTTCTTTCCAGCGTCATGAAGAACAGGCGAGCGTTCGAGCTCACGGTTCCACTCATCATCTGGAACACCATTATCGCCGTCTACTCCCTGATTGGAACGATCAGGACGGGAGAAGAGTTCCTGTAAGTGTGCGATGAACTCGTTAATCAACGATGCCCTGCCTTTTTGCAAAGTCATTTTGTAGAATTTATCTGCAAATTCTTCTTTAAAAATTATACTGAGCAAAGTATGGGGATGAAATTGCTCCTCTACAGGTACGTTATGCGCACTCAGTCCTTCCTCGACTCCATCTCGTACACAGTCGACCCACAGCAACCGGCCGCCTTCTGGGGACTTTTCTTCACCTTGTCTAAAGTGAGCGAGAGTTAGGATTATTTTGGAGGATTTTTGGGTATGAATGAAATCCAGCATAATCTTGCCGACTCAGCGTTTAGTTACCAGTGTACTTCAGATCTTCGAGTTGTTCGACACGCTATTTGTCGTTCTGCGCAACAGCAAGCTGCGCTTTCTCCATTGGTACCATCACGCAGTCGTCCTCATCGTTGTCTGGCATTCTGGTGCATGTTTCTGTATATTTTTGTTAGTTCGAGTTCATGTGTGCAAACTTAGATTGCATGCGAATTCTAATCTGTCCCGTGTATCCGCTGGCTCTAGGTTCTCACTTGTAAGACGGTTCGTGATTCAATAACTAATTTACACTTTCTGAAACGAATTTGTTCGAGAAAGTGGAGACCCTTTAGTAACAATTCTGTTTCAGCCACCGAAATGCCAGCGGTTGGTCGCTGGTTTGTCTTCATGAACTTCGCAGTGCACACCGTCATTTATTCATACTTCGCTATCAGGGCCGGTATGCCGCTTTCCTAAATATGATTACCAAATGTTCTCTAAAATAGATTCATATGAGAATATATTGCCGTATCTTTCACATCCTAAAAGTGACTAATCCTGTTGCGAAATGTAGAATCATGAGCGGGCATGAGATGAGATGACTAGATGAGATGCAAAGTACTGGAAACTTGTTTAAGGCCGCAGTTTCGCAACGAAAAATTTCCCGACATTTCCACTTTCGCAATAGGTAAATATGATCTGCTCATGGAATTAGTGCAAGGGTGTCGATAGAAATGAGATGGCGAGGGAGATAGAGACAGTGAAAACATGGAGGCAGTGATTCACTAATGTAGTCATAATGGCATAGCAAACGTGAGAAATGTGTATGATCAACTAAAGTGATGAATAATTCACACATAAGGGTTGATCAGATTAGTATAATTATGCACCAGTTGCTATTCACTTTTGTTCATTTCTAAAAAAAAGTATATAAATTTAGTAATAGTGATATTAAAAAATGTTATTATTATTATTATTATTATTATTATTTTCAGCCGGTATTCGACTTCCGCGTGTTATCTCTATGGTTGTGACCACGCAAATGTCTGCCGCTGTTCTTCTCTCATGCATCGTTCTCCACTTCAAATTGCAAGGCAGAGTGAGTTAATCGAAACCGCGATAGCCAGAGGAACTTCAACCCTCTCAAAAATAACCGCTTTGATCAGTCTCATTCACTTCTCAGAGCATCTTCTGTTTTGCTTGATATTCATAGGAATTATCTTGAAACAAAAATAATGCCGCAAATTTGATGACGCATCTTGAGCCATGATTATCAATGATTCAAATAGCTTCAATAATTGTTAATAACACTCTTTTGCAGGTCATGCAACAGTCTTACGAGAATCTCTCCATCTGCTTCGCCATCTACATTTCCTTTGCTGTTCTCTACATGATTCTCTTCAAGAAGTCGTATCTCAACGAGAAAACTGTCAAAAAGGGCCAATAATTATCACTCATGTAGAATTTTGTATTCAGACCAAAGATATTGCAAACAAAGACGACTCGTAACAAAAAGATCAAAGTTTATTGACATCCGAAGAGAGAGAGAACGAGAGAGAGAATAAAGTTACCGTAGTGGGTAAATGAAGACGCAAGATCACGTATTCGTGTTTAATTTTTGAATCGTCATTTTCTCAACCAACTCCTCATCTGATTCAAAGCCTGCTGAAATAAAAAACATTATAATAGGTAACGAGCCTTTCGAAGACCGGGAGTCTTTAACAAGAGAATGAGACAGTGCATAAGCGGCTTCAATGAGAGCGTGATCTGAAAATTATCTTCACGGAATATCAGCCAGTGACATTTCTCGACATTCGATGATCAGATCGTTCAAATGTTCCCATTCAACACACCCTCTCGTTTCTAATAGAAAATGTCTATGGAGGACAGTGTGCTGCATAATAGAGAAAATGTCATTCTAGACGGTTATACTAATATTCACACGTAAATTTATATCTTATTGAGTGATTTATCACCAACAATTATTGACGCCCGAGCTATCACCAGTAGTTCGCCGGGCCATCTTCGAGTGTCAATTAGCATCAAACAGATCATCACCGATAGCGGCACGACGAAGAAAAACGCCACGGCGATCATCTTAATTTATGCGTCAGGCCCGTAGCGAAACTCGTAACTCCATCCGAATTTAAGTACGGTAGAATTGGACATGTCTGGCATGCGGATCTGGTATTGTCTGCTGCGGAACACGAGCAATGAGGGGGCACAGAGCGCGTGATTGTATTCAAAATGGAACTCTCGGGGGATTGGCGTATCGAAGAAATTTGTAGACACTGTTATTCTCAACCAAAGAGTTCCGTAATGAATGCTTGCTCTGCATACGCCATAATCGAACTAATCGAATTGTAAGATGTTTTATCGGAAGATGCGAAGTAACGAGTTTTCTGTTCACCGGCTAACGTCGTATGAGACGAGTTCAACGCAACTGTGGCTTCATTCCAATATTCTACGATAAAGTATTTATTGTCTACAAAAGTTGCATATTTGAAATTTGCTCAACAAGATCGTTACTTTCTCAACCAATCTAATGATTTGTTTTATTTGCAAAGATTTTATATTAAATTTATTAATTACATACACATCATTATTCGTGATGTGACATTTAGCGTAATAAGTGACTCGAATCATAGACTGTGCACGTCCTCACTACGATTACGGCATATTGTATTTCCCCGAAGTCCAGTGTACGTCAAGGGTGTATATTAGGGATGGCAAATGCAGAGGGCGAATGCAGAGTTGCATTCTCTCTCACAAATGCGAGGTGAGCCGCGTCCCTCTGCATGCAGAGGGGAATGACTCGGTCTCCTCTGCATGCAGAGGGGGTGCCTTTTTCACGAAGAATCGCCTCTCAAAAGTGCAAAATTGTCATGGGAAGAGACACCTTAACATGAATCCATATCAAGAGGTCTTTTGCATTGCTTGGAGACGATTTTTCTCTAGCCATTGCGAAAATCAACGGATGGCAGGCCTCTTGGCATTCTGAACCCCAAAAGTAGTGCCAACTTTGAGATTTATCTTAGTTTTTTTTGGGAGCGTCAACCGCCCTGTGTCATAATATCTAAGAGATTCATTAACTTTGACACTCGTGATGATATTTACAAAGTGTGCGTTTTTTGTCCATCTGAGGGAAAGAGGCTAGAGAGGCTTGCGTGTTAACGGCGAGTCCCGATGGTTGTTGGTTCGAGTCCAGCAAGAGGCAAAGTGTTTGCCAGAGTTTTTTCATGCTACCTAGATGTGCTTGAGGTGTTCGGGACACCATTTCCACTTGGTCGGATCCGGTTCAAAACGAGATGGGTCCACGGAGGGAGGCACTGGCTCAGATATTTCCGGAATCGATCCCAATTGGTGAGAGGCGGTTATATGATCAATCGGGACTCTTCATTATCGAATCATAATGTGTATTTGTTCAAAATAGGTAATATAATATCTAATTTCACAAGAAGCATAAAAATGAGCCAGAAACATTCCTTGAGGATGAGATTGAAATCATATTTTAGCCATGTGAAACACTAAAACGACCAGTACTGTCTAACGTTTGTCACTCGCGTGAGTACCATAACCTACCGGACTCAATTCCAAAGTTTCGAGTGAATATATTCACCCGCACCTGAATTAGAGCCACTTCTGTGAAAGACCCTCTGCATGCAGAAGGGGGGAACGACCGCGTCACTATGCATGCAGAGGGGAATGAACGACCGCTCAACTCCCCTCTGCTTTTGTCGAATTCACAATGACTAGAGTTGCAGGTAATAGTATGAACTTGCCTCTTTTCTCTCTCGACGATAGGTGGTACGCACGTATCGGCGATGGTTATCTCGTCACCGACGCAGTATTTATCTTCAACCAGAACATTGCGAATAATCAGTGAGAACTGGACATGGATAAATACCACAGCACCTACTAGTATAAAGGGGAATTATATCGCTCTGGATACGATAGAACATGATTGATGAGAAGTACGACGAGTGTGTTCTCTCGTATGCAACGTCTACTACCGAATGTGCATGCTCCCTCGCCGGTAAGGCAAGCAGGAAAGACAGGTAAGCAAACGCATTGAGGAAATTTGTTTCCCCCGATTGGTCATGGTGTCTGATGGTCATGGTGTCTGACTGGCATGCCGACGCAGGCAGGTTTGACTCCCGCCAGCAGGTGATGTTTTGCAAGAGGTAGAGAAAGGCGCGCGCCCCAACCACTAGTCTGATGTTTTATTGCCCTACTTTTGTTCTACTTTTTCTCCCCCTCTTCCCTCTCCCAGCTCGCGACCGACTCGGGCTTCGCCCTCGTCGGCCGCTCGCTAGGGCACGCTTCGCGTGCCCTCGCTCCCTCTTACAGTAACCCTTTGACCTACCTCCTCATCTTCCCCCTTCCCTGATCTACCCCCTCCTCCTTCCTCCCTCTCTCTCTCCCTCCCCTCCCCTCTCTCTCTTTTCCTACAGTAACCCAGGTGACCTACCTCCCCCCGCTCCTCTCTCTCCCCTCCCTGTGATCTACCCTTCCCCTTCCCCTCCCCCTATAATCATATTGTTTAAAAAAAAATTTTTTCGCGCTTTTCCATGACCGTGGGGCTCGAACCGGGGAGTCGAGACTGGATTGGGTTCTTCAGTCAGACACCATAACCACTACCTTTCTAATGGGCATGGTGTCTGAAGGGCATGGTGTCTGACTGGCATGCCGACGCAGGCAGGTTCGACTCCCGCCCGCAGGTGACTCAGTCCTACCTCCGATGTTTCTGATATTTGAATTGGTGTTAAGTACATGGTTTTTCTCGAATCAATTTTCGGCACTTCTTGGAATAATCACTATTTGGAAAGTTACATCATTTTTTTTTTGAAACACCGACGACCCCGATCCAGCGCATATACGAGGAATGACATCATCAACAGAAAAAATGTTGCCCTATCTTTGCTCATTCGAACTCTCTTTTGGAATCGTCTCTAGCATGTTTTTAAAGCGAGTTATGGTCGTACTCATACCGCAATTCTACAGTATCCCGGGTACCGTACCCCTACAGTAATCCTACATTTTGAAAAATGTAAAGGGTTGTATTCAGCTGCTGCAAGAGCGACAATTGCAACTCGTAATCGATGAGATGATTCACTTCATCTCGCTCCAATTTGAGATCAATAAATATTTGCCTCTATTTAAACCTTAAAAATTTTCTAAAACAAATCGTTTTTCTCGAACTCAATTGATCTTTCTGTGACTGAGCAAGTAATAGCTCGAAAGAAAGAAGCGATCAACAGAGAAAATACTGAAACCGCTTCATTATCTTTCTCAGCAACTCATGGAACACGCTTTCTATGAGAAGAAATTCCAATTGCAGTATGACGAAACGTAATCATGAATCAGCAGAGACTTTTATCTTTTGATCTTGTAAACTCCTATCAGACACGTAACCAGGGACTTCTTATCAGACACGTACTCACTGAGCTCAGAGCCACTAACAATCGACTCGCTTCGCACTCTTTTTTGATTCTATGCACGGCTGACTCATTTTATGGTTCTGTCTTTGAGTTTTCTCACAATGTGATATCATTTCCAATCTCTGACGCAGACAACGACCTATCGACAGTGCATAGGTTTTTCTCCCTATACGTTTTCATCAAATTATAATTTTTTTCCGTCATGTTATGTTTCTAACAACATTTGCAAGGTATCGGGTAGAACGGATGTCATTTTATCCTCGCTTTCCTTCACTTTTGCATGTTATCGTTTTCATTTGCTGCAATGCTGATGTTTCAGTAATTATGAACCTCGTACTTCTGATTCTCCTTGCTATTCCGGTTTCATCCGCTCTTGAGTGCATTATCGGTGGATCTGTCGATGGCGTCGGGAATTTCACACCAGTCAAATGTTATCTGAACGACCAGTATTGTTATACGGTGAAATTAATTGGTAATTCTTAAAATATTTGTTTATGAATAGTTATAATGAGACACTAATGAAGAAAATATGATAATTAGAAAAAAGATCGATGGAAAAGAGGAACAATCATTGCAAATTAAAATAAAACAACGTTGCTTAAGAGCGATGTCAGTGTCATTGGTTCACATAGTATCGTCAAGAATTGCGACGCCGGATTTATTTGCAAGGTACGCCATCGTTATGTCATAACTGTGCTCACATTTAGCTCGTTGCCTTTTCTAAGTAAAGTAATACGGGAAATCCTGGTCACTGCTATCACCAAGCTAATCCTCTCAGGGTGAGGGTATGTTTGATCAACCGAGTGGTACCATCTTCTGTTGCACGACTGACTACTGCAATGGAGACAAACCTGAACCGACTAAGCCGGCTGTTTCACCCCTCGAATGTGACTCTGGCGTGTCTGTCAACGACAACGAAGTCTTTACTCCCACCGCTTGCCTTGCGGGAGAGCAGTACTGCTTCACGGTAAGTACTCTCGAATTTTGTATTTTGATGCAACGGAAAAGTGACACAGGATAATAGTTATATCGAAAATAAATTAATATCGAGACCGACTTTATTCAATTCGCGTTCATTCTCGCCGACCAGAGAAATTAGAGAGCACGCGATTTATGGAGAATCGGTTTCCATCTAACATAACTAATCGCCAAGTAGCAACCAACAAGGTTGCTACTTGGCGATACCTGCAGAAAGACGTAACATTGGAAGGCGTCCACACCGTCAGCAAGGGTTGCGATCTCGGAATTATCTGCAAGGTTTATTTTTGTTCTAATTTTTGGTATATCTTCGAAGAGCGGTTCCATGAGTTGGTTGAGCTTCAGTGCGTGGTCGACAGATGATTTTCATGTAACTTATTCCAATAAGTTGTAGGTGAAGTCCGCAAACATAGATCTGTTCAGAAATAAAATATTTTTGCAGGGTCTTGGACTGTTTGATCAACCGGGAGGGTCACTCTATTGCTGTAATGGCTACGACTGTAATTCCGCCTCGACATATTCGCTTTTGATGACGATTGTGGCAGGAGCTGTCGCAATTTTTCAATGGATTTAATTTATTCACATGAATATATTAAATTTTCCGTGAATAAAATATTGGCGATAATTATTGCACTGTAATTGAATGGAAATGAAGAGTGGTGAACAGTGACGATGATAGTGGTAGTTACCACTACTCCGTTCTAGCGTTTTTCCCAAATATTGAGCTCACTCACCACAACCGGAATACAGTGAGATATCTGAGAGCATTTTAAAGTGCAGGAAAAATTGAGGAAAATATGTATTATCATATACATTGGGGTTTGCAGTAGAAACGAATCTCTTATCAGTCACGTCCGCTAATCGCACAATGCAGTGTCAGTGCCTATTTGTCGCGCTTTATCACCCCTTTTTGACTCACTCGATCGATTATCGTTGCTATCTAGCGTTATGAAGTTGTCAACTCTGCCTTTTGATCACATTAGACCTCGAAGGTTTTATTTGTTCAGTATATGAGGCCGATTGCGTAAGCATCGAGCAAGGCCTGGCACAGCAACAACAACAAAAATAACATATGCTCAAATTTTTTTTTGAATCGACTGATTCTGAATCGACTGGCGTTTTCCGTTTTTCGCTCATTTGCTTCTGAATCCCGGTACGATGCGACGACGATTTGGCCAAATTCTTGTTCTGCGAGTAAAACTGCCCCGGGAAACGTCAAAATGGCCACAAATGTAATTTTGAACTCGATCTAATGAAACTTTGAACGAGGCTCTATCTTCTTCCCTTCTCTAGTTATGGCCGTTTTTTGAGCGAAGAAGTTGTAACCTTAGTAACGCTACTAGTTTGTAGAGAATTTTATGCTGATCATTTTAGTATATTTGGTGAGGCATATCTCGGGGGGCCTCATGGTGTAACATAGATTTTTGAACTGCGAACTCGCGTGTTTTATAATTTTTCGAGTCTAATTTTTTATCTCTAGTCTGAAAATTCTGTTTCTACGTGCAAAAATACGCCAGAAACTCCTATAGACACATATTTTTGCTAAAATAACTTTTCCGACCCAAAAATGGAGCTCGACGACCTCGTCAGGGTCGAAAAAGTCATATTTTCAAAATTGCCTCTCTATAGGAGTTCTGGCATATTTTCGCACGTAGAAATCGATTTTTCATTACTAGAGATCACGAAACTATGAAAGAAAAAAGTTAGACTAGAAAAACTACAAAATACGCGAGTTCGCGGTACAAAAATTGATGTTACTCCATGAGGCCCCCAGATATGAGGCCGTTTGCGGTAGAATCAACAAGGGCTCAACGGGGGTCCGGAACAGGTAAAAACTTCGGTATGCCCAAAATTTGGCCCTAGGGGTAACTTTCGATTCTGAATCGACGTGTGGAGTCCGTTTTACGATCTGAGCCTTCTGAATCCCGGTACGACCCGACGTCAATTTGGCCAAAATCTGTTTCTGCGATGAAAACTGGTCCGAAAATGGTCAAAATGGCCACAAATCTCGTGTTCCCGACCAGAATTTAATTCTCTACAAACTGAAAAAAGAACGAGGCGCTATCTATATTGGTTTTCGAGAAAACATCGATTTTTGACAATTTGAAATGCGCGAGAAAAGCCCTTAGCCAGTTTGTAGAGAATCTTCTGCTGATCATTTTGGTATACGGGGTTATTTGACTTTTACTTTAGTGGTTTCACATCGATTTTTGTGGTTCCAACTTGCATTTTTTGAGGTTTTTGAACTGTAACTTTTTTCTTTCGTGATTTCATGATCTGTAATGTGGAAATTCGGTTTCTACAAGTGAAAGTACGCCAGAAAATCCTATAGTCACGTGATTCTGAGATTATGACTTTTTCGACCTCAACGTGGCCGTCGAGATTCATTTTGGGTTCGAAAAAGTCACTTTCTCAAAAATAATTGACTTTAAGTTTTTCTGGCGTACTTTCACTTGTAGAAACCGAATTTCCACATTACAGATCATGAAATCACGAAAGAAAAAAGTTACAGTTCAAAAACCTCAAAAAATGCAAGTTGGAAAAAAAAATGCTTAACCCCGTATACCAAAATGATCAGCAGAAGATTCTCTACAAACTGGCTAAGGGTTTTCCGGCGCATTTCAAATTGTCAAAAATCGATGTTTTCTCGAAAACCAATATAGAAAGCGCCTGGTTCTTTTTTTCAGTTTGTAGAGAATTGAATTCTAGTCGGGTACACGAGATTTGTGGCCATTTTTAACAATTTTCGGACCAGTTTTCATTGCAGAAACAGATTTTGGCCAAATTGACGTCGAGTCGTACCGGGATTCAGAAGGCTCAGATCGAAAAACGGACTCCAAACGTCGATTCAGAATCGATTCAGAAGTCGATTCAGAAAAAAGAAAGTTACCCCTAGGGCTAACTTTTGGTCATACCGAAGTTTTTACCTGTTCTCGGCATTTGTTGACCCTACCGCAAACGGCCTCATATAGCATTACCAAATACACTAAAATTATCAGCGAACAGTAGTTGTACTCATTCTGGGAATTTTACTTCAAACGTTTGCAAGTTTTGAAAAACAAATCAGACGACATCTGGCACAGCTCAAAAAGGTCGATTTTCTGAAACTGTGTTTTTTGGGGTTATTGAGGGTGCTGAAGATTATGGCATATCCATTTTCCCCTCAGATATCTCGTTGGCTCCAGACGGCGTCACGTCGAAATCACAGTTTCACGTGCTACTCGGTTCTCGAGAGAGCCAATTTTAGGTGCAATTTGTTCCTGTGGTAGAATTGCATGGCGAACACGCATGTATAGTTAATTTTTCTTCTATATCAAAAATATATTTTTTTAAAGTTTTCGTAGAGTTAAAAGTGGTTCACGATACTTGCAGGAAAAATCGGGCATGACGTTAGGATTCTGAATCTATAATATTATCACATAAAAATGGCTTGTTTTTGATTGCCATCACATTTAGTCAACCGAAATGCCAGTAAAACCCTCTCCCCTTCTCTCCCCTCCCTCCTTCCTCCCACACGCCATGAGAGAGAGAGCGTGCGGAAACGAGAGAGTACAGAGAGGAGAGTGGATAGAGAAGGGGAGGAGACGAGAGAAAGCCTCGTTTACTCCCATTTTGATTCACAAAATGTGGCCGCTATCAAAAACCAGCCATTTTTATGTGATATTATTATAGATTCAGAATCCTCACGTCATGCACGATCTTTCCTGTAAGTTTCGTGAACCACTTTTGACTCTACGAAAACTTGATATTTTAAAAATTATTTTTGATCTAGAAGAAAAATGAACTATACAGGCGTGTTTCTACCCCAGGAACAAGTTGCACTAAAATTAGCACTCTCGAGAACCGAGTAGCACGTGAAAATGTGATTTCGACGTGACGCCGTCTGGAGCCAACGAGATGTCTGAGGGCAAAATGGATATGCTCATCATCTTCAGCACCCTCAATAACCCCAAAAAACACAGTTTCAGAAAATCGACCTTTTTGAGCCGTGCCAACCCTTGCTCGAAAATAAGGCGAACGGTCTCATATGCGTCGAAGAAATATTGTTTTAACGAAATAAATTCTAACAGATTGAATATAAAGATGGTTCGCAAAATGGAGCATTGTATCGTAAAAGAGGCGAAATTGCGGGATGTACTAAAAGTCGGGTGTCGGGTGTCGGGTGTCGGGTGATGAAGGGTACTAAAAGTCGGGTGTCGGGCGTAGAGTGGTGTACTAAAAGTCGGATGTCGGGTTGAATAAAAAACATTTTAAAATGAATAAATTCCGCTAATTAGGCACTAATAACCCATTCAAATGCGATTATGTGTCAGCTGATGCTTTCACTGAACTTATCGAATCTCTAGTCATTCCGGAGGTGAACTATAGTTCAGAAGGACGTCGGATGGGTTGAAATATTCGTCGGGTGGGTGATAAATCTTGAAATATTCGTCGGGTGATTGGAAAAAACTATGAAATATTCGTCGGATGGATTGGTATCTACGTCGGTTCGTTTGAAATATTCATCGGGTGATTGAAAAAATCGTGAAATATTCGTCGGGTGGGCTGATTATAAAATCAGACCTGATCACGTAAAGAACGTCAAAAGCGCGTTTTTCATCGTTTTCTGATTTCAACAGCCAGGCAAGCATATCGGGAGGCACTTTCCAGACCTGCAATCTTTATGAAAGTTTATTATTGGGTTGTCCCAAAAGTCCTGTCGTTTTTTTTTGAAAAATATTTTTTCAACTGTAAAGAGCCTTATCGAATCCTGCTAAGCGGCGATTGATGAATTAACTATTGACCTTCTGTTTCAATACTTGAGCCAGTGAAATCATTACAATTCCGAGGAGCTGACCACACTAAAAACACCCACGTTCAGTTTTCGTTCAAAAAATCCGTTCTCCTTTTTTTGAATAGATAAAAATCAGTTTAATGTTTGCCACAAATAGGAAGTTGTTTGGGCTTCGAAATCCTTGTTTGGGCTTCGGAATGTCAACCGCCTCTGTTTTATGAATATTTTAAAACAAGGTCGAAAAACATACATTTTATATTATTGTTTCACCATTAGGCAATCTCATGATCTAATCGAAGTCGAATAAATTAGTGCAGGAGTACTTGCACTTATTAACAACGAGTATTAACAACGAGTGAGAGATATTGCGACCTACGGTTTTCTTGAAATAATAAAAAGAAAAACGGCGACAAGACTTTTGGGACACCCTAATAGTTATAGAAGATGATAATTCAAGAATGATTTGACAGGCGGGCTGATTATAAAATCAGATCCACTTCCCGTGGGGAAGTGTGATTTTCAGTTTGGGACAAACTCAAACCCAAGGCGAATTTGGGTCCACCTCTCCTTGATGCTTTTCTCACGTTTTCGCCTAACCCTGCCTGCGTCGGCATGCCAGTCAGACACCATGGTCATGGTAAAGTCGAAAAAATTTGTATCTCAGAAAAATCTGACTATAATTTTTTCCTGCGTAGATTTTTGAATCTGAATTTCAATATTAGAGCTCATGAAAAAATTGAATAAAAAAGTAGTGCTCGAAAAATGGTCGAAATCGAGGATTTTTCGGCTACAAAGTACATTTTCGTGGCGTCTGCCAAAGTGTGTTGATTAGTACTGTATACCGATCGACGCAGAATTGCATGGGCTACATCGTGCGATGAGTGGCTGTGGCGCCCCCCTCGCGAAAAGTGAGTCAATGTGTCGAAAAAATGATCGCGAAAATTAATTCAAAATTGACCTGAACCAGATCTCTATAGTGTTTCCATGCACTCTCGACATGTCTATGACGATGCAAAAGAAAAATTGATTCCAGCTTGTCCGGCTGAGAAAATATGAAAAACAAATTTTCAAACTTGGCGCCCACCTGGCGCGCCGCTTTCTAGACTCGGCGCCCTAATTTGACCACTTTTGTAAACAAGTACCCAATATGCACCCATGGTATGCGTATGGAGGTCTGAATCGAAAATCCTCGCGGCATGTCCGGACAGGTGTAAAAAAATTCAGAGTTGCTCTCTTAACACCGTCATCCTATTTTCCATCATCTCCCGGTAATTGAGTGAGGCTCTCGAATTCCTGTCCATAAGCTTTTGGGGTAAATCTAAGGTTCACTTCTTCAAATGGAACGGAAAAGTCAATCCTGCGGTCCAGGACGGTCGCTTCAAAAAATCCAAAAAAAAATGCAAAAGAAAGGAGCAACGGGCGGGATAGAACCAACGACCTTCGGTGGGGTACGCTGGATAAGCCAACCAATACACTACGCTGGTTATGGTGGATATAGCAATCGGAGCCGCATAAGAGTGACCGAGCGAGGACAGTGCACGACGCAAGTGGCATCGGTTTCTACGATAAGTGAATGCGTTTTCGAGACAGGAATATAATGTTACTTGCTTGACCGTTATCCTATAAAGAGATTCTCGGGTCTTTGCTCGGCTCCAGAATCACGCATTTTCATTAGCGAGTGGGAATGTGAAAACAATGAGAACAAGTTAGAAAATTCTGGAAAGTACAACACTTTTGAAAAGTGAAGAAGGTATCGAATCAGTGAAAGGAGAACAGTCGCCAAGTTGGAAAAAAATGATTTTGAAATAGACTGATTTTGATTACTTTGTGTCACACACAGTTCATTCCATTCATGGTGTTACGTGAGCTGCGACACCAAGAATCGAAGAGTATACGTGAAATATGGGAAGATGTATCAAATAAAAGAACAGATTATTGGTGGGAAAGTGCAACATTTTAGATATTCAAAAATGGTAACATGCGTTTAGTGAGAATGTTTTATTTAATTTTAGTGAAATTAGTTTAATGCTACGCATCAATAAAAGAGAAGGAATCCACATTCCTGTGGAATGTGGGATGTTGGGCTTCTAAAGAAGCACTAACCCCGCGTGAATTT
Organism: Pristionchus entomophagus; assembly: GCA_036245825.1. Taxonomy (NCBI): domain Eukaryota; kingdom Metazoa; phylum Nematoda; class Chromadorea; order Rhabditida; family Neodiplogasteridae; genus Pristionchus; species Pristionchus entomophagus. The sequence continues at coordinate 400,168 of BTSX01000006.1, forward strand.
GGATCCGAAAATGCAACCTCAATAAAAGAGAAGAAATCAAAAAAGTGAAACAGAATAAAAGCGAATGAATCTTCAAAGAATCAGTACCCGAATTCTGGTCTGGCTTTTCGAGGTAATAATCGAGAAAGAATGACCATTTATGAGCGTAGAGAAGTTTACTGCTCGACAAAACAAATTTAAACAAGAAAATATCGAAAATATGATGATGCATAGCTCTTCCTTATAGACAAAGAAGATTATTCAAGATAATTGTATGCAAGACTATTGCACATCCAGTACCTTGTCCGAGAAAAGCCAGACGAGAATTCGGGTACTGATTCTTTGAAGATTCATTCGCTTTTATTGTGTTTCGCTTTTTTGATTTCTTCTCTTTTATTGAGGTTGCATTTTCGGACCCAAATTCACACGGCGTTAGTACTTCTTTAGAAGCCCAACATCCCACATTCCACAGGAATGTGGATTCGCCTTGGGTTTGAGTTTGTCCCAAACTGAAAATCACACTTCCCCACGGGAAGTGGATTCAATTACTTTTATTGATGCGTAACATTGATTCTTACGCAGAAATGTTCTGATAGCTTGAGAAGCAACCAAATTTTATGATAAGCAAAGTCCCCCTGTTGGGTCATACGTGATCGTCGAGGCATGCCAAACTATTTTGAACGGTACCAAATACAAAGCGAGAACACATGACTTTCCAAACGCTTCTTTCGCTTGCCCTCTCGTTTCTCTGACAGGCGAGAGATCACGCGAATTCAGCAATTAATTGTTTCTTTTAGTTATTTGTAGCTCCACTTTCATCAGATATCTGTCAGATTTATCACTATCATTTTACTATTTTAAAGCAAGGGGGCTACCGCCCTCTTGAACCCCCGCTATGAGGCTATGTTGAGATAGAGAAACTTCATACGATAATGTGATCAATGCGTTTGTCTGATGAGCGAGACTATGCAATCAAATTATGGAATCAGTATTTTTTGGCCAATTACGCGCAGCGCTGTAGTAGTATATTGGGTCTTTTGGGCGTCGCCGCCCTTTTGGATTTCCTGACTTTCAATCACTTTTCTTGTTCAAATGAGTATTTTTTTCTTCAAAAACAACGATTTTTTGAATTGAAGAGGGATGCCCCTCAAAAGACACCAGGAATTCCAAAGTCAGAGGGCTGCCCAACTTTTCCATCGGGTCATTTTGTACAATTTTTGAGTTTTTTCCTAAGAAACATCCAATTTTATGACTTCAGAGGGCAACCCTCAAAAGACACCATATTTTTTATGACTTCAGAGGGCTGACTCAAATAATATATATTTTTCAATTTAACATTAAAAACAGAAGATAAAAAATTAGTAGCCAAAAGGAACAGTATCAATGAAGCAACAATTCTCTAATACTATAGACTTTCGCTTTCATCTCACCAACAAAAAGAGCTCTTTGGTTAGAGTGCTCTCTCTCTCTCTCTCTCTCTCTCTCTCTCTTTCTCTTCAAAACGGGTGAAGCAAAAATATCTCATTGGTTAGAGAGCCCTCTCTCTCTCTCTTTCTCTTCCAAGCGAGTAAAGCGAGTAAAGCGAGATGTGTTTCTCTCTCTCCTTCGAGCTGTAAATACATCGGACCTTCAAAAAGAGAAGAGAGCAGTCACACTCTAATGCTTCGAGAAAGTGCTATCGAGTGCGTATAAAAGAGATGAGAAGGAGACACACCCAACATTTCTCCACTTTTCTCGCATAAATTATCATTCAACTTGGAATAACTCCCTTCATTTCAAAGGTATTTCATTTATTTTTTGACTATGTTTTATTGAGCTGGCTACTATGATACAAAATAAGTTTCAGATGTTTTCCGATAAATCTGATTTCAAAGATGCTGAATTTGAAGACGATGAGGATTTCGAAGAAGACCTTGATGGAACGGTTCTTCAAAGTCTTACCTCACCCCTTTCTGACTCCGTTGCTTCTCAAACCAACGGAATCGCTCATCTACAAATCTCGTCCCCTGTTGTTTCTTGTGAAAAGGAAATGCTAGATAATCGAGTTGAAGAGTTGAAAAGAGAGAAGGAAGACTTAGCTATATCCGTTAAGTACGCAAAACTTTATGAAGCGAAAGTTAGATTTAATACGGAAGTTAAATTAGTAGGGTATCGTCGCAAAAAGCGCGAAGAAAAGAAACGAAAAATTGCAAGTATTGAGAAGAAAAAATTGGGAATTGTAAAATTGAGATTGAAAGAGCAATTGAAGAAGCTCGATAAAAAAGGCATAGAAAGTGACTAGCCCATCGATTCGTCGTTGTATCTTTCTCCATAAATTGTTACTGATAAAATATTTGATGTTATTAAATGTTAGTTTTCTGTTTTAAATGTAGGCAACACACTAATACAACAAATATTTTTCAAGTGAAAACCAAGAATGGAAAAAATTTAATGAAAGGAATATGTGATCAGTGTAACATGACTAAATGTAAGCTCATAAAAGAAGATGAAAAAATTGGAGCTGGATTAGAATTATCTAAAAAATCTGAAGAAAGTACAGAAATTTCCGAAAAAGACCAACATATTTTAGAAAAAACTTATTATGACCCCTACTCAGGTTTTTGTGGTATCAATGAACTAGCAAGGAAAACGAAGAAATCTCAGAATGTAGTTCAAAACTTCTTGAATCAGCAAGATATCTATACACTTCACAAACCAGCCAGAAAAAATTTCAAGACTGAAAGAGTGTACATTCATGATATTGATGAGCAATGGCAATCTGATTTAGTAGAAATGATTCCATATGCTGAAGAAAATAATGATTTTAAATACCTCCTAACAATAATAGATTGCTTCAGTAAATATGCTTGGGTTGTTCCATTGAAAACAAAAACAGGAAAAGAAACGGCTGATGCTTTAGACAAGATTTTCGAGGAAAGAAAGCCTAAAAAGATCCAGACAGATAATGGGAAGGAGTACTACAATACACATATGAATAAGTTATTTAAAAGTCTAGAAATCAATCACTTTTCAACTTATTCAGATAAAAAATCCTCTATAGTAGAAAGATTTAACAGAACACTCAAAGAGAAAATGTGGAAAATTTTTACTCTTAATAAAAATCATAAATGGATCGATATTCTAGATAATCTTGTTTCTGGATACAATAATCATTATCATTCCAGTATCAAAATGACTCCAATTGAAGCTTCTAAGATAGAAAATAAATGTCTGACTCATGAAAATTTGTTTCCAACCTCAATAAGTGAACAAGAAGTTCATAATAATTCCAAATTCAATAAGTTCAAAGTAGATGATACTGTTAGAATAACGAAATATAAAGCTATTTTCGATAAAGGATACCTACCAAATTGGAGTACAGAACAATTTAAAATTGCTAAAGTACACTATAATACTCCAATTACATATGAACTAAAAGATCTTGGTGATGAAGAGATAAAAGGTAAATTTTATGAAGAAGAACTCACTCTATACAATAATGTGAGTCAAGAATATGAAATTGAGTCTATTCTAAAACGTAGAACTAGAAAAGGAGTCAAAGAGATATTTGTAAAATGGTATGGATACCCCGAAAAATTTAATTCTTGGATTCATGAACCCAAATTGAAGAGTCAAGCGAATTAAATGCTGATCACTTTTACCCTATTATCTTTAACTTCTACTATGTTTTCACTCATTATCAAGCAGTAACACTTTGTACTTTGAACAATATTTTTAGAGAAAGAAGCTTTTATTGTAATGTCGGGTCTAGATTGAATTATTCTATCATTTTGCTTTGAAACATCAAAAACTAATAGTGGATAGTAATAATAATAAACATCTTCTTCCATGAAAATGTAATCCTTAACTGATTCATAGTAGCTATTTCTGAATTCCTTAGCAAAATTATATTGCTGAACAGCATTGAATTTATCAAAATCAAACTTTAGACACTCATAAGGATATCTTTCTGAATTAAGTTCTATGTAAATATCCTCAAGTCCACAATTATCGAATTTAGAAGCGTTAAGGTAATTATTATCTCTAGCACATTGGAATGCTACGACGATGTATTTTACTTTGTCATATTTTGTTCCTAGTTTCCATGTGAATTCTCGATTTCCATTGGGAATGTTATAACTTTCAAATTGTCTAGATATGAAAGGCATTTGGAGGAGTTTATTACTTTCGGGAATATTCATTAATTTATTTTGCATCTCAAGAGAGGGAATAATCTTCGGAATGATCCACTGAAGCTTATTTATAACCAATTTTGCTGTATGCTTAGTCACATCATTGCTAACTATCGAGTTCTTATTTTCAGGTGATCTGTAAAGTGATAGAGTGTGTTTCCTTCCATAAACAATCTTGTTGTAACACTCTGCAAATCCAAAAATATGACTCAATGGAATACAGAATGTGATATCCCCTTTTCTATTTTTTGTGTATTTATTAATTTTGTAAGTTAGAATGTCTTTGCTTTCGAGAATCCATCCAAATGTATTTTGTTTATTCATATTACTAGAATATGTCAACAGTCCTTTCATTAAACTTGCTCTTCCAGGATCGATAATGCTCTCAACTTGATTCGCATCCATGAAATATGTAGCTCTATCAAAAAGGAACAGTGGTGCATTGTTTGTCAGAGATACTTCGTCCGTATCAACCAACGCAGAGTTGTCCAATTTAGTGAGTTTAGCCTCTAGATATATGTATGATTTGTGTAGCAGAAGATATTGATCACAAGTCTCAATAACAAAATTGATTTCTCCATGTTGATTCAAGTTAGACCCAGAAGATGGAAAAATATTAACAAGATTTTCTTTTTGAATGGAAGTATCACTGACAACAGGATTGTCAATAACAAGAATTCTATCGACTGCTTCCATTGAGGAGATCTTTTTATTTACTTAGAAAAATTTTCTCTAATATAAAATGGTGTTAATATATTCTGCTGTATTTTTATTCACACTTTTTCAAATTTATGAAAACAAACCAATTATTTGTACAGAAAATTCACCAGTTCAATATTTTAGACTTCCCAGGTTACCAAAATGTAATTATATGTTCAAAAACTATACCGAAGTAGTAAAATTTGAGGTTTTCAAACCCAACGTAATAGAGTACATCTCTGAGGCTAAGTTGTGTAAGAAATTAATAAGTGAAGTGACAATGTATACTGATTTTTCAGGATATGAACACTTAGTAGAAAAAGAGCTGAATGATAGACCCAAGAAATGATTGAAACTAAAAAGTGTGATTATGGAGCTCTACAAAAGACTAATGGTGGTACATGGTTTACAAATAACAAAATTGCAAAGGATTATCCTAATAGATTCACAAGTTTATTCTCTCCTAAACGTTACTACAAAGAAAATTGTGTCATTATTGATACAAAGGTGTATGCTCATTTCAATCAATCACGACCAACAAATATATTAGCAGATTTGAAGGAGTGCAACTACCTGGATGGTGTTTGTGATATTAAAAAGAATGAAGTAATGACCTTTTTAAGACGTTTGATGAATTCTTCTATTTTCTTTTCAATGAAGTATAAAAATAAAATAAAATATCTTTTTTTTTTTCGAGGAATTATTCAATCATTAATCAACAATTAAAGACCTTCTTGATGTTGCACGTCTCAAATCTTTCATTTCATATCGATCTTGTCGTCTATTGCTTTTCGTAAGGCTTTTCTCAAAAAATACTTTTGGAGAAAGAATTAACCAAATAGATCTTCCAATAAAAACGTAGAATAGTGTGACTCCAATTGTTACATACACCCTCCAAACTTTGATAAAATATTTTTGGAAAAAACTTTCTGCATCTTCAAGTATTTCATGTGGAATCAATGAGTTTTGCTCATTTGAATGTAAACTCAGAATAATTTCAGATTTATCATGCATCTCATTAATGAGATCTTCTTCGATGTTTGTTTTTGTGTCAAATAGAATGTGTTCATTGAAAATTATTTTATGATCTAAAAATTTTAGATCATAAACTTTAACATTGCTTTGTATTAACTCTTCTGTGATATTAGAATCAAGGTGGGGATGTATTTGTAACTTACTTGATATTATTCCGGAGTCTTCTCCGAAAGAGGGGACATCATTTTTGTAATACCAAATCTTATCTCCATAATCTTTTATCTTAATAGGAATTTGACCTTGTGTAAGCGCTAAACTAAACTTATAACCATCGAAATGTGTTAGATCAACATATTCAATTGAAGAGGCGTCTATTTCTTTACAAAATGTTACTTGCACTACGTCGTCCATAACTTTTACTCTAATAGCTGAGTGTTTGAGTTGCTTTTGCATGTACTTTCTAGGGTTTTCTCTAATAAACATTTCTAAAACTTCATTTTGATCATTAAACATATCACAAATTATTTCAGTTGTATGACGTAAAAGATTATTAGAAATGTTCTCGAGGTACTGAAATTCTCCTGCAGCTTGAAAATCTGTGTACAGTTCCCTTTTGGTCCTATACTGAGAGAGTTCCCTTTTGGTCCTGAGGTGAGAGAGTTCCCTTTTGTTTCTTGGAAACTTGACTGAAACAACTTGATTATTATTTTCAACTACTGTGGAATTACTTTGTTCCGGAGTCTTCTCCGAAAGAACAACTTGCTGTCTTCTCATTTTCTCTTCATGACGTTGTCGTAACTCATCCTCTCTCTTCAATTTCTCTAAAATGTGAAGTTGTTGTTGTCTCTCGAGTTTTTCTTCATTCAGCTTTTGCTGTTCTTCTTGTCTTCTCTTCACAAATTGTTGTCGTTCTTGTTCTAATTGTTGTAGATGTTCTTGTCTAAGCTTCTCACGATCATCTAGATTACTCTTTTGAGTATCTTCTACTTGTTGTTTTGTTTTTAATAATTGTTCTTGTCTTACTTTTTCTTGTTTTAATTGTTCTTCATATATTGTGTCTTGCTTGAAATGGTACACAGAGGGAACTGAAAAGGATAGATTAACGAGAGATCTCATCGTTGAGTATTATGGTTACGGTTCAGAAGAACATAATAATCACATGCAAGAGATTCTAAACAGAGAATTCAATTTTAAGAAAGAGTTAAAAGAATATTGTGACTCTGACGTCAACATTCTCAGACATGGTTTATTGAAACTACGAAAGAATTTCTTAGAAATTGTGGACATAGATCCTCTACAATACTTAACTATTGCATCCGTTTGCATGGCTATTTATAGGAATAGAGATATGCCTAAGGATAGTATCGGTGTTATGGATAATGATAAGAAAGATCAATTTAGTCAAAAGTCAATTTATTGGTTAGAATATATAAGTAATATAAAAAACATTCAAATAAGACACGCTATGAACTTAGGTGAAGTGAAGATCAATGGTGCAAAAGTTGACGGTTGGTGTGAAGATAACAAAACAATTTATCAATTCCATGGTTGTTTTTGGCATGGATGTCAAAATTGTTATAAAAATACAGAGATTAATTATGTTAACAAAAAAGAGATGTCAACTTTATTTGTGGAAACAAAGTTGAGATCAGAAAACTTAAGAAAAAATAATGAATTGATTGAAATTTGGGAATGTGAGTTTGATAAATTAGCTAAGACTAGAGAATACAAACAATTCAAAAAAGAATATAAAGAAAAAGTAATCGGTAAATTAATTTCCAGAGAAGCATTTTTTGGCGGTAGAACTAATGCAACAAAACTAATTTACAAAGTTGGAAAAGGTGAAAGGTTGAAATACATCGATGTAGTTTCTTTGTATCCTACAGTTCAATATTACGACGATTTTCCTATAGGTCATCCAGAATTGATTCTCAAACCGAATAATTATGATGAAAAATGGTTCGGAATGATCAAATGTAAAATATTTCCACCTAGAAAATTATACCACCCTGTACTACCTTGCAAAATAAAAATAAAGAAAAGTGAAAAACTAGTTTTTCCGTTATGCTATACTTGTGCAAAAGAGCAATGTGAGAATTGTATTCATAACGAAAATGAAAGATGTTTAATTGGTACTTGGTGTACAAATGAAATCAAAAAAGCTTTAGATAAAGGTTATAAGTTAGGGGAAATATATGAAGTGCATAACTTTGAAAAAAAATCTAATGAACTGTTCAAGTCATATATTCGAAGATTTATGAAAATAAAACAAGAATCATCAGATCTTCCTAATGGATATACTAAAGAACAGTATATTCAAGAAAATTTCGAACAATTGGGAATTGTTTTGGATGCTGTTAAAATTGAAAAAAATCCTGGCCGAAGAGCATTAGCAAAATTGTGTTTGAATGCTCTTTGGGGAAAATTTGGACAAAGGCAAAATTTATCAAAATCAGAGATTGTTAAAGACGTGAAGAAATATTACGATATATTATTGGATGAAAAATTAGCAGACCTTAGAATTAGAGAAATAAACCCTGAAACCATGGAAATGACTTACAAATACAAAGATATCTACGTTTCTGATAATTATAACACAAATGATTATATCGCAGCTTTCACTACAGCTAACGCAAGATTGAGATTATATCGATTGCTAGATAAACTCGGAGAAGCTGTAGTATACTATGACACCGATAGCATAGTTTATATTGATAATGGTAAAAATACTGTCGAAATAGGTAGCAATTTAGGAGAATGGACATTAGAAGATGAATTCGATTATTGGGTATCAACTGGACCAAAGAGTTATAGTTATATGGATAAAATTGTTCACAAGTCTGGAGAGATATCTTATAAATGTGAAACAAAAAATAAAGGTTTCACATTGAACTTTAAGAATTCTCAGATTATAAATCATGAAAGTATGTTAGAAATGGTAAGAAATAAAAGAGAACTCGTAGTAGTTGACCAAAATAAAATCACAAGAGATCCTATAAATAAGAAAATTGTGAACAAATATCAAGAGAAAAAGTATGCATTTGATTATAATAAGAGAATAATTAAACGAATAAATGAAAACTTCATTGATACTGTTCCTTTTGGCTACTAATTTTTTATCTTCTGTTTTTAATGTTAAATTGAAAAATATATATTATTTGAGTCAGCCCTCTGAAGTCATAAAAAAATATGGTGTCTTTTGAGGGTTGCCCTCTGAAGTCATAAAATTGGATGTTTCTTAGGAAAAAACTCAAAAATTGTACAAAATGACCCGATGGAAAAGTTGGGCAGCCCTCTGACTTTGGAATTCCTGGTGTCTTTTGAGGGGCATCCCTCTTCAATTCAAAAAATCGTTGTTTTTGAAGAAAAAAATACTCATTTGAACAAGAAAAGTGATTGAAAGTCAGGAAATCCAAAAGGGCGGCGACGCCCAAAAGACCCAATATACAGTCCCGCAGAGTCTCCGCCCCAAGAAGTGGGGCACGGAGGGTCACCGTGGGTCACCCGTGGTCACCCCGACTTTGAGGCGGCCTTAGACCCCTTTAAAATGCGAGTTCGACTTACTATTTTTGGCTATGGGCTTTACTCATGAGGGTCAATCGATCTGTAAAAGCAGATTCCCAAATTTCCAAGGGGATCATTGATCTACCGCGGCTCCCGCGATTCCCTTGTTTTCCCATTTACATACACCCTTGTCTGCTGAGAGCGGCTTTGTTTTCATTTCACTCTCTCTATTTCTGCTCACGTTGCTCGGTTGGTTGGCCCATTTCTCTTGCCCATATCGATTCGTTTTCAGACCTACCGTACTCCAATCCCTTGTTACAGTATCCCCGAAGAGAGAAAACGTCCGCCAATGCATCCATGACAATCAATGGAGCAATAACCACGACAGAGAGGTACGGAGTTTGGTGTTTTATCCGTTGATCTACAGATGATCTACCGTATCCTTGGACTGGATCGACGGAAATAGGCCGGAACTTTCAAATTGGCAAGTTGAAGGAGTATTTTGTGCAAAAGGTGAGTCAGAACTGTAATAATTGATTATTTTGTTAATTAAAATTAGAATGAAGCTTTTAAATGACAAAATCAAGTCCAAAATCATGTCTGTGCTCGGCTTGAACTGAAATACCGTAGTTTTATTCATGCCAGTTTGCGATTGGGTAATCCCTGGGCCTCCCTTTTTCGAATTCGTTTTCTCTCATATTTTTTGGGTTTCCCGTGGCATTTTCACTTCACTTTCTTTTCCATTTCACGCGACGATCACACTAACACTGTCTGCTTCCAGTATGGCATCTTCCACTCGTCTCCCTCGTCTCCCCAGCCGGTCCTCCTTCTGGATTCGCCAAGCGGATTAGGTTCGTCCCTTTTCTTGGGGCGATATTAGGCGGTATACTAGGGGGGAAATGAACAGAGTGTTGCTTGTGAGGAATCTTCCCACAGGTTGGGTCCTCGTGGGCTCCTCTTTGTGTGCGCTGGCGACAACATGGACAAGGATTCATCAAAACAACAACAACAGAAGGTGAGCAGCTTCAACCGATAGTAACACTTGCCTAATTGTACACATGCTTGGTGTGATGGTCAATTATGGCTTGTCCGTTAGCCTTTTTCACTTTACGAGAGTTGTCTAAGCAATGATCTATGTATTTATTGGTCATTTCGGAAGTAACCTTAGTCTCCCAAAAGATCTCTATGGCCGTGATAAGTTCCTCTCTAGTTGTGGGCTTAGCTTCCCACTCCATATAAACCTTCATCTCTCGCCATATATACTCTATAGCATTGAGGTCAAGTGAGGAGGGAGCCCAATCGGCTACATTACATTTAGTCCCCAAATATTGCGCATAGTGTTCAGTGTATGGCGCGAAGTGTGAGGTCTAGCGCCATCCTGCATGTAGACAGCAGTCTGTCGTCCGTAGCTGTTGTCGATGTAGGGCAATAAGTGTCCTTCCATGATGTCGAGGTAGCTCTGGGCATTGAGACGCTCCATTTGATCGAGAAAGACAAGTGGGCCCCTGCCCAATCTCGAGATTGCACCCCAAACTGCAACCTGAATAATCTGAGTTACAATCAAACAGCATCTAATGCTCACTTTCTCAGGAAACGCCTTGGTCGGGAGGAGACGATCAGGATCATCGGAATCTTCAGTGGTTATTTGGATGCAATTACCCGATAGAGCGAGTGAACACTCATCAGAGAAGGTCTGATAAGTTTGCTATTGAACCATAGTGGACAATGCAAGATGATACCCAATAATCGAAAGTCTCCTCTGTGTCAATCCATCTTTCGACCATAGACAATCTCTTGACTGCATGAACTTGAGTCACATTTGGCACTGATCTGGAAAACAAGCACTTTTCTATGCAAACACCTAAACTCGAACATTGGCGAGTATGTCTTGAGATTGAGCTCCTTCTTCATTGATTGAAGCACAGAGCGGGATACGTCTATACCATGTTCTCTATGTAGAATCGATCGAACCTTAATCTCATACTAGTTTCTATTTTCAGCTCTCTTCATTAAGCACTATCTCGTCTGTCTAACCGGAGAGATAGCGTGCGGAATGAAGTGAGCCGAAACGACATTCTTACTGTACTACTTTAAAGATAACCTGTCGTTCCGATTGTGTCTTGTCCTTTTGATATGTCGTTTTCACTAGCTCAGTCACTTTCTTTGTTTCATCGCCGAACTTATAGCTCCTTTTAATCGATAATTGTTAGCATTGTAATCAATCAATGATACGGTGGTTCGACGGATATTTAATAAATGTTATTGCACCTGTATGCTCTTGTGACTCCAGACTTCCTCTTCGATTCTTGTTTGATAAACGTGATCACAGACTGATATGACACGGAATGATTGAGAGAGATCAGATGATGATAGATCTCAGATGCATTCTTGTTCTGGAACAACTGGGCTCTCCAGATCCCCTCCACTTGGGGACTGAAGACCATCTGAACATGAATAGTACGACAAGAATCACGACAAGAACCAGACAGAAAACAGAGAAAATCTATAAGTGATTGCCACGGTGGAGATTATTCGGATCAGACAAAGGATTGGACTATGATAATGAGACCATTCTCCACGTTTTTTCTTTCGTTGTTTACTCGTTTTCTACGTTCTCTGAATGATTTTGTATTGTGAATAGACTTTATTCGCTGCAGATCATGTCTCATTTCGTCGGACAGTGTCTCTCGGATAGCTCCTCATTGGAGATAGTCAGGATGAGACAAGTATTCAGCGGAGATTCTTCAGTGTTGGGTACAGTGACCTATCGTCATGACCTAGGAGGGGAATTCGATCGACGAATTTTGTTCATCGGAACTAATGCTGATTGTCTCGCGTACATGAACAGACCCTCTAGTGAGTGATCGATTTATATTGCTACAGTAGCTCGGATTAACGAAATTAGATCATGAGCAGTAACCGTAGCCTAGTTAGCCTAGTACAATGAATATCGATTGATTGTCATATAACATGTGATTCACCCTTCTATGTCAGCTGCCTCAGCACCATCTGGCAAGAAGAGAAAGGCTAATAAGAAGACTCCCACCCTCCGTGATCTACCCCCGAGAAAGGTGAAGAGAAGGTCTGCTCCTCTCATCGAGGAAGAGTCGGGTGAGTCTATTCTCATCAATACATGACGTGTTTTGCAACCGAACTCGATACTCTCGAATCTTTTATTACAGTAAACTTGCACAGTAAAGTAATCTTACAACAAGCAGAGGAATCCCTGGTGGGACCCGACTCTCCCACTCCTCCCACGCTCACTGCAGCAGCTCCTCCTGCTCCTCCTCCCACTCCCACTCCTCGAGGTGACGCAACCTGAAATGGCGAGGTTCAATATCGTATCGGCGTTTTATAGCACGTAAGGCAGTCCCCTCTGCTCTTCCTCCCACTACATCTGCTACTGATAGCACCTCACAAGCCAGGTAGATAATTCTATCCAATTACTTTACTAATCAGCTATTTAGAAGAAGTGTGGCAGCCTTCATTCCCCCTCCTCCCACGAATGATATCAATGGCTACAATCTGCTCAAGCCAGTCGTAGAGGCTACGCGCAACCAAGTGAGTCACTCTTACGGATTAGTATAACTCTGGGGTACCCTTCTATAGGTAGCTCGCTTGACCTCTCGCACGGACCAATTGGTAGAGACACAAGGCAGCATTATGGAGGGTCTGAACTATATCAAGGACAACATGATGATGAAGCCGATCATCCCTCGTGAGAACATCACACCATTATTTCCTTATAACTTCGTCCTAGGAATGGCTCGAGAATATTTCACAGCTGAAGATGTCAGTGAGTTTCATCACACTGTACCGGAAGACGTCAAGTTCCTCCGTGAGCTAGTGGATGCGGTTTTCTATCAAGATCCACAGCACTATCTTCCACTAAACGAGAGAAATCTGGCCAAGATGCGTTATGTGCGAGAGGTACGCTATATTCTTAAACATTCGTTCACCAATAGTTTATTGAGACATTCCTCGCTCTACGATGTGGATCGTCCCGGGCTGATTTCAAACTCAAGTGGGGACCCGTTGCCAAGGCGTAAGTGATCAACCATTGGGAGAAATGAATCTTATTCCCATTCAGGTTCAATTGGAACGTCAAGCGACGTCTCAAGTCCCAGTCTTACGTGGATAAGAAGCCCGAGTTGATCCGCTTCATTGAAGAAAGAGCGGCCATTGCGGAGGACAACGAAGAGATGGAGATGGGCGTTGAGGAGGGAGGCATGGGAGGGGAAGAGAACGGAGAGGAGAGAGATCTGGAAGATGAGAGAAGCACGGGGGAAATGGGCGATTTCTCTGGTCGCTGGTTTGATTTTGATATCTAGATAGTCTATTTGATAGAAATTTCTTAAATGAACACTTATTTAAAACGTTACTATCCGTTCAAAGAAAAGTTTTATGATTCCACCTTCTGTTGTTGTTGTTTTGATGAATCCTTGTCCATGTTGTCGCCAGCGCACACAAAGAGGAGCCCACGAGGACCCAACCTGTGGGAAGATTCCTCACAAGCAACACTCTGTTCATTTCCCCCCTAGTATACCGCCTAATATCGCCCCAAGAAAAGGGACGAACCTAATCCGCTTGGCGAATCCAGAAGGAGGACCGGCTGGGGAGACGAGGGAGACGAGTGGAAGATGCCATACTGGAAGCAGACAGTGTTAGTGTGATCGTCGCGTGAAATGGAAAAGAAAGTGAAGTGAAAATGCCACGGGAAACCCAAAAAATATGAGAGAAAACGAATTCGAAAAAGGGAGGCCCAGGGATTACCCAATCGCAAACTGGCATGAATAAAACTACGGTATTTCAGTTCAAGCCGAGCACAGACATGATTTTGGACTTGATTTTGTCATTTAAAAGCTTCATTCTAATTTTAATTAACAAAATAATCAATTATTACAGTTCTGACTCACCTTTTGCACAAAATACTCCTTCAACTTGCCAATTTGAAAGTTCCGGCCTATTTCCGTCGATCCAGTCCAAGGATACGGTAGATCATCTGTAGATCAACGGATAAAACACCAAACTCCGTACCTCTCTGTCGTGGTTATTGCTCCATTGATTGTCATGGATGCATTGGCGGACGTTTTCTCTCTTCGGGGATACTGTAACAAGGGATTGGAGTACGGTAGGTCTGAAAACGAATCGATATGGGCAAGAGAAATGGGCCAACCAACCGAGCAACGTGAGCAGAAATAGAGAGAGTGAAATGAAAACAAAGCCGCTCTCAGCAGACAAGGGTGTATGTAAATGGGAAAACAAGGGAATCGCGGGAGCCGCGGTAGATCAATGATCCCCTTGGAAATTTGGGAATCTGCTTTTACAGATCGATTGACCCTCATGAGTAAAGCCCATAGCCAAAAATAGTAAGTCGAACTCGCATTTTAAAGGGGTCTAAGGCCGCCTCAAAGTCGGGGTGACCACGGGTGACCCACGGTGACCCTCCGTGCCCCACTTCTTGGGGCGGAGACTCTGCGGGACTGTACTACTCGCTGTCGTCAAGCTTTATCTAAGAGTCTACTTGTAGAACAGAATAGACGGAACGTGATAACGATAACACAGAACAGACTAGAGTGACTACCCGGGAGCTGTAATGCATACAACTAGCGTGTGAGCGCGCCGCCACCCTCACACGCTGATTTTTGCAAAAAATTGCTTTTGCTTCTGTCTGACTCGATAGCTCAGAAACCGCTCGATCGATTTAGCAGAAACTTTTTGACCATGGGTATTTTGAACAGCTGAGTCGAAAAGAGGGGGTTGCACAGTGATCAGAGAACTTTCAGACCCGACCGAGCCAAGAAACGGCGTTTTTGACGCTTATTAGAAACAAAATAGCCAAAACACTATCTCAAAGTGGTCCGATTCGGTTCGGTCGAAGAAGTGAACCTTAGAATTAGCCAGATAGCTTAACTTCCAGAAATGAGCCATTTTAATCAACTGCGCACTATACATGGAAAATATATCCACAGCGAAGTTTGTCACACCAAGGGTACCCGTCATTTTGCTTCCAGATGAGATATTGAGATGCCCTTTTAACTGGAGCTTCTCCAGACCATGGGCACAAAGTTTCCTCAAGTTTTGTGAGCTTGCAAGTATTTTGAAAATTTCAACCCGACTGACTACTCAGAGAGCAGAAAATTAGGGAGAAAAAAGTGAGGTCTAAACCCAAATTACGCTTGCGCTGCGCGCCCGCGTCAATCTGATCATGAAAAGAAAGGCAAACGCGCCTTTTTCATCGCTTTCTGATTTCAACAGCCAGGCAAGCATATCGGGAGGCAGTTTCCATACCTGCAATATTTATGAAAGTTTTATTAGTTATAGTAGATGATAACTCAAGAATGATTTGATAGGCGGGCTGATGATAAAATCATATCTGATCACGAAAAGAACGTCAAAAGTCCGTTTTTCATCGTTTTGTAATTTCAACATCCAGGCAAGAATATCGGGAGGCAGTTTAGAGGGCGGACATAATTACGTTTGTTGTCTCCTGAAATTTTTTGATATTTTCACAATAAATTTTAAAAATATGATCACCAAAATGAAAATTACGAGACGTGCGTCGGCATGCCAGGAAGACACCATGCCCATTAGGCCAGGGAACGCTTGACGGAGACTAGTGGTTGGGGCGCGCGCCTTTCTCTACCTCTTGCAAAACATCACCTGCGGGCGGGAGTCGAACCTGCCTGCGTCGGCATGCCAGTCAGACACCATGCCCATTAGGCCAGGGAACGCTTGACGGAGACTAGTGGTTGGGGCGCGTGCCTTTCTCTACCTCTTGCAAAACATCACCTGCGGGCGGGAGTCGAACCTGCCTGCGTCGGCATGCCAGTCAGACACCATGCCCTCTGACTGGCCACGTCGAAGGCATGCAGGACGCGTACGCGTCGGTCGCCGTCACGGTGGGTTACTGTAGCAGTGGAGAGAGAGAGAGCGGTTACGGTAGTTGACGCGACACGCTGTTTATCGATTGATCTGATGCAGGCTGCTACCGTACCGCAGATGGATGAGTACGGCAATGTCGTCCAGAGAACCATCCGCACCACGGTACGCTTATTGCACCCTCCCGATTACAGAACCCCTAGTACTATACGACAGTACTCTAGTGATTGACGACTATTGTTGCAGGTCGAGAGAATCGCCGTCACAGAGGGAATGAACACCGACCAGCTCCACGCACTGGGTACGGTCATGGATTGATTATCGATTTTTTCTCTTTTTTTTGCAATAGCCACTGACACCGGATACATAAATGTATAAATATAAATAATAATAATAATATAGTAAATAATGGGTGTCTCTTTGCAGGCTACTAGATAACGGGATACGAGGAAGGTTCGTCTGATGAAGAGGACGAGGAGGAGGAGGAAGAGCAGAGCCAGTGAGTGGTAGTGATGACGGATTGGTGCTAGGTCGGATGAGCCCTCAAAATTGTATCGTCTACCAGTAATTTCCGAGTTTGTTCCCAGAACCATCGTGAGGCTACTGACAAAATACTGGGAGGCGATACATTTTCGGTTCTCATCCAAGCATCGACGGTTCGAGACATAACGGTGGATGGTTACGGCAGATCACTCCTCTTGACCACAATAGATGCAATGGCTATCGAGCCGATAACTCACTCCCTTGATTATAAATTTTAAAAATATTTTAATAATGTTTTTTTAAAATTATTATAGGAGGAACGGCGAGAGAATCGAGGAGGTGAACGGACCCTACAATGAGGGATCGGAGAGTGGAGGAGGAGAAGGTGGGCCGCTGATCGAAGAGGTCGAATAAGTGAGACACCCATCACATTCCATCCCACTCCCCCCCCCCCCCCCCCCCCCCCCCCCCCCTGTGTGCCCACTGATGTTGCCCCGTTCATAGCTTATCGTTCACCCTTTCCCCAATTTCGTTCACTCTTTCCCCAATGCCCCCATTGTTGCCTGTATTAAGAAGCTCGAATAATTGATCCATCGATATCATCATTGTTCACTGTTTCCCCAATGAATTTGAATGCGTTGTTCTTCTATCCATTGGTGATTTGTGCTTGATGCGTTGTCTCCCTCTCACAAATAACCCAACACATAATCGAGTATCGACAAATATTTCACCGGTTTTCTATTTCACATCCATCCTCCGTTCTCCTTCTTTTTTTTGCATATCTAATAGTATAAGATACATTGTTCTTACTCGCTAACCACTCCCTAATTATTTTTTTCGATTCCGTCCCCTATTGAGACCTTTCTCCTGCCCTTACAAGCTAATCAATCCCTCAATGCCCCCCGCTAATAGAAGACAAGCTGGTTTTGGAAAATAACTATTCCATTATTGATCTACCCCCAACCCCCCATTGACCACATTCTCCCTTCTGTCCAGCTAAGAATATAAACTTCCATTGTTAATTGTATGTTAACTCAGTTGTTTTAATTCAAACCTTTTGTTGTGCTATAAATAAATTCGATTTAATAATTTTTTCGAACCTTGGTGACTTTGATCTAACACTAGTTCACAGCACAATGAGTAGTAAAGGATTCATAAGCAGAATAGGAAGAGAAGGAAAATATAGAAGATGCAACATAAGATATACGGTAACGGGGAGAGATTACGGTACCTATATTGAATGGAAACTGTAGTGAGCTAACAGGGCGGACGTGGTCAATAGAAGATTGCGATTCCATTAGAATCAGACAAAAACCAATTGAAAAACGAATCAATCAACTCTAATTCCGACTAGATAATGAGAGACAATGGAGACGTCGTGACGCTCTCCCTTCTCCATTTCATTCATTCGACTCTTTCTCGTCCGGATCAGTCGGTCGACTATCGCGGTCCGCTCTTGGACACCTAACGCCGTGCCCTACAGTAACCAGGTACCGTACCCCGATATGATCTACCGGACCATGTCGATCGATGACTACCGTATCCTCTCAGGAATGCGATCTCTTCCCGTGCTCCTCCTCGTCCTCTCCCTCATCCCGCTCTCGGCCGCTCTCATGTGCAACAAGCAGATGACAGGCAACCATGCGTCGGTAAGCACTCAGCGCACTAAGGATGCCCTCTCTCTCTCTGACAAATAGGCAGAAAAAGGCTGGGCTCGCTCCAGTCACCATTTGATTCGCTCGCCACTTGAGAGAGGGAGGGAGGAGCCAGGGGGGGGGCTTAATCATTACTACTGCACACCTTTAATGTCTCATGTTCAGAGTCCGAAGAACTGCACGGACGCCCAGTTCTGCTACCACTTCCAAGAACCCAACCACGGCAAGTACGCGACTGACTGCGACAACACGCCGACCGGCGTCGCCCAACGCTGCACCGCGGTGAGGAATTACTGTAGACTCAGTTCACGTTTCGTTCAAACTGGATACGGTAGTCGGTAGTGTTGTCCAAGCAATACGCCAATACCTCTCCTCGAAAACCCAAGGTGCTGGGCCCAATAAAAGCCGGGTGTTTTGTATTGTATTACGGTATCCAGTTTGCGATCGGGGCCGACGTGAGCAACGTGATGGATAACGGCGCGCCGTGGGGCGGCGGCAACGGCACGATGTGCTGCTACGCCGACAACCTGTGCGACCCCACGGCAGCTGCTGCGACGACCCTGGCTCCGACGACCCGAGCCCTGGCTCAAGTAACCCTGGCTCTGGCCCCGACCACCTCGGCTACCGGTCCGACCGCGCTCTTGCTCGCAGCAGCAGTCGTGGCTGCAGCCCTCTGATCTGACCCGCGTATTTGACATTGAATAAACGACCTATATGGTCGACACAATTGCAGTGCACATACACACAGAAAGAGGGGTCGATGTCTTGAGAGGACTGTACTATAGAAGAGCAGATTCATTATATTTTAGAGTTAACCAGACATGATTATCTAAACCTAGCATGATTCTAAAAATCTATAGACTGCCATTATTTCTCGCTATTTTTACGTCATGTGTTACAAGGAGATGATTCTCTTGTAACAAAATGATTCTCTTGTTAGAACGAATCTGGTCTTCTATAGTAGAGCCCCTTGAGAGTGCTTCAACCATAGCTTCAAGCTAGCGCACGTATAGACTCGGTGTCCTTTATTATATCGATTTAGTGAACCGTAAGAGAGGTACGACTTACAACTGCTCGAGGATAACTGGTCCGCTGTAGCGAATCTTTATCATTATTCGTGCATTTATTATTAATAATTATTTTTTTTAAAAAAGTAATCGATATGAAGGCACATCAGCAAATCAGCACAGCGCAACCAACGTTGCTGTAAGGAGGAGGAGGAAGGGTGTCGGAGCGGTCGCAGACGCGTTGTCGGTAGCGTTTGCAGCCGGGTCGCACAGGTCGCCGGCACAGCAACACCACGTCCCGTTGCGCTCACGATGCGAGACGTTGTGAGCGCATCCTGTCTGAAATAGTTGACGATGTCTTTCTAAGCTGACCAGGGAAGGAGATGAAATAAGAAGATCAAGCCTGAGAGAACACTGAACTAAAAATTTAGAAAAAATAGAGAACATCTCGAGGCGACGAAAGTAGCCGTTATCGTTG
Source organism: Pristionchus entomophagus (assembly GCA_036245825.1). Classification (NCBI taxonomy): domain Eukaryota; kingdom Metazoa; phylum Nematoda; class Chromadorea; order Rhabditida; family Neodiplogasteridae; genus Pristionchus; species Pristionchus entomophagus. The sequence goes on from BTSX01000006.1 coordinate 420,002, forward strand.
CAAGCTCTGATTAAAATAATAGACCCTATCGATGACTACTACGGTGATATTAAGGAATACTCGAGAAAATAGTTTTTTTTAAAGTATAAAAATGGTTAGAGCATACCATTTCTTGCTTTTCGCACACACTCGGCTGATGATCACAGCCTCGTTCCTCATATTCTGCAGCCGTGAACGAGTAGCAGTAGGGAGCGTTCTCGCAAGTCTGCCTGTTAAGAGACCGTCTCTGTTATTTTCGAGGGTTGGGCGGTTAGGGCCGGACATCGACATCACCGATCAGGCCCAACCTTTTTCCCTGGATACCCCCATGGGTCCTCATCACCAAACGGGCAACTATATGTTCCAGATCATTGAAACATAAAAATGCCGGGTTGTCGAAATTTGAAAACTCGAAAATCAGAAAAAATAACCAAAGCAATTTGGTCCAATGTTAGTATGGATATGTTGCATACACCCCTAGTCATTTTTTTTGTTGGGTATATCGACCAAAAGATGAGCATCGAAAAAAAAGGGGGGGGGATGGCGTACAACTCCCGCGGGCCAACGCGGCTGGGAGAGGGAGACTAGATTCGGAACCGGAGTCGGAAAGCGAAAATCGCGACTCAACCGCTCGCCACTCACTTGTGAACCCAGAATGTTGCATATACCCCTAGTCATATTTTTTTTGGGTATATCGACCAAAAGATGAGCATCGAAAAAAAAATGTTTAAAACCCCTTCAATATAGTACTCATATTATAGAGAGTACCATATTATAGAGCTCGTCGAGTAGGTGTTTGTCCATATTTTGGTTGTTTTCAGAAATACATTTTTAGCCAAGATAGGTTGGGTTTCAACAAGTGAAATGACGAAAATTAAAATGAAATTTTTTTCACGGATTGTGGATATTGCCATATTGTAGAGCATGAAATTTCACGTAGGATCGTCTATATTTGAAAAAAATCCATTAGACCATGTTTTGAGAAAATTGGAGCAATAACAGAGGCGTGAGAAATAAGTAGTCGTACTCCCTCGAATTTGTGCTCATTTTGTAGCGCTCGTCTAGCTGATCATTTTTCATGTTGGTCGTTTTAGATGAAATTTTACCGCTGAGAAGCTACGACTGTTCAAATAGTGCGATATAACCCCTTTTACGACTCATCTGACGCTTCATCAGCCGAAGGAATTCTTCAATGCTCATTTTGCGATATTGAAGGCTGTTTTCGACCCTTAAGAACGACCGTAGCTTCTCAGCGGTAAAATTTCATCTAAAAATGATCAGCTCGACGAGAGCTACAAAATGACCACAAATTCGAGGGAGTTGCGACTACTTTTTTCTCACGCCCCTGTTATTGCTCCAATTTTCTCAAAACATGGTCTAATGGATTTTTTTTCAAATAAATATGATCCTACGTGAAATTTCATGCTCTACAATATGGCAATATCCACAATCTGTGAAAGAAATGTTCATTTTAATTTTCGTCATTTGCAAAGCATCGCCTGCGGGCGGGAGTCGAACCTGCCTGCGTCGGCATGCCGGTCAGACACCATGCCCATTAGGCCAGGGCGGCCTACCGCAGGGAACGCTTGGCGGAGACTAGTGGTTGGGGCGCGCGCCTTTCTTTACCTCTTGCAAAACATCGCCTGCGGGCGGGAGTCGAACCTGCCTGCGTCGGCATGCCGGTCAGACACCATGCCCATTAGGCCAGGGCGGCCTACCGCAGGGAACGCTTGGCGGAGACTAGTGGTTGGGGCGCGCGCCTTTCTTTACCTCTTGCAAAACATCGCCTGCGGGCGGGAGTCGAACCTGCCTGCGTCGGCATGCCGGTCAGACACCATGCCCATTAGGCCAGGGCGGCCTACCGCAGGGAACGCTTGGCGGAGACTAGTGGTTGGGGCGCGCGCCTTTCTTTACCTCTTGCAAAACATCACCTGCGGGCGGGAGTCGAGCCTGCCTGCGTCGGCATGCCAGTCAGACACCATGCCCATTAGGCCAGGGCGGCCTACCGCAGGGAACGCTTGGCGGAGACTAGTGGTTGGGGCGCGCGCCTTTCTTTACCTCTTGCAAAACATCACCTGCGGGCGGGAGTCGAGCCTGCCTGCGTCGGCATGCCAGTCAGACACCATGCCCATTAGGCCAGGGCGGCCTACCGCAGGGAACGCTTGGCGGAGACTAGTGGTTGGGGCGCGCGCCTTTCTTTACCTCTTGCAAAACATCACCTGCGGGCGGGAGTCGAGCCTGCCTGCGTCGGCATGCCAGTCAGACACCATGCCCATTAGGCCAGGGCGGCCTACCGCAGGGAACGCTTGGCGGAGACTAGTGGTTGGGGCGCGCGCCTTTCTTTACCTCTTGCAAAACATCACCTGCGGGCGGGAGTCGAGCCTGCCTGCGTCGGCATGCCAGTCAGACACCATGCCCATTAGGCCAGGGCGGCCTACCGCAGGGAACGCTTGGCGGAGACTAGTTGTTGGGGCGCGCGCCTTTCTTTACCTCTTGCAAAACATCACCTGCGGGCGGGAGTCGAACCTGCCTGCGTCGGCATGCCAGTCAGACACCATGCCCATTAGGCCAGGGCGGCCTACCGCAGGGAACGCTTGGCGGAGACTAGTGGTTGGGGCGCGCGCCTTTCTCTACCTCTTGCAAAACATCACCTGCGGGCGGGAGTCGAACCTGCCTGCGTCGGCATGCCAGTCAGACACCATGCCCATTAGGCCAGGGCGGCCTACCGCAGGGAACGCTTGGCGGAGACTAGTGGTTGGGGCGCGCGCCTTTCTTTACCTCTTGCAAAACATCACCTGCTGGCGGGAATCGAACCTGCCTGCGTCGGCATGCCAGTCAGACACCATGCCCATTAGGCCAGGGCGGCCTACCGCAGGGAACGCTTGGCGGAGACTAGTGGTTGGGGCGCGCGCCTTTCTTTACCTCTTGCAAAACATCACCTGCGGGCGGGAGTCGAGCCTGCCTGCGTCGGCATGCCAGTCAGACACCATGCCCATTAGGCCAGGGCGGCCTACCGCAGGGAACGCTTGGCGGAGACTAGTGGTTGGGGCGCGCGCCTTTCTTTACCTCTTGCAAAACATCACCTGCGGGCGGGAGTCGAACCTGCCTGCGTCGGCATGCCAGTCAGACACCATGCCCATTAGGCCAGGGCGGCCTACCGCAGGGAACACTTGACGGAGACTCTTGCAAAACAGCGGGAGTCGAACCTGCCTGCGTCGGCATGCCAGTCAGACACCATGCCCATTAGGCCAGGGCGGCCTACCGCAGGGAACGCTTGACGGAGACTCTTGCAAAAAACAGCGGGAGTCGAACCTGCCTGCGTCGGCATGCCAGTCAGACACCATGCCCATTAGGCCAGGGCGGCCTACCGCAGGGAACACTTGACGGAGACTCTTGCAAAACAGCGGGAGTCGAACCTGCCTGCGTCGGCATGCCAGTCAGACACCATGCCCATTAGGCCAGGGCGGCCTACCGCAGGGAACGCTTGGCGGAGACTAGTGGTTGGGGCGCGCGCCTTTCTTTACCTCTTGCAAAACATCACCTGCGGGCGGGAGTCGAGCCTGCCTGCGTCGGCATGCCAGTCAGACACCATGCCCATTAGGCCAGGGCGGCCTACCGCAGGGAACGCTTGGCGGAGACTAGTGGTTGGGGCGCGCGCCTTTCTTTACCTCTTGCAAAACATCACCTGCGGGCGGGAGTCGAACCTGCCTGCGTCGGCATGCCAGTCAGACACCATGCCCATTAGGCCAGGCAACCGAAAATCCGAGGTCAATCAATTTTCGAGTCAAAACATGACCATGATAACGGTTGGGGCGCGCGCCTTTCTCTACCTCTTGCAAAACATCACCTGCGGGCGGGAGTCGAACCTGCCTGCGTCGGCATGCCAGTCAGACACCATGCCCATTAGGCCAGGGCGGCCTACCGCAGGGAACGCAGGCCAGGCAACCGAAAATCCGAGGTCAATCAATTTTCGAGTCAAAACATGACCATGATAACGGTTGGGGCGCGCGCCTTTCTTTACCTCTTGCAAAACATCGCCTGCGGGCGGGAGTCGAACCTGCCTGCGTCGGCATGCCGGTCAGACACCATGCCCATTAGGCCAGGGCGGCCTACCGCAGGGAACGCTTGGCGGAGACTAGTGGTTGGGGCGCGCGCCTTTCTTTACCTCTTGCAAAACATCACCTGCGGGCGGGAGTCGAGCCTGCCTGCGTCGGCATGCCAGTCAGACACCATGCCCATTAGGCCAGGGCGGCCTACCGCAGGGAACGCTTGGCGGAGACTAGTGGTTGGGGCGCGCGCCTTTCTTTACCTCTTGCAAAACATCACCTGCGGGCGGGAGTCGAACCTGCCTGCGTCGGCATGCCAGTCAGACACCATGCCCATTAGGCCAGGGCGGCCTACCGCAGGGAACGCTTGGCGGAGACTAGTGGTTGGGGCGCGCGCCTTTCTTTACCTCTTGCAAAACATCACCTGCGGGCGGGAGTCGAGCCTGCCTGCGTCGGCATGCCAGTCAGACACCATGCCCATTAGGCCAGGGCGGCCTACCGCAGGGAACGCTTGGCGGAGACTAGTGGTTGGGGCGCGCGCCTTTCTTTACCTCTTGCAAAACATCACCTGCGGGCGGGAGTCGAACCTGCCTGCGTCGGCATGCCAGTCAGACACCATGCCCATTAGGCCAGGGCGGCCTACCGCAGGGAACGCTTGGCGGAGACTAGTGGTTGGGGCGCGCGCCTTTCTTTACCTCTTGCAAAACATCACCTGCGGGCGGGAGTCGAACCTGCCTGCGTCGGCATGCCAGTCAGACACCATGCCCATTAGGCCAGGCAACCGAAAATCCGAGGTCAATCAATTTTCGAGTCAAAACATGACCATGATAACGGTTGGGGCGCGCGCCTTTCTCTACCTCTTGCAAAACATCACCTGCGGGCGGGAGTCGAACCTGCCTGCGTCGGCATGCCAGTCAGACACCATGCCCATTAGGCCAGGGCGGCCTACCGCAGGGAACGCAGGCCAGGCAACCGAAAATCCGAGGTCAATCAATTTTCGAGTCAAAACATGACCATGATAACGGTTGGGGCGCGCGCCTTTCTTTACCTCTTGCAAAACATCGCCTGCGGGCGGGAGTCGAACCTGCCTGCGTCGGCATGCCGGTCAGACACCATGCCCATTAGGCCAGGGCGGCCTACCGCAGGGAACGCTTGGCGGAGACTAGTGGTTGGGGCGCGCGCCTTTCTTTACCTCTTGCAAAACATCACCTGCGGGCGGGAGTCGAGCCTGCCTGCGTCGGCATGCCAGTCAGACACCATGCCCATTAGGCCAGGGCGGCCTACCGCAGGGAACGCTTGGCGGAGACTAGTGGTTGGGGCGCGCGCCTTTCTTTACCTCTTGCAAAACATCACCTGCGGGCGGGAGTCGAGCCTGCCTGCGTCGGCATGCCAGTCAGACACCATGCCCATTAGGCCAGGGCGGCCTACCGCAGGGAACGCTTGGCGGAGACTAGTGGTTGGGGCGCGCGCCTTTCTTTACCTCTTGCAAAACATCACCTGCGGGCGGGAGTCGAACCTGCCTGCGTCGGCATGCCAGTCAGACACCATGCCCATTAGGCCAGGGCGGCCTACCGCAGGGAACGCTTGGCGGAGACTAGTGGTTGGGGCGCGCGCCTTTCTTTACCTCTTGCAAAACATCACCTGCGGGCGGGAGTCGAACCTGCCTGCGTCGGCATGCCAGTCAGACACCATGCCCATTAGGCCAGGCAACCGAAAATCCGAGGTCAATCAATTTTCGAGTCAAAACATGACCATGATAACGGTTGGGGCGCGCGCCTTTCTCTACCTCTTGCAAAACATCACCTGCGGGCGGGAGTCGAACCTGCCTGCGTCGGCATGCCAGTCAGACACCATGCCCATTAGGCCAGGGCGGCCTACCGCAGGGAACGCAGGCCAGGCAACCGAAAATCCGAGGTCAATCAATTTTCGAGTCAAAACATGACCATGATAACGGTTGGGGCGCGCGCCTTTCTTTACCTCTTGCAAAACATCGCCTGCGGGCGGGAGTCGAACCTGCCTGCGTCGGCATGCCGGTCAGACACCATGCCCATTAGGCCAGGGCGGCCTACCGCAGGGAACGCTTGGCGGAGACTAGTGGTTGGGGCGCGCGCCTTTCTTTACCTCTTGCAAAACATCACCTGCGGGCGGGAGTCGAGCCTGCCTGCGTCGGCATGCCAGTCAGACACCATGCCCATTAGGCCAGGGCGGCCTACCGCAGGGAACGCTTGGCGGAGACTAGTGGTTGGGGCGCGCGCCTTTCTTTACCTCTTGCAAAACATCACCTGCGGGCGGGAGTCGAACCTGCCTGCGTCGGCATGCCAGTCAGACACCATGCCCATTAGGCCAGGGCGGCCTACCGCAGGGAACGCTTGGCGGAGACTAGTGGTTGGGGCGCGCGCCTTTCTTTACCTCTTGCAAAACATCACCTGCGGGCGGGAGTCGAGCCTGCCTGCGTCGGCATGCCAGTCAGACACCATGCCCATTAGGCCAGGGCGGCCTACCGCAGGGAACGCTTGGCGGAGACTAGTGGTTGGGGCGCGCGCCTTTCTTTACCTCTTGCAAAACATCACCTGCGGGCGGGAGTCGAACCTGCCTGCGTCGGCATGCCAGTCAGACACCATGCCCATTAGGCCAGGGCGGCCTACCGCAGGGAACGCTTGGCGGAGACTAGTGGTTGGGGCGCGCGCCTTTCTTTACCTCTTGCAAAACATCACCTGCGGGCGGGAGTCGAGCCTGCCTGCGTCGGCATGCCAGTCAGACACCATGCCCATTAGGCCAGGGCGGCCTACCGCAGGGAACGCTTGGCGGAGACTAGTGGTTGGGGCGCGCGCCTTTCTTTACCTCTTGCAAAACATCACCTGCGGGCGGGAGTCGAACCTGCCTGCGTCGGCATGCCAGTCAGACACCATGCCCATTAGGCCAGGGCGGCCTACCGCAGGGAACGCTTGGCGGAGACTAGTGGTTGGGGCGCGCGCCTTTCTTTACCTCTTGCAAAACATCACCTGCGGGCGGGAGTCGAACCTGCCTGCGTCGGCATGCCAGTCAGACACCATGCCCATTAGGCCAGGCAACCGAAAATCCGAGGTCAATCAATTTTCGAGTCAAAACATGACCATGATAACGGTTGGGGCGCGCGCCTTTCTCTACCTCTTGCAAAACATCACCTGCGGGCGGGAGTCGAACCTGCCTGCGTCGGCATGCCAGTCAGACACCACGCCCATTAGGCCAGGGCGGCCTACCGCAGGGAACGCTTGGCGGAGACTAGTGGTTGGGGCGCGCGCCTTTCTTTACCTCTTGCAAAACATCACCTGCGGGCGGGAGTCGAACCTGCCTGCGTCGGCATGCCAGTCAGACACCATGCCCATTAGGCCAGGGCGGCCTACCGCAGGGAACGCTTGGCGGAGACTAGTGGTTGGGGCGCGCGCCTTTCTTTACCTCTTGCAAAACATCACCTGCGGGCGGGAGTCGAACCTGCCTGCGTCGGCATGCCAGTCAGACACCATGCCCATTAGGCCAGGGCGGCCTACCGCAGGGAACGCTTGGCGGAGACTAGTGGTTGGGGCGCGCGCCTTTCTTTACCTCTTGCAAAACATCACCTGCGGGCGGGAGTCGAACCTGCCTGCGTCGGCATGCCAGTCAGACACCATGCCCATTAGGCCAGGCAACCGAAAATCCGAGGTCAATCAATTTTCGAGTCAAAACATGACCATGATAACGGTTGGGGCGCGCGCCTTTCTCTACCTCTTGCAAAACATCACCTGCGGGCGGGAGTCGAACCTGCCTGCGTCGGCATGCCAGTCAGACACCATGCCCATTAGGCCAGGGCGGCCTACCGCAGGGAACGCTTGGCGGAGACTAGTGGTTGGGGCGCGCGCCTTTCTTTATCTCTTGCAAAACATCACCTGCGGGCGGGAGTCGAGCCTGCCTGCGTCGGCATGCCAGTCAGACACCATGCCCATTAGGCCAGGGCGGCCTACCGCAGGGAACGCTTGGCGGAGACTAGTGGTTGGGGCGCGCGCCTTTCTTTACCTCTTGCAAAACATCACCTGCGGGCGGGAGTCGAGCCTGCCTGCGTCGGCATGACAGTCAGAAACCATGCCCATTAGGCCAGGGCGGCCTACCGCAGGGAACGCTTGGCGGAGACTAGTGGTTGGGGCGCGCGCCTTTCTTTACCTCTTGCAAAACATCACCTGCGGGCGGGAGTCGAACCTGCCTGCGTCGGCATGCCAGTCAGACACCATGCCCATTAGGCCAGGGCGGCCTACCGCAGGGAACGCTTGGCGGAGACTAGTGGTTGGGGCGCGCGCCTTTCTTTACCTCTTGCAAAACATCACCTGCGGGCGGGAGTCGAACCTGCCTGCGTCGGCATGCCAGTCAGACACCATGCCCATTAGGCCAGGCAACCGAAAATCCGAGGTCAATCAATTTTCGAGTCAAAACATGACCATGATAACGGTTGGGGCGCTCGCCTTTCTCTACCTCTTGCAAAACATCACCTGCGGGCGGGAGTCGAACCTGCCTGCGTCGGCATGCCAGTCAGACACCATGCCCATTAGGCCAGGGCGGCCTACCGCAGGGAACGCTTGGCGGAGACTAGTGGTTGGGGCGCGCGCCTTTCTTTACCTCTTGCAAAACATCACCTGCGGGCGGGAGTCGAACCTGCCTGCGTCGGCATGCCAGTCAGACACCATGCCCATTAGGCCAGGCAACCGAAAATCCGAGGTCAATCAATTTTCGAGTCAAAACATGACCATGATAACGGTTGGGGCGCGCGCCTTTCTTTACCTCTTGCAAAACATCACCTGCGGGCGGGAGTCGAGCCTGCCTGCGTCGGCATGCCAGTCAGACACCATGCCCATTAGGCCAGGGCGGCCTACCGCAGGGAACGCTTGGCGGAGACTAGTGGTTGGGGCGCGCGCCTTTCTTTACCTCTTGCAAAACATCACCTGCGGGCGGGAGTCGAACCTGCCTGCGTCGGCATGCCAGTCAGACACCATGCCCATTAGGCCAGGGCGGCCTACCGCAGGGAACGCTTGGCGGAGACTAGTGGTTGGGGCGCGCGCCTTCCTTTACCTCTTGCAAAACATCACCTGCGGGCGGGAGTCGAACCTGCCTGCGTCGGCATGCCAGTCAGACACCATGCCCATTAGGCCAGGCAACCGAAAATCCGAGGTCAATCAATTTTCGAGTCAAAACATGACCATGATAACGGTTGGGGCGCGCGCCTTTCTCTACCTCTTGCAAAACATCACCTGCGGGCGGGAGTCGAACCTGCCTGCGTCGGCATGCCAGTCAGACACCATGCCCATTAGGCCAGGGCGGCCTACCGCAGGGAACGCTTGGCGGAGACTAGTGGTTGGGGCGCGCGCCTTTCTTTACCTCTTGCAAAACATCACCTGCGGGCGGGAGTCGAGCCTGCCTGCGTCGGCATGCCAGTCAGACACCATGCCCATTAGGCCAGGGCGGCCTACCGCAGGGAACGCTTGGCGGAGACTAGTGGTTGGGGCGCGCGCCTTTCTTTACCTCTTGCAAAACATCACCTGCGGGCGGGAGTCGAGCCTGCCTGCGTCGGCATACCAGTCAGACACCATGCCCATTAGGCCAGGGCGGCCTACCGCAGGGAACGCTTGGCGGAGACTAGTGGTTGGGGCGCGCGCCTTTCTTTACCTCTTGCAAAACATCACCTGCGGGCGGGAGTCGAACCTGCCTGCGTCGGCATGCCAGTCAGACACCATGCCCATTAGGCCAGGGCGGCCTACCGCAGGGAACGCTTGGCGGAGACTAGTGGTTGGGGCGCGCGCCTTTCTTTACCTCTTGCAAAACATCACCTGCGGGCGGGAGTCGAACCTGCCTGCGTCGGCATGCCAGTCAGACACCATGCCCATTAGGCCAGGGCGGCCTACCGCAGGGAACGCTTGGCGGAGACTAGTGGTTGGGGCGCGCGCCTTTCTTTACCTCTTGCAAAACATCACCTGCGGGCGGGAGTCGAGCCTGCCTGCGTCGGCATGCCAGTCAGACACCATGCCCATTAGGCCAGGGCGGCCTACCGCAGGGAACGCTTGGCGGAGACTAGTGGTTGGGGCGCGCGCCTTTCTTTACCTCTTGCAAAACATCACCTGCGGGCGGGAGTCGAACCTGCCTGCGTCGGCATGCCAGTCAGACACCATGCCCATTAGGCCAGGGCGGCCTACCGCAGGGAACGCTTGGCGGAGACTAGTGGTTGGGGCGCGCGCCTTTCTTTACCTCTTGCAAAACATCACCTGCGGGCGGGAGTCGAACCTGCCTGCGTCGGCATGCCAGTCAGACACCATGCCCATTAGGCCAGGCAACCGAAAATCCGAGGTCAATCAATTTTCGAGTCAAAACATGACCATGATAACGGTTGGGGCGCGCGCCTTTCTCTACCTCTTGCAAAACATCACCTGCGGGCGGGAGTCGAACCTGCCTGCGTCGGCATGCCAGTCAGACACCATGCCCATTAGGCCAGGGCGGCCTACCGCAGGGAACGCTTGGCGGAGACTAGTGGTTGGGGCGCGCGCCTTTCTTTACCTCTTGCAAAACATCACCTGCGGGCGGGAGTCGAACCTGCCTGCGTCGGCATGCCAGTCAGACACCATGCCCATTAGGCCAGGGCGGCCTACCGCAGGGAACGCTTGGCGGAGACTAGTGGTTGGGGCGCGCGCCTTTCTTTACCTCTTGCAAAACATCACCTGCGGGCGGGAGTCGAACCTGCCTGCGTCGGCATGCCAGTCAGACACCATGCCCATTAGGCCAGGCAACCGAAAATCCGAGGTCAATCAATTTTCGAGTCAAAACATGACCATGATAACGGTTGGGGCGCGCGCCTTTCTTTACCTCTTGCAAAACATCACCTGCGGGCGGGAGTCGAGCCTGCCTGCGTCGGCATGCCAGTCAGACACCATGCCCATTAGGCCAGGGCGGCCTACCGCAGGGAACGCTTGGCGGAGACTAGTGGTTGGGAGTCGAACCTGCCTGCGTCGGCATGCCAGTCAGACACCATGCCCATTAGGCCAGGCAACCGAAAATCCGAGGTCAATCAATTTTCGAGTCAAAACATGACCATGATAACGGTTGGGGCGCGCGCCTTTCTCTACCTCTTGCAAAACATCACCTGCGGGCGGGAGTCGAACCTGCCTGCGTCGGCATGCCAGTCAGACACCATGCCCATTAGGCCAGGGCGGCCTACCGCAGGGAACGCTTGGCGGAGACTAGTGGTTGGGGCGCGCGCCTTTCTTTACCTCTTGCAAAACATCACCTGCGGGCGGGAGTCGAACCTGCCTGCGTCGGCATGCCAGTCAGACACCATGCCCATTAGGCCAGGGCGGCCTACCGCAGGGAACGCTTGGCGGAGACTAGTGGTTGGGGCGCGCGCCTTTCTTTACCTCTTGCAAAACATCACCTGCGGGCGGGAGTCGAACCTGCCTGCGTCGGCATGCCAGTCAGACACCATGCCCATTAGGCCAGGCAACCGAAAATCCGAGGTCAATCAATTTTCGAGTCAAAACATGACCATGATAACGGTTGGGGCGCGCGCCTTTCTTTACCTCTTGCAAAACATCACCTGCGGGCGGGAGTCGAGCCTGCCTGCGTCGGCATGCCAGTCAGACACCATGCCCATTAGGCCAGGGCGGCCTACCGCAGGGAACGCTTGGCGGAGACTAGTGGTTGGGGCGCGCGCCTTTCTTTACCTCTTGCAAAACATCACCTGCGGGCGGGAGTCGAGCCTGCCTGCGTCGGCATGCCAGTCAGACACCATGCCCATTAGGCCAGGGCGGCCTACCGCAGGGAACGCTTGGCGGAGACTAGTGGTTGGGGCGCGCGCCTTTCTTTACCTCTTGCAAAACATCACCTGCGGGCGGGAGTCGAACCTGCCTGCGTCGGCATGCCAGTCAGACACCATGCCCATTAGGCCAGGGCGGCCTACCGCAGGGAACGCTTGGCGGAGACTAGTGGTTGGGGCGCGCGCCTTTCTTTACCTCTTGCAAAACATCACCTGCGGGCGGGAGTCGAACCTGCCTGCGTCGGCATGCCAGTCAGACACCATGCCCATTAGGCCAGGCAACCGAAAATCCGAGGTCAATCAATTTTCGAGTCAAAACATGACCATGATAACGGTTGGGGCGCTCGCCTTTCTCTACCTCTTGCAAAACATCACCTGCGGGCGGGAGTCGAACCTGCCTGCGTCGGCATGCCAGTCAGACACCATGCCCATTAGGCCAGGGCGGCCTACCGCAGGGAACGCTTGGCGGAGACTAGTGGTTGGGGCGCGCGCCTTTCTTTAACTCTTGCAAAACATCACCTGCGGGCGGGAGTCGAGCCTGCCTGCGTCGGCATGCCAGTCAGACACCATGCCCATTAGGCCAGGGCGGCCTACCGCAGGGAACGCTTGGCGGAGACTAGTGGTTGGGGCGCGCGCCTTTCTCTACCTCTTGCAAAACATCACCTGCGGGCGGGAGTCGAACCTGCCTGCGTCGGCATGCCAGTCAGACACCATGCCCACACCATGGTTGGGGCGCGCGCCTCTTGCAAAACATCACCTGCGGGCGGGAGTCGAACCTGCCTGCGTCGGCATGCCAGTCAGACACCATGCCCATTAGGCCAGGCAACCGAAAATCCGAGGTCAATCAATTTTCGAGTCAAAACATGACCATGATAACGGTTGGGGCGCGCGCCTTACTCTACCTCTTGCAAAACATCACCTGCGGGCGGGAGTCGAACCTGCCTGCGTCGGCATGCCAGTCAGACACCATGCCCATTAGGCCAGGGCGGGCATGGTGTCTGACTGGCATGCCCACGCAGGCAGTTTCGACTCCCGCCCGCAGGTGATGTTTTGCAAGAGGTAGAGAAAGGCGCGCGCCCCAACCACTAGTCCCCGTCAAGCGCTCCCTGCAGTAGGCCGCCCTGGCCCAATGGGCATGGTGTCTGACTGGCATGCCGACGCAGGCAGTTTCGACTCCCGCCCGCAGGTGATGTTTTGCAAGAGGTAGAGAAAGGCGCGCGCCCCAACCACTAGTCTCTCGCCTAAGCCCATTAGGCCAGGGCGGCCTACCGCAGGGAACGCTTGGCGGAGACTAGTGGTTGGGGCGCGCGCCTTTCTCTACCTCTTGCAAAACATCACCTGCGGGCGGGAGTCGAACCTGCCTGCGTCGGCATGCCAGTCAGACACCATGCCCACACCATGGTTGGGGCGCGCGCCTCTTGCAAAACATCACCTGCGGGCGGGAGTCGAACCTGCCTGCGTCGGCATGCCAGTCAGACACCATGCCCATTAGGCCAGGCAACCGAAAATCCGAGGTCAATCAATTTTCGAGTCAAAACATGACCATGATAACGGTTGGGGCGCGCGCCTTACTCTACCTCTTGCAAAACATCACCTGCGGGCGGGAGTCGAACCTGCCTGCGTCGGCATGCCAGTCAGACACCATGCCCATTAGGCCAGGGCGGCCTACCGCAGGGAACGCTTGACGGAGACTAGTGGTTGGGGCGCGCGCCTCTCTCTGCCTCTTGCAAAACATCACCTGCGGGCGGGAGTCGAACCTGCCGGCGTCGGCATGCCAGTCAGACACCATGCCCATTATACACGCTCTGCCTCTTGCAAAACATCACCTGCGGGCGCGAGTCGAACCTGCCTGCGTCGGCATGCCAGTCAGACACCATGCCCATTAGGCCAGGCAACCGAAAATCCGAGGTCAATCAATTTTCGAGTCAAAACATGACCATGATAACGGTTGGGGCGCGCGCCTTTCTCTACCTCTTGCAAAACATCACCTGCGGGCGGGAGTCGAACCTGCCTGCGTCGGCATGCCAGTCAGACACCATGCCCATTCAATGCTCATTTTGCGATATTGAAGGCTGTTTTCGACCCTTAAGAACGACCGTAGCTTCTCAGCGGTAAAATTTCATCTAAAAATGATCAGCTCGACGAGAGCTACAAAATGACCACAAATTCGAGGGAGTTGCGACTACTTTTTTCTCACGCCCCTGTTATTGCTCCAATTTTCTCAAAACATGGTCTAATGGATTTTTTTTCAAATAAATACGATCCTACGTGAAATTTCATGCTCTACAATATGGCAATATCCACAATCTGTGAAAGAAATGTTCATTTTAATTTTCGTCATTTGCAAAGCATCGCCTGCGGGCGGGAGTCGAACCTGCCTGCGTCGGCATGCCGGTCAGACACCATGCCCATTAGGCCAGGGCGGCCTACCGCAGGGAACGCTTGGCGGAGACTAGTGGTTGGGGCGCGCGCCTTTCTTTACCTCTTGCAAAACATCGCCTGCGGGCGGGAGTCGAACCTGCCTGCGTCGGCATGCCGGTCAGACACCATGCCCATTAGGCCAGGGCGGCCTACCGCAGGGAACGCTTGGCGGAGACTAGTGGTTGGGGCGCGCGCCTTTCTTTACCTCTTGCAAAACATCACCTGCGGGCGGGAGTCGAACCTGCCTGCGTCGGCATGCCAGTCAGACACCATGCCCATTAGGCCAGGGCGGCCTACCGCAGGGAACGCTTGGCGGAGACTAGTGGTTGGGGCGCGCGCCTTTCTTTACCTCTTGCAAAACATCACCTGCGGGCGGGAGTCGAACCTGCCTGCGTCGGCATGCCAGTCAGACACCATGCCCATTAGGCCAGGGCGGCCTACCGCAGGGAACGCTTGGCGGAGACTAGTGGTTGGGGCGCGCGCCTTTCTTTACCTCTTGCAAAACATCACCTGCGGGCGGGAGTCGAACCTGCCTGCGTCGGCATGCCAGTCAGACACCATGCCCATTAGGCCAGGCAACCGAAAATCCGAGGTCAATCAATTTTCGAGTCAAAACATGACCATGATAACGGTTGGGGCGCGCGCCTTTCTCTACCTCTTGCAAAACATCACCTGCGGGCGGGAGTCGAAGACACCATGCCCATTAGGCCAGGGCGGCCTACCGCAGGGAACGCTTGGCGGAGACTAGTGGTTGGGGCGCGCGCCTTTCTTTACCTCTTGCAAAACATCACCTGCGGGCGGGAGTCGAGCCTGCCTGCGTCGGCATGCCAGTCAGACACCATGCCCATTAGGCCAGGGCGGCCTACCGCAGGGAACGCTTGGCGGAGACTAGTGGTTGGGGCGCGCGCCTTTCTTTACCTCTTGCAAAACATCACCTGCGGGCGGGAGTCGAACCTGCCTGCGTCGGCATGCCAGTCAGACACCATGCCCATTAGGCCAGGCAACCGAAAATCCGAGGTCAATCAATTTTCGAGTCAAAACATGACCATGATAACGGTTGGGGCGCGCGCCTTTCTCTACCTCTTGCAAAACATCACCTGCGGGCGGGAGTCGAAGACACCATGCCCATTAGGCCAGGGCGGCCTACCGCAGGGAACGCTTGGCGGAGACTAGTGGTTGGGGCGCGCGCCTTTCTTTACCTCTTGCAAAACATCACCTGCGGGCGGGAGTCGAGCCTGCCTGCGTCGGCATGCCAGTCAGACACCATGCCCATTAGGCCAGGGCGGCCTACCGCAGGGAACGCTTGGCGGAGACTAGTGGTTGGGGCGCGCGCCTTTCTTTACCTCTTGCAAAACATCACCTGCGGGCGGGAGTCGAACCTGCCTGCGTCGGCATGCCAGTCAGACACCATGCCCATTAGGCCAGGGCGGCCTACCGCAGGGAACGCTTGGCGGAGACTAGTGGTTGGGGCGCGCGCCTTTCTTTACCTCTTGCAAAACATCACCTGCGGGCGGGAGTCGAACCTGCCTGCGTCGGCATGCCAGTCAGACACCATGCCCATTAGGCCAGGCAACCGAAAATCCGAGGTCAATCAATTTTCGAGTCAAAACATGACCATGATAACGGTTGGGGCGCGCGCCTTTCTCTACCTCTTGCAAAACATCACCTGCGGGCGGGAGTCGAACCTGCCTGCGTCGGCATGCCAGTCAGACACCATGCCCATTAGGCCAGGGCGGCCTACCGCAGGGAACGCTTGGCGGAGACTAGTGGTTGGGGCGCGCGCCTTTCTTTACCTCTTGCAAAACATCACCTGCGGGCGGGAGTCGAACCTGCCTGCGTCGGCATGCCAGTCAGACACCATGCCCATTAGGCCAGGGCGGCCTACCGCAGGGAACGCTTGGCGGAGACTAGTGGTTGGGGCGCGCGCCTTTCTTTACCTCTTGCAAAACATCACCTGCGGGCGGGAGTCGAACCTGCCTGCGTCGGCATGCCAGTCAGACACCATGCCCATTAGGCCAGGCAACCGAAAATCCGAGGTCAATCAATTTTCGAGTCAAAACATGACCATGATAACGGTTGGGGCGCGCGCCTTTCTCTACCTCTTGCAAAACATCACCTGCGGGCGGGAGTCGAACCTGCCTGCGTCGGCATGCCAGTCAGACACCATGCCCATTAGGCCAGGGCGGCCTACCGCAGGGAACGCTTGGCGGAGACTAGTGGTTGGGGCGCGCGCCTTTCTTTACCTCTTGCAAAAATACACCTGCGGGCGGGAGTCGAGCCTGCCTGCGTCGGCATGCCAGTCAGACACCATGCCCATTAGGCCAGGGCGGCCTACCGCAGGGAACGCTTGGCGGAGACTAGTGGTTGGGGCGCGCGCCTTTCTTTACCTCTTGCAAAACATCACCTGCGGGCGGGAGTCGAGCCTGCCTGCGTCGGCATGCCAGTCAGACACCATGCCCATTAGGCCAGGGCGGCCTACCGCAGGGAACGCTTGGCGGAGACTAGTGGTTGGGGCGCGCGCCTTTCTTTACCTCTTGCAAAACATCACCTGCGGGCGGGAGTCGAACCTGCCTGCGTCGGCATGCCAGTCAGACACCATGCCCATTAGGCCAGGCAACCGAAAATCCGAGGTCAATCAATTTTCGAGTCAAAACATGACCATGATAACGGTTGGGGCGCGCGCCTTTCTCTACCTCTTGCAAAACATCACCTGCGGGCGGGAGTCGAACCTGCCTGCGTCGGCATGCCAGTCAGACACCATGCCCATTAGGCCAGGGCGGCCTACCGCAGGGAACGCTTGGCGGAGACTAGTGGTTGGGGCGCGCGCCTTTCTTTACCTCTTGCAAAACATCACCTGCGGGCGGGAGTCGAACCTGCCTGCGTCGGCATGCCAGTCAGACACCATGCCCATTAGGCCAGGGCGGCCTACCGCAGGGAACGCTTGGCGGAGACTAGTGGTTGGGGCGCGCGCCTTTCTTTACCTCTTGCAAAACATCACCTGCGGGCGGGAGTCGAACCTGCCTGCGTCGGCATGCCAGTCAGACACCATGCCCATTAGGCCAGGCAACCGAAAATCCGAGGTCAATCAATTTTCGAGTCAAAACATGACCATGATAACGGTTGGGGCGCGCGCCTTTCTCTACCTCTTGCAAAACATCACCTGCGGGCGGGAGTCGAACCTGCCTGCGTCGGCATGCCAGTCAGACACCATGCCCATTAGGCCAGGGCGGCCTACCGCAGGGAACGCTTGGCGGAGACTAGTGGTTGGGGCGCGCGCCTTTCTTTACCTCTTGCAAAACATCACCTGCGGGCGGGAGTCGAGCCTGCCTGCGTCGGCATGCCAGTCAGACACCATGCCCATTAGGCCAGGGCGGCCTACCGCAGGGAACGCTTGGCGGAGACTAGTGGTTGGGGCGCGCGCCTTTCTTTACCTCTTGCAAAACATCACCTGCGGGCGGGAGTCGAACCTGCCTGCGTCGGCATGCCAGTCAGACACCATGCCCATTAGGCCAGGCAACCGAAAATCCGAGGTCAATCAATTTTCGAGTCAAAACATGACCATGATAACGGTTGGGGCGCGCGCCTTTCTCTACCTCTTGCAAAACATCACCTGCGGGCGGGAGTCGAACCTGCCTGCGTCGGCATGCCAGTCAGACACCATGCCCACACCATGGTTGGGGCGCGCGCCTCTTGCAAAACATCACCTGCGGGCGGGAGTCGAACCTGCCTGCGTCGGCATGCCAGTCAGACACCATGCCCATTAGGCCAGGCAACCGAAAATCCGAGGTCAATCAATTTTCGAGTCAAAACATGACCATGATAACGGTTGGGGCGCGCGCCTTTCTCTACCTCTTGCAAAACATCACCTGCGGGCGGGAGTCGAATCTGCCTGCGTCGGCATGCCAGTCAGACACCATGCCCATTACTCTCTATAATATGAGTACTATATTGAAGGGGATTTAAACATTTTTTTTCGATGCTCATCTTTTGGTCGATATACCCAAAAAAAATATGACTAGGGGTATATGCAACATTCTGGGTTCACAAGTGAGTGGCGAGCGGTTGAGTCGCGATTTTCGCTTTCCGACTCCGGTTCCGAATCTAGTCTCCCTCTCCCAGCCGCGTTGGCCCGCGGGAGTTGTACGCCATCCCCTGATGAGTCGCCACCTCTACATCGGCACCATCAAAGCCAGGACGCTCGCCCCCAAGGACAAGCAGACCGAGATGGAGCTAGCCCTCGAGAAGATCAAGTGGGACGTGATAGCTGTGCAGGAAGCGAGGATTGTGGGTTTAGGCTCGTTCAATCTTACATCCTCAGGCACTATCATGTTCCACTCGGGGCATGGTGTCTGACTGGCATGCCGACGCAGGCAGGTTCGACTCCCGCCCGCAGGTGATGTTTTGCAAGAGGTAGAGAAAGGCACGCGCCTCAACCACTAGTCTCCGTCAAGGCTGACCTACTGAAGTTGAATTTGCATAAGTGGCCCGTGCATGACTCGGTAGCGAGTGAGAGTTGGATCGTTGTTGAAGACTATCCTCGATGAGGAATTGCAATAGTAATGACCAGTCGAGACCGATCCCTCCTCAATTCGCACGCTCTCTCGTTATTCAGACCGGCTAGAGAGTGTTTGAATTCACGAGAGGACATGAAAGGACGAAATTACATGTTGCAAAACAATTGTGCAGTGCAGTATACAATATGACAACGAGGAATGGGCATGGTGTCCGACTGGCATGCCGACGCAGGCAGGTTCGACTCCCGCCCGCAGGTGATGTTTTGCAAGAGGTAGAGAAAGGCGCGCGCCCCAACCACTAGTCTCCGTCAAGCGCTCCCTGCGGTAGGCCGCCCCGGCCTAATGGGCATGGTGTCTGACTGGCATGCCGACGTAGGCAGGTTCGACCCCCGCCCGCAGGTGATGTTTTGCAAGAAGTAGAGAAAGGCGCGCGCCGGGCATGCGGGGGTCGAACCTGCCTACGTCAGCATGCCATTCGGACACCATGCCCATTAGGCCAGGGCGGCCTACCGCAGGGAACGCTTGACGGAGACTGGTGGTTGGGGCGCGCGCCTTTCTCTACCTCTTGCAAAACATCACCTGCGGGCGGGAGTCGAACCTGCCTGCGTCGGCATGCCAGTCAGACACCATGCCCATTACTCTCTATAATATGAGTACTATATTGAAGGGGATTTAAACATTTTTTTTCGATGCTCATCTTTTGGTCGATATACCCAAAAAAAATATGACTAGGGGTATATGCAACATTCTGGGTTCACAAGTGAGTGGCGAGCGGTTGAGTCGCGATTTTCGCTTTCCGACTCCGGTTCCGAATCTAGTCTCCCTCTCCCAGCCGCGTTGGCCCGCGGGAGTTGTACGCCATCCCCTGATGAGTCGCCACCTCTACATCGGCACCATCAAAGCCAGGACGCTCGCCCCCAAGGACAAGCAGACCGAGATGGAGCTAGCCCTCGAGAAGATCAAGTGGGACGTGATAGCTGTGCAGGAAGCGAGGATTGTGGGTTTAGGCTCGTTCAATCTTACATCCTCAGGCACTATCATGTTCCACTCGGGCGGTTCCACTGCGTCCCATGGCGTGGCATTCCTGATTCGACCGCACCTCGCGCGTGAAGCCGTGTTCAATGGCCTCTCCCCTCGACTGGCAACTCTCCATCTACCCAATGAGCGCCTCTTCCTGGTCTGCGCCTACGCTCCCACATCGTCGTATGATGACACAGAGTACGATGACTTCATGGACCAGGTTGAGTCTGCTCTGCGGAAAGCCCCAAGAGGCCACATGCCAGTGTTAGTAGGGGACTTCAACTGTCGAGTCGCGAGGGAGCCTGGCAATGAAAGATTTGTCGGTGACTTCGCTTCTCCCACCCCGAACTCACGCGGCGGACTTTCACGGAAGCCTGTATGAGGAACAACCTGCGCATCTGGAACACGTTCCCCAAGAGGCGAAAAGGCCGGATCTGGACTTGGCGGTCAAACAACGGCTTCACTTTCCATCAACTCGATTTCGTTGCAGCGCCTATCACGGCGAGAGTAGTCGAGTGTGGAGTCGTCGGTCGTTTCGAATTCAATTCCGACCACCGCCTTGTCCGGATGCGCGTCTCTCTTCCCGACCAGGTGAAGCACAAAAGATGCAGGGAGAGGTTTGATCTCGACCGGGCCTCTTTTACTGCCAACGCGAATCTCCTCGCGTCAGTGCCTCTCACCCGACCCACCTCTGCTGACGAAGCCTACGATACCATCCGGGCATTCACTGAGACCGCGGAAAGTGACTGTTGGAGAGTGCGCAAGTTCCCGGCCTGGATCTCCCCTGAAACGCGAAACCTCCTAGCCACGCGACATCGAATGCAGTCCCTCCCCACGAGAAACGTCGCCTACTCGATCACGTGCAAAGCAGCCCGACTAAGCCTCGTCAACGACATCAGAAGGCGCAAGGAAGCGCAAGCCCGACACGCAGCGACTATGGGAAGGAGTATTGTGAAAGTGATGCTGAATCTCCAATCTTCAAAGAAGCGACTCCTCGTCCCCGATGCCACTGGAGCATTCTCCCAAGGTGCAACTACGGCAGCCGTCAAGCGCTTCTTCGAGGATCTCTACACACCTGGAGTACAGCTTCCCCTCGCAGTCCCTTCAATCCCGACCGACCCGCTGGCTCCCTTCCTTCCAGATGAGACCCGGCATGCCATGTCCCTCTTGAAATGCGGCCACTCCCCTGGATCGGATGGAATCCTACCCGAGATGCTCTACCATGCCCGAGAACACCTAGCCCCCGTCATCGCTGATCTTCTCAATCGCCTAGTAGCTGGAGATCAAGTTCCCGATCACCTAGCTGAAGCAGTAGTCTCCCTACTTTACAAGAAAGGCGATCCCAACAATATCGGAAACTTTCGACCCATATCCCTCCTTACCGTAACTCTGAAGATCATCACACGGTGTATTCTGAAAAGATTCGAGGTGATGCTTGAAGAGGCTGAGTCGCCCACCCAGACCGGTTTCCGGCGAGGGCACAGCACCCTAGACAATCTGCACGCCATCAAGCAGATCGCAGAAAGGACCACAGAGTACGGTATTCCCATCTACTTGGCGCTTGTCGACTTCAAGAAGGCCTTCGATTGTGTGGAGTGGAGTTCAGTATGACAATCCCTCTGTACAGCTGGATGCCATCCGACCCTCGTCCATCTTCTCTGTCGCATATACGAATCTTCTTCCACCCTCATCCGAGTCAACGAATATCTCGTTCCAGTCCAAGTTCGAAGAGGAGTCCGCCAAGGAGACACTCTGTCTCCTAGCCTCTTCAACGCGGTTCTTCGTGCGGCAATGGATGATATCGACTGGGGAAGCAACGGGATTAGGATAGACGGGGGGAACCTAAGACATCTGGAGTACGCCGATGACTTGGCTCTCATCGCGAAATCTCGACCGGAATTGGAGCGGATGCTAAAGAAGTTAATGGTAGCCTGCAGTCTAATTGGTCTCGAAGTCAATGCCACAAAGACCAATCTCATTACTTCCTGCACGACAACCCGAGCCCCCATCATCATCGGGAACCTGAAGTTTGTTTCGTCGACTCAGCCACTTATCTCGGAGGAAGAATCTCTCTCCCCCTCGATCACACTGACGAAATTGAGCATCGGATCAGACTCGGCTGGTACGCATGGAGAAAGCTTTCCAATCTCCTCTCATCCCGCCTACTTCCTATGAAGACCAGGAGAAGACTCTTTGAGAGCTGCATCACATCTACCGTACTCTATGGATGCGAAGTTTGGGCATTACGATCGAGTGAGAAGGAGAGACTAAGTGTGACCCAAAGGAAGATGGAGAGAAAAATGGTCGGAGTTTCGCTGAGGGATCGATGGAGAAACGAGCGCGTAAGAGAGATCATCAAGCTACGAGACTGGGTTCATGAAGGATTGATGCGCAAAGCTCGCTGGGCGCTCAAAGTGCGGGACATGGACACGGGTGGCGCGACTACGGTATGGACGCCTTATGGAAGAAACCGCCCCCGGGAAATCCTCGCGTACGCTGGAGAGATGATTTGAAGCGAGCTATTGGCCCCAACTGGTGGAATGCAACCCTTGTGGAATTCCGGCCCATCCTCATCTGAGCATTTAATGCCTGACTTGATAAATTGATTGATTGATTGATTGTATGCAACATATCCATACTAACATTGGACCAAATTGCTTTGGTTATTTTTTCTGATTTTTGAGTTTTCAAATTTCGACAACCCGGCATTTTTATGTTTCAATGATCTGGAACATATGGTGGCCCGTTTGGTGATGAGGACCCATGGGGGTATCCAGGGAAAAAGTTTGGGCCTGATCGGTGATGTCGATGTCCGGCCCTAACCGCCCAACCCTCGAAAATAACAGAGACGGTCTCTTAACAGGCAGACTTGCGAGAACGCTCCCTACTGCTACTCGTTCACGGCTGCAGAATATGAGGAACGAGGCTGTGATCATCAGCCGAGTGTGTGCGAAAAGCAAGAAATGGTATGCTCTAACTATTTTTATACTTAAAAAAAAACTATTTTCTCGAGTATTCCTTAATATCACCGTAGTAGTCATCGATAGGGTCTATTATTTTAATCAGAGCTTGCAACGATAACGGCTACTTTCGTCGCCTCGAGATGTTCTCTATTTTTTCTAAATTTTTAGTTCAGTGTTCTCTCAGGCTTGATCTTCTTATTTCATCTCCTTCCCTGGTCAGCTTAGAAAGACATCGTCAACTATTTCAGACAGGATGCGCTCACAACGTCTCGCATCGTGAGCGCAACGGGACGTGGTGTTGCTGTGCCGGCGACCTGTGCGACCCGGCTGCAAACGCTACCGACAACGCGTCTGCGACCGCTCCGACACCCTTCCTCCTCCTCCTTACAGCAACGTTGGTTGCGCTGTGCTGATTTGCTGATGTGCCTTCATATCGATTACTTTTAAAAAAAAAAAATTATTAATAATAAATGCACGAATAATGATAAAGATTCGCTACAGCGGACCAGTTATCCTCGAGCAGTTGTAAGTCGTACCTCTCTTACGGTTCACTAAATCGATATAGTAAAGGACACCGAGTCTATACGTGCGCTAGCTTGAAGCTATGGTTGAAGCACTCTCAAGGGGCTCTACTATAGAAGACCAGATTCGTTCTAACAAGAGAATCATTTTGCTAACAAGAGAATCATCTCCTTGTAACACATGACGTAAAAATAGCGAGAAATAATGGCAGTCTATAGATTTTTAGAATCATGCTAGGTTTAGATAATCATGTCTGGTTAACTCTAAAATATAATGAATCTGCTCTTCTATAGTACAGTCCTCTCAAGACATCGACCCCTCTTTCTGTGTGTATGTGCACTGCAATTGTGTCGACCATATAGGTCGTTTATTCAATGTCAAATACGCGGGTCAGATCAGAGGGCTGCAGCCACGACTGCTGCTGCGAGCAAGAGCGCGGTCGGACCGGTAGCCGAGGTGGTCGGGGCCAGAGCCAGGGTTACTTGAGCCAGGGCTCGGGTCGTCGGAGCCAGGGTCGTCGCAGCAGCTGCCGTGGGGTCGCACAGGTTGTCGGCGTAGCAGCACATCGTGCCGTTGCCGCCGCCCCACGGCGCGCCGTTATCCATCACGTTGCTCACGTCGGCCCCGATCGCAAACTGGATACCGTAATACAATACAAAACACCCGGCTTTTATTGGGCCCAGCACCTTGGGTTTTCGAGGAGAGGTATTGGCGTATTGCTTGGACAACACTACCGACTATCGTATCCAGTTTGAACGAAACGTGAACTGAGTCTACAGTAATTCCTCACCGCGGTGCAGCGTTGGGCGACGCCGGTCGGCGTGTTGTCGCAGTCAGTCGCGTACTTGCCGTGGTTGGGTTCTTGGAAGTGGTAGCAGAACTGGGCGTCCGTGCAGTTCTTCGGACTCTGAACATGAGACATTAAAGGTGTGCAGTAGTAATGATTAAGCCCCCCCCCTGGCTCCTCCCTCCCTCTCTCAAGTGGCGAGCGAATCAAATGGTGACTGGAGCGAGCCCAGCCTTTTTCTGCCTATTTGTCAGAGAGAGAGAGGGCATCCTTAGTGCGCTGAGTGCTTACCGACGCATGGTTGCCTGTCATCTGCTTGTTGCAC
The DNA here is from genome assembly GCA_036245825.1 of Pristionchus entomophagus. Classification (NCBI taxonomy): domain Eukaryota; kingdom Metazoa; phylum Nematoda; class Chromadorea; order Rhabditida; family Neodiplogasteridae; genus Pristionchus; species Pristionchus entomophagus. Next base: position 444,380 of record BTSX01000006.1, read on the forward strand.
ATGAGAGCGGCCGAGAGCGGGATGAGGGAGAGGACGAGGAGGAGCACGGGAAGAGATCGCATTCCTGAGAGGATACGGTAGTCATCGATCGACATGGTCCGGTAGATCATATCGGGGTACGGTACCTGGTTACTGTAGGGCACGGCGTTAGGTGTCCAAGAGCGGACCGCGATAGTCGACCGACTGATCCGGACGAGAAAGAGTCGAATGAATGAAATGGAGAAGGGAGAGCGTCACGACGTCTCCATTGTCTCTCATTATCTAGTCGGAATTAGAGTTGATTGATTCGTTTTTCAATTGGTTTTTGTCTGATTCTAATGGAATCGCAATCTTCTATTGACCACGTCCGCCCTGTTAGCTCACTACAGTTTCCATTCAATATAGGTACCGTAATCTCTCCCCGTTACCGTATATCTTATGTTGCATCTTCTATATTTTCCTTCTCTTCCTATTCTGCTTATGAATCCTTTACTACTCATTGTGCTGTGAACTAGTGTTAGATCAAAGTCACCAAGGTTCGAAAAAATTATTAAATCGAATTTATTTATAGCACAACAAAAGGTTTGAATTAAAACAACTGAGTTAACATACAATTAACAATGGAAGTTTATCTTCTTAGCTGGACAGAAGGGAGAATGTGGTCAATGGGGGGTTGGGGGTAGATCAATAATGGAATAGTTATTTTCCAAAACCAGCTTGTCTTCTATTAGCGGGGGGCATTGAGGGATTGATTAGCTTGTAAGGGCAGGAGAAAGGTCTCAATAGGGGACGGAATCGAAAAAAATAATTAGGGAGTGGTTAGCGAGTAAGAACAATGTATCTTATACTATTAGATATGCAAAAAAAAGAAGGAGAACGGAGGATGGATGTGAAATAGAAAACCGGTGAAATATTTGTCGATACTCGATTATGTGTTGGGTTATTTGTGAGAGGGAGACAACGCATCAAGCACAAATCACCAATGGATAGAAGAACAACGCATTCAAATTCATTGGGGAAACAGTGAACAATGATGATATCGATGGATCAATTATTCGAGCTTCTTAAAGGACCGTTGAAGGCGAAGACTCTCACAGCGGAAAACGTTTGCAAGAACGCAAACTACGGTATCGAGAAAGCGCGCGACCACGCGCGCCAATTTGCCGACTGCAAACTCCGGCTCTGCCATGTTTCGGGCATGCCGGTCGGCTTGCGTTATTTCAAGCGCTATTTATTTATTTACGTTATTATATCAGTTATTGTTATTCTATTATGATTCTGAACTACATGCTCCATGCGTAGAACCGTTTTGATAGTTATATTGACCGGATAAGCGTGAGAAGAGAGCGTTTTCGCGGCGTTTGTCAATGTTCTTTAAATATCTCTTAGTTTCTGGTGTTGATAGAGCCTTTTAACTCGTATTTAAACTGATTATTAATGTATTAGTGTGAAAACATGCGAAAGGATCTCCGTTTGAGCTAAACTTATGGTTTAAAACGCTCTCGTTTCTTGTAAGTCTTCTTTGCATGCTCGCACCTTGTTGTTGCGTTATTTCTCTTTGGTTCTCATTCACTTGTGCGCGTCGCCTTTTCTTTCATAAGGTCAGTGTTGCTGTTTTCCGCAAATTTCGTCAACGTTTTATCGAGAAAACAACAAATGTATTCTTGAGAACACACAATAGTATTGTAATAACGCTTTTTCACTTCAATAACAATGAAATCTAATTTCGTAGTCTAATCATATCGTGTTCCCTCGTTCACTCTCCTTCATTCCTCGTCCTCCTCCTCGTCCTCACTGGTTTCTTCTTCAATATCGACCACTTCCAGGGCCCGACCGCTCTCGTCAATGAAAGCGTCAATCCTCTCGACGGGAGTGAGAGGCGGTGGGGTGAGGGCGTCATCCTCCCCCTCCTCGTCACTCGACCACTCCTCCTCGAGGTTCGGGTCGGATGGAACGAGAGGACGGGTGAGTCGATCGATTTCTCTCTTCAAAATATAAATTGAAAATCGCAAAACTGCCTGGTCCCTACCCTCTTCTGGGCGAGAGCGGCCTTTCTCTTCCTCTCAGTGGTGTCCGGGGTCTCGACCATTCTCGCTCGCACCTAGATTAGTAGGAGTATTGAAGAAATGGTGGGATAATTTCAAAAACGACTATTTTTGTACCTGGTAGATCAGTCTCTTGATATCCTCTCTCCAGGGGTGACTCATTGATTTCCGTACTTTTCGCCAAACCACGCGCTTACTTGTCGGGTTGTTGTAGGACTTCTTTCCCACATGCAAATATTCTCATTATAGCGGGTTATTTGAGTAATTTGGTTATACCACCGGTCTTGTCCCATCCGCAATTGTGTGCTTCAGGTAATTCCAGTGAATCATGGTGAGCTGAGTGCGCATCTCATGACCAGGGCTGTAATTTATTATATTAATTTTCTCTTGAGAGAATGCTCACCGAGTGAAATACAAGTCTTTGCTAGCGTAACGCCATGCTAGGGCATTGATCGATTCACAGGTGGATGTCTGTAGTCTCCACGATACACTTTTGATGTCCTCTATGTTTTTATCAGTGAACACCTTAATTGAGAAATCAGTGCGAATTTTGAAAACCGTGTAACCTCGGACACGAGACGATTGTAGATCCGTCCACCGATTCCTCCTGGGATGAAAATCCAATTGACAGTGGGAGCTGAGTGGGAACACGACTTGAGATGCTTGAAGGACGGGTCCTGTAAGATAGGAACAGTTGGGTTTGTTAGTGATGACGTGATCTACCTTATCAAACGTGTGTTGTCCCGTCATGCAGAGAAGAATGGCACGGAACTTTTCCGAAGCCAATTCCCCGTTTCCCTGGGCAGTGATAACCGCGTCATAGCATCTATTGATGATGACCCGAATCCAAAATCGCACAGGGATCATGTAGTTCGGCTTCGAGATCTAGAAGAGCAGTGTCTGTTTCGATTTCTTATTCTGATCTACTTACTGTCAGTAGTGTAAGCGTGATGTTTCGAAAGAAATGCCAGGGATCGAAGAAGTGATCGATCCCTGCGAATTTCAATCTCATCATCTTAGTGACACCCGGGTGACGGTCTGTGACGAGACTCGCAATTCCTTCGATTCCCCCTATCATCAGCGATAGTTCCCTTAATCCTTGCTCTAGAGCCGCAGCCTGCATTTTTACCACGTATTTAAAGAGGAATCAGTGAAGCACAAAACCTCCATTGTCCCGCTACTCCCTGTGTCCGACTGGTGCTTGATGACGTAGTGAAGAACTTCATTATTATTCTCAGCATCAAGGAAGAAGTAGCGACAATATTTTCCCGAGTAGCCTCTACTGTCGAAAGAGCCATCTCCCGCGATATGCAATTTGCCGCCCTGCGTTCCACCCATTTTTCACCATTGTATTTCTAACTAGCTAACCTTCTCGATTAGCTCTCTCAGTGCATCGATCACTTTCCCTTGCATCTTCCAGAATGTCTCAGCGATGGAGGGAGAAACGTATAGCTTCTTGATGCGATGGAAGGTATTGTTAGAGAGAGGGGAGATTCCAACCAATGAGCAGATTTGGTGCAATTTCTGAAACATAGATCATACTAGTGATCCCGCACAATTTTTTTTCACTAGGTAAATACATCTGGATCATCTTTGATCTTTAGTCCACTCATACATATAATTGGCAATTGATCTCACCGTCCCTCCAATCGATGTAATTACAGCTCCATACGTAATATCCACATTGATCTTGGGCAATCTCTCCATGTTTGAGCACTTAGAGGTGTTGAGAACCTTGCTGTTGCCCCAAGTGAACTTGTGTGGGCATGAGTTGCACTCCCCCGTGCACGTAACTGCCATGCCTTCCATGCGGAAAGACAGGTGGTTCTCACCAGTACGACAGTTAGTACACTTGCGGAGGAGTGACAGCAAGGACTCCTTAGACACAACTAAGTACTCGAATGAAGGGAGATTGCGAGTGGTAGGGGCAGGAGGTGTCCATGTGGGGTCCTGCTTGAAGTCCCGTCTCTGAACGAGATAGTAATTTACCTAGTTTCTTTGAGTTTCATTCGTATTTTGAGATCCATTGAAAAGTGATGAATAATACCTCCTCTTTCTTGCAGTAACACGTGCAGCACGGCGGCGGCTTGCGGAGGAGAAGAGGAAGAGGACGAGTGGAGGAAGGAGTGAAGAGGGTGGGAGGAGGAGAAGAGGGACCCGGAGAGAGGGCGAGGGACACGGTAGGATAGGTTACGGTAGTTCTCAGAAAACAATTTTAGTAATGTTTGTAAAGTAGATATATATTAGACTCGAGTCGAGATCTGCTCTCTTTAATTCGCGCGCTCTCTCGTTTCTCTGACCGACGAGATTGTATGCTAACTGAGTAGAGCGGATCTCGATTTGCATTCACTTGCACAGTTTCATAGAGTTTGTAAAGTTCTTGTAAACTCATATAAAGTTATGTTATCCTAAACCAATTGTATGATACTCACGTCATAGAAGGGAATAGCAGTCTTGCTCAGAATCTTGGTGTACGAAGAGGGATACGTGTAATCCGATGGCTTGAAATGAATGGAACACAACATCGGAGGGTTTGCTGCTTCCACTCGTGTTCTCAGTTCGGCCTTCTGTTCCTCAGTGTCACTAAGAGCACTGAGCCACAATTCTCGCTTCTCGTTCACTCTAGTGAATCCATGCATCAAGTGCTGCCATGTTCGCTTTTTACACACAACACATGGCCGTTCCATCCTGGAATATCGGGTTACGGTATAATACGGTGTGAAACGATGTCAGTCAGGTAGGTCAATCATGAAGGTAACATCGTTTGATAGGAAAACGGCACGTTTATGTGTCACAACGTCTTTATTCATTACTAATCGAATATATCACTAGGTTTGAATCCCGTGTAAGTGTTGCTCGGCCACTTGTTGCGGACAGTTTCGATGACACAAGCGGGTAGTCTGATACGAATGCCTTTTCCGAGTGGACCCATCAGTGTAGCCACGATGACTCGGTAGCACGCGTAGCGCTTCGCTCTGTAAAAAGCAGGGATACACAAACGAGAAAACAGTGTGAATGTGTGAATTATAGAACGGTATACTCGGGACAGTGTCCCCAGTATAAAGCATAGTGTGTTTTCAGAGATACCGGTGATTCTTTGGTACTGTCATATTGATTAGGGACACTGTATCTTGGTAACAAATAAGAGAAAATTGGGGGTGGGGGGATTAGCTTCACGATTAGAGAAATGAAGACTCACCGGTTTTGATCCGTATCCTCGAATCCTTTCTGATAGCTGTGAAGAGCGACTGCGGCTTCGATTACCTGAAAGATCAAAAAAGATCAGCCACTCATATTGATTAAATATAGACTCACATTATCCGTTAGAAGGAATTCCGTGAAAAGAGCATTCTGGCTGATGCATGGAGTCGAGGGATCCTTCAACTTAGCATCCAATCCACTCCTCAGAAGCTGTCCTTTCTTTCTGAGTGGATACTGAAATAGGAATTGGCAGCAGTAGTCTTGCTGCTCCTCTTTATCTCTGGATGGACAGAGAGTGCAAGAGCATGCTGACGTTTCCTCCAGATCCACTCGTTGAGAGAAAAGCTGCTGATCTTTCGCATCCGTGTTTTGCATCGTGTCCAAGTATGTCTTGGCCACTGCGGGGTTCGGAAGATGATCCATCGTGAAAATAGGTAAAGATCAAAGTTCAGCAAGGTAAGAGCAAAAAACGGTGAGCAAATTGATAAAGAACCAATGAAATAGTAAATGAAACAAATGATGAGTGTAAACTCCGCCTTCGCCATGCGAAACGCGTAGTGCCCGTAGGCATTGTGCGCGGATCGAGTCTACAGTGAGCGAAATAGAGAGAAAATGTATCTCAAAGGCCGTGGATATCGAACCAGATGAGCTATATGCATGAAACTTCACATACATGGAGATCACCTCTTGTAGCTTCTATCTCCGTTTTCACATCTCCGTAACATTTTACATAATTGCATTGTAATGACGTAATAATTGATCTACCCCCGTTTTGTCTCGCGTATCGAGAGTCATTTTTGAACTCGCTGACAATAGGATCCATTTTATTGCTTTCTAGACACCCTCTAGACGTAGCGAAAATTCAGGCAAAAAATTTGCCACCAATTGGCATCGAACTTGTGTCGCATTGTGAGGGACTGATCTCTCAGCTAGCGCACAACAAAATCGACAAGGGCGAGAAAGAGAGGAAGGGTGAGGGAGAGCGGCAGAGACACGCTCTTCCTGCGTCTCTGACAAAAGTTCCGCTGTGTAGTGCGTTGCCTGTGCCCTGTAAAAAACTTTCAGCGCGTGTATCTCAGCCCAGAATTGAGCTACGACTTCCAAATTTTGGGATTTGTGATGTCGTTCACGGACTCTATCATTCTATCTTGCCAGTTTACTCTCGCCAGATTTGCCATTACTCCTCCTTTAAAGGGAGTTGGCGGTCGAAAATTTATATTTTTAAATTTTTATTATTTTTATTCTCGAGTTTACTGAGGCACTCTTGAAATTAAAATAAAAAATAATTATAAATTGTAAAAATGTTTGAAGCAGCTAGTAAAAAGGTGGTGTAGTCGCTGGTGTAAGCGGTATACTGTATAAGCTCCCCTTTGGCTGCGGAAAGACTTGCGTCGTTTATGCGCTGCAACAAGTTGCCGCGCACGAGCGCGTTCGCCTTGACTCCGCCCCCACTCCGCTTCTCGTTCAATTTCCTTTGTTTCGAGCTTCTTTTGCGGAGTTTCAGCTCAATTTTATAATAATTGGAATGCTTGTTCTGTCAGAATACCACTCTGTTGCAAGGCGCGTAGGATATTCACATCAACGGACCTTTTTTGCGCAAGAAAAAACCATTTTACACTGTAATTTTCGCTATCGTCACTCGTTCTCGTTTTACTCGACTGTTAACTCACTTTATGTACTCCATTCACCTGCTTTGACTTTCCTTATCGTATGTATATCTGTTTACTTCCAGGAAAGCGCAAAATGGAACGGTGGTTGAGCAGGGGCAAGCTATGGGCTCGCAGCCGCAGCAGATGATGTACTACACGGTGAGTGAGGGGGGTGTAGTGGGATACGTCGCATATCCTCTCGCTCTGTAGAATTTGACCTCAACAGGTTACTTTACTTTTTGTATTAGACTATTCTCCATTGAAACATAAGACAACGATGTGGCAATCCGTTATTAGTTTGAAAACCTCGTGCGATTTGTTTGTATTCACTTTCACCATCATTCAGATTGGGCTGGCCTCCCCTCGCCCATGAAGCCGGTGCCCTACACCAGCACTTTCTCCATTCAGCCACTCCAGGTAATATTACCGCTCCCAATTATTAAATGGATTTATTTTGAATATAATTGATAGTATAATCCGCTTTTCCGCGATGCGCGCCACTCGCAAAGCTTTCGCGCGGCTGCGTGATCAGCTTAGCAAAAGTGGCGCGCGATCATGTTGAAGCTTTATTTTTTTTTAATGAATATCACGCGCTTGAAGTACCAATATGTGTATTGCTAGTCGACTGTTACCTTAGGTTATCAGAGGACTATGTAACACAATTTAAGGGGTTGTTCAGGAATGCGTCTAGTTTTTGGATACCAAAATTTGACCATAGTGAAAATTTACCCGTGGTTAAATTGACGCAAATAAGGATATTTATAGGAAAATACCGTGGAAGATCTGTCAATTTTTAAATTTTTTTTTATTTAATTGCAGGTTGTGGAGGAGAAGGAAGTCGAGGTGGTGGAGACCGTGAAGGAGCCGGTGAAGAAGCGCCCGCTGCTCGAGGTGGAGGACATCCAACAGACGCCCAAGAAACAGAAGGTGAGGCTATCAAGGGCATCTGAAACACAAAGTCACCGGGATCGAACAGTGATAACATAAGCCTAAGAAGCAAAATATTCAGGAATATTTAGTTTTTTCATAGTGCATATTAGCAACGAAAATATATTTATAGTGAAGAATTGATGGGCATAGCCAGCTCGTGAAACATCGAAATGGATGGTTCATGATGTGACATGATTTCTTCACCAGGCTTCTTTTTTTGATCTAAATGATAGACGGCGCTGTTTTGAATTTTTTTTAATGGAACATGCACGGCGTCTGCTTTTCAATTACAAAACTAATATTTTAAGTATAATTTTACCCTTTGCCAGGTGGAAGAGACTAAGCCGAAGAAGGAGGTGAAGAAGGAAGAACCGGACGCCGTCCCTCCTCCCTCCAAGGAGGCACTCGCCAAGATCAACGAGCAGGTGAGGGAAAATGAGGGTCTGAAACATAGATTCGCCGGGATAGAAGTATTTATAGGTGCTGGACTATTGGTTGATCAGACTATTTAACTTCTGTAGATCGATTGAAACTCATTACTTTCTGCCAAGGGCCCGCCCAACAAATACTTTACCATTATTCCCCTTCAATTCCAAGACAGTCGCATTGGGGTTTCAGAAGGAATATATGCGAATTGGATACTGGATGACTTTAATGGAAGAGCGGGTTGGCCTTAAAAACATATATTCTGCGCGGTTTCAATCTCTTAAATATTTAGATAGAATGAACGTTTTGATTTCACTCCCTACAAACGCCTACTCTTGATAAATAAATTCATTTACATTTAAATAATGGATTCTTTGTGCAGGCCCGCATCGCGGTTTCCTCGCTGATCAAATTTGTGCACGACAAGGGGGAGAAGTCGCTGTTCCCCGAGGCAGATCACGGTCTGAGTGTCATGGTCACGTACAAGAGACCCGCCCTCGTCAATGGAAAGGCACTCAAGAAGAACATGTGAGTTGCTCCTGAATCTTTGATGCGCCGAGTCCGGGGTAGCGAATTAAGGCGATGAAACATATCAACTCTCTGTGCGGAAAAACCAATAAATGTGCGTTTCACGATCACAGTAAGCTGAGGAACAGTCCTAGACATAACCATTTGTTTGCTTATCAAGAATAGGCCCTTGGTTAGAAAGTTGCGGCTTATTTAGAAGTTAGGTAATGCTTTTCTGGAAATATCACTGGCTCTAACTAATTCCATTGCAGCGTCCTCCCCCATCCGTCGATCGCCGCCAGCTCGGCCATGTTCTGCGTGATCATGCCGGATCTGGACATCTCGGACAAGGTCAGAGTATGTTTCAGTTGCTTTATTATTTAAATAAATAAATAAACTATTTTTCAAAAGCGTTGGATTAAAATGATTTTTGAAACGTAAATTGCGATTCAAAGTCTACCGATGGATATGCGTTTCACGGTTTCATGACTTGGACTCTGATTGAGTTGAGTTGAGACTGATGACTACTCATTACAGCCGTTTATAGACTCTATTATCCTCGGGATATTTTCAGTTTGTTCAATTAGTCGGAATTAGCGCTTGTCATAATAATAAAAAATTGACGAATATTGATTTATCGATTGACTCACTGGTTCTCATTTCAGACTGACCCTGATGTGGAGAAGCAGGCGCGCGAGTGGGAGGAGAGAATCCAGGCGGATCACGGACTGACCAGGTATACGGTAGTGATGATGGATCGATTAGTTGTTACGCTCTCCATTTTGCACACTCTTCGGTAAGAACGAAGATAGAGTGTGCATAATGGAGAGAGTCAACACCGATGTATGCCGTAGCGTTGCCTGATCGAATAGCGCTCACTTCAATCCGCACACTCTCACCGATCAGAGCAACGGTAGAGTGTGCAGAATGGAGAGAGCTCTACTCCATACGGTGTCACTTGCAGCATTTTCAAAATTATTTTTCAAATACCGTATCCCATCATCAGGGCCAACATCGCCAAGATCATGACGCAGCAGATTATTTTGTATTACAGCGAGTGTTCGATTGGCGCGCAGTGCAAGTTCGCGCACGGCAACGCGGAGCTGCGTCTGCCCGAGCGGGTGAGTGGTGTGGGATGTTCAATACGGTAGTATACGGTAGTGGTGGATATGGTACTGGTTAGGGTTGGCTATTCGACCCTAGGTAGCGACGGTCGCTACCTCCTCCCCCTCGCCTATTGCGAAATTAGGCGAGGGGTATGGAGAGAGTGCTGGTCCAAAGTAGTAGTGTACTGTCTTAACAATTATTGATTGCAGCCCTTGCGCGCCATCAACAAGTACAAGACGAAGATGTGCAAGAACTACGAGACGAGAGAGAACGGTACTCATTTTACTCATTACGCACTCATTACGCGGTACTCATTACGCGGTACTCATTTTACGATATTCATTTTTTTTTAAAAGTCCATGTAATTCGCAGATGGCGGGCTACAAGAAGCAGAAGGGCGCTCATCTCATGGCAGGCGGGACGATGGTGCGAGTGGGCGTTCTGATGCTGCTGATGGCGGCCGCCCTCTATCGATTTCTCTCCAAAAGGTACGGTAACCACACCACGGCGACCGTTGGGAATGTGCACCACGCTCCACAACACCAACCCCCAAAGCTGTTTCAGATGACCAAGTCGACGATAAACAAGGTGGCGGTGCACATTATCGAGTCGCACCGATTGAGCTACTACTACCCGGTAAGTGAAGAATGTGACCCAACGCCAATTCTTACCGTAACCCCTATCGATTGCAGTCTCGTTTGTGCCCAAATGCATACTGCATGATGTGGTGGACACGCGCTGAGTCGACTGATCGGACCACTCTTCGACTGGGACTCGAATCTGCTCATGGAGCCGACCCAACGGGACTGAGTCAAGGTGGGACGAAGTTACTGCTGATGTAGTTCGGTAACCAATACCGTAGTCGGTCTTATTCAATGACCTTATTATTAATGGTCAGTTCGGCTCTCTCCTTCTCGCATCCGGCAAGACAAGCCATAGAATGCAGAATGGGTCGAGTTGAAAAGCGAAAGGACAATATAGGTCAGAGCGTAGCTTTCAATGACAATTTTGAGGTGCGCGTGTACCATCCTCGCAACAACTCGACCGAGTCGTACGGCGCCATTATCTTCATCCACGGCGGCGGATTCGTGCTGGGCAACACGAAGATGTAAGTGGGGAGGTAGAGGAACGAAAATAGTTTCACTATGGTAAGACCCCATAAGTGGTTACTGTAGGCAGAGGTCATGGCATGGTGAAGATATGTTACACTCATTATTAGCTTCTACATTCGAGGCCAATATTTAAATTGCAAATTATAATAAATTCTAACTCACGTCCATTACATTCCGCACTGTGCTCCGCATATCCCTCATGTGGTTGACGTAGACATGATCGACAGAGGGAAGAATCAGATTGACCAGTAGATCATGGATGGTTCTCTGGGCAGGAAGAGCCAAACCCATCACATCAGCAAAGTCCGAGGCTCTCTACAATTGAATTTAGTACAAGATGCAATGTAAATATAGGCCTCGAACATAGAAGCTATTATTGAGTCTAAATATCTGATCAATCATCCATGTCATGACTTATCAATACAGTAGCCACTGATGGGGCCTTACCGTAGTGAAACTATTTTCGTCCCCTTCCCTCACTTCTATTAATAGATTAGAAATATAGTCACAAACCGAGAAGGGTAGTCCAGTCGTGTGTGCCGCACTTGTAAACTTGACGTTTCCCTCGAAATATCTCCCTCTCAAACGAGGCTGCGAACTCCAAGATTGCTCCTGGCACTGTTCACATTCCCATTTGAGAGTGAGAGCCGATCCATTCAGATGCGACTTCATCGACAGGATCGATCCAGTGCCACAAGAGGGACATCGATTGAAGAGTTCGAGTAGGGAAGATGAAGAGACTAGCAAGTAGTCAGGGAGAGGGGGGGGTACGGTAGCCATCGATCGATACCATTGTATCTTGTGACGCTTGCCCATTGCTCTCCTGTATAGATTGTCATTATTGTTTCACAGGGATGTAGTTTCGGTTGTAGCTCTCTCCAATCATCACACTATCTAGCTGGTCAGACAAAAATGAGTGCTAAATGGAGATCGCTAATACAGAAACAGTATTCCAATTGTAGTTTAGTCACTAACCAATTCGAATGTACGGTCTGTCCCTCGTGTATTATGTCGATTCACATTGATCGTTGACTGTATAAACAGATTATTGATTCAATAATTGTCTACAATGATCTACCGTTGACTGGATTCGAAATGGACCAGGGAGAGAGGAGAGTGACACCATCCGAGAAATGGGCGGTGGTGGTGAACAGTCTGACATATCGTGCAGTGATGACTGAATGCGTATCGTTATTATCGTACCACTGTTGTTTTCATTCCATTGTATTGTGTTCAATCCCTTCGACATGGTTTTTTCTCGACATCTTCCCCATTCAAACACGTAAGCAAAAGATTATTTACTTGACTGAGTCTCTCTACAGTGGGGAACGTAGTAGAGAGGTCACAAGGAGGTGAACCACGATGCTGGAAAGAAGAGAAAAGGTGCCTATCTATCAGCGAGAACCAATTCAACTATCCTAGAATATCTCACGTCTTTTGGAATGCCACCGTTGAAGTGTTCGCTGCACCAATACACTCTCCTGCTCTCCAACTCCTCCCGCATCACAGCCAACATGCGTTCTGTTCCTTCCTCCGTCAGGTTCAGGCAGGAAACCCACCAAGCCTGATGCTCTGTGCGGGAGTTGGCGGGGAAGGATTTCATTTTGTAGTCATTACCGGAATTGGCACAAAGTGCACAACTCGCTACCATTCTCTATAATAATTACTGATCCGCATAGAATCAAATAAAACGCATCTGAAGTCATAGAATAGGCAACTATTGAGCATGAATTGCGAAAAACTCCAAGGAGCATCGTACACAACGCGAAGAAAACGCCCGAAATGTACTGATTTGACCGTTAACTAGTGCCAACACTAAACAAAGTGATCACCAAGGAGAGAATGACCGAGTATTCATGCAGAACGTGAAATTAGTCACCGATAAAATAAATAAAATGATGGAAAACCGACCGAAAAATGCTTGAAGCGAGCGAAAAAAAATCAAAACAAGCAGACTACCGTAATTTAAACCGTAATTCGCGGTGATGGTGATTCTCGCCCGATAAGGCGCACCGGGTACACGCGCTCTTCACACTAGATGCAGATACAGTATTCCTCGCATATTTGTTTTTCATTTTTCTCCTTAATTAATTATTTTTATTTTTTAATATTTTTTCTTCTTGTTTAGCAAGTGAAGCTTTCTTATTTGAGACCCGATCATTTTTCGCTGCCGACTCCCTTTAATACAGGCAACAATGGGGGCATTGGGGAAAGAGTGAACGAAATTGGGGAAAGGGTGAACGATAAGCTATGAACGGGGCAACATCAGTGGGCACACAGGGGGGGGGGGGGGGGGGGGGGAGTGGGATGGAATGTGATGGGTGTCTCACTTATTCGACCTCTTCGATCAGCGGCCCACCTTCTCCTCCTCCACTCTCCGATCCCTCATTGTAGGGTCCGTTCACCTCCTCGATTCTCTCGCCGTTCCTCCTATAATAATTTTAAAAAAACATTATTAAAATATTTTTAAAATTTATAATCAAGGGAGTGAGTTATCGGCTCGATAGCCATTGCATCTATTGTGGTCAAGAGGAGTGATCTGCCGTAACCATCCACCGTTATGTCTCGAACCGTCGATGCTTGGATGAGAACCGAAAATGTATCGCCTCCCAGTATTTTGTCAGTAGCCTCACGATGGTTCTGGGAACAAACTCGGAAATTACTGGTAGACGATACAATTTTGAGGGCTCATCCGACCTAGCACCAATCCGTCATCACTACCACTCACTGGCTCTGCTCTTCCTCCTCCTCCTCGTCCTCTTCATCAGACGAACCTTCCTCGTATCCCGTTATCTAGTAGCCTGCAAAGAGACACCCATTATTTACTATATTATTATTATTATTTATATTTATACATTTATGTATCCGGTGTCAGTGGCTATTGCAAAAAAAAGAGAAAAAATCGATAATCAATCCATGACCGTACCCAGTGCGTGGAGCTGGTCGGTGTTCATTCCCTCTGTGACGGCGATTCTCTCGACCTGCAACAATAGTCGTCAATCACTAGAGTACTGTCGTATAGTACTAGGGGTTCTGTAATCGGGAGGGTGCAATAAGCGTACCGTGGTGCGGATGGTTCTCTGGACGACATTGCCGTACTCATCCATCTGCGGTACGGTAGCAGCCTGCATCAGATCAATCGATAAACAGCGTGTCGCGTCAACTACCGTAACCGCTCTCTCTCTCTCCACTGCTACAGTAACCCACCGTGACGGCGACCGACGCGTACGCGTCCTGCATGCCTTCGACGTGGCCGAGTCCCTGCAATCGATCAACTCATTATTGATTGCAACTACAGTACCCATCCATAGCTATCAACTAGTCTCCATTCTCTCTCGCCGGTCTTAGTAAGTACGCGATAAGTGCCTACAGTATCCTTTTCAGAAATTTACATAATTGTTTATATTTCTCTACCATATCAGATATTTCCATAATTGTAGATATTTCTTCTTCAATTTAGTGATCTAGATAACCAAGTCTCTTACTCACTGGGAATGTCACATAATGGAGGATTGTGTAGACGATATCATTGATGGCGAAGCAAGAGAGGAGATATCGATAAGTTCCCACTTCCTTTCCATGTCGACGGAGGATCATAGAGAGAATGAGACCATTCACGAAGAGAGATCCAACTCAATTCGATCATTGGCTCGCAAGACTGACTCTCCTCAGTCCGCCTTCTCTCGTCGGTCAGAGAATCGAGATAGCAAGCAAATTGCGGAGAAATTCGATCTCAATCACTAGCTCTCACCAGTGATTGAATGCTGGAGAGACATGACCACTTCCTGAATAAATGCAAGTTCGTATTAGTGATGCCGTTCGGGTGATGCCTCTCTCTTTTCCACACGCTCTCTCGTATCACTGACCGACAAGAGAGCACGCAGATGGAGAGAGGCTTTACCCGAAACGGACGCACTAGTGTGATAGAGAGCAATAAAATGATACATTGATTATTGGATTGGAGTAGACATCCTCGTATCCACCACCGATCATTGTCGATTCAACGCTGAATTGATATTAGTGTTGCCAGATTAAATTCTTTCTATTCTGCACACTCTGTCGATTAGAGAAACGAGAGAGTGTTCATACTGGAGAGAGAAACTAAATCACTAATTGGTATAGTCTTTTGATAAATACGAGAACAAGGAAAGTGACTTGTCATCCTCATCATCATCGAATGAGATAGGAGAATGGGCGGGAATCCTATTGGAATCGTGTGATACGCACGAGAGATATTTTGAGATTTGTAGCAAATTTTCGAATGACATAAAAGTAGCATCATGTTGTGTCAGGTGTGGGATGAGAGTATGGAAGAGGAGGGGAGATGAAGGGGTTTGATCGATGGCCAATGGAGTATCGTGAGAATAACATCCCCGCGTACATGTGAATAAATGAGAACAGTGAAACGAATATCAGAGAATCTGATCCAAAAGGACAGTAGTACGGCGTATTTCGTGCAGTATTTGTGTGGGAAAGCCGCTCTTGCAATCTTTAGATGATTAGTTTTGCGGGCGCTAATCCTACGTGTCTCCTTCATTCATCTCATTCATTCTAAACTTATTCCAAAGTTAGCTTACATCGGGAATTATCGAAGTGGAAGAAAAAGAAATGTCATCTGAATCGGACGAGACCAGGAAGTGTGGAAATACAGTAGCGAGCAAAATTATATAACATCGCGTTTTTCGCCCATAACTTCTTTCAAACTCAATAAATCTTCATGAATTTTTGGCTGCACTAATATTTTATGAATCCTAGAAGAATATGTGAACGATTTTAACCAGGTTCAAAATCTAAGGTATGCACTCAAATTCACAATGATTTCCAAAAAGCGAGTTTTTCGAATTAATAAATGGCAAAAATCTAGACAATCGACTCTAACTTTCACATAACGGAGTTGAAAGAACAACTGATGAGCTTTCGAATGCACTTTTCGGATCACATTAAAGTAGACCCTGAACGTCGGCTCAGTAGTTCAATCATACTGTACTTTTCAACCGTCTGAAGCTTCAACTCTCTTCCAAGTGGAGCGATCAAGCCCGAATTGATAAGGTAAGGTTATCTAGTGTCCATATATCCACTATGAACAATTGGGATCGATAGGTCTCATTTCAAGGAAAATATTAATTTTCAGTGCACATTGGGAGAAGGGCCGTCGCTTCTGAGCCGATTTTTCCGCTGGTCATTAATTCCTGTAGGATACTCTACAAAGCTTGGGTGAACATTGTGTGAAGTTTGGAAAATATTCCATTGTATTTGACAAAATTATGGAACTTTGAATCTTAACAATTTCAACCAAAATTGATGATTTCTGGTCAAATTGTCTCAATTCTCCCGTTTTTGTGACATTTCAATGGGTTGTCGTTCAGTTGCCGGTCGATCGATGCTCACCAAACTTCACACAGTGTTCACCCAAGCAGCGTATCCTACAACAATTAAGACCAACTGGAAAAATCGGCTCAGAAGCGACCGCCCTTCTCCCAATGTGCACTGAAAATTAATATTTTCCTTGAAATGAGACCTATCGATCCCAATTGTTCATAGTGGATATAAGGACACTAGATAACCTTACCCTATCAATTCGAGCTTGATCGCTCCACTTGGAAGAGAGTTGAAGCTTCAGACGTTTGAAAAGTACAATATGTTTGAACTACTGAGCCGACGTTCAGGGTCGACTTTGCTGTGATCCGAAAAGTGCATTCGAAAGCTCAACAGTTGTTCTTTCAACGTTTTTTTTCGAGTCGATTGTGTCTAGATTTTTGCCATTGATTAATTCGAAAAACTCGCTTTTTGGAAATCAGTGTGAATTTGAGTGCATACCTTAGATTTTGAACCTGGTCAAAATCTTTCGCATATTCTTCTAGGATTCATAAAATCCTAGAAGAATATGCTTTATACATCTTCACTTCTTTCTAGTTCTTCAACAAAAGAGAGATCTTAATTTCTTTAAAAATTTCTTTAATCTTCGGCCCCAAAAATTCATGAAGATTTATCACAGACTTTTTGATATAATTAAGATATTCCCCACAGGGTACGAACAAGGATTTTGCAACATATGGCGAAAATTTGCCCCTAGAGTCAACTTTTGACGTAGAAACCGAAAATCGACCTTAGAAAGCCGTATCTTCAAAACCCAATTCTCAGTGGAACGATTCTTGAGCCAGGTGGAAAAAATTATCTCGAGAACGGCGCTTCGGAGACCCATAAAACCATAATAATTCTTAAAGATCTCGACGAGATAAGCATTTTTGCAATTGTGCGCGAAGCGCTAACTCTTCTGTGAAAAAAGTTACGCCCGCTTAAAATTTTATATCCAAGTAAAGGCTTATGTGAGATATGCGCCTAACGAGAGTGTAGGATTTTCAGTTACTGACCGAAAGAAGTTTTGCTAGCCGCGTTTTCTTAGCAATAGATCTAAAGACCTCAATTATGCTTGAATGTGGAGTACCTTTCCTGTTGAAAATATGGACGAATTTTGCTAAGTGTGGAGCATTCTCTTTATGAGTTAAATTGCTCGTAAGTCCGATATAGAAAAACAAGCCTCGAAATCGACATTTATTGCTATTTCCTGTAAACCGTACTAATTGAATGTAAGGCCTTAGATGGTTAAATGGACGAGCAACTTTTGCACTATCATCCACCAAGTATCCACAATTATAGAATGGCTACTATGTCTTGGGTATGGTTTAATCCAAAGTCCTCAAAACACGCATTTCTTTTGATTCCGTCAAAAAATACTATTTTGGGAAAATTGTTATTTTTCAAATAGGAGCATAAGTAGCACCAAATGTTTATAGTGATAATATAGCTCCATAGTGAGTGACTGGAGCGCACTAGTGTATAGGCCAGCACCTTCGATCCTCAAGGTAGACAAATAAGTTAAGTGAACTGCAATTTTTCACGAACGTTCCCCTTGAAACGTCTATAAAAATACAACAATGAATCGAGCACCATTCTCACTTCACCATGAAAGAGGTGTAGTATCGGGCTGCTCACCTGAGAATGTTTGAATTTACCGAACAGTTTCCACGTTAAATTACACAATTTCGAAAAAAATCTAAAATTTTCGAAAATTATCAGGTACATTTAAATCTAAATTTCTCTCCTACACAGGAAGCGTGATATTTCTAATAATAACGGCTATGATACTCGAGCATACCCTGAAAAAATGCTATAAAGTCAGCTCGTTTAGATTTGATTGGCGGGAGATATATGAGCTCAAACACGATGCTCAAAAACGAGCGTTACTTATTCCTCAACCCAATATTACAGTATCAAAGCTGCATGAGCGGAGCTGCATTTGCGCGCTTCAACAACTACTGCTGGGCAAACGATGGGCAATCGTTCTGTTTTTGCGAGTATGTTTTCTTCTTTTTTGTCGTTGCGAAAAATACGATTTCGGCACTGATTATTGCACCGACTCGATTCAACTTCCTTTGACGGCTCCTGGCTATTTGAAATGTGGTTTCAGAGAGGTTAGCACCGTACTGGTGTTCAACCTCTTCCTACCAGGATGTCTTTTCTTTTTTCAGTCCGATAATCAGTGTTATGGGTGTGATAGCTCAATGTCGATCTACAATGATTCAGTCTATTACAACTATTGTTGTAGTCGTATTTACATGTCTTCCATTGATGAGTAAGTTATAGTGCATTAAAAACACACCAACGATGTCTGATCGATACCGACCTTAACTCAATTTCCGTACTCTGTTGTTCCTCTGACCGGTTAGAGAGCGGAGGGTCGGTCTTGATCCGGCATCGTACTTTCAAGAGACATCCATAAACTTATTTCAGCCTGATGCGTCCGCAATCATGTGTTCGCTTTCAAAGAGATAAATACTACAACTACACGAAATGTCGCTGCAATACGGTACGGCTCAATGCAATCTGTGCACTCCTTGAGCACTCATGGATCCTTTCGTTTCCGGCTGCTTTCTGGTCTTCAGTCCCTTAGTGCTGCCTTCCTCATTCTAGAAATTGTATTATTTTTCTCAAACATTACTTAATAACTGATATGGTTTTCAATTAGTTATAAAAGGGATTGGGAAAAGAAGTAGACCAAGAACGGTCATTTTCAGACCGATTTCTGTGCCCAGGAGATGCTAGGCAAGCAGACATTGAACTCGGACAAGGTTTGCGAATATGAACTCTCTACGGGTAACTAACTTTTTAGGTCACCTGTTACGTGGACACGAATGGCAATGATACGTGCAAGGCAAGTAATCATCACTTATTCAACTCCAGTAGTTCAATATTTCCAGGGCGATCTCTGCTACGTTACTAGGCAACTTGACTCGTACATTGTAAAAAGTGGCATTGAAAGAGGATGTATTACAAATAACGAAACGCTCTTTGCCGGACTCTATCAGGTTTCAAATATTTTTTAGTACGGTAAGAAATAATAATCATCTAAGGTCGGCTCGATGAAGTCAGTGGATCTTGAAATTGCAATTTGCAATGCGACCTTGTGCAATGCAGATGTGAATTCGGCAAAGAAGAATCGTCCAGGTACATTATAGATAATGTAGAGAAGGCAAATGAAGAGCGCACTCGCCTCAATTTGCACAGAGAGCACTAGTGTGGATTAGCGAAGGCAATTCGAAACCCACCCTCCTCATTTCGCGCGCTCTCTCGTTTCTCTGACCGTCGCGCGAAATGAAGAGAGTTATTCCTATTTGATTCCCCTCGGCCAAATTATGGTACATTTCAGTGACAACGACAACCTCGGTGCCCACAACAACAACAACAACAACAACCACCACCACAATGACAACAACAGCAACAACCAAAATATCAACTTCGGCTTATCCCGTGACCATCATAGTACATGCAACTGCCACGCAATATGGTGTGAGAGAGAGCGAATTCGAGAGAATACTTCGAAAGATCACTTCTACTCTCGAGCAGTTATTCACCGGCTTCACTGACATGTTCGGATGATAGAAGCAAAGAGATAAAGCAATCAAGCAAATATATCAGGTCGGTCAGAAAGTTTCTTTCTTTTTTACGCTCATCGATTCTGACCTATATTATTCTTGTTGTTTGATCGATCAGCATATGGCTTTACATAATCAATGAGGGCATTGTTGCTCTTTTTAGCGCACATTATATCAGGGCTGAACAATCAGTATGAGGGACACAAAGTAAAGCTAAATTCACAGTGGTTGACCATGAATCGCATCTGTATCTCAACCCAGTGCAGAGTGGAAAGAAGTAATAAGGCCCAACCAGTGTCACATTTATAAAGTACGATGATTGATGATTACCATTAAGTTATTGCGAGGAAATTATCGCAGCATGCTTGATAGAAAAGCGCTTGTGAAGATGCAACAGACGGTTCTGGAACTCTAGAAAAACAGTTTCCATCACACAGCTGTCGAGTCGATAGATCTTCGAATGTCAATTCAAGTGCATATCAAAGTACAATACCTAGTGAGTCCCCAATACAAATTGAGAGAGGATCCCATTATCCAGAAATTAGCTGAATTTTCTTGAACTTTGATATCGATAATTGAAGATTGAAAACAAGACATATAGCTGCGTCCCTTTTTGTATACGGTCAGAAGGGCGGTTATTTCGATGCTAAAAGAATAAGCAACTCTTGTTCTATCGTTGTTTTCTTGGGTAGAACTTGGCGTTCGCTATTTTCTGTAATGGGAGGTCGTGACGGTACACACCGAAAATCATGTTTTATTGCAATTTCCGCTTCAAAATTTATTTTCCCTTCTTCCACACGAGGCCGGTTCAATTCACACATACTACGATATTGCCCCAGGACACCCCTAACATATGGCATATTGGCGATTTAAACAAGCACAATTGTCGAGCAAAAATTAACAAAAAGAAAAAGAAAGAATCTTTCTGACCGACCTAATACATTGAACAAGTAACAACACAACAAAGGATGATGAATCTGAAATTTGTTTGAATGAATCATGCAAAAATTAGATTCATTTTCTCCTTTTATATCATGCGGCTTCGACAAATTGCGACAAATCCTGCAGCGAATTACATGAATGAAATTAGTTCTGCATTATCAACCTGCACACTAACATTACCGGATCGAATGGTGCTCCCTCCATTATGCACCCTCTCTCGTTTCTCTGGCCAACTAGAGACTAAGTACAATGAAGAGCGCACTATTTGGTCAGGCAACACTGCTGCACACTCAATTATTGTTGCATGTTTGCAAATTTTCAGGAATCGGCTTTTCGAAGGTATTTCACAGTTACTGAGAGAATTCTCATTCGCACTGACATGATGCGAATGTTCTCTCGCTCAATCCTCTCGCTGTTCTCATGCACTCTCGTCTCTTCAACAGCTGTGGTTATGGTGTCTGACTGAAGAACCCAATCCAGTCTCGACTCCCCGGTTCGAGCGCCCCCCTGATATCGGGAGTTGCGGCCGATTGTCTGTGATTTCTAGTGCTATTAAACAGTAAAACAATTCATTTTTGCCAGAGTGAATCCGAGTTGTTTCCGCTCTCCCTCGGTCGCTCTCTCCAATCGGCACTCGAGTCGATGGGCGACCGACGAGAACTGGCGGCTGCCCTCCAAAAGGAGGAGTGCGAGGAGAGAGAGGTCAGTTGGAATGGATTAGAGAGGAGAGAGATCGGTTGGAATGGAGGAGATATAAGTGAGTTGGAATGGACTTGGAATCGTCTAGAATCACAGATCTGGTGGGTACAAGTCGGTGCGAGACTGTGAAAAGAGCGAATGACGTCAGTTTTCCATACTAGTGCTCTCAATTCGAAACCCGACTTTCCGACTTTGCATGACATGTCTGTTCTCTGAACAACGAGAGCACTCTCGATAAACTTGCAACCAATTGCTGGCTACTTTTGAGCGATTGCAGAAAAACCTGCGACGGCGACTACTGTATTGCACTACTGTATCCCATTCACTCAATGTTGATGTCGGGGTAAAATTGCGATTTGTGTCCGCGAGAGAAAACTTCCGTTTCTAGTACCAGCGCTGTCTGAGCGGAGCGAGTTTCGGCTGGTTTAATGCTCGCTGTTGGACGGACGGATCGAACCAGTCCTATTGTGTGTGCAAGTGAGTTATATCAGTGTAATTATATGAAATGATAAAAAGAGGCAAAGACGTCATTCGATTTGAGAAGGAACTAGATCGACAATCACAGATGATCAGGGACTGTGAATTTCGGGCTATTGAAGACGTTTGGACGTTCGAAGTGGCAGTAACTGATGAAAGGAGCAATTTGAAGAGCTATTCAGCACCGAGTTTTGCTCCGACACCGCGCAGATCCCACCATTCACCGAAGGCTCATTGACTTGCGGCGAAAAGAATAAGACGAATGTCGATGTGAGGATGGTCATATATTTGCTTCTAACCGAATATAGCAGTAAATCTGGTGTACAGCTGCTTGAAAGCAGACGGTATCCTCAGAAGTAGCTTCTTGAATTCGTTTTCTCTGATGATTCTAATTGGAAAGAGAGAATACTATTCAGAAATGATTCGCTTGCGAGAGCCGCGTATACTCCGACAACCGCCCGTCGGATTTTGGATGCGCAAGAACTTGGATGAACGACATTGGAAAGTTGGAACGACTAAACAATTACCAAGTCTTCCCGTTTTACTTAAAAGTTCAATATCTTGGTTACAATACCTTCCAAGACCTTGGTTCACAATGAAAGTATATTGGGCTGACAACATGGGTGGTTGTATTTTATAATCTCGTCATAGCCCACTGCATCTTCTTGATTAATCTAACAAGAAGATGCCATGGAAAGCAACACTGTTTCAGCATGATCCACCCTCAAGCTTGCGCGCGGGTCCAGAGATCTGAATTTGACGACTACATTCGTTGCGTGTGCGATACAGTCAGCTTTCATTGTTGTTAGGACACAATTTGTTCGATTGATAGATAGACGAGAACACGCAAAAAGAAGAGTATTTAGGCGGAATACTGCTTCGAGAAATTGGCACGCGAACAAAATTTGCAGTCGAACAGGGTTAGTAGCATGTAGTGTTGCCATTCGTGACCCGGCCCTCTTTAATTTGCATACTCATTTCGATGATCAACGAGAGTGCCTGCGAATTGAGAGAGTTGGTTTCGAATGGGCATCAATAGTAGCAACTATCATAATTGCGATAAAAACTAAAAAGAAAATCGCAGATAACTTGCTTCATGGACTCGACAGGCACTGATACGTGCAAAGTGAATGCAAATTGATAAAACAAAAACAATTATTCATCATTACCAGGGCGATTTGTGCTTCATCCAACTCGTTCTCGACCCGGAACTGAAGGGAATCGTCAGCCCTCTACCTCAGAGAAGCTGCATTACCAATAACGAGACACTCTTCACGAAACTCTATCAGGTTTTGTATTCAAACAGTTTCTGAAAATTCTTATGACTTTATTTTCAATAAAAAATCAGTAATGCAACTAGTGATGCCGAATCGAGTCCGATTCTCCTCAATTTGGTCACTCTCTATTCGGCCATAGAAACTAGAGAGCATGCAAATTCAGGAGCATCGGTCTCGACATCACTAAATGAAACAATCTTGTTCTTGAAATAATGGAAAATATGCAGGTTGGGTACACGAAGTCAGTCAACCGTGAATTCGCCATCTGTAACTCGACTCTGTGCAATACCGATTGGAATTCGGCCATGGGGCTTGTCCCAGGTGAAAGTTCATCCGAATCCGATTATATTAGACTATAAAAAAGTTTAGTTATTTGTTTTATACAATTCACTGATACCGTGATACAAGACGCGCTACAATGAAACTTCTCTTTAAAATCTGAAAACTTGCATTCAGAATCCGCAACTTGGGCCGTCCCTCCTCTTTCGAACAAAGATATTCTCATGGATTTCTTCGCTACGAATTTCGGTCACTTCCAGGTAGGAATGTCCATTCGAGGCCACGCTTCCTCTATTTGTATACAGTCTCGTTTCTCTGACCGGTGAAAGTGTATGTATATTGAGGAGAGATTCGATCGCTAATCGATATCACTCCTTCTAGGACGCATCGATCAAGACGTTGAAAGCGATCAAGTTTCTGCTGGATAGCATCTCTGCTGGTTTCGATCAGCTTCCGATTTGGTGAAAATATTCCTATTTTCTCTCGATAAAATAATGACATCGTCGAGGAAATGTTTTTTTTTGTTTCAAGGTTTTGCCAACTCTAATACGTCAAGCATTGACTATGAAAAGCGCTGTGATAAGCATTTGCGTTGAACATACAACATGAGATATAGGATGACATACATTGATCGGAGAAGAGTAGCGCCATAAACTTCCAATGGCTTCCTTATCGAACCAAAATAACACGCTATGAATGCTCAACACGTGTTTTCCTGAGCCTTGGCTTTTTTTTCTCCTACACCCGATCTTTCTGATATTGTAGGTGGTGTTAGGTATATGGTTTTTCGCAGAATCACTTTTCGGCGCTTCTTGGAATAATCGGTATTAGGAAAGTTACATTATTTTATTGAAAAACAACATGCAAGGTACGGAGAACGTTCGCGCTCATTGTCCAAGATCAAGCTATTATAAGATGAACATATCAATATGCAGACAGCAAGATGTACTATGAAACATACATTGAGGATGATTAGCAAGACTTTATCGGAGCAGGCGCGTATCGGGAAGCCATGAACATCTGAACACCTTGAACTGTCTCTAATCGGGGCCGAATCTCAGAGAATACACGCCACATAGATCTGGGTGTTGGCAGGGAAGCCGATGGCAGACAGCGGTTGGCCCGTAGAGTCCGTCCAGGTCTCCCTCACCGTGTCGCAAGTGAAGGGAGACGGGAAGCCCGCCTGCTCGAACTGAAAAGAAACAAGGGGGGATCCAGAATCAAGTGATCTGTGAGTGGGGTGGCCCGTGGTTTAGCAAGAAGAAGAGAGAAATAGAAAACACGACGATGAATGATGTGACACATCATCTAGTAGTGTTGTTATTCCGAGTAAATCCGGATTTCTCATTAAGAAAATCCACGAAAGACTCGGCAACACTACTGTCAGCGGAATCGACTACGCAACTCGGGTAATTATAAGTATTTTACACGTTCTCTCGGTTGGTAAACTAATGAGAGTGTATTTAGAGGGGCTACTCGAATCGCGCATTCTATACTACGGAATGGTACAGGCTCCACTTTCTCTATTCGGCATACTATCTTCACCTGCAATACAAGTCGAAAATCGAGATGTCAGCTCTCCTTTATGGGTGAAAAACTGACCGCGCCGGCTTTCGCGTACATGATACCGCTGGGGCAGGAAACTTTGAGTGGCTCGATGTTGGCCGGGCCGCAGTTACTCGTGGCGGCATCCATGCACGCCGTGAGCGACGTCGGCGCCATGATGGCAGGACACACGAAGGGCTTGGGAGTCGCCCGAATGCCCGGAGACGTCGGCTCTGCAAGACGATCTTGAAGGATTCTGCCCATCTCAATTATTTAGTTATCTGATACACCCAAATGGGCGTTACAGCAGGTGCATAACATATGAGGTGGGTTGAGTGAGCGAAGGACAGGATAGGGCTTGATGAGAAATATATCTCGAGTGCGAACACTTTCCAGCACTGTTTCCGTATCGAGCAGTGATCTCTGCATTGCCCATGCTCTCTCGCCGGTAAAAGAAGCGAGAATATGTGCAGAGTTGAGAGAGTATCTATTCGTCCGATAATTGCATTTGTGCTGCGTATTCAATATTTTGAAGGCTGCTAGAAGTAATGCTCGCATTTCTAACAATAAGCATGAAACACTTACCCATTCGAATGCATCCCAAACCGAAGGAAGCGATGGCAGAGAGAAGGAGAAGAATGGGTCGAGCAAGCATTATCTTCGCTGGTCGAGTGGCACTGCCTATCCCATCCGCCCTCCCTCTCTCAATAAAGGGGATAAAGGGATGAGGTGATAACAGCTAGATGAGAGCGAAAACCGCGTTTTTGAGGATAAATGAGAGAGAAATCAACCGGAATAGTTGCGGGCGAAGGGGATAATTACGCTGTTGTCGCAGCATTATCAATAGACTATCTAGGCAGTGGGTCATGAGGGGTCTGAGTTCGATATCACGGATTAGAGAGTCGAAAAAAATCGTCAAATAATCGTTGAATTGTCAACCCTATTAGAGGCGATAAGTGAAGTGTGAGCAATGTCGTTTCATATGTAGATACTGGAACCGTCAGCATATCATTCGAATCGTCTACTAAAACTTGATCGAATGAGCGTAAATTCAGCTTGGATTCTGAATTGCAGTAAAAAGTTATTCATTTTAATCGATTTACCAAAATGTAAATGCAGATTTCGAAAAACCAGTTGTGTAGGCGTGATCTTCATGAACATGGGAACATTTTCTCTGTTGACGACTAAGCTCCTAGACCTTTTTTGAAGGAACTACAGATATCTCAAAATTGCATTTTTCGGCTTTCAAAAAGTTTGATGATCTACCGTGTCTTTAAAATCGGACCTAGGCCGCAAAGCTCGACGCTATCTTGTGAGGGACCCTATGGGCTATCCAAAAATGCATTAAAACTTATGGGTTAAAAATTGTGCCAAACACCCCCCGATTTTAATGGATTCTTAGGCGGCACGCGTGTTATCTCTTGCCTTACCCTTTCTATGACACAGATAGAGGTAATGTGTGTTCGAGAAGCACTGGCCGTTCTTGTAGACAAACAAGATGCGAGAAGCGGAAGTGCGTGCTGGTTCAAATTATTGAGAACAATAGAACTTGAATATATGATGATCTAATCATTTTGATTTTGCATGGCGTACATATTGAAAGTATGAGTAAAGGAAGGATCAAGGATCCAAAATACTTCCCCGTCGTGCTTTTTCTCTTTCTCCCATCTGCACAATCGAAACAAGGAAGTTTGCAGATAACAAAAACAAAAACAAAAAATATATACAAATAATTTCGCCCAACCAGGAAATTATTCCTCTCTCACAGAATCTTTAATGCAAATGAGGTATTCTAAGCCTATTCTTACTGAAAACTGACGCTGCTCAACTTGCCATTGTCAGAGGGAATAATCAGCGCACATGTTTGAATGCACATGCTTGAAGTTTGAATGGTATTAGAGGGCATATGTGCAATTGCAAAGATGAGCGATTCATCTTCTACGAGTCAAGTGTGCTCACTCATCTATTTGTTAAAAAAACAACGTTTGCAGAATCATCACTCTGTTCTTATCACTCGTGTTTTCACCCGTGTGCGCGCCCCCGTGAATCAACTCTGCTGTTCAGTTCTAACTCGTGGCCAATGATTGTTCAACTCACCCTCCTTCCTCCTTCTGCAATTCTTCCTTTCCTCTCTCTATAAAACCCGGTATTCTTCACGGAGATAACAGTTTCCGCCTTCTCGTTGTTTCAGGAAACACGGGAATTGCAATGATCTGTAGTACTGGCAACCAAACGCGTTCACATGGCAAAGGTAACAATACAATCATTTGAATACTTGGCACGTGATTTGCTTAATTCAGACCATTGCAATCCGCTGGAATTTGGAAGAGCGCACTAGTGCAGTGACCGATTCGGCTGTGCCATCCAGAAATGTTCTTCGTTTTCGGCATTTCGAGGAACTGAGTGAGAGAATGGTGTATTAAAGACCACCTGCTTTACTTGTTTCGGTTATAACTATGAACCGTCGAAAGCAACGACTCGAATTATCAAGTGCAGGCCCGCGATCCGAATGGACAGGAAAGTCAGGTCAGACAAATGATTGAGAACTGGAACAACATCTGCTAATGTTGTCTATAGTTTCGTTAATTCTGTACTCAATTGTGAAAACTCTCGCTTAGAGAAGCGATAGTGTGCACAATGGAGAGAGTAGGCATGTGATCAGGCATCATCTACTATTTCAACATAATTTCCGGAATATTCAGTTGACTGCCGTTTTCTGCGAGATTCGTGCAGCGTCTGAAGGAGATAATAATGGTAGGCACGGTAACGCCGTCGAACAGGCTCTCGATGGAGTCGATAAGCTACTCGAGCACGACTTTTTCGGAGGTGAGCTTTCCAAAAATTAATTTTTTTTTAAAAACAATTTTAAAAATAAATAACCTACAAAAATATATTCAATCCCGCAAGTGAATCACACTAGAAAAAAAGTTTACAAATTGCAGGTGCTTCCACTGGCTTCACTGACTTGATGCTCTACCCCTACTTCGAACGCCTCTCGCTTCACTCCTCCTCTCGCACCTCCGATTCCCGTCGCCCCGCTGGCCAGCGCTGACCTACTGGTGGGAGCGCATGAGCGAGATTCCGGAACCAGCCGTTATCGTGCCTGACTCTAATCAACGAATACTATGAATATGTTATCATTAATTGACAGAATAGATTGCAATGAAACGTGTTTCTTTAATTCAAGAAGTAGAGATACAGTCTAAATAAAAGGGATATGAGAGTAAGGACATTTTTAGGATAACAATGAATATTGAAATTTCAACACAAAGATATCGTTTTCCGTCACTTACGTGTGGATACCATTAGAAAGAGGAGCATATTGTGGTCAATGTTGCATCCATCTCACCGAACAGCCATTACTGCGATCGAAGACTTCCTTCTTTGGTCGATCAATCATCGCCTCCTCCTCATCCACCTCGTTATTTGTTACATCTACACAAATTGTTTTGGGAGAGAGGGGGTGCCTCAAGAGTGTACTTCGTGTTGACCGCTGCTCTTTCCCGAGAGCACGAGCAGGAGAGAACGATGGTCAGAGAGCGAAGCGAGGAGAGCAATTGCTGACAGTAGTGTGACAGTAGTGACTCTACCCATTATGCACACTCTCTCTTTTCACTAACGGACTAGAGAGTGTACACAATGGAAAATCACATATTTGATTATACATCACTCGTTCACAGTGTGCGGTTGCAGGGATGCCCTTGGTTATTTCCCAACCCATTCTCTACCCTCTCTGTTCCGTCTCTTCCGTGTTGTTGATTTCAGACATTTGCAAAGAGCGATGGACAATTGGTCCGGGCGGCAAACAAAACAAAAACAAAGCCTACACCGAAGAAAGTTCATGAATTATAGAACAGTATTCCTAGTTAGTTCATCGAATTCAAATACTTAATTAGGAATGCTGTTCTTCTTCGACTTCTTGACCAGACGTATGAAAATAAAATCGGAGAAACTCGATGTGCAATAATTACGAAAACCTTGAATTCTAGATGTGATTTTCGGCACTGATGTAGTTCGCTGGAAAAAAAACTCACTCAACCACTAGTCCATCATCCATCGTTATGCGGATTTGCAGCAGATATATTCATATATCTCCGGCCCTCACGACTGGCTTCTTCGTCTGACACGGGAATGACCGGAACTCACATATCTCGATTCCCTTCTATTTTCCACCATAGATAGGACCCCCATAGAGAATCTAAATACCGTTTTCAAAAACTGCTAAATGATTCTGGGAAGTGATATTTTCGAAATAATAGAAATCGAGCCGATTTCGAAGCGTCTCTCGCGCGCCTTATTATCTAGAACAAGAACCCCTCTGCCAGCAGCATCAGTAGTTCAGGGACAGTGAGTTGGGAAGGTCAAAGAGAGGGTCGTAGGTTCGAGTCCCCGAACCCAAAATTTTGTTTTGCTAATTTTTCCGAATGATCTTTGATCTTTTGATCATATGTTTTCATGGATGGCGAATGTTTTTTTCATTAGTTCATTGAAGAATAATGTATTTTCCGTATTTCTTTCTCCACACTATGTTATGACGTTTTATACATCGCTTCTCTCAACTTCCGGTGTACGTGAGATTTCGTGTGACCTCTCTCCCCTCTCCCTTGATCTACCATATCGCTCACTCTCGAGATCATCGAGAGACATGGTCGAGAGATCTAGCTCATTACTTCACCCATGTTCTCCGCCTCTCGAGTCGTCGGACTTGACACGGACCTCTCATCAGCCACACGGGAGGAACAGAAGCTGGCCAACACATTCGCCCATTTGTTGAAAAAAGTGAGTGACTCTTGTCAATTATTCTTATTTGCGTTGTTTATCGTTGATTTCATATTCCCATTCTAGGCCGCTCTGGACTCTCTCGTGTACGATGAATTCGACGATCTCGACATCATCGAGCCGCACGAGCATGAAGGAGACCCGGATTGGACTGAAGATGATCTTGACTTGGTCAACGATCGCCCTCCACCGGACCGGAAGCGCTTCATGTTCTCCAAGGGAGCCGCCACAATGGAATCTGTGAGTTCATCCTTCTCATCCCTACCATACACCATTTTATTTCCCTTACCTACTGTGTTCCTCATCTACAGAATCCATGTTACCGTACCCGATTCCTACCATATCCATCGTACAGTACCTCTCTCCAACCGCACCCCATTCCTACCGTATCAATCATACAGTACCCTCCCCTACCGTACTCTCTCCTACGGCACCTCATTCCTACCGTATCCATCATACCGAACCCTCACCTACCGTATCTACAATACCGTGCTTTTCCATCTTTCAATTTCATTTAAAGTCGTTTCTCCGTTACAGATCATCGTAGCTGCCAAGGACTATCGGGCGACCACTATCAAAGCGCATCGGAGTCTGACCGCCATGACTACTCGCCATAGATTCATCGGAAATGAGCACGACCTACGGAAGATGGAGCAGTTTGCAAAGGAGGCTGACGCTAACTCTAGCCGTCGGGCAGGCAGAATAATCGCTCTCCAGTGCATCGCAGATGACCTCTGCAAGGAAGTGCAGGAGGCGATGGAAGACGGTAAGATTAAAAAATTGTTTTGTATTTTCACGGATCTGCATTAGTGTTACCAGCTCGAATAGTAGCTCCCTCTCTCTATTATTATGACCAAGGAGCACATGAGAGAATGGGTTCGAAAGGTGGGTTACTGTACCTTCTCTCTTAATTAATGCTTTGCAAAAAAGTATTTACAAATTTCGTTTTTCAGTGCATATTCACTCCGTCTACTCCCTCCAATGATTTCCTCATCCTTCTGGACTCATGGACTTCGTTCCGAGATAAGGCGGCAAT
This sequence comes from Pristionchus entomophagus, assembly GCA_036245825.1. NCBI lineage: Eukaryota > Metazoa > Nematoda > Chromadorea > Rhabditida > Neodiplogasteridae > Pristionchus > Pristionchus entomophagus. The sequence goes on from BTSX01000006.1 coordinate 475,303, forward strand.
CGATTCATCCCTCCCCCCTGGCAAGACTCTCACGACTAGACAGATTCCCCCCACGGGCATTTGCCAACCCCTAGATGTCTTCTTTTTCCGCCCCTTAAAGGGTCTCGTTAGACGTATTCAGACCCATGCCTTTAAGAACCATCCGACCTTCATTGCCTTCCAGCGAGACAACATTCTAATTCTCATCTCTCTGTCTTTCCGCATTCTGTCTGCCCCTATTTTCAAGCCCATGATTAAGTATGCTTGGCATGCTACGGATACCTGGATTCGCCTCCCGTTTCCCACTTCAAGACTCCCGTTCAGTATTGTTTCCCTCGTTCCGTTCATAGTCATAAGTGCCATTCTGTCAGTTGTCTAGCCATGAGTTTCATCCTCTGCCCTCATTGTGATCACACGTATTGCTTCAAATGTTATGTTGTGCAGTACCACTGTTGCTAAATAAACATATTTTGTTTGAATCTAAAATAATATCGATGAAAATTTTTTTTAAAGATCAAAGAAAAATTAGCAAAACAAAATTTTGGGTTCGGGGACTCGAACCTACGACCCTCTCTTTGACCTTCCCAACTCACTACCCCTGAACTACTGATGCTGCTGGCAGAGGGGTTCTTGTTCTAGATAATAAGGCGCGCGAGAGACGCTTCGAAATCGGCTCGATTTCTATTATTTCGAAAATATCACTTCCCAGAATCATTTAGCAGTTTTTGAAAACGGTATTTAGATTCTCTATGGGGGTCCTATCTATGGTGGAAAATAGAAGGGAATCGAGATATGTGAGTTCCGGTCATTCCCGTGTGAGTCTTCTTCGTATAAACTGGATAAAATTTACTATTCCGCATGAACACGGCGCAAGAACGCTATAGGAATCGGTGAAGTGTGGAAGACTTAAAATAAGTTTGAAAAAATGTTTCATCATTCCGTAATCACCCTTTTCTTTCTTCTTCTTGTACTAACCGAACTTGAAGAAGGTCCGGACGTGATCGGGGAGTGTTCCTAGCTTGCAGAGACAACCGGGTTCGACCCCGCCGCTGCAAAACTGACTATCATCGGCTCTTCGGCTGCTTTTTCTCGCACTTCTCATCCCTAACATGAAGAGACGGAGTGGCAACTTTCCGCGTCTATCGATAGTGAAAGCCGGCTATTTGTTAACAGAACCCTAGGTGAATAAACAAGGAGAGTTGCGGCACAAAATCGATGTACAAGTATCGTCGCTCGCCTCAAATTCGTCATCACATATAACAAAATAATCAGAAAGGTCTGCTCTATCACATGTTAGCGGGTTTCCGGACGTTTATTTTTCTATCAAAAAACGACCATAACTCGAAGTAGAAAAAAGATAGTAACTCGATTTTTTCATTTTGTAGAGAATTAAATTCTGGTCGCGCTCGCTAGATTTTCCGCCATTTTTCGAGGAGATTTTAATGGAAATCAAAATTTGGGCCAAAATTGACGTCGTTGGACTCAGTAGGTTCAAATCGAAAACGGCCTCCACAGGTCGATTCAGAATAATTTTTTTTAAAGGCCAACTGTTGGGCATATCCGATTCTTACCTATTCCGGACCCCCTGTTGAAACCTTGTTGATCCTATCTACCACAAACGGACTCATATTCCTTCCGAAAGTCTCTATTCTTCTTTTCTCTGCGCCCTCGGACTTCCTCGGATTGATGGATTTGCACGTGGACGTCGACGATATAGTCGGCATCCGTCAGCTTCCAAGGATGAATCTGGAATTATGCATACGTATCAATTCCAAATACATTCCAATCCTTCCCGGTTCCCTAGAAGCGGGAAGTAGGTACGCGTCCCGCAATCAGCAAACTCCATCAACCTGCACCATCTTCTACGGGTTAAGCGTGGACGAGATGCAGAAGAAGAGCTTCTCCCCCTCGCAGTGGAACGCCTACACCAGCTTGCGGCATTTGCCGGTCCTAGACTTCCCGATTCCCTGGCAGCTCATCTCGTACTGAAAAATGAAGAAGATGAAGCCCTTGTGCATGTAGGAGCGAATCCGCTTGGTGAGAGCCGTGGAGAGAGAACCTTGTTTTAGCGTGTCATGGCCTGCTTCCAGGTCGGTTCGCCATTTTTTTATTCTTGGCGAATCGCCGTTCAAACGCGAGCGCGAACACTTTTCTGGCTCAATGAAGTTTCACGAAGGGCAATGTTAAGTCGTGTCTGATCTCTGTTGGTATGTATTTTCATATTTTTCCTCTTGCATCTGTTTTCATGGAGTTTAGAAGCGATTATTCTATTTCGTTTTATGTTTTTGGTCGTTGGTCCCGTCACGTGTTTTACAGATAATCGCTGAAAATTCAATGGAAATAGTGCAAACGAGGAGACGAATTGATGTCACTCGAGAAATTGTATATTGGTAGAAGCGCGCCAGTTTTTTTCAGTTTGCACAAACGCGGTGAGATACACTTCGTTAGTTGTTCAAAACGATTTTTATACAAAGCTCGTAAGTGCGAAGTGAACATTGAACGTTTCGCGATTCCTCCTAACCAACTCTGAAACGGTACGTGATGGTTATGCGAAGTAAAGTCATAATGCCTTTTCCCCCGTGTTGACATCAGCTATCAGATCATTATGTGATATTATTCGCTTGTATGCACCCGGAATAGTTAGAGATGTATTGTTAATGGTAAACAAAATGAACCCTGAGGGAGTGACACTCAAAGACCGATGATTCTCCGTCTCAAAGTTACGACATCAACTGAAAAAATATTATGTCGAGGCAATTTGCCTCTCTGGATGTATGGCACTGCAAAACGAGACATATTTGTCAGAGTGCGCGTAAGGACACGTACAGATGTGGTGAAGTGGATGACAGAGTAATATAAACTATACGAGATCACAGTCCAATTGTATGATATTATAGATACACCACCATCTGGTTGATGAGGTGTCGACGGGAGATTGTGGGTCTCTATCTACTATCCGATCACTCATTTGAACTTGCAATATGACTTTTGTTACACATTTCTTTAATTTGAACCTGAAGTGGAAAGCGATGTAAAGTTCCGCACTCAGCAACAAGACACGTTAGTCTACATCAATAAATAAATATCGCATTTCATTAAGAGACGTTCCTTGACAGTCTGCACCTACCCAACGGATAACTTTTTTTTGCATTATACTGCAAAAAATAAATATGTCAATGTTCTGGGTGAAGTCCCCTACCGCTGGGAGCGCATGGCGGAGACTGGTGGTTGGGGCCGGCGCATCTTGCAAAACATTGTCGGCCGTGGGGCTCGAACCCGTGATCTTGCGGGCTTCAGTCAGACACGATACCTTTAGACACGATAACGAGAAAAAAAATAATTTCAGGGACTTTTGGGCCTGGTCTGGCTTTTTTTCAGAAAGTGCACCTTAACATCTCATATTGGGCCAAATATCAGCATTTGGTATGCTGACTTCACCGATAACTTATTAGCATAGGTTGCAAAAAACGTGATCCGTCGACCCCTCCCAATAGCTTCACTATACCCCCATTCCTTGCTTCCCATATCAGCATAACCTCCGCCCCTTCCATCGTATGTTATATTCGTAGAACACGCTGTGGCTACATCCATTCATTCTCACGTTTCGCGTTCGTACATGTAAAAAAAAACTCTATTATGATTGCAGGTCACCGACAAAAAATGAGCCGCTTGTCTATATCAGATGTGCTCTTGCTCTGCGCAGTAATTACATCGGAAGCACGGTTCCTGAATGGGAAGTACGACATTTCAAAGTTTTCGAGTATATCTGCCAAGCGAAAGAGCAATTTGTGAATACTTTAAATTAGCAAGAAGCTTCGATTTGCCACCAGCGTGGTTTCGGTGTACGACCGAAACTGTTTCTTCTCTCCCATAGGATGCCATTTCCTACAAGGACGAAGGGTATGTCAAATTTCAGAAGATATTGGATGCTTCGAGCCATATTCATATCAATCTCTGATCAATGGGTGCTTCTCTATACTATGATACATTGCATTGCTCACGTATGGTCAACGAACAACAACATCGCACAAATTGAATCAAAGATGTTTGAGGGGTTCATGCTTGATTCGTTTTCTCCATCCACTAACACTATGTTGTTTTTCAGGCAATGACATTCGTAACTCCGACTGAGCTGGACCGATTCCAACGCTCGAGCTGGAGAACTGGACGATAGAATAACGATTTCCATCCCTCGTACATACGTACGCATAATGTTTGATAAACTGTTTAATTGGCACGCTACTAGAACTCTACTATGATCTTCATGATATTAACTAGTCTCAATGACGAATGCATACATTCGAAAACGGGGCTGACTTATCGTCAATCTCAAATTATTGAATATATCACATCCACTCCATTATGAAGTGAAGATTGAAAAGACGAGTTAATTCCATCTCACAATGCCGAGGTGAGCTGAGTCATTCTTCAAGAAGAGAAATGCTAATCGTTCTCATTTCAATGAAAAAGTGCCGTTTATCATGAAGAATAGGTTCTAGAGGACAGTTTTTCTAATGATTTTATATATGCTTGTTTCTGGTGGGACACTTTTCAGTTGAACGTATTTAATGAGTATGTAAATTTACCAACTCCTTTCCACATAGATTATTACTATATCGCCTACGAATTCTCTGGTCAAGCCCTCAACTGACCAGCCTCGCTTTCCCACTATGTTTTGTCGCCATTTTGCTCTACTCTAACCATCATCTAATCCATCCTTCCTCATCTACAAAGACTACCCTCTTCCACTCTTCTTTGAATATACGAAAAAGTAAGGGAATCGCCAGAACAGGGGAAGAAGAGGATATATCAGAGGATTAAAAATAATGTATTTTTGGGAGACTTGTTCATATGAGATATGTGATATTTCAGAGAAGAGAGAAGTGAAGAATGTTAATGGTTAAAACATGGAAAGAGTAGATCAACTATGAACAATTCGATCGCTTAACTTTTAAAAAATAGAATCGTTTAACATATTTCACAAAACATTCGAGTTGTGAGGTACAGCCGAGGTGGTTTTGTTGAAATGACCGAGCGCGACCGAATCACTTCATGAAAAGCTGAACAACAGGGCGCTAAAATCGTTATTCATTTTGCCAAATTGGTTTCATTTGCCATCCTACTCTCCATCAAATGTCTCCTTGAACGTTTTCATAGTTTGACATTTTAAATAGATATAATATTATATGATTGCCGGTACTTTTACGTGTACGTTGATGATTGATCTCACGCAAAGCATCACCCGCTTAGTAAGGGTCTTCGGTATTTAGTGGCAAATGAATGCCTACCGGGAAATGATTATGATCAGTATGTCATGTTAAAGCTGGAGGATTAGTGGCGTCCAGTGAGGGATTTCGCGAATCATTAGAGGTTTCGGAGATCATGCATTCCTCGTCAACACACGATAAATTTTTATATCGAAAATACTAACGCAGGATAACTCAATGATCCACAGCTAATATTTCAATGATGAACACAAACACCGATGGTCATCATCAACATACCAGATATTCTCAAAAAATAAAAGCTGTAACTTTCTGAATCTCAAATATGAACGCAGCAAGTAAAACAAACTATGAAATGTCAAATAAAAAATTGATAAAGTAGACACATCTCAATTTTTTTGAAGATCTGTTTTTCTGTGTCTAATAATTTTCCTTCTATTCATTTATCCGTAAGAAAACATTTTGTCCGATCACAATTTGTTTTCTTTGTGTGAACAACATCGGGCGACTCAGTGATGTGTCATGCATATCAATGACATTTACAAATATTGAAGAACGTACTTGTGAATTTGTACTGCTTGGTTCGATCTCACTAGAAACATAATCAACAAAAAAGTGCCTTGTAACATTTGGTTTGGGTTAGGTAATTGTCTATGAACGCAACAAACGCGAAAATCCCTAAGCGCAGTACTGAAGAAATAATATAGATGCAATTTTTAAAAACATTGCGTGACAGTTTTATCGAATAAGAATAGAAACGCTAACTCCGCATTTCGTTCCATCTAACTGCAATTTCATGATATGCTTGATCATTTGATTGCGGTTGCGGGCTTAAGATTCAGTAATATGCCTGCTCTACGTCCGACGATACCACCTCCGTCATCAGAGGGCCGGTGTAACTACAGATGTGCTTCTGGTGAACAAAGACTTGAGATATCTGAACAATGTTCAACGTGTGGGAGGTTGGCCAAACAAACTGTCGGTACGGTCGTATGTAGTAAAATGTTATGAATGGCGCATGTAAGAAGCAGACTGAACGTCAATTAATTGTAGAAAAGTTAGTTTCATTTTATTTTCAATTTTACTGTGTCTAGTATAAAAAATGGATCTGGAAATAAATTATCAGTACTATGTGATTCGTGAAACAAGATACGGCGCACATGTCGAAAAATTTAGTCGTACCTCAATCATCATGTGCTCTTGCGTTTCAGAGCACCACAAATCGAACAAGCATAGGAAAAAGTTTCCGAAAGATCCCGTGAAGAAAACGGGCAGAGCCGATTGAAGAGAGAGCACCTCAAATAATCGGTTAATTTGCTCATCTAATGGACTTTCTCATAAAACTACAAATCAGTGGTTTGATTGTTCAGCGTGACTACGTGATGTGGACTGGGGTTTGATATTCGGATATAGTCACGAGTCTCTAATACAGCATAGGCAAGAGAAGTAGCGGGCTGCGTTCCAAAATAGCCAACCCAAAATCTAACCCGGTGCATCTTCATCGTCCGCTCGCTCGTGCTGGCTGAGTGAATCGCAATCTCTCTCAGAACCTGTAACCAGCACATTTTTGTGTTTTCCGCTCAGAAGCATTCACTTTTCGACGAATAATCTGTATGACGACCAGTGTGGGCCAGAACGGCAGTGTCAGCGTCAGCATAGCGTACATCCCGGTGAGCGTGAAAATGTTAGCCAGTCCTGAACTACGCGCCGTGTGGCGTAGCCGCCATCACACACCTTCGATCGCAAAGCCCTCCAACTGATAATGCGGCCGTAGCATGTGCAATTCCGCCACGACTTCGACATTGTTGTCCAGTGCAAATGAGAAGGTGATCTGCACTTGGTCGGATGCAAGTCGAAGCGTTTTGTTTGGCATTTTACCGATATTGTCTTAAGATTCAACGAAAACCTACCAGAATGATGAGATTGGGAGCGGAAACTATGAAGCAAATTAGATAGACTGTGCTTTTTCGAAAGATCTTGCTCAAATGTTGATGCACATTGGATCAGCGTCAATCTTGAATATAACCTGCGCAGCATGTAAAATCGGTAGAAGAACGACGTGGCAATTAGGTACATTGACTGAGTCATCGTGGACATAGTCACTGTGGCAATCACATGACAGAAGAAGCCTGACGTCGACATTAGCGACGGGAAATCGTAGCCTGACTATCACTTTTTTTTTGTTTATGTTACCGGCAAAAAAGGTTGCGAAATCGGGAAAATCTATTTTTCATCATTACTCTAGATGAGACGTTTTCGGAACACATGCTTAATCTGTGTGTTTTCGCCGTAACATGGTACAGTGTAACAATTCAAAAACTTGCAAAATCACAAACTATTAACGGCCGAGCATGGTCCTACATAGATGAAGGCGATGACATGTCTCACAGGAATCACCCTGTAAACCTCGGCTAAGATATTTCATGCGATTTTAAAGATATTATGGGAAAACATACCTTGGCATGCTCATAAGATCGGCGAAAGTGCTGATAACTTCAACGAGAGCGCTGGTTACTAGCAGAACTTTGTACGACCTGAATCATTCTATCAACTCTCGTCTACATGCCATTACTTGATGAGAAAATCTCGATGCGATTTTAGAACAAGCATATTTTAACATTTTCTGGTGAGATTGATTTTTATCAATCATAAAAAAGCAGTTTCCGATACATTATGCATTATGCGAGATTGCGTCACATCTGATGGGACTGGTATGCAAGAGAACGAGAAAAATCGAGAGGCCTTCATACCCGAAACTCGCGGGTGATCGCATCGAGATTGCGATGATTAGCAGGAGATTCGCGACGATGGCGACGCCGTCAACAATGAGATGATGGACGATGGAGAACAGATCGTGATAGGGGAGAGGAGAGGGTAGAACGAACATAGGGAAGGCAGTGGGAGGTGTGTGACTCCGCTCGATTGGTAAACGGCACTTAGGAGAGCATAACCATATGAGAGGAATCGCCAGATTTTCGAGAGCCCTGCGGCGGTACGAATTTGTTTCTCTGATACCGCTGTAAAGTAAACCGTATGTACTTCCGATGATGCTCTTTCAAACTGCGTTTGTCGATTTGCGATATCGATATCATGTTTCGTTTCCGAGTATTGGTAGGTCAAATTAGGTACCCTATGAAATTTTATGCCAAATTCGACTCACGAAAACGTCCATAACTTGCTTTAAAAAAGTGTTAGAAACAATTCCAAAAAAGCGTTCTCATGAGGAGGCAGAGGGCTTTATTTTATGTGTCGATGATATCATTCCTTGTCCATGCTCTAGATCGGGGCAGTCGGTTTTTCAAAAAAAGTGATGTAACATTCCTAATACCCTTTTCCCCCAGAAGCGCCGAAAAGTGATTTAAGAACATACTGTCACCACACTACAAACCAAAAATCAGAGGAATCGGAGTATAGATAGAGACCACAGGCTCCGCCCACTTAGAGGGAATAGAGAGTTGCCAAAAATCCGCAAGAGCTCTTACAAATCTGTTTCTCAACCAATTGAGATGACCCAAAACGTTTTCTGTAGCTATCCTGCTCCTCTATTATTGACCAGTGGAGCAGCCTGATCGATCAAGTCTAACTATCTCAAAAATCGATGAATAGGGTCGAGGAGAGTGGATTGAGGCACTTCCAATGTATGAAACACGCTGCTCCACTCGTGATTTATTTATTTTATTTTATAATCAACTTTAGAATAGAAATATGGGTGAAAAATTAAATCCTCGAATTGTAAGACCTCCGCAAAAGTAGTAGTACGCGCGTATTCGTTTTCCGACTTCCGTTGTTTATCTTGAAAGCCAGCAAAACTGGCTGCAAATGATGGGACCCGAACCTGAGGTTTCGGATTGACAAGCAAGGGCGCTACCGATTGCGCCACAGGACCATGTGTTTGCTCGTCTCACGTGCGCTACATGATTCTGCGAAGACGGATTCAGCGATTAATGCATTATGGGAGCCTCGAGATCACCTTTCGAATTGTTTCTCGACAATAAGTTGAGATATCAACAAACGGCAAAAAGTATGATGTTATTGGGTCCCACAGGGGTACTTTGGCACTAGTTTTCGCCTGACTGAGTGAAATCGGCTTTCGACCCTGTGGTCTCTGAGTATAGAGAAAAAAAGGCGGGACTTTTGTCCGAAATACCTGCGATTTTTCGAGATTTTGACAGTTTTTCTTGTGCAACTTTTCTCGTTGAGAGTGTTATGAGAAAGAAAATCCTATAGATACATAATTCTGAGAAAGTGATTTTTCGACCCAAAAACCAAAGGGGGGAAAAAATGAAAAAGTCGAAAAAATTTTCATCTCGAAAAATCTGTCTATAGGAGTTTCTGGTGTATTTTGGCGCGCTGATTCCAAATTTCTAGAGCCCATGAAAACGTGTTTGAGAAAAGTTACACAAGAAAAACTGTCAAAATCTCGAAAAATCGCAGGTATTTTGGACAAAAGTCCCGCTTTTTTCTCTCTATACTCCGATTCCTCTGATTTTTGGTTTTTAGTGTGGTGACAGTATGTTCTCAAATCACTTTTCGGCGCTTCTGGGGGAAATCGGTATTAGGAAAGTTACTTCACTTTTTTGAAAAACCGACAGCTCCGATCTAGAGCATGGATGAGGAATGATTTCATCAACATATAAAATAAAGCCCTCTGCCTCCTCATGAGAACGCTTTTTTGGAATTGTTTCTAACACTTTTTTAAAGCAAGTTATGGACGTTTTCGTGATTCGAATTTGGCATAAAATTTCATAGGGTACCTAATTTGACCTACCAATACTCGGAAATGAGACCAGTTATCAAAAATCGGCAAACGCAGTTTGAAAGAACATCATCGAAAGTACTCAAGTTTTACTTTACAGCGGTTCAGAGAAACAAATTCCTACCGCCGCTGTATGTCCATTTCTCTCGAAAACCTCGCGATTCCTCTCATATAAAAAGCTATGATAATGTATTATCGCTCTTAGAAATAGGAATACACAAGTTTATCATCACGCTGATCGTTCATGCGCATGGTAATAAGCATTGAGATGTCTCGAAAACACAAATTATCTTTGGTCCGATGAATCGTAGAAATGACAGTCAGTAGTAAACCATTTATTGAGAAGAACTAAGCAACTAAAGAACTGTGTTGGTGGGGGGAATCTTTGAAAATTTATACCCTCAGAGATGCGGGGAAGGAGAGGGCAGAGTGAGATACAGTAGATCAAGATAGATAAGAACGTGCTTTTGCACAGAATCTAGGCGAAACGCAAAGATCAAAATCCAACTGTCTAATTGATTAGAATAATCAATACACATATAATGTTATGTACCGAAAGTACGAAACTATTACTAATAAGTTTTTTTTTCAAAATACGATACATTTGAGTGAAGTCCTAAGTCCTGAACATTTGAACATTTGAACACGATACATTTGAGTGAAGTAGTGAAGTCCTACGATACATTTGAGTGAAGTTTGAGCGTGTGTGAACGACTAACTACCACGCACTGCCTCTTAAGTGGAAGTTATGGTGATGGGAATGGCTCTGGGTTGGGTGATCTCTCTCGTCTTTTTGGGAGCTTCGATAGTCAGATGGCCTTTGTCGTTTACGGAGGAGCGCAAGGCTTCCAAATTCGTGTCATCGGGAAGAAATTATTTGCGCATGAACGATCTGCAATCAAGTGATAATGCTAAATGCGAAATATATACCTAGAAATTCGGATTATCAAGTAGGTTAAATATCCATTCGTCTATATTTTCACCTTATCACTGAATGACACTAGTCTTGCCGATGATCCATCGAGCACATTCGGGTGAATGCAGATCGTTCATGCGCAAATACTTTCTTCCCGACGAACAGATCTAACCAATAGATCCGTACTGTAAAGAGGAGCTTGTGTGATTGCAGTTGAACCAGTATGGGCAGAGCCCGTACGGAGGTTGCATGATGTATAAGGAAGGCCTGAGCGAGCGTAATGACAGAAAACAATTATATTATGTAATAATTATTCACCCGAATGTGCTCGATGGATTAAAGCGAAGCAAAAGTGGGGCATGAGATACAATCGCATGAGGGCGATAAAGTAATAATGCAAATCTAGGGATACTAATAAGAACACTATAGTGGTAAGTAACACAGTTTTTGATATTTTCGAGATAGGTCCGTACAACGATTTTGCAACCAATGCTCAAAATTTGCACCAAGGGTGAACTTTGGGCGTACAGTTCGAAAATCGACCTTAGAAAGGCGTATCTTCAAAGCTTCATTCCCTGTGGCACACTTTACCCTGTGCTGTCAGTTTGTCGAGAACGGCGCTTCGGAGACCTACAGAACCAATTAACTTTTGAAAGATCTCGACGAGATAAGACTTTTGCTAATTGGGAGTGAAGAGCTAGCTCATCTGTGAAAAAAGTTAAGACCACTGAAAGTTTTGAAATTGCCACCCTGAAAAATATTTGGTCGTACGGTACAAATTAAACGTTTTCATTCGATTCCCCATGCGATTTTACCCCTGGGCGCTTCTTTTTTTTTAATTTTCAAGGGGGGAGGATTTCATTTTTGCGGTCGAAAACGTTCACATAGAAATTGAAGCAAAACGCAAAACCTCGTTTTATTTGAATGCGTTCAAACACTGCGTCAAATGCACGATAATAATAGTTTCATACAAGAGTAAAGTGAGATAAAGACTTATTATTGCAATGAATCGAAAGGTATTAAACAAGAAATATCAAACAAATCGAAAGGTAGATCATAGAAATTAGCAAAAAAGCCGGGTTTTATAACCGTAGTTTAGAAAAAAATGTACAGTATTTTTATTGCTGAATTAATATTTTAAATTATCATTGATCAAACATTGTTCAGAATCACGCAAGTTCATGCCTAAGACGGCACAGGCTTCGAAATATCGCAGAATGGAAGAAGATCAACCTGGTACGAGTGGCCTCGCATTGGAGAACTACAGTAATCCTGATGCTTATGAATCTCCATTTGAGACTTCCATCTTTGATTCAAGCAAGGGTGATAATTTTGATGCTCTTGAGAAGTTGTAAATAGCAATTCGGCCCGAATGTTGTACATAATTGATGTGTTCATTGTTAATTGTCCTAATTAGAAGCTGATTATTCACTGTTCATATACTATTCATTCTACATTTTTATTTATGAGAGAAGATAAATACTGATCAAAAACGAGAGCTATTACAGTATACCCAATCCTAGTAGTTTCACAGTTGGTTTCCTACTAGGATCACAGTTGGGTTCCTAGTAGTTTCACAGTAGGGAGACGAGGGGGAGGGAAGTTTCCTACTAGGATCACAGTTGGTTTCCTGCTAGGAAACCTGCAAGATACCTAGTAGGAAACCAACTGTGATCCTAGTAGGAAACTTTTTCCAGAGCAAAAAGAAGATATGAGGCCGTTTGCCTAATTTTCGAGCAAAATTGGAGGGGTTTGGCACAGTCGAAAAATGACCTATGCTCAAAAGTTGGCCTCTGGGGTAACTTTTGATTCCGAATCGACTATGTAGAGGAAGCGCATGGCCATAGCAATGATCCAGGGAGTGAGCCGGCAAGGGGGTTTAGCTCAGTGGTAGAGCACCCGACACGTGGGCGGAAGGCCGTTGGTTCGAATCCCTCAACCTCCATCAATGTTTTGCGTACTCCTCTGTCATGTGAGAGCTCTGGGCCAGGGGCCTTTCTTTACAACTGGCGTTCTCCGTTTTTTCGATCAGATGCTCCAGAATCCCGGCAGAATCCCGACGCGACGTCATTATGATCATATTCTTATTCTACGATAAAAACTGGTCCGAAATGGGTCAGATTGGCCACAAATCAGATTGGCCACGATTACCCGACCAGAATTTAATTCTCTACAAAATGAAAAAAATGTTCTCTCTTCCAATCTTCTCTCGTTCTTTCGTTGTGCTCGATTTTTGATAGAAGCGTGGCTTATCTTAGATACGCTGCCAGTTTGTAGAGAATTTTGCGTTGATCTTTTTGGTATATTATATTTCTTTCCTCATAGTGGTTTCACATTCGATTGTGTGGCTCAAACTCGCCTTTTTTGCAGTTTTTCAATCACAACTTTTTTCTTTCGGAGTTTCAGGCTCTCTAACATATGAAATCGTTCTCTACGTGTAAAAATACGCCAGAAAATCCTAAATTCAAATATTTTTTGAGAAAATCACTTTTTGTTCAAAAAATGGGCCAAAATAGGTTCGAAAAAGAAAATTTCTCAAAGAATGCCTGACTAAAGGAGTTTCTGGGTTTTTTACACGTATACACCGAATTTCAATGTTAGAGGTCTTGAAACTCCGAAATGAGAAAGTTGTGATTGAAAAACTGCAAAAAAAGGCGAGTTTGAGCGACAAAATCGAATGTGAAACCACAATAAAAACGCCTCACCCCATATACCACAATGATCAGCGCAAAATTCTCTACAAACTGGCAGCGTATCTGAGATAAACCACGTTTCTTCTCCACTTTCCTCGCCAACGGTTAGATAGTGTTACCTGTGATGTTTGTGACTCGAGATGCGGTCGCCGTCTTGTCACTTGATTGGAGAACATAGCTTCTCGAACTCTACCATGCACCCTCCCCTCTCCCTCAATTATCACTCGCCATCAGGTCTCGGGTCGTTTCTGATCTACTCCGGCATCACCTCTGTGGTCGAGATGGTCACAGCCGAGGTGGGTATTGCAGCACCAATACACACATGGCAGTATTTCGCACCTTAAGACATGCGTGATGACCGTGGGCTGGGCGGTGATGATGATGTCAGGCTCCTTCAACGATCTGAGAAGTACGGTAGGCCATTGCTGTCGTCTGAATAACCATCGATCGCAGATTCTCGCCCTGCGGCCAAGAAGATGTTCTCGTTGATGGATCCGGACTGGATGAGCAGAGGAGAAGGAGAGAAACCGGTGGGCAATTTGAAATTCATCATATTGATCGCTTCGATTTATAGTCAGCAGACTGGGCACCCGTAGACACTAGTGATCTCGTTTCGGGTAATGACTCTCTCACGACTCGTGACTTGGGTAATGGATAATGATTCACACACTCTCTCCTCTCTCCAACCGGTGAGAGTACGCAGATAGAGAAATGTATTGCCCGAAACGACATCACTCGAAGCCACAACTAGCCGGGGTGTGTACCTTTAAAGGGAGCCGAGTGGAAATCACAACAGTCATTATCTACTCACTCTTAAGCGGAGCAAGATTGGCTTAATGCATACTGACGGGTTTGCAATGAAGCATTGTTGTTATTAATCGTTTTCCAGGAACTCACAGGCTCTGTCTCATTCGAGAATGTTTCTTTCGCGTATCCATCGAGACCAGCCCACTATGTTGCTACTGATCTCAACTTCAACCTCAGAAAGGGTGAGCGAAGGGATGATAGATGGGATGATAGATGGCATGATTAAAGATCAATCATGTCGAACAATGTTTCGGTCGGATTAGATTGCGTGTAGAATATAGATGGTCTCTTGCCGGCCTGGGCTTCCCGATATCCCAAGAATCTAAAAATACAAATTCAGGAGCTCGACTCGTGCGCACTCAGCCGTATCGCCTATCGACACTTGCGATCGAGTGTCGCCTTGGTTGGTCAGGAGCCAGTGCTCTTCGTTGGGACGATCAGGGATAATATCACGATGGGAGCTGAAGGTGAGCGGGAGCCGCGGACTTCTCGCTCCGCCCGCTCGATCGAATTCAGGAGCAACGCTGAGCGATGTCATCGCTGCATGCCGACTAGCCAATGCGTCTGCATTCATCGAGCAGTTCCCTATGGTGAGCCTATCGATCAATTTACGATAGGTTACAATACCACCGTCGGCAGGGCTATGATACCGTAGTCGGCGACAAGGGCGGCTCGTTGTCGGGCGGGAAAAAGCAGCGGATAGCCATTGCGAGAGCACTCATTCGCAACCCTCGCATCATCCTACTCGATGAGGCAACGAGTGTGCTGGACACGCAGTCCGAGCAGGTGAGAGAGTGCGATAGCGGTAGACAGTGGATTATACGACTACCTATAGGTATAGAAAGTCATAGTTTTTGTGCAGACCTAGATCTTGGTCTATTCCGATCTAGAAGTTTTTTGGGCGGGGGGGGGGGGGGGGTGGACCAGGAGTTCTATAGTGTCATACAAGGCCAAGGGGTCGGCATGTACGGATAATGGGCCTATAGATCTTATCCCTCGGGCAACGTGTCCGGAGAGTGGTCAAAAATTACCGCACGTCTCTCTAAAACGTAATTTGATAAAAATAAATTTGGTTTAATTGGAACAGGGATCGACTTTTGTAAGTTTACAATAGGCAGATTATCTTTGTAGGTAGTGAAGGCAGCTCTGGCAGCTACTGCTCTGGGCCGAACATCGATCACAATCGCCCATAGATTGGATACGATATCGCACTGCGGTAGGGGATTCATGGATGAGACGGATAGTAATGCCCATTCGAGACCGACTCTCCTTGATTAGCGCACTCTCTCGCCGATCAGAGAAACGAGAGAGCACCCAAAATTAGGATAGTGGAGTTCCGAATTTTCATAATTAGAGTCGGCCTCATGCCTCAATTTGCAGAGCGAATCTGCTTCATCGAGAGCGGGCAGATCGTGGAATCGGGAACCCACGAAGAGCTGATTCAAGCAAATGGGAAGTATGCCGCACTTGTCAGGGAGCAGAACATATCATAGACTTAGATGAAAGAAATTTATTTTCCTTTTACTACGAACTGCTTTAGCAAAAACAACTAGATCTCAATAAGAACGGGATCGCGACCAAATGCTTATGTTTCACATTATTTTGTTGCTTCGTATTGTGATCTTTGATAAATTTTGGTAATGGGATTGCCTGCTAGTCCCTGTGATACAAAATGAGAATAACAGATAACTTTCGCTTCACATACAATGTATCTCAATCTCTACCTCAATTCCGTCTTCACTCTCACTCTCACATTTGACACACTCGATATAATGTGAAGACGATATGAAGCATGTAGTAAGGGCTCTGATATCATCATTTTCCAGCTGAATTCAGATAACAGGATAAAATGAGGAAAAGAGATCGGAGACAATCGTGAGATTTCACAAAGAACGGCGGTGCGAATGAGACAGACACTTATATGTATGAGAAACATCGATATTAGTGTCTCATTTATGCCAATTGGAAGGATCGAGAAGTAACAACAAGTGTTAGCCGACATCAACAAGTGAACATCTACGCGCACTCCACACACACACAAACCCACACAGAAAGCGCGACATGTACGCGATAAGGTGGTTGTGCGATTTTGAGCCGAAATGGGTTATACCTCGCAATATCCTATTCCAACACACTTTTCCAGCCGTTGTCCGTGTTTATTCGGTGAAGGGAGGGGAGAGAAGATCGGAGAGTTCGCCTCTCCCTTGCTTCGATGCTCAATTATGTTGATACTATCGCGTACCGCGATTCCTTCGTTACGCGGGCCTCAGTTTACGTGGAGCAGGTTTTCACCCAGCGCACGCAATATTTCCTGCAATCCCTAATTTTTGCAGGAATGGATGAGGAGGCATCTGAATCATCCGCCCTCTCAACTTGCGCGAAAGAGGCAACGGCGGATGAGTTACTGGAGGCGATCCGTGAGCATAAATAATACAAATATACATATTTATGTTTGATCTTTTTTTATCAATAACTACTAACATCGGAATTCACAGGATCTCGTTCGTGCTACCTACATACTATCATCATTGTATGTGCGTTTTCGTGGGCAGTTGGAGGGATTGCCTACATCTCAGCTGCTTTTTATGACACCGGAAACCATACGATGATCACCATCACTGAAGAGGTAACATGGTCAACAATGCCCAATGGGGGGGGGGGGGGGGGGGGGGCGAGCCTGAGTCTCCTAATTTGGCGTGCCATTTTCGATCCGACAGCACTTACTGAGTCCAAACCATACTCGCAGTTTGGACTGGAAGAGAATTCGCCTCTTCGTGAGCTCACGTCTTCATCTTTCATGTTCAGCAGTATATTTGGAGGTGCGAATGCATTTTATATTTCTGCTCGCAAACCATTACTTACTCGCTGAGTGAAAAAAAAGGTTGCTTGCTCAGATTGCAAATTAATCAATACACGAACAATTTTTATGTTCCCTCTAAACTGTCGTTGTCAATGCAAAATGAGCGGCTGAGGTCTCAATGCTTATTATTTTGTCCCGAGAAGGATTTTCCGAAAAATCTGTTTAGGTATGGTCTCGTCGCTGATCGCCGATCGGATCGGACGACGTCCAGTCATGTTGACTTGCACCATCGGCATGGCCGTGATGCTTGCCCTCATCGCCCTGGCTCCAAACATGCACATGTTCATCCTTGGGAGATTCTTTCAAGGAGTTTTCTTCTCGGTTTGTTGCCCCGTCCTGCTTCTCTGAACTCGGAAAACGAGAATAATTGGTTCATTTCCAAACTGCAACTCACAGTGGGAAGCACACATCCCCCCTGAACTCTAGCTTACGAGTGGTAATCAGATGACTATCGACGAATACTTACCTAAATGCTGCTCCTCGAGCATTTAGATGCTCCTCGATCAGTTCGATGGGTGCAATCATCATCACAATGATTATTAGTGGTGCTGTGCCGAGACCGAAACTCTTCAATTTGCATGCACTCTCTGGTTGAAGCAATCAGAGACCATGTTCGACACCACTAATCATCAGGGCTGCATGCAGTCAAGCTGGGTGCTCGCGTTCGAGTGCACACCGCCGGCGCTGCGAGCAGCGACCATCTTTGTGTGCGGCTGCGCCTGCATCGCCGGCCACTGTCTGGTGCTGCCGATTGCGCTGTACTCCGCTACATGGTAAGCTTCCGCTTGTCTAGAAATATTTTCGAAAACTCGCTCGAAAAATTGCATTTTACACATATTTTGCTGACGTGTAGTTTATGGTATAAAGATACCATTACTAATGTTTGCCGGGCAAAATACTTTTTTTTTCTAATCACGGTTTACTATTTTCGAGTTGCATCTCTAGTCCTCAGTATCTGCTTACGTCTTCTAGCCTGTGGTTGAGACAGCGTGTGGGATAGAGAATTTTGAATTTTTTGTTGGATTTGGAATCTGTTCTTCTTATTTATTATCAAGTATTCTCAGGCGACAGTTTATTCTGATGTGTGCAGTACCCATTGCGTTTTACGCCATCATCGTGTTCGTGTGAGTACATGGCCAGTAGAGTTCTAAGTACGGGCCGTTGAGATTTGAAAAATGAGATTTCATAGTATTTAGATTTTCACCTCCAAATTCGCGTTCCAATTCTTGAAATTGTAGTCACGGTAGAACTGTAATTTGCGATAGTTTCGACGTTGACTATAGTTGGCCACTAATCACATCAAAACAACTAATTTTAGCCACGGTTCACTGGTGTTGCGTTGTATTCGTTGTAGCAGTCTTCATACTGACCAGACGCCTTCTCTTCGCTCGCCGAAACCTATCCAATGGAGTTACGGTATAATTTATAAAAAAGATCCTTAATTCAAATGCGTGTATTTTTTAATAAATTATTCATATTTGTGAAATCTTCATTTATTACTGATATAATATGCCGTCTTCATCAATTGTAAGTTGTGATACAGAAAATTTTAAATCGATGCAAATACAACCTCATGTTTATGTGTAAATCAGTTTCATATAAGATAAAACTGTTCCGCTCCTTCCTTGCTATACTGACCTCGAACTTCGACCACGGACATGCATTCCAATGCGTTGGCGTATTGTAAGATTCAAAAACTTAGCAATTGAGATCCACTGCTTAGCATACAGTAGGCATGGAAGCGGAACGAAATATTCGCTAATTATTTAATTACTTTTTCAATTGTCTTTATCTTTCTCCTACGTGTTCCTGGACACACCAGGACCTAATTCAACACAAGTGCTAGGGCTTAACAACTGTTATTAATGATTGCTAAACACAGTAAGTGTCACTTTCTAACGGTAGTCAGTAGTTATAAGTGAAACGGTTTATTCTCTTACAGTAAATAACATCAACATTGGACAACACCCTTCACAACAAACACGATCACACGGAAACGCTCTAAAAATCTCATCTGCATGTGTGATCCTCGTAATCTCGATCTGGAATAAAAACATGTCCAATATTGACAGAGCATCGTGACATCGATGAGAATAATACGCGTGCAACGACGTAAAACTCGAATCGAAAACAACATAAGTGACGGATCGAATGTTTGCTTCCTATTACCACGCAACATTCTATCGGCATTGCTCGCACCCTCGCCCACGCAAAATCGTTGCTTAAGTTGCAAAGAATCAATGGATATATGGTTTTTTCTATTATTAAATCACAATTACAATCAGAATTTCCATGGATGTCTATTGAATAGAGTGCGGAGAGGAAGAGGGGCAAGGGACCACATGAGGATTGACGTGTGGTCCCTTGCCCCTCTGGAAACAGTTATGCTTGAAAACCTGCCAAAATTTTGAAAAATCGCAGGTTTTTCAGACAAAAGTGCGGGCTTTTTTTCCGCACCTCCGATCATTCTGATTTTTGGGTTGTAGGTATCTGACAGTACCTTCTCAAATCACTATTCGGGGCTTTTTTTTGGGGGGGGGGTCACTATTTGGTAAGTTACATCACTTTTTTGAAAAACCGACAACCCGATCCAGCGCATGGACGAGGAATGACATCATCAACATATCGAATCTAGCCCTCTGCCTCCTCATTCTAACTCTGTTTCGGAAATCTTGATTAGATGAATTTAAAGCGAGTTATGGTATTTTTCTTGAGTCGAATTTAGCCTAAAATTTCGTTGGGTACCTACAGTATCGACCATAAGTCTTGGCTCACTTTTTCAATCTTTCGTAACTTTTGACCCACGCTAAATTTCTGGCTCAAACTTGGATATGAAGTAGTACGCCCATCGTGTGTTAGGAATATGTCATTGAGATATCAGGGAACTCCCTGATTGTTTCCTAGTGATGAGTCAATAAACACATGGTTTTTCTTGACGGATTTTAAGCTTGATAATTTTTTTTCTCAGCCTTCTTACTCGGTGTGATAATAGAAGGCCTCAATACCTTTTCGATAAAAATATGTACTCATGGGAGGATGACGTACAGTGGCTTTAGGCTGTCTCAAATTAGGGTCCCGAAAAAATGGATTTTCGTCCTTCGACATGCTAGAGAGTCCATCAAAAGCTCAAAATTATCCTTACCACAATTCCTGATGATCCCCAAAGTTTGATAACGATAGCTCTTAATTTGTCCTCAGGACACTAATTTTTCACTTTTTTCATTATAATTTTTCATTATTTTTTCTCAATACTTTAGATGATCAAAATTCCAAGGGCGATTTTTATTCAAATGTCGTTCCTGGACAGGTTAGTTGCAAATCCATGGAATATAAGATTCGCAACTTTTTAGAGCATTTGGGTAACTTTCCCGCCCGCGGCAATCGAAAATCCGAGGTCAATCGATTTTCAAAATCGTCTGCTTTTCGACATAATGAATTTTAACTTTTTTCTTTAATGATATCATGCGCTCTCATATCGAAATTCGGATTCATCACACAAAGATATACCAGAAAAAAAGTTAGTCAGGAAGTTCTGAAAGATCAATTTTTTCGACTAATGATGGGGTATCATGGTCATTTTTGGGTTGAAAATCGATTGACCTCGATTTTCGGTTGCCGCGGGCGGGAAAGTTATCCAAATGCTATAAAAAGTTGGGGATCGTATATTCCATGGATATGCAACCATCGTGTCCTGGAACCACCTTTGGACAAAAATCATCCTCCGAAATCTAAACATCCAAATTTGGGTTATGTGAAAAAGTGAAAAATTCGTTTTTATCGTGCCCTGAGGGCGAATTAAGAGCAATCGTTACCAAACTTTGGGGATCATCAGGAATTGTGGTAAGGATCATTTTGAGCGTTTGAACGAGTTTCTAGCACGTCGATGAACGAAAATCCATTTTTTCATGACCCAACTTTGAGACAGTCTGAAGCCACTGTACGTCATCCTCCCATGAGTACTTATTTTCATCGAAAAGGTATTGAGGCCTTCTATTATGACACCGAGTAAGAAGGCTGAGAAAAAAATTTATCGAACGTAAAATCCGACCAGAAAAACTATGTGTTGATTGACTCATCACTAGGAAACAATCAGGGAGTTCCCTGATATCTCAATGGCATATTCCTAACACACGATGGGTGTACTACTACATATCCAAGTTTGAGCCAAAAATTTATTGTGAGTCAAAAGTTATGAAAGATTGAAAAAGTAAGCCAAGACTTATGGTCGATACTGTAGTTTGACCTACCAATACTCGAAAATGAGATAAGGTATCAAAAAACGGCAAACGCAGTTCGAAAGAGCATCATCGAAAGTACTTACGTTTTACTTTACAGCGGGATCGGAGGTATTAATTCCTACCGCCGCAATGCTCTCGAAAATCTGGCGATTCCTCTCTTAAGTATGTGTCCTTGTGGTTCCAATGTCTGTGTGTAAGCGGATTGTGATAAACAACGAGTATTGATCAAGTTGAAAAAGAGAGACGACTTGAGTGGGTGACGGGAGCAAGCCTGTGGCGAATGAGGCTGGAACTCCGCAAATGATGATGCACTACTACAATTGCAACGGAGGTAATCGCTATACGAGCCAAATGTTGCCATCTCTGGTTCGATGCCTGCCCGGCTTCCGTATTCCTGTCAAATTTTTAAAAAGCTTGGTTTGCATTTTTTACTGCCACAAGTCAGGAACCACTATACCGATTAACGTGAAAGTAATTGTACTGGTCTATCTCGAAAAGCCGGATCGAAAGCGAGGATGGACAGTTATGAGATTCCATCGAAGGTCGATTTAGTCGAAAATTCGTGTTTTTTTCAGTTTCATGTGTTCGCAGGAATTCATAAGCTTGACGGAATTATTATTAATATTCAAAAAGCAGCAATCAAGGTTGTTACCAGATGAGATAACGATACCTTCTGCATGGAGCGCCAAGGTTCCCGAGTTTGGAGAGCCTGGACGCGCTTTGAAAATCTCGACTCCGGCAACCTGTGGGGCCTAAAATATTGAGGGGGATTTTGGAGAGGGCCCAAATTACGCCGGCGCTGCGCACTAGCGTCAATTTAATACTTACTGTGTTATATGAAATCTTCAACAAAATTATTTTCATTTTACGCACTCCCGATAGGTTCGATGAGTCAAATTTTCAAAAGAAAACCGCTTCTTAAGCAGTGTGCCTTTATTGTTCTCTTTCATTCATTCGATGATCATTCCCTGCAAAAAGCGAGAGAACACACTAAAAAATGCCCCTCATGCGCACAGATAAATATCAGTCACTAAGCTGTGTTGGGTGAAGCAACCAATTACAATCCAGTAAACAAAGCGAAGTATTTCCCATATTACTAGGGTGGTGCATACTTTTTGCTGTTTTTAGACTCACGGAGATTCTGACCTCTCCCGTCTTTCGTTATTGACTGATCACCTTTTGGTTTCCCATAATAGCTCAGTGCTTCCCTACCCTTTCCAGCGCACGTTATCCCAGATCTATCTGATCAATAAGGAAGACACAGTAGGGCCCAAATTTCAACAACCTCGACCCTCGAATGGATCATCATATTGCCTCAGCCTTTCGCGGGCAAGGATGTTAGGGCCAAAACTGAACCACAGTTGCGAAGTATGATGGTTGTACATCCCAAAGAAGCTAGTGGTACAAATCAGCCACAAAAGGCCTGCTCGAGATAAGCGCCTGGTTTGAGATTTAGTGCTGCTAAGACATATCGAGAGAAGTTTTCCTCGCCGTGTATGAGTGTCGATTGATATAGGATCCTCAACTGTGTTCTATTGTGAAGTTGCACTCATGTGTCAATTACAACTTTATTTAGGAGAAGATACCACTGTCATGCCATGTGATGCATTCTTGCAACGTTAGTGGTGGAAATTCGAACATCAAAATCTGCACTTTCGGAAAATTCCAGCCTGTACCAGTTATTCAAAGACAACTTTTATAGGTTTAGTGTAACAAGCAACCATTACTCTATCATTAATAAATTTAACACAATTTAGAGATCATCAGGTTTTGAGAAATATGCTATAATTGTGTGCCTCTGAATACAAATTTTCGCATGTTTTCGCTAAAAATAAAAACATTGCAAATGTGGGAGTTTCTGGAAAAGGAAGAACAACAGCCGTGACATTACCTTATCATCAAATGTGCCTTTATTGTCCGTATGAAGTGCACCTATACTGGGGTCAGCCTCTCTTATCATAGAAGCAGGAAATCAGATCATGTGAACGGCACTTTTCACTCTAGGCGAGGTATCAATCTTCAGTACTAAGGCCATAGGGAATGGAGGAGAACCATCTACTGGATATGAGATAGAGCATCAACTAAACTTATAATTCAATCATGTGAGGATCCACCGAAAATTTTCTCCGCGGTGTAGAACAGCTTCGAAAAATATCAAAATTTTCGGAAACTTTTACAATCGGGCAATCCTCAATTTCTCACATATACCGATTGGTTGACGCAATTTCAGCGCATAGTTGCGAGATTCTACCATGCCCCTACACAATGCTATGAAAGCTGGTCGAAACGATTTGAGGCAACAAAAATATTCGAGCTCGAATATCAGGTCCGAAAAACAGCAAAAATTATGCACCACCCTGATAGCAACGCGTCATTCTGATAAATTGTCGACGCCTCAATCATCCGATAATCGATGGTGTATGGCCAAGCACAGTGGCTTCCTGAGACTGTCGAGTTGTCATCGACATATTGTAGATTTCTCCAATAGGCGAAATCGGAAATATTTTGCTTTCAAATTAAGGTAGATTTAAACTAAAATATTTTTCGTTAAAGAAACCTTGAATGCAAAATGTCGAGCGAAATTCCTCACCGCTCGTCTATAATCACTGATCATCACAATGATTGCGAGGGGATCGACTGAAGTACAATCAGGCGATTCTCAAAAGCACCTACCGTACTCTCCAGAAGTTTGACAACAAATTTGATCGGGTTAAATGATAAATCACGACGCATTAATACCGTTGATATATAATTTGTTAAATCAACGGTATTATTGCGCGGTGAGTTTATCTAGATCTCTTCTATAGTTCAGTGGCTGATCCCCTCCCTTGAGCCCGGTTCTACTGACCTATAGGATATATGGAGTACGCGATAGCGATAAAATACGTTGGTGTCTGATTAATTTCTAAATTTAGAAACGGGCTGAGTAAGTAGAATGAACACGGAAGGTAAAGGAGTACGCAGGGAATCGATAACTGCGTTTATAATATTTAATAGTTCAATATTTCATAAATTATGCATACTTGTACCAGCAGCGCGATAAATAACTGAGAATGGGATTTCCTCCAAACTTCACTGCTCTTGCGTCGTATGCTCAAGACTCGTTTGATCCTGAACTAGATAGTCAACGAGAAAAACATTTGACAGTTACTGAATTGAGGATACTAGAATCATGAGAAAAGTCACTGCGACGATTATCATTTGGATTTGGATTTTAACACATTTATCAAGAGTAGGCTCTGATGTGCATGGCGGGCCATTCATGATTTCTTGCTTGTCTCGGGAACGTAGGTCCGATAGTTCGCATGAAGAGATCGTTCCATCTTGTGGGCGGTCTTCCGCGTCCTCGCTTAGGCCCTCGTGGTATCCAATCGATCACAGTTCTGCTCCACTTCAAGTCATGATCATTAGCAACTTTATGCACCCAGAGCCACTTTCTTTTCAAGGCGGTACGAACAACGTCTCTGACCTGAGTCCACGCAGCCTTTCGTTCGAGACATGATCCAAGACAGTGCAACCGACCATCCAACGCTCCATGCGTCTTTGGGCCACCGATAATCTTTCACTTTGTGCTTTGGTCAAGGCCCATGTTTCACATGCGTATAGGAAGGCGGGAATGATACAACCATTGAAAATACGGCGCTTATGAACCATTGGGACAGATCTATTCACTAGGAATGATCTATGCTTGTGGAAAGTCCCATACGCGGCCTGAATTCGCCGGCCAATCTCCCTCTCCTCCTTCCCATTGATAGTAATGGATTTGGATTTTAACACATTTATCAAGAGTAGGCTCTGATGTGCATGGCGGGCCATTCATGATTTCTTGCTTGTCTCAGGAATGTAGGTCCGATAGTTCGCATGAAGAGATCGTTCCATCTTGTGGGCGGTCTTCCGCGTCCTCGCTTAGGCCCTCGTGGAGTCCAATCGATCACAGTTCTGCTCCACTTCAAGTCATGATCATTAGCAACTTTATGCACCCAGAGCCACTTTCTTTTCAAGGCGGTACGAACAACGTCTCTGACCTGAGTGAGTCCACGCAGCCTTTCGTTCGAGACATGATCCAAGACAGTGCAACCGACCATCCAACGCTCCATGCGTCTTTGGGCCACCGATAATCTTTCACTTTGTGCTTTGGTCAAGGCCCATGTTTCACATGCGTATAGGAAGGCGGGAATGATACAACCATTGAAAAGACGGCGCTTATGAACCATTGGGACAGATCTATTCACTAGGAATGATCTATGCTTGTGGAAAGTCCCATATGCGGCCTGAATTCGCCGGCCAATCTCCCTCTCCTCCTTCCCATTGATAGTAATGATGCTTCCCAAATAGACCACCTCTTTTCTGATACCCACAATCTTCCCCGCAACTCTGACATCCCTGGGATTACCCTTCGAAGACATTCCCACAGTTTTATCACCGTTAAGATGAAGCCCCACCCTTTTTAATTCCCTCTCCAACTCTATTGCCATCGATTGAATTTGTCGCTCATCGTGAGAAATGAGCACTGCGTCATCGGCAAAGAGAATATGAGAGAGGAATCGCCCATTGATGTTAATCCCTTTTCCCGCCCAGTCTAATTGACGGAATGCCATATCCAAGACTGCTGTAAACAGTCTGGGTGACAAACAGTCTCCTTGTCTAACCCCTCTTCCAACATTGATTTCCACTTCCTTTCCATTCACTAAGACTGCACTTTTGCTACACCGAGAGAGGGAACTTAGGAATGAAACCACTTCCGACGGAACACCTTCCACCTCCAGAGCCTTATAGACAGCATCAACATACACCGAATCAAAAGCCTTAGAAATATCCACGAAAAGTAGATAAATCGGCAAGCGATGATCAATGCAGTTTGTGACTACCGTTTTGAGAGTGTGAATAGCATCTACCGTAGAATGTCCCTGTCTAAATCCCATTTGTTCCCAACTCCTACTGCTATCCAGGATAGGTGCGAGTCTCGTATTCAAAAGACCGGTGAGGGCTTTCTGCAAAGCAGGAAGCAGACTGATTGGCCGGTAATTTTTAACGAGAGAACTATCACCTGTCTTAGGCAGCAGAATAGTGCGCGAGTCACCAAACCCCTTTGGGACACTTCCGGTTAGTATGTTGTTAAATACCTCTGTTAGTAATGGAGCTAAGTAGTCAGTTCCCGCCCTCAACATCTCACCAGTGATCCCATCCCTTCCTGGTGCTTTACCTGACTTGAAATGTCGAAGTGCTTGTTCCACTTCAGCAACGCACAAGGGAATGAATGGGTCCCTTACTCTTAGTGTTCTATATCCTATTCCTCCGTCCCCTTCATACAAATCGTTATAAAATGCTTGGAAGACCCTCTCTATACCCAATTGTGTGCATTCCCAATTACCCGACCCATTCCTAATTTTGTGAATTCTACCTTTCCCTACAGCAATTCTTGCAGCAGCCTTCTTATAGCTTTTCCCGCTCGCAATGGCTGCATTGACGTAACTTAGATACGACCGTTCTCTATCATTTCTGAAAGATTGACGGATCGATCTGTTTAGAAGCAGCCACTGTAAGCGAGGCAAACCGGCTGACTGCATCTTATAATCCTTTCGTCCCGCTAGAAGATCCTTTGTAGCTTGTGATATTCCTCCATCCCTAGGTGTATAAACCGTTGCAATTTTCCCCGCCCCTCTAATCGCATCCACAATGTTACCGTACCCAAGATCCGCTCCTCTACTTTGTAACTCTAATCGTAGACTGAGTTTAAACAGTCCATTTTCGAGGTGCGAATCACCCTGACCGGTCGTTTCCTTTCTCCAAGGGAAACGGCGAGGGAATGAGATGGAAGCTCTAACGAGTCGGTGATCAGTGGTAAAATCGAATCGATTTATCACTCCGACATCCCTCACTGCCATTCCCCAAGGATATAAGATGAAATCGATCTCATTTGCTGATAACCCATTTGGTGAAACCCAAGTGAACTTGCGGATTGTCCTTTTCCGAAAGAAGGAGTTACCCACCTTGAGATGAAGCCTCTCACACAAATCCACAACCATTTGCCCTTTGTTGTTCCTATCCCCATACCCGAATGCCCCCACAGAGTTTTCCCCAAACTGACGACAACCAATTTTCCCATTGAGATCTCCCATCATGACCTTATGCACGAATCGGTACCGGTGGCTTCCAGACACAGGCGCGTTGTACGCTGCTTCGAGCTGATCGAGAAAATCACTGAACTCCGAGTCATCTATCGAACTGGCAGGCGCGTAGACCTGGAAAATGCGAATAAGCTCGTTGTTCGGTACCTCCACGTCAAGAAAGCAGACATTAGGAGTTAAGCCGCCAAATCTCACTACCATCCGCTTAGCTTCCCCACTCACGACAAACCCCACTCCGGCCATACGATTCTGCTGCCGTTGCGTGTGATAGAGTACGCTTCCCGACTTGAGTAGATCAATTGAGGCTTCATCTGGTCTTCTTACTTCGGACAGACCCAGAACGTGGAAGTTGATATTGATGAGTGCGTTCTCCAGTTCAGTGATCCTTGAGTCATGGCACAGAGATAGGCAGTTGAGCGTAGCGATGATAAGGCTTGCCATGATTTGGTCATACCCTCCCACGGTGACCAATCCGGCTTGGGAGGAGAAACGAGAGCGGCGCGTTTATGCGAACCGACCGACCTTTGAGCGAGCGTCGCACTCGAATGTCGCAGTAGCACTCGAGCGTCGCACATTTGACAGTTACTGAATTGAGGATACTAGAATCATGAGAAAAGTCACTGCGATGATTATCATAAGGTACATAATTACGCGGAAGTTTCGAAAGTCGAACGAGCCATCTTCATTCTGAGAACAGTTGCAAATATATTTTTCTCTGATCGTTTTTCGACTGACACGTCCCTTGAGAATCAATAATGCCTCGCGCGGATTTGACGGAAACTCGAGGTTGTTCGATTGAAAGAATTCGCGAGCCTTCGCTTCGTAGCTGAAGCTTGAATTCAATTCAATTAGATCGAGTATTTCAATGATCACCGAGATTCATAACTCAGTAAATTTCAAATATAACTCCAAAGGCATCCTTCGCAAATGAGAACAATAACTAATATTAGAAGCCTTATCGGAGTCAATCGAACAGAAAAGAATGAAGAGCTGAAGACAATGTGGTCGACTAAAACTCCATTTTTTGTTTAAAAAATACACTAACCTGCTGATTGCGATAGCTCTGAAAATGAAATGAAAAGCAAAAATGAGAAAGCTCATGGAAACAACTCCGCAGTATATCGCGATGAAGAGCCTGCTTTGAAAAGCCCCAGGGAGGAAACAGATAAACACGTCCTGGCGAACAACACATATCTAAGAAAAGAAACTATGTTATTAGCAAAACGTCATTTACTGGGTTCAGAATCTCTTGAGACACGGTAAACATGAGATCGGAGATGAGGAATATAATTAGTAATTTTTTGTATTCGCTAAGCTGTTTCCCAGATTTCGTGACTACCAGATAAAGTGCTGTGATGTTCTACACTAGTCCCAAGACTGAAAAAAATACGTAATCTTAAAAAAAACAAGTCAACACAAACGTACGAAATAGGAGTATTGTGAAATTTATCATCAAATTTATTGAGTAGAGACGAGGCTCCGAACACTATACTGGCATAAGCGAGAATTATTGTATACGCAGTAACTCCCGAGGGGTTTATTCAAGAAATATAATGAGTACATCATCTCCATAAGGCAAATGCTCCCATTGTTATGTTATGGTGTATCGGCTATTCATCTGTAAACTTGGTAAGCACTAACCTATAACTCAGCCATAACTCGCTTTGGAATTATGCTAGAAACAATTTCAAAATAGTATTCAAATGAGGAAGCATAGTGGAACATTTCTTATGTTGATGATGTCATTCCTCGTCTATGCGCTAGAGCGGCGCGGTCACTTTTCCAAAAAAGTGGTGTAACTTTCCTAATACCGATTTCTCCAATAAGCGCCGAAGAGTGATTTGAGAAAAAGCATGTATCAAACACCACCTCTTAAATCAGAAAGATCGGAAGTGGTAAAAAAAAAAAAAGCCCGCACTTTTGTCCAAAAAACCTGCGATTTTTACAAAGTTTTTAGGTTTTTCAAGCATAACTTTTTTCATTCATGTTTTCATAAGCTCTCATATAGAAATTCGGAATCAGCGTGCACAAAAACACCAAAATTTCCTATCGTCATATATTTTGAGAAAAAAATTTTGAACATTTTTTCCTCTCTGATCACTTTTTCACCATGTGGTCCCCCCTTTGGTCAGATTTTGGTCGAAAAATTTGTTTCTCAGAATCATGGTAGTATAGGAATTTCTGGAGTATTTTGAAGCGTAGACAACGAATTTGCTAACTAGAGCTCATGAAACATCGAAACAAAAAAGTTGGAGTATTTTGAAGCGTAGACAACGAATTTGCTAACTAGAGATCATGAAACATCGAAACAAAAAAGTTATGACCAAAATAAAGAACAAATTTTTTTCGAGATTTTCTTAATGGCATAACTTTTTTGTTTCGATGTTTCATGAGCTCTAGTTAGCAAATTCGTTTTCTACGCTCAAAAATAAGCCAGAAATTCCTATACGGACATGATTCTGAGACACAATTTTTTCGACCAAAATCTGACCAAAGGGGACCACATGGTGAAAAAGTGGTCAAAGTGGAAAAAATTTTGGAAAAAAAAAATCTCCAAAATATATGACTATAGATAATTTGGTGTATTTTCGCACGCTGATTCCGAATTTCAGAATGAGAGCTTATGAAAACATGAATGAAAAAAGTTATGCTTGAAAAACCTTGAAAATTTGTAAAAATCGCAGGTTTTTTGGACAAAAGTGCGGGCTTTTTTTTTTACCACCTCCAATCTTTCTGATTTAAGAGGTGGTGTTCAATACATGCTTTTTCTCAAATCACTCTTCGGCGCTTATTGGAGAAATCGGTATTTTGAAAGTTACACCACTTTTTTGGAAAACCGACCGCGCCGTTCTAGCGCATAGACGAGGAAGGACACCATCAACATAAGAAATGTTCCCCTCTGCTTCCTCATTCGAATACTATTTTGGAATTGTTTCTAGCATAATTCCAAAGCGAGTTATGGCTGTTCTCGTGAGGCAATTTTGGTCGTAAATTTCGTAGTGTCTTGACATTTTCAAGCTGCTGTTATAATTTCTAGTCTCTAGCTCCACTGGGAGCTGAGATAGAAAAATGCGGGAATCCAAATCAAAGATCGGATCTTTGCATTTTTTAACAGGACCAACATCGAAGATCGGTTCTTTTCGCCGTTTTTTAACATCGCATTAATCGCACTCGGATCTATTTTAATTCATTTTTTTTAATTCAAGGGAAGAGGATTTGGTTTAGATTTTTACAATATGTATTTTGGTGTACTCAGTAAATCTCATTTTTAGTCCGATATTCTCATAAATTGGCCTGACGAATGATGTCTCTTGAGAATTTTTGATCATTATTTTAGTCAGTCGTATGACAATAGGCGTTGTGAGTCTAATCGCGATCGTCCACTCTAAAGCGCGATGACTAATTTCACGGGACCGCTGTTTCGTAAGTTTGTGGTGACTTTATTTCCAGAGATTTGTTTATCATTTATTCAGTTTTGGGACTAATCTCCAACATCACAGCACTTTATCTAGTATTTACGAAATCTGGTAAAGAGCTTAGTGAATACAAAAAGCTACTAATAATATTCCTCATCACCGACCTCATTTATACTGTTTTGCAAGAAATTTTGAGTCCAGTTAGTGAAGCTTGTTCACTGAGATAATTATGTGTTTTTTTTTAGATTTTTGTCGTTCACAAGGACCTTTTCATAGGGGTTCTTCCTGGATTCGTTCAGAACAAGTTCTTCTTATCGATTTACTGCGGAATTGTTTCTATGAGCTTTCTCATTTTTGCTTCGCATTTTATTTTCAGAGCCTTGGCTATCAGTAGGTTGGTTACATTGTATAATGTTGATTTCATTGAAGAGGACATGTAATGCAGCTCTTCATTCGTTTCCATTCGATTGACGTGGATGCGACTTCTTGTGTTGGTAATCATTTTCATAAGCGAGTGTTGCCTTTGGAGCTACATTAGCCATGCTTTTCTTGGATACGAATCGCGGTAACTGCACTTATTGTGCTGGATTAAAGACAAAGTTGTAGGTACGAAGCTAGTGCCCGTGAATTTTATCAGTTGAACAATCTTGAGTTTCCGTCAAATCCACAATCAACGCTTATAATTTTTAAAGGATGTGTGAGCCGATGACATAAGCTTGCAATCTGTTCCTGCAAATTTTCAGAATGACGAAGGGTCGATAGACGCTGACAACTTTCGAGTTATTATGTTTTTCACGCTAATCGTGACACTGACTTTCACCACGATTATCGTTTCCTCCATTCAGTAAGACACCTTTTGTGTAGTTCTTTCGCATTATCTATTTAAGTATCACACGAGTCCTGATCAAACGAGGCAAGAGCAGTGAAGTTTGGAGAAAATTCCATTCTCAGTTGTTTATTGCGTTGCTGGTGCAAGTGAGGATATTGTTGAAGAAAAAATTACACAAAAAACGCAGTTGTCGATTCCCTGCGTACTCCTTTACTTTCCGTGCTCATTCTATATGCTAAGCCCGTTTCTGAATTTGGAATTTATTCATACGCCCACTTACTTTCTCACCATTCTGTACTCGATCTATCCAATAGGTCAGAAGGATGGGCCCTAGGGAGACTATTAATCACCTCGAACTGTAAGAGAGCTGTCGGCAATATTTCTGATCATTGTGTTTTAGTCGATCCTCTCGCAATTATCGTGATGATCAGTGATTATAGAAGAGCGGTGATTCGATTCGCTCGGTGGATGTCGTTCAAGGTGTCTTTGATTGAAAAATAATTTTTTTTAAATGTAATACAAAAATAAATATTTCAGATTGAACCTATTGGGATGGCGCATAATGTTTCCATGACGACTGGGAAGACACAGAGTGTCACTGTTGTCTAAATAACTCCACGACCAGGACAATATTCATAAAGTCGTCGTTGAAAAAGGAACTTGATGTATTATAATTGTTGTATAGTAATTGTATTCCATATTAATTAATATACGAATAGTAAATACAGTAATTCGCAAGCATGCGAATCCCTAATCAAGTCACAAGTCTGACAAAGTCTGACCCAACGAACTATTTGTGTGCGCGGGTCTCTCGCCACGATTTATTTTTTGTTGTAAATGCCAAGTACAATATTGCGTCACCATTTACTGAGGTTCCCGCTGATTCCTCAGTCTTGTTCTAGCCTGCCACCCAAGCTAGTCTAGCTCGCGTCTCTCACGCTCACCCCCGTCTCCGGGGATCGTTTCTAGTCTACATTTCGCCGATAAACATTGTTGTTCACCACTTCGCTGCCCTCTCACACACTCTGTCGGGATTCATAAGGACACGACCCAATCAGTATCGATCAAGATACACTTCAGTGGCGTTCAGGAAAACTCGGACTCGAAAAAGGTTCGTTAATTCGTGTTTATTGTGTGTGAGTAGGTTAAACATGGGAAATGCCGGAGAAGTGACCTGCCCTATCGGAACGACCCTACAACTTGATTTTTATGGATTGAAAAATAATGAAAGATTGGAAAAAAAGGCGTAGACTTCTGACCGTACGATACTTGAAATGGGCGAGACTATGTTCGCGAGAACGTCGGCTGTAGGGCATGCCCATTCGCGCAGACCGACCTGATGACGCATCACGCGCGTCACAACGTCACGCCTTCAATTTGAGCAGTGACTTAGCAATGTGTGAAGACAAAAATCATCAATACCGTGGGCATACTTACGACGGTCACTTTCATAGACTAAATTTTCTGGGAGTATTTTCCGCCTTTCGCAAATGATGATCTCAATCGCGCCGAATGACCCGATCTTATCGAAAAGGAGTGGATAACCGTTGTCGTGTTCGAGAAAAGTATGTGTTGGATGTATGTGTTGATTCGAATGGATTATGTTTACACTTGAATTTATTGGATGACTCAGTTCATCCATCGATAAACAACGATATTTTCACGTATTTATTTGGTATTACTTCTCCAATTATTCAATGATAACCTTAATGAAAATCAAATCGCATTCACGGACAAATTGTCTTTTCGACGTTCCTGGGACCACAGAAGAATGTGCTGGTCTCATCTGAAAATACAGCTCGAGTACGAAATTGAGCAATGTTCATTACAGTTGAGCGACTTGATGTAGGGCGGGCAGCACGTTTTGCAGACCGGCGACGGAAACGGGCACATGTTGATTTTGCAAGGGCCACTGTCGGTGGCAAGACCTCTGGTATGAGCATTAGGTAGATCAAATAAAGATCGTGAAATAATTTTTTTTCATCACTCACGTGCACGGACAGTCTCCACACTTTTTCGAGCATGTTCTCGTCCTGGTGGCGTTGTGGCAGGCTCCGCAGGTGCCCGGACACGACCCCGTCGTGATCCACTCACTCCAGACTCCGCCGGGCGGACATTTCTTCGGCTGTGGAAAATGGTGTTTTTCACTCTGATGAGAGAGAAGAGTTTCGGGTCTAAGAAGACTGTGTGTTTATTTCACGGTTTGCGAAAGAAAGAGTGTTGCTCTCAATATGCTATCACTGGCTCACGGTAGTGGTAGTCGTCGGTGCTGATGTTGTTGTCGTTGTAGTGGAGGTAGTAGTTGTTGCTGCAGGATACAATTTTTCAACACAATGTGTTGAACACATCAGCAGTGTGTGTAACATTTTTTTGTCAAAATCATGCATGTGCATCTCTCGTGCATTGTGTATGCATCCCTCGTCCACGAACGCAATATCATCGCACACCAAGACTATCAACTTATCAACATATCAGTTTTTTAAAAGTGAATTATCAGTGTCACGTTTAGTTCTACGACTAATCTGCGATACATGTTCGAATTTTTAATACGATGAAAAACTCACGTGGGACGCATTCAATTGAAACTTCTGTATCAAGAACCAAAATTTCATTGCCGGCTGGGAGGGTCGCATACATCTCTGGAATTTCAAATGTATTATTGAATAAAAAAACAGGAGATCGAGTACAATATTTCAAGAGCTTGACAATACGATGAAATTCTAGTAAGTACATTTCTTCGTGATAAAATCATGACTAATTATCTTCAAAAAAACACTTTTTAAATGTAGGTGGGTAAGTTATAAAGTTTCACTTGACTCGGGGTCGCAGCGCATTGATTCGATGTCTTGCGGAGTAGGATTCAGCAGTTTCATATTTCCTCCAGCCGGACACTTGACAATTTGTCCAGCGTCAGCCCCGTAGATCAATCCGTTCATAGTGAAGATGCAGGCTATTTCATCTAAAAATCACTACAGACTAGTAAGGCTACATAAGTCCGGAAATAATCAGAAACATCAGAAAAACTTTTGACACTAATAATATTTTGCTGATAGAGTTTATTAAGAAATACCTGCATCTGAGTCTGGAATGGGACGACAGATGACCTGATAATAGCATTTGAAGAGAAAATGGAAATTATAAATAATAATCAAATGGATACCGTAGTGAGCACGGTGTCCGTTCCTGAGTCAGCGCGTTGATTAGTCTGAAATATAATAGACAAATAATTGGCATAACTTCTTGGATCTCGGAAAGTTCGACAACAATCCCAGTGACATTACACCTACGTACTGTTACACACTCGCAGTTCCCATTGCGACGATGTAATAACAAATTCGCAAAGGAAGGCACAAACTATCCACCTGCTGTTAGCAGGGTCGCAAATGTATCCGAGTCCAGCAGCCTCGAGAAGAGCGGGACCACCAGTGCCCATGTTCTGCAATAAACTTTGCTATTTCCATACAATCGTAGATATCGTTAGTTAATGCCATGTTAGAAATTGATAAGCTTTCTAATGCGCTCACTCCATATGGAAAATACCCATTTGGGCACGTGAACTTTGTTTTGCCATCGAGCTGAACGGCAGACACTAAAGCGGCCGTCGAGAAGGCGAACGGGCCTGCTGGTGATGCTGGAGCGACACAGGCACAAGGCTGAAACACAGAATTGTAAGACATGCAAAAAATAGAATAAGTGAATAGAAGAAATTGATTATGAAACGGTCGTAGGGCCATGCACAATGCAAACTCACCGATGCATGGCAACGAAAACAAGATGAAGACCCGTGCTAGCCACATCTTCGAGCTGATCGTTTCTGTTCTTCTCGATACGTTTTTGTATCAAGTGAAAGGCACAGCTTGCCACTCAATTATACATGAGCATTGTGCATAGAGTGTGGGAGATAGAGAGAGATGCTAGGATGTGACTGTAAAGTATTTCCGGTTCAAGTGTATCATGAGGCAAACTGTGCTCCGGAACGATTCAATGTATTCAATTCCGCTCCATTTCCAATCCGATCAGCTCCATTTAGTTCCTGGTATACGTGCAGAAGTGCAAAAAATGCGTCCGATTGAAATTGAATAGTGATGTAACCACCTCTTTTTTTTTTTTTTACTTCATGGTACGACTTCACTTGTAATTTTTAAGGTGTGTTCAACTGATTCAAGCCCTGTGAGTTTGAATTGTTATCAACATTTATAATATCGTGCAAACATTTGCATTTTTTTCTCAAAATTAGATATGACTCTTTTGGAAAAGGTTATCATCACAAAGTCTTGTTATGTTTCTCTCGTGACTTTTTGATCTCTCACTCTCCGCCGCGACTTTCTCTTCTCTCACGTCTCTTTTCACCATCAAGGTTCTCTTCTCTTGAAATAGCAAACATTATTGATAATAACGGACCCGTTACCTCTTCAGTCGAGGTAGCAAGCGTAATTGGATAGCGGTTAACCTCGAACAGAAAACATAAATAGATACGCTTTTAGTAGCAACAAATACGTGAAAAATTTTTGTTAAAAATTTCTAAACTTTAAAAATAGATAAAGAGCAGGGTTTGAATCAATGATGAGTAATAATTCTCAAGCAGTTTCGATTTGTAACCATCAGCTTGCCAGTCTATTCAATACATAAAATACTGTGAAACTTATTCTGATCAAGAATTCACGATCATCTCCAATGCCGCTTCGTGGCAGCAGTTGCGTTGTCGAACAATACAACACTCAAGGATAGTAATGTCATTTTATTCTGATATGATGATTTGAGTATCGACTGGCGGAACACTACGACTTCGAACTGCGCATTCACGGCAAGCATGTGGGAGCAGCGATGCTGGCTGGGCCACAGAAGAATCCGCTCGTTCCATCTGGAAATGTGAACAGTTTCAAGGATGTGAGGAGTCAAAAAAAAGATTAAATCATTCAATTGATAATTCCTGATATCATGGGCTCTCATATCGAAATTCGTATCCTACGCTTAGGCTTAGGCTTAGGCAAAGTCGGATGGATGATAGCCATTGTGCTTTTATCAAGTAATAATCAGCCATCAAAATCGCTCAATAACTCGATTTGAAGCCTACAATATCTCTCAGAGCATCAAAATAGGAAATCCAGAATTAGAAGTCAGCATACAAAGTTTCGTACTCGAGTTTAAGTGATGCCATATCTGTTTTTAAATGGTTTCCGTTCTTATTTGTTGTCGATTCTATGCAATAGTTTCATAGTTTGTGCCCGACACGTTCCAATTCGAAACAATGTGAAATTCAGTCTCTTTGATCACGAGATATGTTCGACACGATCATAAACAGCAACGTATTCGCTGTTTTCAGTGCGCGATGGAGTCCCACGTAACGGTGACCAACTACGTCGGGAGTCTGTCCACCCTGGTCAATGGACTCTTTGTCGTTCTCATTGTGATCTCTCTGGGCATTTTCCGATCTCAATACTATTTCGGAGCCCTGGCCAGCTTTCTGTTTGCTGTGACGCAGTTGTGGTCGGCCAATGTGTAACCAAAATTTGAATTTTAATAGAGCTCATTAGCAGATGTTCTACCCAGACGGTACGTTATTCATTCATGGTCCTGTCGGAACGGAATGCCGGAACGGTTGCGTTTCACTCGTTTGTCACCGCCGTCAACCTACAGTTCATGATACTCAGCTCGAATTTCGCCGTACGATATGCAGCAGTTAGAGGGTAGACATAAAAGCCTGATTCGATTTGAATCGTGATGTTATAGTGGCGCCCTTCTCTACTATTTCGAATCAGTATCTTTTCTACAGTGTTCTAGTATTTAGTCTCCGATTGGTACTTTGAACAATCATTCCATTTTCCTTGCAGTCGTTGGATTGCAAGGGTCAAATTTGCTGATCATGATGGTGTGTGTTGTTTCAAAAAAAGTAAATGAGCAAATTCTGAGAATGATTGACTCATCTCAATCAGATATGTGGTGCAGCAACTTATCTACATATCTCGCAACATATGTACCTATTCACAGAAACTAAGAAATGTGAACAATAGGTTACTTTTCGCGAGAACTTTTCAGGTTTGAGAATCTTACTTGGAATTTGTAAAAACGAGTTTTCAGGCAGGTTATTGATTTTTCTGTTTCTACCGGGATTGCTGATCAACTTCTCCATGCTGTGTAAAATCGCCTCTTTCCAAAGAATTCATAGGGCAGCTATTCAGTGAGAATCGACACTTCCAGCATCGCTCCTTTTCTCAGCTCGATGAGGTCACTCGGAACGGCGTTCAATCCGTTTGTAGACGTCACGATAACACCCGACTATAGAAAGAGGTTGGTCAATAATCATAAAACTTGCCTCGTTATAACACATTATTCAGCATGGTAACATTTCTATTGCCGGTAGCGTCACATAAAGTGATGTAATCCAGCACAGCATAATGCCTCACCCGTAGCACTAAA
The DNA here is from genome assembly GCA_036245825.1 of Pristionchus entomophagus. Taxonomy (NCBI): domain Eukaryota; kingdom Metazoa; phylum Nematoda; class Chromadorea; order Rhabditida; family Neodiplogasteridae; genus Pristionchus; species Pristionchus entomophagus. Next base: position 513,567 of record BTSX01000006.1, read on the forward strand.
ATGATCAGGAGAGTCTGCTCTTTCAATTAATATCAATCACTCGCGCACATATCTTTAGGTCAAAAATCGACTTTTTCTCTCAAAAAGATTGAGCCTCAATCAAAGTTTCATTAGATCGAGCACAAAATTCTGGTCGGGTACACGAGATTTGTGGCAGTTATTACCTTTTCCGGACCAGTTTTACTCGCAGATAACGATTTTCGGCAAATTGACGTCGTGACGTACGGGATTCAGAAGGCTCAGATGGAAAAACGGAAAACGCCAATCGATTCAGAATCAAAAGTTACCCCAGGGACCAACTTTTGAGCCTATCGAATTATTTGATGTTCCAGCCACTTGTTGAACCTAACGCAAACGGCCTCATATTGTGTGGTCCAAGAGTTTTAGCGAAAATGGGTTAATTGGGTCGAAAAATCGAAAATGTACTTCGAAAAAGTGGTTTTTGCAATGAGCAGTAATCGATCAGAACAGTTATTTTAAAGCCGCAGGGCACCCCTAAGGTAATGTAAAAGAGAAATTGGATCGATCTTTATCGGTTGAGAAATTATGATTTTTCAACCATTTTACCTTGACAACCACTCTTCTCCCTGCGCTGAGGCTGGAATGGCAAATAAGTTATGTTTTGCCTATTACCGGACCAAGACCCTCCTTCCACCCGAGTATAGACTTGTGGTTCTCATTGCTAGCGCACCGGTTCCGGTGAGGTAGGGAAATGCTTCAAAATAACCGAGATGTACTTAAAGGGACCCAGTGACCAAAATTTAATATTTTAAATTATTTATAATATTCTGAAAATAACTTGCAGTGATTGATGCGAAGTCAATGCAAAAATTCAAAAATATTAAAAATTATTATAATATTCAAATATCGCCCCGAAAATGATTTATTTGAATTGGAAGCGTGATTTTCGACGGGTACAAATTACGGTAGATCCAGTAGTTTTTTGCGGCGGGGTCTGCAAATTTTCGCATTTTCGCATATTTCGCTTTGTAATCAATTTTGCATATTTATATCAGTATTTTCACTTGTTTATGATGTTATATATACACCGAAGTTGCTTCTCCTTCGTTTTATACTTCTATACGCGCCTTATTTGATTGTCAAATGCGGTTAAATGACGATGGTCTATGTAATACACGTCATCATAGTTGCCATGTTCTTCCATCTCGCGTTGGACCACGAAGTCTCCCTCCATCCGATGTAATTCGACGCAAATTTAAATGAGGCCATCAAGTCCAAGCTCTTCTCAGAGGTGAGTCTTCTTTTTGTGATGGGGTCTTATTTTTATGATGATAGGCGTCCATGCTACTGGCGTGCGCATAGCCCCAAGCGTTGGAGCTACGCTGACCCATACATAAGAGGTTTTGTTTCGAACTAACGCGTTATACACGTTACTTCGGGTCATGATCTTCTGTACATGATTACGCATAGCTCCAATATTGTACCTGTGTGCAAATAGCCCTTTCGCTTCCAGCGCTGGACACTTATGGTTATGCGTTGTTATTTCTGGTTGGAGAATGGAATTTATTCGATTATTTACTGCTAATTTAAAGATGAGTGTTCTAAGCGAGCATATTTTATCACCAGCTTTGCTTCAGGTTGAGGGCACGACTTTGTCATTGCGCTGACTGCTATTGGCACCATCGGGCACGACATTATTCAGCCAGGTCAGTTTCGCCCCTATTATTATGCATCTCGATTGGAAAGGAGTGCGAACAATAAATACCACCCGTGTTAATTGTCTCATCTTTTTAAATTTCATCTATTTTTATAGTCACGCATGGTTTCTGTCTTGTCAATAACTTGTGAATGGCAGGTCGTGGCTTCGTGATCTACCCGGTGAAGTACAAGACCATCGCTCTCTAACCATTCAAAGGACAAGTCATGGATGTTGTAGTCAATCAGGTATTTTGTAAATATTATTTTGCATTGTTTGTTATATTTTGTTCCCACTAGTGTTGGCAAAACGGCATTTCATGCCGTCTTCAACGCGGCATTTTCAATGGTGAATCCGGCATACCGAGTTCGTTTTGTCATCACTAGTTCCCACCTCTTGAGCATTGAAGAATCGATACTGCGAATTCGATCACAGTTGGCAATAAAGGCAATAAAGTGCTATAACTTATAAAAGAAATTCACTCCTCTTCCAGACAAGGACAACGAGCTGGGCGAGACGCAACTGGAATGCTTCCAGTGCAGGGCGAGGAACGTCTTCCAGCTGGGATTCATCCCCGCCAAGGTTGGAATGATCTTGAACTATCCATTTTGTGCACTATGTCTGACCAGCGAGAAAGTGTGAGAAATATTGCAATCTGCCCCCCATGAATCAATGTTTCATAGGTGGATTACGTGACCTACCGTATATAAAAATTAATTCTTCTATAATATGTATATTTATTTACATTTAACAATTTTATCCAGGCGTACTACGTGATGGTGGTCCTTTGCCGGCCGCCGGCATGAAGCTGATAATGAGCTGCGACTGCAGACGATGGCTGTCGCCTTGGAAGAACCGGACAAGTATTCAAGACTTGCTATAGTAAGTTGTTTTGTTGCTACCTTATTATTGGTTACTTGCTTCTAGGCCGAAAAGGCACAAAATAAATAATGGAAGAATATTGCTCGAGTTGCTATACCTTTGTTTGTTAGATGAATTATTTTCCTATTTATGTATTTAGAAATAAATGTGTATATCTGATAGCTTAAGTGGTGTGAGCAATGAGAGTCGCCACAAAAATAATATTGAGAAGGGTCATAGTGTAATGTTACAAATATCAAAGGTTGTCATTCATTATTTATTACCGACTTCCGTCAATACATTACATAATTTCAGATAATTGGACAATGTAATGACGGCTGAACGAGGAGATGCAAGTAAACAAATTACCGTGAGTATATTACAATAAATGTAGCAATATGATTCTATCAATACTAACACAAGAGCATGTTCCTTTGCTTGTCCCTCGACCCAACCTAAGCCCCCTTCCTCCCCCTCTTCACTGGCTCATACTCGGGATCGCTCGACTCTTCCCCTTCCGCAGAGGTCTCCTATTCTTCTTCGGCTGCTCTTCTTCCTCTTCCTCCTCTTCCACCTCCGGCAACATGGACCGCCTCGCAACTCCTCCCCCTCTTCCTCTGCTACCTCTCCTTCTCCCTCTCACTCTTCATCTCCCTCTCCCTCTGCCCCTCCATCCACCAACAGCCTTCTCCGCCTCCACCTCTTCCTCCTCACTCTTCTCCCAATCCGACCCTGACGATTCCTCCACTTCTCCCATCTCGCTTGTTGCTTCCTCCTCCTCCTCCTCTTCCTTCCCAGCACCCGACTCATTCCCATCACTGGGCATGATTGAGTTCATATGTGGGTTAGAGTCGGAATCGACCTCGTCTCCATATTCCCCTCCAAACTCGATGGACACGTCGCTGTCCTCCTCCCTCTCATCCTCTCGTTCTTCCATTTCCTCGGCAAGTGCAGCGATGTATTGATTGGAGTCGGGGATATTGTTCCTCTTGAGGAATGCGGCCTCCTTCTTCTCTCTGATGACTCCCTCGCATTCCTCCCACACCTGCATCTACACCAATTAATATTTGCTGGTGGACGAGTACGGCAGATTACGGTGCTTTGTGATGTGTTTATCTAACTGATAAGTGAAACACTAACCTCTCTCCTCCAGTAGTGATCCACATCACTCCTCTTCCTCTTCACAGCCATGGTGTCCCTCCCTCTCACTCGAGTCGAGTAGGAGTACTTCTCCTTCATACTATCATTTGCTAGGGCATCTGAACATGAATGACGTGAAGTCCGTCTCATTTAGCTATTCTTGGTGTATGCTCAGTTGAAAATGGCAATCGCACATGACCTCGGTGAAAGGACCCGCTAAAGTTAAGAAGTAGGGATATCCTACTTGCTGTCTCATCCGGAGATGATGATGGAGGCGGAGAGCTGGTCGCGGTACTGGTAGAGGAACTGACGGAAGAGCTATGACGAACGAACAAGATCACGGTAGATCGTCATTGGCTCGTTCTTCAGCAGACTGCAATAAGACGCCAGTAGTTTCATTGCTTTAGTTGAAACCATTGCAATACGAAGCTGAATCAACCTCTACTTCGGTTGCGCCAATAGTAAACCAGCAAATGGACATGACAAATAGCTAAAACGGTCCGGTTTATATATAAAATCATGATAAAGGAAATACAATTACCCTGGTGAAACTTGGGGTAGAACAATCTTAAGTGAGAGGTAACAAATGGATTAGGCAAACCCGCTAGTTTCCTAGCAAGCGATCTTTAGCATGATAGCAGCATAACTATCAGGGATTTGAAACGATAGCTCACCTGTACGTCTCGATATAGTACTTGACGATATCGGTGATGGCTTGAGTGTCGGCGGCCGAGCCCGATCGACAGACGGAGATGGCGTGATCTTGTTCGTCGGGCGAGACGAGATGAACGATCTGCAAGGAAACGACTAGGATATCCCTACTTCTTAACTTTAGCGGGTCCTTTCACCGAGGTCATGTGCGATTGCCATTTTCAACTGAGCATACACCAAGAATAGCTAAATGAGACGGACTTCACGTCATTCATGTTCAGATGCCCTAGCAAATGATAGTATGAAGGAGAAGTACTCCTACTCGACTCGAGTGAGAGGGAGGGACACCATGGCTGTGAAGAGGAAGAGGAGTGATGTGGATCACTACTGGAGGAGAGAGGTTAGTGTTTCACTTATCAGTTAGATAAACACATCACAAAGCACCGTAATCTGCCGTACTCGTCCACCAGCAAATATTAATTGGTGTAGATGCAGGTGTGGGAGGAATGCGAGGGAGTCATCAGAGAGAAGAAGGAGGCCGCATTCCTCAAGAGGAACAATATCCCCGACTCAAATCAATACATCGCTGCACTTGCCGAGGAAATGGAAGAACGAGAGGATGAGAGGGAGGAGGACAGCGACGTGTCCATCGAGTTTGGAGGGGAATATGGAGACGAGGTCGATTCCGACTCTAACCCACATATGAACTCAATCATGCCCAGTGATGGGAATGAGTCGGGTGCTGGGAAGGAAGAGGAGGAGGAGGAGGAAGCAACAAGCGAGATGGGAGAAGTGGAGGAATCGTCAGGGTCGGATTGGGAGAAGAGTGAGGAGGAAGAGGTGGAGGCGGAGAAGGCTGTTGGTGGATGGAGGGGCAGAGGGAGAGGGAGATGAAGAGTGAGAGGGAGAAGGAGAGGTAGCAGAGGAAGAGGGGGAGGAGTTGCGAGGCGGTCCATGTTGCCGGAGGTGGAAGAGGAGGAAGAGGAAGAAGAGCAGCCGAAGAAGAATAGGAGACCTCTGCGGAAGGGGAAGAGTCGAGCGATCCCGAGTATGAGCCAGTGAAGAGGGGGAGGAAGGGGGCTTAGGTTGGGTCGAGGGACAAGCAAAGGAACATGCTCTTGTGTTAGTATTGATAGAATCATATTGCTACATTTATTGTAATATACTCACGGTAATTTGTTTACTTGCATCTCCTCGTTCAGCCGTCATTACATTGTCCAATTATCTGAAATTATGTAATGTATTGACGGAAGTCGGTAATAAATAATGAATGACAACCTTTGATATTTGTAACATTACACTATGACCCTTCTCAATATTATTTTTGTGGCGACTCTCATTGCTCACACCATTTAAGCTATCAGATATACACATTTATTTCTAAATACATAAATAGGAAAATAATTCATCTAACAAACAAAGGTATAGCAACTCGAGCAATATTCTTCCATTATTTATTTTGTGCCTTTTCGGCCTAGAAGCAAGTAACCAATAATAAGGTAGCAACAAAACAACTTACTATAGCAAGTCTTGAATACTTGTCCGGTTCTTCCAAGGCGACAGCCATCGTCTGCAGTCGCAGCTCATTATCAGCTTCATGCCGGCGGCCGGCAAAGGACCACCATCACGTAGTACGCCTGGATAAAATTGTTAAATGTAAATAAATATACATATTATAGAAGAATTAATTTTTATATACGGTAGGTCACGTAATCCACCTATGAAACATTGATTCATGGGGGGCAGATTGCAATATTTCTCACACTTTCTCGCTGGTCAGACATAGTGCACAAAATGGATAGTTCAAGATCATTCCAACCTTGGCGGGGATGAATCCCAGCTGGAAGACGTTCCTCGCCCTGCACTGGAAGCATTCCAGTTGCGTCTCGCCCAGCTCGTTGTCCTTGTCTGGAAGAGGAGTGAATTTCTTTTATAAGTTATAGCACTTTATTGCCTTTATTGCCAACTGTGATCGAATTCGCAGTATCGATTCTTCAATGCTCAAGAGGTGGGAACTAGTGATGACAAAACGAACTCGGTATGCCGGATTCACCATTGAAAATGCCGCGTTGAAGACGGCATGAAATGCCGTTTTGCCAACACTAGTGGGAACAAAATATAACAAACAATGCAAAATAATATTTACAAAATACCTGATTGACTACAACATCCATGACTTGTCCTTTGAATGGTTAGAGAGCGATGGTCTTGTACTTCACCGGGTAGATCACGAAGCCACGACCTGCCATTCACAAGTTATTGACAAGACAGAAACCATGCGTGACTATAAAAATAGATGAAATTTAAAAAGATGAGACAATTAACACGGGTGGTATTTATTGTTCGCACTCCTTTCCAATCGAGATGCATAATATGGGCGAAACTGACCTGGCTGAATAATGTCGTGCCCGATGGTGCCAATAGCAGTCAGCGCAATGACAAAGTCGTGCCCTCAACCTGAAGCAAAGCTGGTGATAAAATATGCTCGCTTAGAACACTCATCTTTAAATTAGCAGTAAATAATCGAATAAATTCCATTCTCCAACCAGAAATAACAACGCATAACCATAAGTGTCCAGCGCTGGAAGCGAAAGGGCTATTTGCACACAGGTACAATATTGGAGCTATGCGTAATCATGTACAGAAGATCATGACCCGAAGTAACGTGTATAACGCGTTAGTTCGAAACAAAACCTCTTATGTATGGGTCAGCGTAGCTCCAACGCTTGGGGCTATGCGCACGCCAGTAGCAGTAGAAACAGATTTTGCATACTAGAGCTCATCAAAGTGCGAAAGAAAAAAGTTGTGATCGAAAAACTAAAAAGTCTCATTTTTTCGGCCGTAACTTTTTTTATTTTGCAGTTTGGTGAGCTCTAGTATGAAAATTCGGTTTTTAGCATTTTTCACATTCTCGCGATAAAATCGTGAATTCGGAAAATTAGGATCGAGCAACCTAATATGAAATTTTGCAGAGAATTACAGTGGAGCAGAAATAAAAGGAGCGCAATTATATTTCAACTACAATTATGGTCAAAAGACTGAAAAATAAGACCTAAAAATCGATTTTCCGATCATGCGGGGATCGATCGGGGTGGTTAATTTTTCACCATTGGTCATGCCTAATACAACACAGAAGAGATTTTGAGTCTAGCTTGTCGCGTTCGAAAAATATTTTTTTTCGATTTTCAAAGTTTGCATTTTAATTTTTTTCTATGTAGAGCTCAATCGGAGTATTCATTAGTGCTATGTGCAACACGGGCCCAAGGGGTCCACATGCACGGAGTATGGGCCTCTGGATCTCATTCCGGGGAGACGTGTCCGAGGGGTGGCAAATATGGTCTCGAATTACCGATCATCACTCTTAACCTTTTCGGTTCCACAGTCTTAGTGCTGTTGTTCGGACGAGAATGTACTACTAAGAATACAATATAGAGATTTCGTGATTTCAAACCAAGCTATGTGAGAAGTTTGCGGAGACACTTTTACGAATACCGACGAGTTGACAATGAGTGACTGGAAAACACAGATGCTTCATAATTGCGCTGCTATCCCAAATAAAGTGTTTTTGACAGTCAACTGATGCTGATCACCACGTATTTCACAATGAATGGAAAGACTAATACTAGAAGTGATATTTCTGAATAATAAGTCACGGATGAATGCATCAACTCCAGCCGTCTCTTCTCACAGGCCGCGGGCTCGCACTTGCAGCTCTCCTTTTTCACTTTTCTTGTAAAAAAACATTTACAAAGCTATTCAATGAAGATATCCGTCTCTTCATTGTCTCTTTTTCTAAACCTGTTCTTCATGTTTTCCCACGAAGAACATGTTTAGAAAAAAAATGCTATCGTTCTCATTTCTAGGCAATTAGTTAGAAAAATATTAATGAGTGATTCGTCTAAAAAAAATGGACTCTGAACGATCAAGATTGCCCAACTATAACGACCTTCTGTGAGCCCTTTATTGCTCTTCATAGAAGAGCTCGGTTGACCGCGCGCTTTTCAACGAAGAGAGGGGAATGAGAGAGTTAAATCGCCTCTTCATTCTCTCTCTTTCTCTTCATTCTGACAATCCTAGTACAGATGATACAATACGGTAAAATTCAGAATACGGGAAATCTCGAGTCAACCAAGAGTATTCGCCACTATCCAAACAACATTTCCAAAGATCATAAAAAAACTGGCATGTAGCCGTTGTGGATGAGTAGAAAAATATAATATCTTTGAGGGGAGCAAAATAGGCTAAATACTGAAAAAAAATGTCTCAGAAAAAAAATCAAATTTCGTTCAAAATTTCAGATTGAATCAGATCATGATTCCTCTAAAAAAAAAGACGGCGTCTCGTTAATTTGCAAGCATTTTGGCCTATGCCCGGACACGTTTCTCTAGCAATGAGAACGGCGAGCCCATGCTTGAGTACTAGAAGGGTCTTGGAGCCCCTATGCACGAACCATGACCTATTTGTCATTCCTGAATCATATGGTCAGATTGTTCCGAAACAAAAAAATTTCAACTTTTTCATGACCCCGGGGTCATGGTGATTTTTGGGTCAAAAAGTCGATATCTCAGAACTATGTGACTATAGGGATTTCTGATGTTTTTTTGATTGTAGAAAACGAATTTTCATACTACAGCTCACCAAAATGCCTAAGAAAAGAGTTACGTTTAAAAACCTAACCTCTTTCGTTTTTTCGGTCATAACTTTTTTCTTTCGCATTTTGGTGAGCTCTAGAATGAAAATTCGTTTTACACGTCCCGGTTGTTGTCCATACACTCCAGACCCCTCCCGGAGGGCACTTTGACGCCTGCGGCAAGTATTTTTACTCTTAAGCGATATTGTTGGGCTTACCGTAGCCGTTGTTGTTGGGGCCTTTGTAGTAGTAGTTGTAGTTGATGGAGTCTAAAGGAAATTTTGGGTAGCCTAAATAAAAGCTTTAACTTACAGTAGTCGTGGTGGTTGGGGCTTTGGTTGTAGTTGTTGTAGTTGTTGGAGTCTGAAAAGGTTTTTTACCGATTAACAAGTTTTTAACGTACTGTAGTCGTGGTGGTTGGGGTCGCTGTAGTAGTAGTTGTAGTGGTTGGAGTCTCAAACAAACAATTTCAACGATAATATTGTTTCAAGCTTACAGTAGTCGTTGTAGTTGGGGCAGGAGTGGTCGTAGTAGTAGTTGTTGAAGTAGTAGTGGTCGGAGCCTAAAACCATGTGTGCCATAACCATCGTATCATCCTCGAAAAAAAAGAGCCTGCGAGAATCAGTGACTGCACAAAGCGATTCTCCAGATGCTCACGCACAGTGGTAGTCGTTGACGTTATATATATTTTATCTACTCCCGAGGGCGCAACGAAATAATGATACATTTGAATAATATATTTCTAAAAACGACTCTCAAAAGATGGGAGGAAGGGAGAGGAAACGAGAAAGGAGGAGTGGGATGATAAAGAAAAGATCTAATAGTCTGGTCTCTTCTTGTCTTCTTCTGGTCGTTATCTCATAGAGGAGATGAGAGTGGGAGGATTTCCGAGGAGGAGGAACTCGGTGTATACCAGCTTGACATGGCTCCGAGAACCAGACTATAAAGATCACTAATGGTGATGGGGATGGAATTAGGGTGGAAGGGATACGGAAAGGGTGGTGGGGGGGGGGGGTGATTGATAGAGAAAGAGGGGGAGGAGGTGGGGGAAGGAAGCTAACAAACAAGGTGATTAACCAAACATGAAAGATATTATTAACGATAAATGATGAACCTAGAAAGATCTAATTCAAGTAATCTCTTCTTGTATACATCAATACTCGATGAACAATGGATATGGGTAGGCAACTCATTCAATATTCTAGCTATTCTCCTAGAAAAACAATGAAAACGTGGGGTGGATTTCGTAAATTCTATATGTATTCCGAATGTGTTTGATCTGTCTCTAAGGGGTTTGTAAGTGAAGAATCTATTACGATCAAGGACCGTATCGCCATTCATTAATCTACGGGCGAAAACTAGATCAAAGATGACTCTCCTCTCCGAAAGCGCTTGAAGACCAAGAAAAGAAAGACGTTCAGAATAGGAAGGAAGACTGACAGGATAAGAAGAGGATGGAAAACAGCGGTAGAATAGAATTCGAGTGAATTGTTCTTGGACCTTCTCTAGTGTTTGACTATCTTTCTTGATGTAAAGGTTCCAGAAGGGACAAGCAAAGTCAAGATGCGGAAGTACATAAGTACGGTAGCATTTGATAAGGATTTCAGAAGAGTTAACAGACACAGCACGGAGCATAATGTAAAGGGCAGTCTTAGCTTTGCTGGCACGATCGACAACAGAGGCGTTCCTAAGAAGGGAAGGGAGAACTTGAATACCTAGATCACGCTGAGGGCATTTACTAAGGAGGGCGACATTATTGATTTTGTAAATAGGGGGAGAAGAACCAATGTGGAGGTGAGTACACTTAGACTCAGATAGTGATAACTGATTAACAATGGTCCAGGAATGAATTGCATCAAGTGCTGTCTGAAGTTGGGAGGTCATGGAATGGGCAGAGGCAAGGGGGTAGGAAATGTACAATTTGATGTCATCGGCATAGGCTTGGATACGAACATCCGGGAATTTAGAAAGTACATGGGTAATATCAGATACATACAAAGTGAATAGAATCGGTCCTAATACTGATCCTTGGGGCACGCCAGAAAGTACGGGGAACGGCTGGGAAATACAATCACCGAGACGAACTGAGAAATGCCTATCTGTGATGAATGAGGCTATCCAATCAAGAAGATTTCCATGAATACCATAGTGAGAACATTTAGAGAGCAATTTAGTGAAAGGAACAGTGTCAAAAGCACGAGAGAAATCTAGGTAGATCACATCAGTAAATTGATTACGAGAGTGTGCAAGGGTCCAATCATTCTCAGAGTCAATAACATTTGTGAGCACAGAAGCACCAGGGCGATAGCCATGCTGGTACTTTGGAATAACATCGAATCTAAATAAGTAAGGAGCAAGTTTCTCTTTGACTAATCGTTCCATGGTTTTAGAAGCGGGGGACAAAATAGAAATAGGACGGTAAGAGTCGGGAAATTTGGCGTCCTTTTCGGGTTTAGGCAATGGTGTAATGAGGGAGTGTTTCCAGAGAGAAGGGACAATACGGGTAAGCATACTAATATTGAAAATGTCACAAAGAGGAAGAGAAAGAGCGTGAGCACATTTGCGAAAAACAATCTGAGGAATCTTATCGTAGCCAGTTGAACAGGAAGGAGAGAGCTTTTTGAGAGCTCTGTGAACATCATGAGGGAGGAAAGAGACATTAGAGAGGAAAGGAGGGAGAGGGTGGGAAGGTATAGAGGGCATGATGCCATCATCGAGGGTAAAGTGTGATGCAAAACATGAAGCGAGAAGGTTGGAAATTTCTGGGAGAGCAGACACTATAGAACCGGTAGAGGAATGCAATTGCTTAGGAATAATAGACTTGGGTTTGGTAAGAGAACGAATGTGTCTATAGAGATCCTTCGAATGTTTGAGTTTCTTCCTCTCACAAAATTGGTTCCATTTTTTAATTTGATTCAAAAGATCTCTACTACACCTTTCGTATTGATTGCGAACAGGGAGCAAGTGAATCTTAGAGAAAAGAATGTTTCTGTGATGGATAAGCTTCTGGATGTGAGGAGGATACGATGCAACAGTTGGTTTTGGTTTGTGGTAGGGAATAAACAAGTCAATGGCTTGGTGAATTATGGTTACAAACGATGAATACATAGAGTCAGGGTCCGGGGAAACAGAAAACAAACTGAACCAATCAATATTAAATAAATACGAAGAAAGATCATCATAATTGGCTCGAGCATAATCTCTAATAAGGGATTGAGAAAGAGGGAGAGAATGATAGTCAATGGAAAAAGATATGCCAGAGTGGTCTGAGGAGGGAAAAGAAGGGATTATAGTAGGTGCAGAGATAATGGTGGAATCACTGGTAAGTAACCAGTCAATGCAACGAGTATTTCTAGTGGGCGCAGTGATAAGATGGGAAAGAGCCGCACTAGAAACGAAGGAGTTAAGAGACACATCAATGGTGGTTGTAGGGGTGGAGAGAGTATCAGAGTTGAAGTCACCAATGAAAATAATGGGAGAAGAAGAAGTAGATACTAGATCAGTAAGACAATCGATAAGAGACTCTGTTTGAGCAATACTGTAGTTGGGAGGTCTATAAACGATACAGATGCGGATTGCCAGAGAGGAGGAAGTAAGTAGATCAATGGCAAGGCATTCAATGTTTCTATTTATACAATCGACAACGGTGTAATGAAAGTGGTCTCTGAGGAAAAGGACTGTGCCGCCACCACGCCCTGTACAACGATCACGACGAATTGCAATATAGGGTAGATCACCAATTAAAAGAGAAGAGGGAGTACGGCTATTAAGCCATGATTCAGTTATGCACAACATGTCTGGTTTTTCAACTCTAAGTAGCTGGTGTAACGCCGGGAGCTTGTTACTGATAGATCGACAATTGAAATACAGACAAGAGAGAGAAGGAGAAGAAGACAAAGACGATGACTGGATGGAAGGAGAGAAATTACAAGGGTAAAGTCGGGAGGAGACACCTATTTTGACGGCTGAGTGGTAAGGAAGGAGAAGGAGTTTTGAGGGGGAGGGGACTGCTTGAACTCAGCGACTTTACCCTTCTCCATGAGAACTCCTGCATAGATCACCCACTGGGGCCCACCTGCCTGATTTCGCTTTCTCTTCTCCTCTCTGAGGTTCCACTGTGCTTCACGCTCAGCAGAAGAGAGAGACGGGCGAATGCGAATGCGCTGGAGGGCAGGGCAACTCTTGAGGCAGGGGTTGTTGGTGATGGAACGGGAAGACTTGATGAGAGTCTTTTGGGAGGAGGCACGAGGCAGTACCACCTTCAGTAACCTAGGGGGAGGGGCAGATCTACCCTGCTGGTGGGTCTTCTTCTGTCCCATCCGGAAGACAGTCTCGGGTCTGACCTCGATATCCGCAGCATCGAGGATCGCACGTACGTTTGCGTAGTCCTCGTCCACCCTCTCACTGGCCAGTTTCTTAGTAGACTCTGGCATCAGCTCAATCACCACCGATCTCGCCCTTCTCTCTTTTTCGATGGGACATTCACGGGGAACATAGCGATCCACCGTCATAGAGAGAAGTTTGATTGCGGCGGTGAGACCGAGCCAGAGCGGATTATCCTTTTCCTTCTCCTCCACTGATTCGCAGTACTCAGTGAGATTTTTCGTCATCTTGTCGACCTCACTGAGAAATTCGTCGCGGAAGTCATCAGTGGATATGGTGGGCTGGCGCTTGCGAGTGAGAGAGGGAGTGGGGACGGGAGCCAAGGAGGATAAGTTGGCGGTCATGGTTATCGATCGATGGCAATCAGAAAGGAGAAAGGAAGGACAGAAACGGGGGGGACAATAGAACGGAAGGGACGAGAGAGTGTGGGAAAAGAAGAGAGTGAAGGGAAGGAAGAGGGAAAGGGGAGAGAACAAGTGAAAATGGGCTAAATTATGAAATTATGAAAGAGGGGAATAAGGATAAGGGTAAGACAAGCTTAGTTAAACATAAGGAAGGTCCAAGTTGATAATATAATTAAAGAAATAGGTAAAAACGCGCGAAAAAGGGAGAGAAAATAGAGAGACGCCTACTCGCAAGGAGGAGAGGGAGGAGAGTGAGGAGGAGAGGGAGGAGAGTGAGGAGGAGAGGGAGGAGAGTGAGGAGGAGAGGGAGGAGAGTGAGGAGGAGAGGGAGGAGAGTGAGGAGGAGAGGGAGGAGAGTGACGTTGACGTCGTGGAGGTAGTTGTAGAAGTGGAAGTAGTAGTTTTAGCTAAAAATTGGTTTATATTTTAAATATAATTTTAAAAGAATTAAAATTGTACTTCTCTGCTTGTTATCTTCGGGCACATTTTTTGTATAAAAAAGTACTTTATTAACTAACGTGGGATGCACGTAGGAGTAATTACTGGATCTGCTGTTATTTGTTCAACGCCATTCGGAAGGGTCGCGTAGAGCTCTGCAATTCATAAATTATCAAATTATGGAAATTTAGTTAGCTTTAGAATCACAAAATTGAATAGTCCGAGTAGAAATATGATTCGATTCAACAAATTTCAGGCGCATCATTCTACAACTCTATGGAACAAAAGTCGGTTGCAGAGCTGGTGCCAAGGTCGCTAATAGCCAAAAATGAATGCTTCCGTCCGTGTCGCAGCGCAGCGCGGTGATGCCCGCGGGTCCGGGCGGCTCGAGCTCGATTGTTCCTCCTCCTGACGGACACGCAAACGGTCCGGCGTACGCGGCGTAGAACACACCATTCATTGTGTAGGTGCAGAAATCTGAACTCTTAAGAGTAAAAATACTTGCCGCAGGCGTCAAAGTGCCCTCCAGGAGGGGTCTGGAGTGAATGGACAACAACCGGGACGTGTGCTGGCACCTGCGGATCTTGTCACAACGCCACTAGGACCCGAACCTGCACCACCGAGTGTGGAGACTGTCCGTGCACGTGTTCGTTAGCGACCGACCATTATTTCGAGTATGGACTTGATGTGAAGCAAACAACAACTCTAGATTTGAACTGAGAATGGAAGGAGTCAAGAGGAATGAAGTGAGTTACACCGAAGATTCATAATTTATGAGTTTCAGAATAGGTTTCATCGTTTCCTCATAGTCTCGAAAGATCTGGAAGGTTGATCCTGCTTTGGTGGTATTCAAGACTCAGTAACCATCACGGGTATTGATCATCTGTGTTTGACTTACTTTAGTTGTTCCCACACGATTTAAAAAAAAAAATTTAAAATTTAAAGGAGGAGGAATGGCGGAGACTCCCACAAGGGAAACCCTGTACAATGATAGGGAAACGGTAGATCAGAACGGGGTCAGCACGACGGCAGACGAGCAGTGTGATCCCCTCCTCTCCCCTCGTTCTGTGTGTCTGCCCCATCCCTTTCCTGATCGGCACGTATCAGGCCCTTCCCTTCTCTGTCGCACCGCGCATCTTGATTTTTCCTGTGCCCTGTAGAAACTTTGAGCGCGTGTATCTCGGCTCAAAGACAACGTAGATACTTCAAACTTCGGATTCGTAACATGGTTCAAGATCCCCATGGGGCACATTCGCCAGTTTACCCTCGCCAGATTTGCCATTACTCCTCCTTTAAGAAAAAATTACAAGTCTCTCTTTCTATGTGTTTTTCCTCTCTCGTCCACCCAATTACGAATTTCGTGGAACTATTTCTTCCATGCGCAATCAAATCAGTGGATATCAGTCGCGGATAAGACATTGGTTTTCTCTTAAAGTTCACAATGGTTTACGCTAATATGATCGGGTAGTTGGCCGGACCACAAAATAACTTTGTAGTCTCGTCTGAAATAAATACTTTATAAATAAATAAGTACTGTTGATAAATACAGTAGGTGCTTCGGACGACATTGACGAGTGAATTTCGTGAAAACAAATAGTCTACAGTTGTTCGGAACCGGAATCCTAGTATCGATGTCTATTCGACATCCATTCGAGACGGGCCACTCCTCAATTTGCCTGCTCTCTCAGTGGTCAAACCGGCCAAAGAGAGTCGGTCTCGAATTGGCATCACTAGTAGTAATGAACAATCAGATGTTAAATTCTCAAGAAGTTTCTAGTATTTAAAAAAAAGCCTTCACATTCCCAAATACTTCAATTCGCTTTGGAAATACTTTTCGAAAAAATGAAGATAAAATCACAGTACAATTGAGTGATTTGAAGTAGGGCGAGCAGCACCTTTTTCCCCCCGAGAAAGCCGGAGCGACAAATAGGTCATGGTTCGTGCATAGGGGCTCCAAGACCCTTCTAGTACTCAAGCATGGGCTCGCCGTTCTCATTGCTAGAGAAACGTGTCCGGGCATAGGCCAAAATGCTTGCAAATTAACGAGACGCCGTCTTTTTTTTTAGAGGAATCATGATCTGATTCAATCTGAAATTTTGAACGAAATTTGATTTTTTTTCTGAGACATTTTTTTTCAGTATTTCGCCTATTTTGCTCCCCTCAAAGATATTATATTTTTCTACTCATCCACAACGGCTACATGCCAGTTTTTTTATGATCTTTGGAAATGTTGTTTGGATAGTGGCGAATACTCTTGGTTGACTCGAGATTTCCCGTATTCTGAATTTTACCGTATTGTATCATCTGTACTAGGATTGTCAGAATGAAGAGAAAGAGAGAGAATGAAGAGGCGATTTAACTCTCTCATTCCCCTCTCTTCGTTGAAAAGCGCGCGGTCAACCGAGCTCTTCTATGAAGAGCAATAAAGGGCTCACAGAAGGTCGTTATAGTTGGGCAATCTTGATCGTTCAGAGTCCATTTTTTTTAGACGAATCACTCATTAATATTTTTCTAACTAATTGCCTAGAAATGAGAACGATAGCATTTTTTTTCTAAACATGTTCTTCGTGGGAAAACATGAAGAACAGGTTTAGAAAAAGAGACAATGAAGAGACGGATATCTTCATTGAATAGCTTTGTAAATGTTTTTTTACAAGAAAAGTGAAAAAGGAGAGCTGCAAGTGCGAGCCCGCGGCCTGTGAGAAGAGACGGCTGGAGTTGATGCATTCATCCGTGACTTATTATTCAGAAATATCACTTCTAGTATTAGTCTTTCCATTCATTGTGAAATACGTGGTGATCAGCATCAGTTGACTGTCAAAAACACTTTATTTGGGATAGCAGCGCAATTATGAAGCATCTGTTTTTTCCAGTCACTCATTGTCAACTCGTCGGTATTCGTAAAAGTGTCTCCGCAAACTTCTCACATAGCTTGGTTTGAAATCACGAAATCTCTATATTGTATTCTTAGTAGTAGGGTTGACAATTCAATGATTCAAGGAGGGAGGGAGGACGGCGTATGCAAATCGGTCCGTTCATCCTTGATCAAGGATGAGGGGGAGCGGCCGTCCTTGTTCAAGGATGGGGAGGGGAGGAAGGCTGTTTTCGGTTGTTTTAGACATTGGAACGCCCTTCAAAGTTACTAAATTAACTTTATCATCTATACAAGATCCATTTCAACACAATACAACAACCAAACAACAGAAAAACAGACAGAAACGCTATGATTTAACTATGCAATTAGCTACAAAAGAGAGGGGAGAGCTTCAAGCGAATGATATCTACGTTTCAAACACTGGAATAATACTATGAATGCTCAATCAAAGGTTACTGTGTCTGAGAAGCCCTGGTCTTCACCCTCGAAGTGCGCCTCCCACTCGTCCGGACCGAACCTAGAAAATAGATCATTATCTCGGAACTTGCTATATATTTCACCTGATCCTTTCTCGACGGGAGTGCGCTCCAACGAATGCCAATTTTTTCATAGTGTAGGAGTCGGTTCTAGAAAGAATAGTGATTGGCCCAGAATCAACGAAACATTCTCACCTTGCCCTCAAGCGGTTGTTGACAACCAATCCCACAGTCGAGAACAGGCGTTCACTATCGATCGAAGAAGGTGGAATGGCAAGGAGGCATCTCGCCACCTTGGCTAGTCTAGGGAAGAGCTGGTGGTGTTCCTTCCAAAACTCCACCGGGTCTTTGTCTTCCGGAAACTGAATACGCTTCGCGAGCGAATGGAGCTTCTCGAACACCAGCTAAATATCAAATGATTAGACTAGTAAATTATTTTCCATACTCAATCTATTGTTATTACATCACGAACGTACCCTGGCACCGATGGGAACAGGAGTAATCTTGGGGGCGATTCCTGCCAACAGGCTGGGACGAGCTCTCTTGGCTGGTGGAGGGGTCGAATCTTCAAAGATACAATTCCTAATGTCATACAATCAATATAATCATAAACGAAATGATTGTTAAAACTAACCTACTTGTGAGTCACAGTGTCCCTCATCAGCCTCTCTGAATAACTTATGTAGAGTGTCCTCCTCATCTGTAGGAGAGATTAGCGTGCCCCAGTAGAGGAATCTGAAAATAAGCAAGATAGCGAGACGCATAGGGTGAACTAATAATAACCTCGGATCGACCATCATTGATTTTCTCGCGAATTCATTCTTGAAGTAGCAAGTGAACCGTTTTGCGAAGATCTTCTGAACAATTGGAACGAAATCCTTCAGGGCAGAAGTTGAGTAACTGCAAAAGATTGATCAGACCAATGAAGAGACTCTGAACAAACTTGGCGAGAGAACTTTCGACTCCTCGAAGGTAGGGAATGACTGACGAGAGAGTGGCACTATGTGTGCTCATCTCAGAGATATGGCTCAAGCAATTGAAGAAGTCAGAATACTCACAGTGGAAGAGAAAGTATCCACCGTAGAAAGAAATTCGACAAGTCGTCTTAGTGTCATCTTTTGACCATCATCCAGTACAGGGAATCCGTGTTCTTCCGCCAAATCACTCAACTGATCAATCTGCAAAGAACGGTTCCGTCTTGAAAAAAATGGTTCTCAATGTTCAAATTCACTAGTGGCTTCGACTAACCTGATCAGCAGCAACTCTCAGCATGCGCAGTAGTGATCCCCATCTGATCCGAATTTCCATCGGAATCTTTTTCTGATTGGTACAGTTTACATCGACCAGAGCTCTGAAATCGAATATCCATTATACAATACAGGCGTTTTTATCGCCCCTTGAACCATTCAATCAATGACCCCACAAATAATACCTGAGAAGGCTGATCCAACTATTTCGACTCCTGTGAACATGGGCTGCGATCTTCCTAATGGCGAATACGATCTCGGTTGCGGGCTTCCAGTTATCGATCGATTCCATGATGAAGAGATGAGTGGCGTGTAGCACACATCCCACCCTGTAGCAAGCGACGGTTAATTCAGAGCAATTTCTTAATTAAACCAAATAGGTGAATTACCTGTCAACTCCGGCCTTAGCTGTTCCAGATCTCATCACTGACGCGCTGTCAGAGAGACAGCAGTAGACCGAGGCAAGGTTGAATTCCTTCGTCAAATCGGAGAAAAAGCAGTTTACCTGAGAAGAAAATAATGAGCAGATTGAAAAAAGGGAATAACATTGAATCAGATAAAGTAAACATAATACCTGATCCGAATTGTGAGAACCTTCGATGTCGTCGAGAGTCAGTACAAACAATTCTCTCTTCCATTGAGGGGTGATCAAATGAGCCGTTGATCCCATGACAGAGTGAGCACTGTCCCTACTCGTCCAGTGATCCATTGTGATTGCGATATGTTTGCCCCTTACGGCATCACATACGGCTCTTCGAGCAACAACATACTCAGAATCAAGAATCGTACCAGATAGGGTCTTACGGTCGGGGACAAGAAAAGTGGGATCTAGACAACGCAAGAACTCACGAATCTCAGGATTCTGAGCAATATTGAATGGTAGTGAGCCGGTAGCAATAGCTCTCAGAAGCCATTGCTTGGCAGCGACATGTCTAGCTTCTAGGGAGATCAATGCGCCATATTGTTCGGGATGGACAGTTGTCAGGTGGTGTTTTAGACCAGATGAAACTTTCTTGCCCCCAAACAAGTAAGTGGCTGTATGATCGCAAAGGGTGCAGTCAACCTTAGTAATGTCATTGGGGTTGACTACAAAGTACGTCATGAAATGGGTTCGAATCTCCATTGGGCCACGTCGTTTCTTCTGTTTCGGATCTGAAACGATTGAATGAAGATATACATATCAGAAAAGAAGTAATAAAACGTTATTATCTTCCTAAATATTGTCAATAAGAGGGCCTATTAAGACTAAATGGAATACTCACCTGGTACGGTAGCATCGTTGGATACGGTAGCATCGTGGGGTACGGTAGCCTCGTCAAGTACGGTAGCCTCATCGGGTACGGTAATAGAAGCAACGGGATCTGAAGCAAGGGAAAATACGAAATAAACGCAATTCTACAATGGTATCTATATTTCTCTAACAAAAAACAATCTAGTCGTCAAATGAGGAGATATTACAAAACTAGCTCACTGGATGCTCTATCCTCCTCGGCTACGGTAATCTCGGCGTGAACGGATTCCCCGTCGGAAACGGTAGCATCATTGGGTACGGTAGTCGCATGGGGTACGGTGAGCATTGGAGTAGCATCAACGGGATCTAAAAGAGCAGAATCTTAGACTTGGTGGCTCTACTTCAGAAGACGGGATTCTTACTTTCATAAGAAACATTTTTAATTTACTCCTTCTCGCTGACCGGTTCATTCACATGTATGACTGGGTATGACTGGTGAGAATGACCAAAGGTACCGTATTGTGAAAGTGACCTAGACTAGGACTTAATTTGTAGGCAAATCCCCTTTCGTGAACTAATCCCGTCCTCTGAAGTAGAGCCCGAATGGTTAATATGAGAACAACTCACTGGGTACGGTAGCATCCTTGGGTACGGTAGCATCCTTGGGTACGGTAGCATCCTTGGGTACGGTAGCATCCTTGGGTACGGTAGCATCCTTGGGTACGGTAGCATCCTTGGGTACGGTAGCATCCTTGGGTACGGTAGCATCCTTGGGTACGGTAGCATCCTTGTGTACGGTAGCATCTATCGGTACGGCAGTCTTGCTAGCACGTACAGATCTTTTCGTGAGAGATGGTGGATCTGTAATTAGGAAAAGATAGAAACAAAAAGGGATGCTAAACAACTAATCCGCCTAAATGAGTAAACGAAAGCGGAGACTCACCATCATGAGAAGAGGAGGAAGAGGGGGAGTCAACAGAAGGGTTGGCTCGAGAGGATCGCAGCTTCCTCTTAGATTTCACTGGAGGCGCGTCATCCGTGGTCGCAAGAGGGGGTGCTTACGCTTCGGTGGCATAGAAACAAACCCGAAATAATTCACAATAAAAACAGTATAAGTCAATGAAAATAAGTGGAAGAAGGTGAAAGAAGTGAAAAAGTAGCTCATTCCGAGCTTGTGTACCCATCTTGATAGACATGTAAATTTCTCCAAGCAGTAGTCGTGTGGCTAATTATGTAAATCCATTTGATTTCTTGACTGAAAAAAGCCTTATCGCCTCTCCATCCTCCCTCAAGGACGGCCATCCTTGAACAAGGATGACCGCTCTCCCTCACCCTTGTTCAAGGATGAGAGCGATTTGCATGCTGTGAGAAAATTGGAGGGAGGCCTTTCTCTCATCCTTGAATTGTCAACCCTACTTAGTAGTACATTATCGTCCGAACAACAGCACTAAGACTGTGGAACCGAAAAGGTTAAGAGTGATGATCGGTAATTCGAGACCATATTTGCCACCCCTCGGACACGTCTCCCCGGAATGAGATCCAGAGGCCCATACTCTGTGCATGTGGACCCCTTGGGCCCGTGTTGCACATAGCACTAATGAATACTCCGATTGAGCTCTACATAGAAAAAAATTAAAATGCAAACTTTGAAAATCGAAAAAAAATATTTTTCGAACGCGACAAGCTAGACTCAAAATCTCTTCTGTGTTGTATTAGGCATGACCAATGGTGAAAAATTAACCACCCCGATCGATCCCCGCATGATCGGAAAATC
Organism: Pristionchus entomophagus; assembly: GCA_036245825.1. Taxonomy (NCBI): domain Eukaryota; kingdom Metazoa; phylum Nematoda; class Chromadorea; order Rhabditida; family Neodiplogasteridae; genus Pristionchus; species Pristionchus entomophagus. The sequence continues at coordinate 535,334 of BTSX01000006.1, forward strand.
GATTTTTAGGTCTTATTTTTCAGTCTTTTGACCATAATTGTAGTTGAAATATAATTGCGCTCCTTTTATTTCTGCTCCACTGTAATTCTCTGCAAAATTTCATATTAGGTTGCTCGATCCTAATTTTCCGAATTCACGATTTTATCGCGAGAATGTGAAAAATGCTAAAAACCGAATTTTCATACTAGAGCTCACCAAACTGCAAAATAAAAAAAGTTACGGCCGAAAAAATGAGACTTTTTAGTTTTTCGATCACAACTTTTTTCTTTCGCACTTTGATGAGCTCTAGTATGCAAAATCTGTTTCTACGGGCAAATAAACATCAGTAATTCCTATAGACATTTTGTTTTGAGTTTTCGCATTTTTGACCAAAAATTGGCCTCGACCCGATGAAAAAGATGAAAAAAAATTTGTCTCCGAACTTTATCTCTATAGGAGTTTCTGGTGTATTTTTATGCGTAGATTCCGAATTTCTATGTTAGAGCTCACGAGATCATAAAATAAATTAGTTATGCTTTAAAAACGGTCCAAATCGAGCATTTTTCACATTCACGCGATAAAATCGTGAATTCGGAAAATCAGGATCGAACAACCTAATATGAAATTTTGCAGAGAATTATTGTGGTTACATTTTGAGCAGAAATAAAAGGAGCGCAATTATATTTCAACTACAATTATGGTCAAAAAACTGAAAAAAAAAGACCAAAAAATCGATTTTTCGATCATGCGGGGATCGATCGGGGTGGTTAATTTCTTACCATTGGTCATGCCTAATTCAACACATAAAAGATTTTGAGTCTAGCTTGTCGCGTTCGAAAAATATTTTTTTTCGATTTTCAAAGTTTGCATTTTAATTTTTTTCTATGTAGAGCTCAATCGGAGTATTCATTAGTGCTATGTGCAACATGGGCCCAAGGGGTCCACATGCACGGAGTATGGGCCTCTGGATCTCATTCCGGGGGGACGTGTTCGGGGGGGGGGGGGGGGGGGTGGGTCTCAAATTACCGATCACCTCTCTCAATCGCTGAGTGAGCGAAGACGCCCATTGTACACTACAATGAGCGGTAATGGGTATCTACGAAAATCCCACAGCTTCTTTCTCTAACGGTTATGCTCTGACTGTTTCGTTGCTCAATTGAGCGTCCCCTTTCCCGCGCAGTTCTACACTTTGCTCGAAACGAAAGAAAAAGGTAACGAGTTCATTCTCATTCGGTGAACTGACACGACGCATTTGTTTGAGAACGAAGGACGAATAATACTGAACGTAGAAGAAGATTGACGTGATATCATCCGAAAATTCCCCCGACAATTTGGGCTGAAATGAATGATTAGGTGCTTGAATTCCGAGAGCATCACCGTACTTGTTCCAGATCATCATCACCATTATCATCAACACAGCAGCGAGGAGGCGGGACCAGTGAGAGGTGGACCCCGAGGACCGGGTGGATTCAACGGACAGGGAGGGCAGCAACTGCCGCAGTGGGGTCAGTCACAGTGTCACACTTGTCATAATAGATTCATACAAATAACACAACAAACGTTTACCCTGAAAATGCATCTTTGATGGTTCAACATTGCAGTGGCAAGATTGTGAAACAGATATCGATGAATAACTAAACAAATCGTTAGGTAGAAGGAAATAATCCGTGCTTTCTTCATTCCTCACACTCCAATGTACAGAAACTACAGTAGCAAGACTCATTCGACAAAGAGAATCCTTCTTCATTCTCAATTATATTACGCTATTTCGATCGGTTTGTACAAACTAATACTGCTTCAATATCAACTGAATTAGCATGGCTAAATACTACAAATATTTCGACAATCAAGATAAATGCAATTAATTCTTAAACTATCACTAGCTTTTCGGAGATAACAAGGCCAAAGATTTCAGAAATAACAAGGGTTTGTCAGAGAGCGAAGATGAAATCCCTCTGCTGATAATGCAAACTTCGTGCGCTTCTTTAAATTATAATCAAGTCGGAACATCTCTCAATAATTTCCCCTTTTCTCTTCAATGTAAAAGTATTTATTTGCTGCTGACTCATGCTAATAATATTAGCATGTAATGTTATCAGTGTTTGGCATTTTTCTTCTTCCATTATACCCGTTTTTTGACATTATCTCTTCTTCGCTACATGTCGATATGACGCCGTTTGCCTCATTTTCGAGCAATATCGGATGAGTTTGGCACAGCTCAAAAAGGTCGATTTTCTGAAACTATGTGATTTGGGGTTATTGAGGGTGGTGAAGGCGATGGGCATATTCATTTTGCACCTAGACGCTCGGTTGGCTCCAGACGGCGTCTTGATTTTCAAAAAATATTTTTTTTAAATTAAAGTTTTTGCTCCCTCCGATCTGTGTTATCCCATGTAGATAGATCGATCGGGCATGTCCAGAGGATTCAGAATCTATAATTATAGCCCTCCAAAAGGTGGGATCTCCGAGCAATTGGACTTGCAGTGTTTTGAGGGTGCAAGAGAACAATCATCTCCCTTGATCTACCGATGAGATAGTGTGGGGGAATGAGAGAGCGAAGACTCTACGTCTCTGACCTCCCCTCTATCTCTCTACTCCCCGGCCACTCGGCACTCTGCGCACTCGCCACTCTCTCATTCCCCCACACTATCTCATCGGTAGATCAAGGGAGATGATTGTTCTCTTGCACCCTCAAAACACTGCAAGTCGAATTGCTCGGAGATCCCACCTTTTGCAGGGCTCAAATTATAGATTCTGAATCCTCTCGACATGCCCGATCGATCTATCTACATGGGATAACACAGATCGGAGGGAGCAAAAACTGATTAAAAAAAATTTTTTTTGAAAATCAAGAAAAATGAATTAAACAGGTGTATTCGCCATCCAAATCTGCCCCAGAACACATACACACACTCTACCCTCCTCTCGGACTCAATGTTGATTGCGGTGGTGCGCCGCAGATTGGTCCGTTTCGCGTTGTGTAATATTATGAAATATATCGCTCACTAAACGACAATCATACGACCAACTGACGAGACACGAAAAGGCACACGTGCAGCATTGGCCCCCTTCAAAACTGGGCGTGGCCTTGTGTCATAGGATTTGCACCATATCTCTCGATTCAGTTTTTTTTTCAGCGCGAGCATTTTTCAGTGTAATTCATTCAAGTTTGCGTCGCATGGTGTTCAACTGGACAATGTCGGAAATATCGCTCATTACTAATATATTACTCGTAATTCTTGTGAGGAAAGATAAGGTCAATTCCATGGGAAGGTACGTCAACGACAAGCATTGCGTGAATCTTTCTGGCACATACAGATAAATATGATGTAACAATCATATTATACTTGTCCACAAATTAAATTGTTCAAGGTACTCAATTCTCATCTACTTCTTTGTTGCGATGGACATCGTTATGTCGTTATCTTATGCAATTGTTGAACCGGTTAGTACTGTTTTGTAGGAAGGGATTTACAAACAAGTATGTTTCTCGCAAAATATCGCTGTCAAATCGTTATATGTATATTTATCAGAATATACACATGAGCAAGTACTCATTCGTAATGTTTGGAGAAGGCACCTACAGTTGGTCGAAAGTGTCTGGTTTGCGTGTTATATGCGAGTAACGTTCACACGATAATATTGAATTTGAAGGTATAATATCGATCTACTATTTCAATCTGATCTTCTATCAAACGTTCGTTATTCTCAGCTATCATTTCGTGTATCGTTACGTCGTTCTACTAGGGTGAGCTAATTTCTCAGGGGAAATGGTTACACGGAGATCCATATCTTGCAAAGATACGCGAACACGGTTCTGGCGACATACACATATTGTGCTTTGTTCTATCTGGCATGTATCCGTGTAGCCAAATATTGAATCAGCAAATTAAAACTATGTATTACTCTAGTCGCACACGAGAAAAGCAAATATAATTTTTTTTAAAGGATATTTTTTAGTCCATCATCTCCTATGTCGAGATTGAGCGTCTGGTATAAGTTCAATAATATTTTTTTTCAAACTATCAGATTGCAATATTCGTGCTTCTACACACCAGCTGTTCTACCGAGCTTTAGTACTTCAGGTGGCAAATATTATTAATGATTTATCGTGAAAATCACACTTCAAGACAGTCGTTCCTCTACTCATCTCCTTCACACCTGTCGGATGCTTGGTTCTGCTCCCGTTAACAGGTAAACTTGTCGGAAAGTAACATGCATAAGTGGAAGCTATATTTTCTTGTATATGTGTTTTAGGCGGAAGATTCGGCGACCTCGGCACTTATCTAATGTCGCTAACTGCCGTGTACCCCGCGGTCAACCCACTACTGCTCATTTTCAGCATTCAGAGGTGGTTCCATGGTCTATTTGCACCCCCATTAGTCTCCGGTTAGGCCCGTAAATGATATGTTACAAATAGCAAGGGCAACGGAAGGATAATCACAATACTAAAAGTCGGAGGGGTGTTTGAATACTTCGATTTGCCTCCAAGATCGAACGCTTGAAAGTTGGGTTCAATTGAGGAAGAAAAAGTGATGCATTATTGAGTTATCGCCGCAAAGTCTGTTTGTGGTTCCATTGTTTCCTTCCACTCAAATACAAGAATGTGTGCGAGTCGAGTAGTGGAAATCAGGTAATATTTCAAGACACATATATATCGATACAGTTCACAACATGCAGGTCACAAAGCAACAACGTTCAAGAAGCCTCTTCATAGCTCCTAATACAAGGCACACTCCCTCATGGCACACATCATCTCAACCTATGCTCATATCCATGTTTCATTTTTTCAATGAAATAATATAAATGTTCAAACGTTTTGAAAGTTTTCCTTCGATTGAGTAGCATCTCATTGTGATTACACCTAATATTATGTGCGATTGCATAATTTATTGTGATTTATCATGCGTTTTCATAGCAGTGCGATTTCATGTCTGCATGTCTTTTCCTGGCACGGTTGGGGAACTTTCATGTGACATTCGGTGCCGGATTCGTGCAAATGTGCTTCTCTCGGTCTCTCCGCTCTCCGCTCGTGTCTCGCAGTAAACACCACTCTTTTCTCTCTTCTCTCAAGGCACAACGTACTCTGTAGCCACACTCACATCTTATCGCGGGGAGAGGAAAGGTACAGAAAGTGTTGAGGGTGGGAAAGGAAGAAAAACGAGCGGTGTGCACGGGACACAACAATGCCGGGCGTTCTCACTCGATTAGTCTCTGCTTTCGCCATTAACCTCGCGCAATACTACTATTCCTCTCTTGCTGGGTTATACCTTCTGTGGAGATGGACGAGAACTGGCGGAGGCGCGTTGAGGCTCAAGCAGCGAGAAATGCCCAGGTTTCATTTTATCAATCATAAGCACCTTATGATCTCATCTTTCAAAGTCTAGTCAAAAAAGAGTGAACATAGTTCATGCGTTATCTATGTGCGCCATGTAACTAGCTTCTACTACCAGGAAACTGATCGACAACTACAATCACAAATACATCCTCCTGCCCTCGGGTATCAACATGCACTATGTTGAGGCTGGTGAGTTTGGTATCTCTGTATCACATGTTAATCAATCGCAGGAGATACCACCGCTCCTCTGATGGTGATGGTCCACGGCTATCTCGAGTTCTGGTACTCGTGGCGCTTCCAAATCGAACACTTCAAGGATCGATACAGGTAGATCACCCTGATCAAATACTTCCTCTCGATAGCCCAATTTATCGTTTTATAAATATGCATGAATGTGTGATCTCACGTAATTCTAGTTTATGACTAGGACGAGTCAACAATAGTCTCGACTTTCTGCCCTCGCGCAAAAACACGCCTCTCCGTGACCTTTCTCTCTCTACTTTCACTTTCAGAGTGGTAGCGATAGATCAGAGAGGATACGGAGACAGCTCGAAACCTCCTAACATCACTGACTACAGTCTAACACTGTTGGCGAAGGACGTCGATGATCTCATTCATGGATTGGGTAAGAAGAGGGTTTGAATATTTTCCATTAACGCAAAAGTGTTTCAGTAGTGTGTCCCGTTTGTCTGCTGAAAGTGATATTGTTGAGATCAATGAAGAGTTCAATTTGATATTCAATCTTCTCAGGATACGACAACGCCGTCGTGCTTGGGCACGACTGAGGCGGCTCTGAGACATGGAAGCACGCCCTTCACCATCCCCAGTCGGTTCATCGCCTTATCATGTGTAACTGCCCCCATCCGGCGGCCATGGCAAGTCTACTGTCGAAGAACAAGGCTCAGCAATCATGCTGGTAAGCGAGAATTATGACGATTCTATGGAAAGTACTGACGATTCATATGGTATTGTAAGAAAAGTATTCGATTAAAAACATACCTCAATGCACACATCAACATTTATTTTTTTAGGTACATGCTCTTCTTCCAGACTCCGCGCATCCCTGAGGCGGCCGTATCTGCCGATGACTTCTTGGTTTGATTAGGATGTCAAATTAGCAAGTAAAATTTTTTTTGAGATGTTCGAGAAAGCATTCTGGGGAAAGTACGGACTATTAAACAAGGAAAATTTCACTGCAGAAGACATGGAAGCATGGAAGTGCACCTTCAGCAAGCCAGGTAAAGCAATATTCCTAGTAGGTGAGTGCTCGTTTCAGACTATCTAAGAAGTGCAATAAACTATTGGGTTGAGGAATAAGTAACGCTCGTTTTTGAGCATCGTGTTTGGGCTCATATATCTCCCGCCAATCAAATCTAAACGAGCTGACTTTATAGCATTTTTTCAGGGTATGCCCGAGTATCATAGCCGTTATTATTAGAAATATCACGCTTCCTGTGTAGGAGAGAAATTTAGATTTCAATGTACCTGATAATTTTCGAAAATTTTAGATTTTTTTCGAAATTGTGTAATTTAACGTGGAAACTGTTCGGTAAATTCACACATTCTCAGGTGAGCAGCCCGATACTACACCTCTTTCATGGTGAAGTGAGAATGGTGCTCGATTCATTGTTGTATTTTTATAGACGTTTCAAGGGGAACGTTCGTGAAAAATTGCAGTTCACTTAACTTATTTATCTACCTTGAGGATCGAAGGTGCTGGCCTATACACTAGTGCGCTCCAGTCACTCACTATGGAGCTATATTATCACTATAAACATTTGGTGCTACTTATGCTCCTATTTGAAAAATAACAGTTTTCCAAAAATATTATTTTGTGACGGAATCAAAAGAAATGCGTGTTTTGAGGACTTTGGATTAAACCATACCCAAGACATAGTAGTCATTCTATAATTGTGGCCACTTGGTGGATGATAGTGCAAAAGTTGCTCGTCCATTTAATCATCTAAGGCCTTACATTCAATTAGTACGGTTTACAGGAAATAGCAATAAATGTCGATTTCGAGGCTTGTTTTTCTATATCGGACTTACGAGCAATTTAACTCATAAAGAGAATGCTCCACACTTAGCAAAATTCGTCCATATTTTCAACAGGAAAGGTACTCCACATTCAAGCATAATTGAGGTCTTTAGATCTATTGCTAAGAAAACGCGGCTAGCAAAACTTCTTTCGGTCAGTAACTGAAAATCCTACACTCTCGTTAGGCGCATATCTTACACAGGCCTTTACTTGGATATTCCTCTGCATATCATCAGTGTAATGTATAACCATGATACTTTACTACTGCAGCTTAATTGTGGCTCAATAATTCTTCTTCCCTCAGTGCTGACCTGTCAAAATCTCAGGGTGAGGTGCGACAACTTTGAATTGAGCCAGCCATTGTGATCGCCTAAATGATCGGAGATATATGATATAGTGTGCGCTAAAGAGAGTATACAAGCCCTTATCGATCATCAAAAACCGGAATATAATTGCACAATTTAGAAAGACGGGAGAGGTCATAATCTGAAATTGGAAAAACGAGCGTTACTTATTCCTCAACCCGATACTACCGATGCGTATACCAACATCCGGACAAAGGAAAGATCAAGGAGAAGTGTGTCGTGAAGACGTTAATTCTGTGGGGCGACAAGGACGCGTTCCTAATCAAGGAAGGAGCGACGCTGTCGAAAGAGGTAACGGCGTTCACTCGACCAGCGGACATAAATTCAACCACTCCACCCATTTTAACACGGAAAATGCATCCATACATCCATACATCCATCATCCATACATACATACATCTCTCATCCATGCAGTCAACCAATATAGCACTTACCCAACACACCCTTCCCACTCCCTAAGATAACTAATATCAAGTGAACGCTTTGCAGTGGTGCGACGATGCCACTCTCCACTTCATTCCCGGAGCCTCTCATTGGGTTCAGCAAGACGAACCCAAGATCTGCAATGAGCATATCAATAATTTCCTGAGGTCGTCCGAATCCAGATCACACTACTAACAGTTCTATCATGATGAAGGTCACTGCGTAATGAGATGTAATTCCATTAACATGTGGGTAGTGTCAGGGGTGACTAGGCACTCGCTAGAACGATATTAGTGAGATGTACTGCGTTATTATGGCATTAGATCAACATGAAAGTAACCAATACGTTTACTGCAATCATACACACAACAAATATCGTGTACTGAACAGTTCTAATAGAACCAGCTCGGTTCCAACTATTTGCTCAGAATGGCTCATTGATTCTTGTAGAATGCTAGATCTTCAACATTCGATATCGATCAATTCCAATTACGTTATCGACTGAAAGTTAAACGAAATTTTCGATGAGCTATGAATTTGTAAGCCTATTGACCTTGAAATACAGTATCATTGATGTCTCCTTTGAGAAGTGTCAAGTCCTTATCTTTGAAGCAACAGCACGTAACTGACAGCCATATTTTCTTCTCGAGATGTGGAAGTCCCTAGAACAAGATGTGATTTTCACTTAGTGATTTTCTACGATTGAGTAATAATGCCTGAAACATACCTTGGTGAGTTCTACGGCACTCTCATACGGGAGATACTCAATCCTAGTATCGTTCTCGATGTACAGTTTGTCGAGTTTTTCAGAGAGCATAGCGTGAATAACTGACGGCCAGTTGATAGTTCGATCGAATAAACAACGATGAAGGTAGTTTTCGTTCTGTACGATACTCAACGATCGCACAAGGGCCGAGAATCCAAGAAGAATTTTGGCTGGAACTTTTTAATAAATATCGTGCTATATTGAGCACATGTTTATATCACCCGTCGCAGCTATTATGCTGATTCACCTGGATCTGAGCAGGAGACATCAAGCACATCTAGCAGCAGTTGATCCACTTTGTTTGCGTCTACTAGTTCCGAGATGCGCTTACTGCAATCACAATGTATTACGTGAATTCATAACGAGTACTTACGCGACAATATCCGATAGATTATCCACCCAAATTTCCAGTTTCCTGATCTGCACTCCCTCGAATTGTTTGGATACGACTCAAGGTAGATTGCTTTCTAGGTCGCATAGCAACTTGACTCGTTCAATTCGAATTCCCAAGCATCTTCTCAAGTACTGAAGTGAGCCGGCTTCATCGAAGAAGGAATCGAGCTCGAAATGGTATTCGTATTCCAGTAATTTATCTCTTGCATTTTGGCTACGTTAATACTAACAAAAGACAATAGAGGATTGATTCATGAACATAATTCTGTTACGTTTCAATGAGGCTTCAAATAGGGTAAAAAGATCATGTAGAGATAGAAAAAAAATAATATATTGTCAACAACAATATATTCAATAACTCTTTCCCATTCATACCTTCTTGCATGCTGCATCCTCACAAGCGGACACTCTTCGGAGAAATACTTTCACGAGATAAAGTTTAACGTGCATCTAAAATTACATTAAACCCCATTTCATTCAAACGTAATCTAGGATACTGTAATCTACAGTAATCCTACCGTACCCTGGCGGTCTTGCAAAGATCGATCGAGCATTTGTTCCAAGCCTCCTTCTTTCTCATTGTCGTTTCGAATGATTTGAGTGGATCGTATGATGAGAAGATCTGAAGAGAAAGGTTGCGGCATTACGTGTAAAGTCGATCCGGTCTCAGCTCCATTTTGCACACTCTATCAGTTTCCCCGGCGAGAAAGCGTGCAGAATGGAGATAATCAAAGCAAGATGTGAAAATTGTATGATGACATCTCGATTGTTGTTTTTGTTGCATCATCCCTATGCAATCCTCACCATTCTCCTTGCAACTGCCTCGAAATCGTGAATAATATCCTCATCAGTGCATTGTTTCCACGAACGAATGCGAGCTTTTCCGGAATCCTGGATAGAATTGCATCATTATTAGGCAACTTTGCGGTTTGGCAGTCTCTGATTTCAATTTATTTCCTCCAAGATAATGAAACCTACCGTTCTGGCAATGTATTCTCCAATGGATGCGAGCTTCGGGTTTCCGACTCGAACTTCCTTCGCACATTTCATCAGGAATCTAAAAAAGGATGGATTGCATTGGGATGACGTCATCACTCTTCTCATTCATTCAAACTCTTTTCTCACCTCGCCACCTGTAGTAGCATCACAATATTCTCTCCCTCATAAGTGCACCCTCCAACTGCGTATGTGTAGGTATCAGGGAAGGCAGAGGCACGGGAATAACCTGGAATAATAATTTTTTGGATCTACCGTATGCTAACAATCGTCGTGAGAGTCCCCTACCGTGTCCTCCACAGGCCAGTCGCAATTGCTCGATTCCTTGAGCGGTTTCCCATGAGACAACCGACTAAAATGAGGATTGATTTTAATTTTTTTCATCATCATCGAAATTTTCGATGGAAAATTAAAGTACAAAACGACAGGCAATTCTGACCTTGAGTCCAGAAGAAACTGCATGCAGCTCAGCAAGCAAGTCCATGTTGCCAGAGCCAATCTGTTCGGTAACCTAAGAACAAAGGATGTTGACGTATCCACGCACCGAGAAGAACCCATAGATGAGTAGTGACAGCTAATCCAATAGTTGATCGCTCTCTCTATTCTACACACTATCTCGTTTCTCTGATCGGCGCAAGAATAGTGAGTTAGAGAGTAGTGTCCGATCAGGCATCACTAGAGTGAACCAAACTTTATGAATGAATTTAGCTATAAACTGGAAGAAAAACAGTTTCAATTGATGCCATTCAAATTTCCTTACATCCAAATACAGCGTCTTGATCTCGTAAGCAGCGAATAGGAAGGCAAAAGCTCTCGCGAGTTGAGGGAGAAGACGGAACTGCTGGGTACGGTAGTCGATCACTTGCACCTCACCGGCACTGAAGAGTACGGTATCTCACTAGATTACTGTAGGTTACGGTACTCACCCCTCATTGATTTCTCCCTGTCTTCTCACGGCTGAATAACGAATGCCGATCACAGCAGCCGCTCCCAACTGGGTTGCCTGGTCCTGGAAAATCAATATTTGGATAGATACCGTATCCTGGATCTACCGTATACCTTGATCATTATCGATCGCACAAAGACCATAGTTCCGAAACCGAGTTTGGAGTGTGGAGGAAGTACGTACGTGCCATCGGGAAGCACCTGAACTTGTTGGTCTCGCCTGGATGTTGATTTACTACGGTAATGAATATCGATTGCTTACGGTACCTTGGAAAATCGCATGAACATATTTCTTCTCGGGATACGGTACTGGTCGAAGATGAGGAAGCCATTGTCACTGCCGTTGATGCCTGAATAGTAATATAATTTTTGTCTTCAGCTCTCTCCATTCTGCACATTCTTTCCAACTGTGTTTGGATTCCCAATGCAAGTTCATTGAATCTTTTGAGTATGGTTTCTGATTTTTCATCGCTCACCAAACTTGGGTCCAATATCGCCCAGCGTAACCCCCTTGAAGGGCATGTGCGTGTCGGGGTCACGAAGCGGCACGTAGAACGGATGGGGACCCTGAGAGATCAAAGATCAAATATCACAGATAAAAAAACAGAGATCATAGATCCAACGCTACCTTGCACTGCCCATTAGTGTATAGCTGCGCCATCACTACGGCAACGTTGCAGCTCTTTCCGAGACCGCCCGGCCACCTGAGGATGCGTACGGTAGATTTATCGATTGCCACAACAATCCCAGTAAACAGCGATGAATATGCTCGTTCTCTAGTACTAAGAAAAAGGATCGCATAGTAATTCTCTCCATTGTGCGCACTATTTTCCTATTTCTAACCGGCATAGGAGTGTGCTGAATGGAGAGACGCTATTCGATCCGGCCTCACTACGAAGAAGTAGCGATACTCCCTGTAGCTCCACACCCCATTTTGCACCATTTCATGCGGAAAGTTAATTTGACCAAAATCAACAAATCGTACCATTTCGTAGCAGTGAGAGTGGGAGTGTGCAGAACGAACTCTTCCGTCTTGGGGTCGTATGTAGCCGTGGCTTCCAGTTTGGTCAGATTCGAGCCTGAGCAGTAGCGATGTCGACTCTCTCTCTCTCTATTCTGTCTGACCGGTGAGATAGTGTGCGTAATAGAGAGAGTATAAACAGAAATGACATCCCTACTGAGCGGGTATAAATTCATTCAGCCACTACACACACGCATCATCATAAAAACATCGAGAGCCAGGCCAATACCGTACCTAGTGACTACCGTAATCTTGATATTACAATAACGACGTACCGTGTCCCAGTTCGGTCTGCGCGAAGGTTCCGAGGATGGCTCGAACTGCCGTCGGGCCCATCCACTCATCCATCTGATCGTCATCCGATTGACCCTGCGATCGATCGATAATCAATCGACAATCGATAATACCGTAATCAGTTGTTGTTGAGTGTCAAATACTGTGCTGAGTTTTCCTTCTAGAGTGGAGTATATTATAGGCCGATAACCCATCGATAGACGCACTCTTTCAAATGGAAGGGAGTACGGAGATCAAAGATCAAAGATCAGACCTGAATCGTGGGCATGAACATGATGTAGTGGAGCGACATCGAGTGCAGATCGCGGCCCATTACGAGACTGAAAAAATACATTTCTCAATAAGCGTGTTTACAGTAACCATTCAATGCCTCTCCTCGTTATCACTTCTTTCGCTCGTAAACTCGCTCTATACGTGATAACTACTGTTTGGCTTGATAGGTATCGGCTTTATCGGGCTGGGGAGCAACAGTACAACAGAGGGCGGCGCTACGCGCCGCATGAAGAAATAATAAGGATAAGGATGGAATATGAAAACGAGCAGTAATCACGAAATACAATGAGGAGGGCGATGGAACAGGGAGCAACTAATTGTGATGGAAAAGTGGGAGATCAAGAGAGGGGAAGGGCTCCTCCTTGTAATTCTACCGTATCCTTGATGTAAGGGGCGATCCCTCCGATGGAATTCCATCTTCCTCTCCGTTGAACTGCCTCGATGGGAACCCCGTGGCTGATTGATTCCATCGCTCCTCCCGCTCTCAGTTGATGAGGCGTGATCCGAGCGACTCCCGCGAGAGAGCAGAGAAGAGTGAGATCCTTCCTGAAGGTGTCGCTAATCAGGATGGGAGTGAGATGGGAATAGCCAGCGGGAAGGGACCACTCTCTCCCTATAGGAATGGAAGAGGGAAAGAGTGAGAGAGTCCTTCTCGATGGAAATGAAGGTGTCTCTCCCTTCAGCGAATTGGTCGTTCTTGGCTCGTCTGACGGAAATCTTGAGGAAATCGGACGACCATTGAAGATCAGCCCAACGTAGGGACAGCAACTCGCTCACTCTTAGGAGAGCTGAGAAGGAGAGGGAGGCACCCAATGCGGTGCGAGTGGAGAGTAGGTCACAGGGATGGAGGGAGGCATACTGTACGAATGAATCGATATTCGAACGGGGAATACTAGGATGATGGGAAACAGAGAACTTTCTACGGGTCGAATCGTGAAGATGGGACAAGATATGAGCAAGAATGGGGGATGGGAGATCGGAGTAATGGGAGAAAGCTGCGGAGAGGATCTTGAGGGTCGAGAGGGCTCTTCCTTCTTGAATCTTCTTTAGAGAGTAGATTACCAGTGATGTAGGGCAGGAAGGGTCGAGTCCTCTTTCCATGGCGTAGTCTCTGATAAATGGAAACCCTTTATCCTGCTACATCATTGCGATTATTCACCTCAGATTGGCCATCGATCCCTTGTATGCTCTCATTGTGGATGCGGCCTTGGCTCCCGAGATGGAATGGAGGAGAATAGGCAGTAGAGTCGGCTCCACTCTGGCTACGGTAGATGAAAGATCACGAACCAACGTTCCCTTCTTCCCTGGAATCGCACATTCCCTCAGTGTCCATCTCTTTCATTCACGTACTACCGATTACTGTATGTTGGGAGGGGTGGGTGGAAGCTTCTAATAGGGTGGGAGGGTGGGAAATTCCCCAGAAAAGCCTAGAATGGTGAGATGACGCGAGCGATGCCGAAGAGGCGAAATGATAAGCCGGTAGGCACGCGTCGCGGCTAGCGACGCGCGGAAATTCAAAGCCCATACCGTATTGGTCAAACAACAATTATCACTTCTTTCGCTCGTAAACTCGCTCTATACGTGATAACTACTGTTTGGCTTGATAGGTATCGGCTTTATCGGGCTGGGGAGCTAGAATTAAATAAAGTTGAAGTCCAGGAGCAGAAGAGTGAAGGGGGAATCCAAGAAAAGACGCGAGAACGGACCCTGTTGGAGAGTGCTCGGGATAAGGATGGAATTGCCCTCGGGGTACATGATGAAGTCCTTTACAAACGAGGGGGTATGGTTCGGTGGGAAAAGTGAAGGGAACACCGGGTGGGATGTCCAATAGGGCAGGCCTAACACTCCTCTTGCCCTTGCTCTTCTCATCCAAGCTAGTGTTTGGCATAGTAGGGAGGGGGGAGGAACGCACCAGAGAAGAGAGTGAGATCTCCATAGTCTCGGGTCGGAGAAAGCGTCGATTGAGAGGGCGCCTCGGGAGGGGACTCTGGAAACGAATCGTTCACATTTTGCGTTCTGCTCGTCCGCAAACATGTCCACATCAGGTCTTCCCCATCTTTTCACCGCCTGATCAAACACCCATCTCTCTAGGGCCCAATCATCCCCATCGAAGTCCCTACTTGCTCGGTCTGCCTCCACGTTCATCTCTCTCGGTATCCAGTGAAACTTGAAACTAGCGTTCATTCTTACTCCCATGGTCTCGACTCTCTTAGCCACCTCATGCAGTTCTGGTTTCATCGATCCCTTCCTCAGTATGGACATGGCACTCTGATTATCCCCGAAGAACAGAACATTCGAGTCCCGCCACTCTCTCTCAAAAGTGTGCAATCGATAGCCCTCAGCTCCCTCAGAGTACTCGATTCTTCTCTCTCAGATGGAATAAGGTTCCGTGACGTGGAGACCACTTGGTCATCTGCCCTTCTGATGACCACTCCCAGGCCAATTGCGGATGCATCCGTTTCCACTATCACATCAAACTGCCATGGGGGAACCACGAAATTCTTTACCGATCTGTCTCTCAGCTCTCTAAGCCATTGATCAATCTCACCTTTCTCGGACGGGGAGAGCGGGATTCGGGTCGATGGGGGAAGGAAGGACTTCTGGGCTTCGGCGATGGAATGGAGGATGGCTCGGGAGAGAAGAGAAGCCGGGTCTCCTAGAATGAGGGAAGCTGAACTCAGGGTACCAACTGCACGGGACCGGTCTCCAACCGTACGGATATCCACCTCTCTAAGGTGTCTCAGCCTCTCTAAGGCGTTGGAAACTCTTTCCAGGGATACTCGGACGGTTCCTTCTCTCAGGTCTATCTCATATCCGAGCCAGGAACCACGTTGGGAAGGGGACCATTGGCACTTTTCGTCGGCCGTCGAGACACCCGCTCTCTCCAAGTCCTCTCTCACCACTCTCACTGAGTTCTGAAGTTCCTCTTCTGTCTGAGCCAGGATTAACCCGTCATCCAAATAGAGGGTGATATTGATGCCCTTCTCTCTCCACACTCTCACAAGCGAACGAAATACCTTAGTGAAAACATAAGGGGCAGGGGAGAAGCCAAAGGGCATGGCTGCGAACTGGTAGGTCACACCCTCCCAGGTGAATGCCATGAAAGGGCGATCCTCCTGGTGGATAGACAGATGATGATATCCGCTACGGAGATCAAAGGTGGCCAAGAACCCATTTGGAGGAAGGGAATACCATACGGTGGAAAGGTTCTCGAGGCGAAATTTGGTCTTGGAGAGGAACAGGTTAAGGGCACTCAGGTCATGGATTAGACGGGGTTTCTTACCGGGAACGACGGACAGGGGAGAGATGACCCGAGGAGAGGTCGCCTTCTCAATGGCCTTCGTCCTCAGTAGCCTCTGCACTTCCCCTCTCACAAACTCCGCTTCTCGCCTGGCGCTCGATCGATTATCTGCGATGGGAATATTAATGCTGTCACGATCGCAAGTGAAATTTAGCCTATACCCTGAATCAATTACTGCTAAAGTGAATGGAGTAGCTCCGATATTGCGCCAAAACTCCAACTTAGTGCGAATAACCAGGAATGGGGCGGGACTAGGATTACCTTCTTGGTGGGAATGGGCAACTGCCCTTGAAGTGGCCCCACTGGCCGCAGTTGTGGCAAGCGCCTTGAGAGGGAGGCGCGCCGTTGCTGCCGCGAGAGCCGCCCGCACCAGAGAAGCCGTAGTTGGACGAGAGGAGGGAAGGGGGTCTGTAGTAGGGATGGGCGCCAGCCGGGACATAGGCGGACGCCCTCTGGCGAAAGGGCTGATGGGAAGGAGGGGAGGCCGCGCGTCTCTTGCGATCGGTGATCTGGTTGAGGGACTGGAGCATCATGAGTTGCATGAGCGCCGATCCGCCAGAGGAAGAACCGATGGAAAGGGCTTCGAGGGTATTGGCCTTGTCCGCCAGTTCCAGCACCTGCGGATTCTTGTCGGCTATGGTGAGAAGCTGGTTGCGCTCCTTTATCGTCTCGAGAATCGAGTCGATTCGGGATGGGTCGCGCTTCGCGAGCTCCAGCTCGTTCAACAGGGAGCAGTTAAACTCCACTTGACGTTGGAAACCGGTACGGGTGAGCGTGGGGATGGAATGAGTGGTGGCGGGAGTGACCTTCTCGAGAAGCTCCTTGAGAAGAACTTCCATGGTGGAAAGATCCGCCGCCACGGGGCTAGAATCGCCGGTGTCGCCCATTACTAGCCTGCAATTGGTGTAATCGACTGCTCGCGTATAAACCAGCGTTAATGGAATCGATAAACAATAAATTAATCGATAAAAACAGCCGAAAATTCCCCAGAAAAGCCTAGAATGGTGAGATGACGCGAGCGATGCCGAAGAGGCGAAATGATAAGCCGGTAGGCACGCGTCGCGGCTAGCGACGCGCGGAAATTCAAAGCCGATACCGTACTCGTCAAACAACAATTATTGACTGAAGTGAGAGCGGGGAGAACGCCGATCCACTTCATTTGGCCAAATTTGCATATTGAGGAGAGTAGATGACCTACCTTTCAAATGGCTCGATCTCGGTCAGTTTTTGACCTACAGGGCCCGTTTTTTTTCAATCGACTCGTTTTATTATGATCAACAAACAACTCAATCAGGGGCACGGTTTAAAATGACGTCTTCAATGTGTTTTGCATGAAATATCTTTTTTCGGATATAAAAGTAAACTTTTCTCGAAATTTTCACCCGCCAGGGTACGAATTTTATTGCAGAATTCGATTCCCCACCTCCGAATTGAGGTACTCACATATTTCATCAGCCTCAACTCTGTCCCCCCGATAGTGCTAATCAGAGGGGGATCCCGGACTTGGCGCTATTTAGATTCCAAATAAGTCAAATAAGTTTAGAAAACAACTACTTCTACATTTGATGGAAAGTATTGTGAAGATTTTTCCAGCTCGCTTACAACGCTCTCACTATCGAAAGCATCCAAAATATCATAGGCAATTTCAAGATTCAATCACTAATTTTCGATGCTCATTCAGGCACTCAGCTTGAGAAGTTTGTACAATATAATTTGGCTCTTTCTTTGCATTCACTGAAAGCTTTGTTCAAATGAAACGACATTAACACGGATTTTCTGTTATTTTGTAGGAACGCCGACTACAGAAAAAAAATTGTGCCTCAGATTTCTACGAAACTAATGTTATTGACTGAAGTGAGAGCGGGGAGAACGCCGATACACTTCATTTGGCCAAATTTGCATATTGAGGAGAGTAGATGACCTACCTTTCAAATGGCTCGATCTCGGTCAGTTTTTGACCTACAGGGCCCGTTTTTTTTTCAATCGACTCGTTTTATTATGATCAACAAACAACTCAATCAGGGGTACGGTTTAAAATGACGTCTCCAATGTGTTTTGCATGAAATATCTTTTTTCGGATATAAAAGTAAACTTTTCTCGAAATTTTTACCCGCCAGGGTACGAATGTTATTGCAGAATTCGATTCCCCACCTCCGAATTGAGGTACTCACATATTTCATCAGCCTCAACTCTGTCCCCCCGATAGTGCTAATCAGAGGGGGATCCCGGACTTGGCGCTATTTAGATTCCAAATAAGTTTAGAAGCAAACCATGTGTGAGGAGAAGGAATTTCGGACTGTCCGTCTCTAGAAGACATGACATTTTTATTGACGGTTGTTTTCATGCAATAACTCAATAACGGTCAATTTTGAGCACTCATAAACCTTTTCCATCAGGCTCATCAAGAGCTACCGTTTGATAGTCCTAAAATGCACATTTGCATAATTTTGACGCTTGTTTTGCTTCTAAACTTATTTGGAATCTAAATAGCGCCAAGTCCGGGATCCCCTTCTGATTAGCACTATCGGGGGGACAGAGTTGAGGCTGATGAAATATGTGAGTACCTCAATTCGGAGGTGGGGAATCGAATTCTGCAATAACATTCGTACCCTGGCGGGTAAAAATTTCGAGAAAAGTTGACTTTTATACCCGAAAAAACGATATTTCATGCAAAACACATTGAAGACGTCATTTTAAACCGTACCCCTGATTGAGTTATTTGTTGATCACAATAATACAAGTCGATTGAAAAAAACTCGGGCTCTGTAGGTCAAAAACTGACCGAGATCGAGCCATTTGAAAGATAGGTCAAAAACTCTGCTCAATATGCAAATTGGCCAAATGAAGTGTATAGGCGTTCTCCCCGCTCTCACTTTAGTCAATAACATTAGTTTCGTAGAAATCCGATGCACAGAATTAATTTCTGTAGTAAAAGCTCTTGATGTTCCCACAAAATTAGAGCTCTTGATGTTCCCACAAAATTAAAATCCGTGTTAAGCACTCTCGAACTCATTGCGGAGTTTCCTGGAAGCACATACAGTATTGTGCTTTGGATAATTCCCGATCCAGAGATTCTTGATCTTCCTCCATTGGAAGAATTGAGAATTTGCGCCCGGCGTGCAAAGGTCAGGAAATTGTTCTCAGTATATCTACTTTCTTGACAAAATTTTAACTAATGAGTGATGTCGAACGCACAGCATAATGCGAACCGTTGGGTCAAAAACAACTTTAGATTTCAACTGCGCTATTCTTCAAGTTGCTGTCAACTCACAAGAACCTGGATTTCATAGATAAATCTGTGAAAATAACCTCGATTGAATGGATACGAACCATGCAAGCATAGTTACGTTGTGGTTTTTCTGTGTAAATCGTGTCCATTCCGAGATTATCTCTGCTGATTCACGAAAGCGTACACTACGCTTCGGAGAGATAGTTTCAATAATTGGATATTGTCTGAGAGACTGCGGTATCACAGAATCATCCAAGACTGGAGATAATTTCGGGGAGGTTAGTTGGAACTAGGTAGGGTTGTCAGAATGAAGAGCGAAAGTGAAGAGGACATTCGCATTCTCACGGGCGCGCTAATCGGTGTCACTCTTCATTGAAGAGGGGAGGGAGCGGTGAGCTCTTCAATGAAGAGCTGGCCGTTTTATGATGAAGAACGCGGTTAGAACAAAAGCTCTCGTTCTGATTTTTTGGCATTTACTAAACAAACATATAAGTAACTGATTAGTAAAAAACTGGACTCGAAACGATCAAGGCTCAACAACAGAATCGGTCATCGTTTAGCCCGCCATTGCTCTTCATTGAAGAGCTCGCTTGATAGCGTCCTCTTTAATGAAGAGGGCGGAATGAGAGGGTAAAATCGCCTCTTCATTCTCACGAATTCTCTTCATTCTGACAACCCTAGTTGGAACCCATCGAAACTCATCTCGTGATCTCTCTTGCACGTACTTTTTTGACTTCCTCTCATCGTCGTTGCATCTAATTATTCCACATTTCCATATCTTCAGTTTGAACTCCTTCAAACGAAATGGGAATCCGTGAATGATGGTGATATCGAATTTCGCTATCGGAATAGCTGGATTAGAATCGACGGTTTCAGTTGGATAGGCGATTGGTATTCGAGTGTGACGATCATAAACTTCAAATCAGAGAACTTGAATAAATGACTACAACGTTTCGCGTTTCATTTTTTCAAGGCGGCACGAGATGGTTCCTCCTGGATTGAGAATCATATGATAGAATTGGATGGTCGAAATAAGCATTTTTTTGGAGTTTCATAAAAATGCATTTTGGCGGATGAGATCCGAGAAGAGTGAGAAAAGAGTGAGAAGGGAAAGTGATGAGATGAGCCGTATCCGCAGGGCAAGAACAATGGACGATTGTAGGTTATAAAAGGGAGTGGCGAGAAGGAGGAGGAGTATATTGAATAGCGAGCTTGCGGAAATTTATACGTAGGTGTAAATCGGCTACTAATATCTTCTCATCATCATCTCTTCCTTTTACGTCGCAACTGTTGCTGTTTGGTGTGAAAGTGACCAAACGAGTTGAGAAACAGAGATCGTTTATGATCCGAAGAAAGTACGAATCTCTGAGTATGCAGGAAGTACGGAGAGATTGATTGGCCCATTTGAGGATGGTGAGTCAGTGATGTATCGCTGGTCAGAGAAGCCAGAGACAATGAAGAATGAGGAGGTGATGGTGCCTTTCAACTCCTCATACTTCCTCATCTAGGATATTACTACGTACTAACTCATATCGGGAATAGTATAAAACGATTTCGGCTATGAGGATCAGACACTTTCTATTTCCTCTATCACTGCCGTTCTTGAAATAATTGGACCATGCTGCACGTATTCACTAATCCATGCTTATCGTAGGAATGGATCCAAAACGTGCATCATCAAAAGAAGCTTCTCTAAAGCGAATCGCTTTCTTCTCCGTTTCATTCGCCACGTTCACCATTCTCGCAGCGATTGTAGCCGTTCCAATGATGTACAGCTACTTGCAGGTGGGTAATGAAATGTAACACAGTTACATGTAACAATATAAAATTATCTATCGATTGATAACTGATCTACCGTACTCGCAATACCGTACTGTATTCTTCCCTACTCAGAGGAAAGTTGAAGAAATAGTCGAAATTATCATATTATTACTCTAAACGTGATTACAGTTATTTTTTCCCAAAATCGTTAAGAGTGATTGTTGTACAATACGTGCACATATCGTAATCTCATCCACGCAATACGAGATTTACCGTAATCTCATCTTCAGCACGTCCATGCCTACCTCGACGACGAGGTTCACTTCTGCAAGATGCGATCCAATTCCCTCTGGCAAAGATTCAACGACGTGAGTTCCGATCAACAGTACTACCTCTACTTCCGAACTCCTCCTAGTCACTAATAACTCAATTTCCGTGTTCTTGAAGTGTACAGTACTCACTCCATTACAGTATTCACACATGTATCCTTCTGTCTCTCGCGTTCCTCGAGCAGCTTCGTTTCACGGAGAAGACATCACAGTCCACGACAGCAGGCGATCGAGCGGAGTGAGAACCTATGGAGCGGAGACCTACAAATCGGCAGCTGCTGCGCCTCCTCCAGATAAGGCTGCTGCTGAAGCCCCTCCTCCACCTCCTGCAGCAGACGCAGCTGGGTCCACGTCAGTACATAAATATATCGATCGATAATTTGACTACAGTACTCTCCGACAATATTCTTCCATAGAAACCGCACTCCCACAAGACCTACCGTTTTCCAGGGACATCGCTGGACAACTCATAGCTGGAGGAGGTGCTGCTGGTTCTGGTGGAGCAGGAGCATGTGGGTGTTCGTGTGGAATGGGTCCAGCCGGACCCGCTGGTCCGCCTGGTACCGATGGATCACCTGGAAACGACGGAGAAGACAAAGGGTGCAGCGGGTACCGATGCCGTACCAGTGGCACCCGTCGCACCTGACTTCTGCTTCGACTGCCCGACCGGAGCTGCCGGTCCCGGTGGAATCGCTGGCCCAACGGGACCCGAAGGGAAGCCTGGTCCAGCCGGAGATGATGCACCAGCGCCACGTCCTGGTCCCGAGGGCCCAATGGGTCTGCCCGGTCCAGCTGGAAAGGACGGTGGTACGGGACCGTACGGTGAGGCTGGTCCAGCGGGAGCCACCAGCGAGATGCCCGGAGAGCCCGGACCCGTCGGCCCACCTGGACCGGCAGGACCTGAGGGACCGGCTGGAAACCCCGGACTTGCAGCCGATGCACCCTCCGGACCTCCTGGACCTGTGGGAGATACCGGGCCCGACGGAGCTCCTGGTGCACCAGGACCCGCAGGAAACGCTGGAGCTAATGGAGAAGCGGGAGAAGAAGGTGGATGCGGACATTGTCCACCAGCCAGAACCGCGCCTGGATATTAGAAGGGTGGAGTATGGTAGTATTGATTAATTGATCTCAGATAAAGAGTGCTGATCTCAAAGATTGATTGTTTGTGTACACGATGTATTAAATCAGTGAGTAAGCTGCACATCTCCTATTACTAGTACCACTGCAATCACACGCATTCGATTTGTGCATTCATGAAGGCGATGGAGTTTATAATGCTAATATTATTATCATAAACTCCACGTCCTTCAGCCTACGAATAATTATAACGATTCATTTCCATGGACACATCTTAGTGTTGAATTGACGAAACAGAAGAAAATGTTCGGAGATTTCAGAAAAAAATGAGATTTCCATCAACTGAGACAAGATAATCTCTCTTACCTCAAACGAGGCAACGAATTGAGTGATAAAAGCTGAGAGGCGCGGAAGTGATGGAATAGCGACCATCTTCCTTGTCCAAGATGCACTCTAGCTGCCAACGAGTTTTTCACAGAGCAGAGAGACAAATTCACAAAAATCTTTCATCAGGGAAGAGAAAGGAGGACAATAACGGTGCTGATGGCATTACCAGAGACAATGGGCAGTTGTACGGAATAAAAGAGAGCCGGGAGAAGAAGGTGGAGTGCAGTGGAAAGTGATCATGCGGCAACTCGTCGTCCTATCTCTAATCATCGTCACTTTTCTCGCCTGCGCTCCCCACTCTCCGCGACGTCCATCGGTTAGTGATGGGATCAGACTGCGTAGCTTGCTAAGCGGTTTTTGGCACTATAAAAATAAGCATCACCGAAATTTTATTTTTCATAATAAGTGAACTCTATGAGTGATCTCATTTCAGGCAACAACAACTACTTCTACTACCACTACAACCACAACCACAATGAAACCAGGTGCGTAAAAAAGGAAATAATTCTTGAGAATGGTTGGTGGTATGCGTTGTAAATCGTAGTTATCAAGTCTCGTTTGAGAACCAAGAGAGCACAGGGGTTCAATTGAGAGCACAGGGGCTGTCATCCTGGTTCCCAATCGTGGGTTCTAGAACTAGCAGTCTCCGACTGCTACTCTGTAAGCCGGGTCGCGTACACAGGTTACCCATGGACCGCTTAACGTGCAAGCGGGGCGTATGCCCTTGCGAAAAGCTCGTGAGGCTGAGAGCGGAAAATTTGCGATGTAGCCACTCCGCTTCGCTCCGTGGCTAAATCTGCAACTTTTCCTCCACGCTCTTAGCCTCACGAGCATCGTTGAAACTGACTTTATCACACTATTTTCGATAATTTCGAGATGGGTCCGTAAACGATTTTGCAACATATGCTCAAAATTTCACGCTAGAGTAACCTTGGGGCGTAGAGTTCGAAAATCTGCCTTAGAAAGCCGTATCTTCAAACCCCCATTCTCTGTGACGCAATTAACCCTGTGCTATCGGTTTTTATATCTTAAGAACGGCGCTTCGGAGACCCACAAAACCATAGTAATTCTGAAAGATCTCGACGAGATAAGACTTTTTCTAATTAGATGTGAAGAGCTAGCTCATCGGTGGAAAAAGTTGTGACCTCCTTAAGCAGGAATTGACCCATCTTCCCATTATGTCGCTCAGAATCGCTCATTCATTCTCGAAGAATGCTGGATCTTCAACATTCGAAATCGATCGATTCCAAGCACGTTATCGACTAAAATTTGATTTTTTGCCGTCAATTCATACAATTCTTCAAACCTGACCTTGAAATACAGAAGCATTGAGTGCTCCCCTGAGAAAAGTCAAGTCATTGTCTTTGTAGCGTCCACACGCAATTGACAGCCATATTTTCTTGTCCAGAAATGGGAAGCGCTGAACAAAATAGTTTCAATAGTTCTACTATTGATCAATAATGCCTGTAACCCTCATTTGTGAGATCTACGGCACTCTCGTATGAGAGATACTCAATCCCGGTGTCGTTTGGTGTCGAGTTTGTCAAGTTTTGACGAAAGCATAGAGATTATAACGGATACCCAGTCGATCCTTCGAGTGAACAAACACCGCATGAAGTAGTTCTGGTTTTGTACCATACTCAAAGATCGAACGAGTGAAGATAATTCAAAAATAACTTTGACTGAAATAATAAAGTGAAATATATTGACAGTGAAATTATTGGTTCCTTAACTTCTACTATACTAATGGACTGACCTGGATCTGAAATCGCTACATCACACACATCTAGTAGCAGTTGATCGATTTTGTGAGAGACCAAGAGCAGCGAGATACACTTACTGTAACTCATAATTCAGTCAATCACTATACACTTACCACTTATCCTGAATAAGTCTTTGCGCGCTTTTTCATTCTTTCATAACTTTGGACTCGTATGAGATTTCTTGCTCATACTTGGTCATGACATAGCACACCCACCGAGTGTTAGGGATATGGCATTGGGATATCAGGGAACTCCCTGGTTGTTGCGTAGTGATGACGGAATCAATCAATAAATTTTCAAACAATCAAAATTCTTACATGGATTTTTCCTCAGCCTTCCTAATGGGTGTGATAATAGAAGGCCGCAATACCTTTTCGATGAAAATATGTACTCATGGGAGGATGAGGTACATTGGCTTTACACTGGTTCAAAGTATTGACCCGAAAAAAATGGATTTTCGTTCATAGACAAGCTAGAGACTCGTTCAAAAGCTCAGAATGATCCTTATCACAATTGCTGATGATCCCCAGAGATTGGTAACGATAGCTCTTAATTTGACCTCAGGGCACGAACAAAACTAATTTTTCACTTTTTCACATTACCGAACTTTGGATGTTCCGAGTTCCAAGGGTGATTTTCGTTCAAAGGTCAATCCAAGACACGATGGTAGCATATCCATGGAATATACGATTCTCAACTTTTTAGAGCATTTGGATATCTTTCCCGCCCGCGGCAACCGACAATTCAAGGTCAATTGATTTTCAAAATCGGCTATTTTTTGACATATCGAATTTTAACTTTTTTCATTATTGATATCATGGACTCTCATATTGAAATTGGGATTTAGCACACAAAGATGTACCAGAAAAAAAATTAGTCAGAAAGTTCTGAGGGAAAAAAAATTTATGATGGGGGTATTATGGTCATTTTTTGGGAATAAAATCGAAAGGCTTCGGATTGTCAGTTGCCGCGGGCGGGAAAGTTGTCCAAATGCTCTAAAAAGTTGGGAATCGTATATTCCATGGATATGCTACCATCGTGTCTTGGAATGACCTTTGAACGAAAATCACCCTTAGTACTCGGAACATCCAAAGTTAATGTGAAAAAGTGAAAAATTAGTTTTTTTCGTGCTCTGAGGTCAAATTAAGATCTATCGTTTCCAAACTTTAGGGATCATCAGGAATTGTGGTAAGGATCATTTTGAGCTTTTGAACGAGTTTATAGTATGTCTATGAACGAAAATCCATTTTTTCGGGACCCTACTTTGGCACAGTCTAAAGCCACTATACGTCATCCTCCCAAGAGTACATATGTTTATCGAAAAGGTATTGAGGCCTTCTATTATCACAACCATTAGGAAGGCTGAGGAAAAATCCATGTAAGAATTTTGATTGTTTGAAAATTTATTGATTGATTCCGTCATCACTACGCAACAACCAGGGAGTTCCCTGATATCCTAATGCCATATCCCTAACACTCGGTGGGTGTGCTATGTCATGACCAAGTATGAGCAAGAAATCTCATATGAGTCAAAAGTTATGAAAGAAAGAAAAAGCGCGCAAAGACTTATGGAGGATACTGTACATCATATTATCCGAAATATAGTCCATCTTAACTTCCACTTTCTCGATTTGCACGCCATCTAATAATTTAAAAACGAAAGCAGGCTGATCGAGGTCGCGTTCGTATGTCAACTTTACCTTTTCAATTCGCGTTCCCAAACATCCTCTCAGATATCGGAAGGAATTTGCTTCATCGAAGAAGGAATCCAGCTTGAAATGATATTCGTATTCCTGCAACCAAAGTTTTTCAGTCTGTCAAAAAGGGAATACAGTAAGACGTCTTATTAAAAAAAAATTCTGTACGGTAAGTCAAAAGTTTAGACTTTTATTTTCACATCAAAAACTTACATTCGGACGGATGCCTTCACAAGCCGTTAGTTGGTTAGCGCGTTTGATTCTTTTGTTGAAATTCCCATGTGGCTTACGGAGCTCGAGACGGAGCTCGAACAATCTTGATTGGCTGTTCGATGTAACTAACCTCCCAGAGACGAAAATCTCCCGAGAATGCGGATACACCTAAAAATTCACTAATGATATGTCTTGTTGTTTGAAAAATACCTTTCGGAGTACCAGTTCCGTGTCGATAAGTGTGGTCATTTGGCAGGCTTTCTCAACCACAAGGGACTGGAGCAATCGAGAAGTCTGCATATAAGCAATTACCAGATAAGAATTAGAAAAATCATATTCCATACTACCAAATTAGTAACAATCATGTGCATATATGAGGCCATTTGCGTCAACAAGGGCCGGGACAGGCAAAAAATGACATAGGCTCAAAAGTTCGTCCTAGGGGTAACTTTTGATTTTGAATCGAATGGCGTTTTCCGTTTTTCGATCTGAGAATTCCGTACTGAGATATCAGACGACGTCGATTTGGTCAAAATCGTTTTCTCCGATAAAAACTGGTCCGGAAAAGGTCGAAATGGCCACAAATCTCGCGTACCCGAACATAATTTAATTCTCTACAAACTGAAAAAAATTGAGGTTCTATCTTTTTTTGCTTTTGAGTTATGACCGTTTTTTGACACAAGAAGTCATCCGAGAAAATACGCTATGAGTAGAAAGAGCAGACTCTCCCGATCATTTTAATCTCTTGGGTGAAGGATTTAACCTCTGTAGAACGTAATCGGAGCACTTTTAGTGCGGCCAACTCGCGATTTTCGGTTCTAACTTTTTTCCTTCGTAGTTTCATGATTTCCAAAATACAAATTCCGTTTCTACGTCACAAAATACGCCAGAAACTCCTATAGCCATGTATTTTTGAGAAAATGACTTTTTCGACCTTGACGTCGTCTTCGAGATTCATTTTTGGGTTAAAAAAAGTCATACTCATAAAAAATACATGCCTAAAGGATTTTCTGGCGTATTTTTGCACGTAGAAACCGAATTTGTATGTTAAAAATCAAAAAAAAAGCACCAAAAGTGATCCGATTCCGTTCTACAGAGGTTAAATCCTTCACCCAAGTGCTTAAAATAATCGGGAGAGTTTGATCTTTCTACTCATAGCGTATTTTCTCGGATGACTTCTTGTGTCAAAAAACGGTCATGTACTGACTTCTAGCTACGATGCTAGAGAGATCAGTTAGGGATTCGATGTGGTATAACTCAAGGGATCAATAAATGATAATATTTATTAATCAATAACAGATACAAGAGAAACGCCGTTGACGGGAAAGTGACGAAAGTAGAGAGGAATTGGGATGGAAGAGGGGAAGAGTGGGAAAATAGAGGAAGAATGGAGGATGGGAGAGAGATGAATGGATGGAAATGGAGGATGCCCAGTTAGAATGGAATGGAAAACCGTCACCAGTGAGGTTTTGGTAAAGAACGAAGGGACTGGTCTGTATGAAGACCAAAACGAGGTGGAGAGAACAACAAACCTTGGCGATTCGTGTCCTTCCTGTGATGGGTTGATAAGCTCAATTGGTTGAGTGCGTGGCCTTTCTTCTCCACATCAGAGACGGCGAGATGAAGGAGACGACGACGCCTTAAACTTGGGTAATTAAACCAATCGATAATTGGAACGATTGGCGACGAAGAAATAATGACGCAATTATGGGAAAGGAACAGAAGAGCGATTGTAAAGGGAAAGAACGGCTGTAAACCGCCGTCAGAGGGGAGTATGCGACAGGAAAGGGGTCAGGGGGTGACGATGGCGTCGATATGGATGAAAAGTAACAAAGAATTAAGAAGACGAGTAACCGCAGCGATGGGAAAAAGAAGAAATGAACGTGGAAAAGGAAAATGGGCCTACTTCGAAGATTACGGTAGGAATTGGCTTGGCGTTGTGGTGAGACCACTGTTACGCGGCTGATTTGAATGTCGGCACAGCACGACATTTTGAATGGAAATGTCGTGATGTGACACGTTAAAAAATGCAAGCTGGTTTTATTTATTACTTTAATTGGAATATTTAATTAAATGGTGGTTTGGGAACTGAATTCAGTGGAATTCAGTACACTCATGAGTCAAAAGTTATGAAAGATTGAAAAAAAACTTATTATCGATACTGTAGACCTGATGATGATTCCCATAACATAACCACTCTTGCTCGAAAATTCTCCGGCATCCAGTCATATCCGCTCAACAGGAAGCAAAAATGAGTTTGAGCAAACGTGCAGCTGTTGTAATCGCCCCTTCTGATCATTGCGCTCAATCGTTTGGTTTAAAAAGGAAGTTAGAGAGAATGAAGAGAGGGACGAGCTTAGTCCTTTATCTCGAAAAGTGCTCGTATTTTGCACCGCAGTCTGTTTGGTGAACAGTGCAGAATAACTCGTGAGCAGCTTGATCGTGAGTGACTTGTCCTCTCTTTTTTCGTCCACTATCTTTATCCCCTCCTCTTCCCTATCATACCACCCCTCTCGAAAAATAGGCACTAACAATTGCACGCGGCCCCCGGCCATAGCCATTCATTGCGTGTTCATCTTTGTAAGTAAAACGTCCCTGATCTATTCCATTCAAAAGCTAATAATGCTCTCTTTGTTGGTCAAACAAGATTAAATCAGGGTGCGTTCAATCTGAGCAAGATGAAGCGTTCGTAGAGCTACACTGGAGCAGCATTCTTGAGTGCATTATGTTAAAATTTGTAATATTTGTCCAGAATTTTTTTTTTAATCGAATGAAAGCTTATCTCACGACACGATAGACTCGAGCCCCTCTGAAAGTTATTTCAAAAACCGGCTCTGTACGGTTATGGGGGCCCATTGGTCCATTTTGGGATTAAGGGGCCATTCAGATTAAGACGAGGTCTGAAGCATTTCCCTACCCTACCGGCACCGTTTCTCTAGCAATGAGAATCACAGGCTCATAAATCGCTTTTATCAGTTTGAAAATTCAGTGAATATAAATAACAGCTGGACAAATTGAGAAAATGATGCGAAATATATCCGTTAGGTTAGAGTTTCATGAATGAATTGCAAAATAACAATTTCTAGATCCCCTTCTCTTATCATCCCAGAGTTCAATCGCAGAATGATTCGCAAGAAATAGGGTTGCCGGTTGTCAGTTGCTGACCAGAAGATAGCAATAAAAAGTGAGTGATAGCAGACCAGCGGTATCATACCAGCTGAACCCCCTTTGATCACAGAAACTAGATACAGATTGTGAATAGAAGTTTATTAAATAAGGAATTTTATAAACGCAGCATACGAATCAATTACAGTTACTCGTTACTCTCGATTGTATCTGCAGTTGCAGCCCAGTTTGGAGAGCTGACACCATGCAACAACAAGAATAATGAGAGTCACCAATACAGTGGATACAGTGCCTGCGATCTTGAGCATTAGAATATTCATGAGATCTGCATTGGGCGGGATGATGCTCGTCATGTCCATTCGCATTCCATTCGGGAGATAGTGGGCAATCTCGGCCTTAAGGGAAACATTAATCCGGGAATATTGTATTTTCCTACCACATCAATCGGCACTACGAGAGTCTCCCGGGAGCAGCCATGATAGACCTTTCCGTCCAGAGTGAAACTCTCCCCAATCTTCAGCTTCAGCACAGTTATACCTTCTTTGCTCAACGCGAATTTGGTGGCTACTGTATTCTTCTCATTCACGATTGTCACAACCTGAATTTGGTACTCTTCTGATGCCGTTCATGAGTACCATACACTGGATCTGGATGCAATGATGAATCTGTCTCCGACTCTTCTCACAACAGATTCTCCGGCAGTAATTGTAGAAGCAAAACGTTGGCACCGATCTTGATAATTGAAGAAACTGCACTCGTCGAGAGAAATCGCTTATTTCTTCTTGCACACCATCACTCCACCGTACTGCAATTGAGCAATGACATACGCGAAATGATCAAAACTAGAAAATGAAATCAAATTGATCTCACCGACTCGTGACAATCTTCCACATTGAGAACGGTGCCGTCATCCTTGATGAACACAGTTTTCGGGATAATACTGTAGATGTATTTGGTAGAGGAGGTAGACTCATCGTATACGAAGCTTCCTGGATCGGCAACCTGAGAATGATTTGGATCAGGCTGTTGGCCATTGAATAGTTCTCACGAAGTGGAGATGGCCGTGTTCCGTAGTGAGCGGGTCATCATATCGGGCAGAGGCAATTATGGTTGTCCCAATGCACTCTTGCGCGTGAACCTTCTCTCGCACTTCAAAGATGTCGCTCATGTTGGCCGTCCTAATAAAATGCTGAAAATAAATGGAATTTTTGAATTGAAATCATTTGCTTCCGCTCACTTCTGTTATGCCATTGAGGAATTTGCCAGAAATATGATTGAAATAGATTAAAAAAAACGAGAAGCTTTTCATAATCTCAAAGTTGCGATGCGCCCTGTAATATAAATCTCATTGATTGATTTAAGATAGACCACGTACCTCATCTCGGCCGTCATATTCTTGAGGATGACAGTGTTCCATCGCCAAGCCGACAGCCACTCCGGATCCAATGGGTGGAACGAAAGTGCCCAAGACTACTGCTCCAACTCCGGCCACTACTCCAATCACATTTTCCACATTGAAATAATCGCCGATGTCTCTTTTTCTTCTCGCTAACTCCTTCTTTCCATTGACTGAAATAGCCACAGCATTGCAAAGATGAACAAAAAAATAGGACACACCATAGAAATGAAATACTCACGTCCATTTCAGATGTTGGTGAGAAGCTCCATGTGTTCGGCAAAGAGATCCGGCTCGAGATGGGAGAAGTCCAATTCGAACTTGAGAGTGGTCGTGATCACATCATCAGTCGCACTGAGAAACACAGCAATCACATAATGAATCCGAAAGGCCAAGAAACTCACAGGGCATACTTAATCCCCGGCTTAGGATCGGACACGAGTTCAGCGGGGAGACGATGGGTATCAGCACAGTCCGTCGAAAGTGCAAGACACAACATCGCGAACAATAAAATGATCATACCTGCACCATAGTTGTAACAATCAGTGAATACAAATAACAGCAAAACAAATTGATAAGATGAAGCGAAAGAGAGTGGTTGAGTTAACGTTTAATTCGAGAAGGAAAGCAAATAATAACTTCAGAATACCCCTCCCCTTATCTGCCCAGATGCGCTCTCTCGCGGAATGGTTCGATAGGGGAGAGTTGCCAGTTGTCAGTTGCTTACCAGAATATAGCAATAAACAAAGAGTGATAGCAGACTAGAGGTCTATCAACAGCTGGGCCTCCTTTGATCACCCGAGCATTGCTGGTAGCAGAGTTACCCATTGTAAACAGCATCTGACCTAGAGAGGGAACAGTGGCTTTCTGTTCTATCGCCCCCCCCCCCTTTATCAGCCTGTACACCATTTCACATTTCAAACGTTCAACTGTATTCCCAAAATGTTTCATATTCTTCAAATATCGTCACTCTGTCTTTTCTTCGGTTAAATTTTTTTTCTGTTACAGAAAATGACGAAAGTCACCGTTATCAAACGGGGATGTCTTGGCGAATCTGCAGATATACTGGTGTGCGAAATCGACTCACAGATGAATCCATTTTGGTTTTTTTTTTCAAATTCTGCTCACGGGATTGCTCTCATGGTGTTTTCGACAGTGCCTGGTGTCGCGGAAGATGTTTGGAAAGGTGCCGGACCGGAATTGATAGCTCATCGTCTGACTGTTTCACTCCCTCTAGAGGAATGTTATATCCAAATCACTCCGTCGTTCACTCTCCCTAGATACAAAAGTAAGAGATGGTCCGCGAGTTACATGCTAGGAAATATATTGTGCATTAAAGACATCGCTCACATTGTCACTCCAAATTTTGCTAATCCTGAATCATTGACATCAGATGAGCGTAAAAAAATGAGATCTGCTATGATATCTTGATTTCTACTGCAGTAGACTTAAATAAGACGAGCATGGTTTGTCATGTAGAAATATCGCTGGTCAATCACTGAACTTAGGTAATGCCATTTCTCGGGAAGGTCCGAGAAAAGAGAAAGAAGTGCAGCTTGGAGCTAAATTCGGAAGATGCTGTTGGAATTGTTTGACTCGGTATTTGAGGCAATTAGGTGTGGAGACATAGAGGTGATACGCGATAATTTGGCAGAAAAGGTCATTTCCAAAGCAGGTTATGCACGATATTTTCTTCACCACAACAATAACGAGCGTTTACGACGCTGCAAGAGCAAATCAGCTGTACAAGAATAGAAAGACGCAAAGTAAGCTATACAAATGATATCATCAAATAATGTTTTTTTTCCAGACCGAGCGATCGAGCCAGAAGCGAGGTAGTACTTTGTGTATTTTATTTTATTTTACTATCTTCATGTCTCTCAATTTGACATTTCTTCTTAAAACGTGTCTGCGCATGTTTTATTCCATTTTTAGGAAATGTACAATCGGATGTGCAGAATTCGTGCAATCCAGAGTTTCGAAATGCATTGGAGCTCGGGTCAGGTATACAGTCGCGCTCATGGGTCACCGGGCACCTTTTATTTCTTTCATAACTTTTGATTCATGATCGATTTATGGGTCAACCTCTGATATGTCATGGCATACCCACCGAGTCTTAGGTATATGCCATAGGGATATCACAGAACTCCCTGGTTGTTGCGCAGTGAAGGTGCAATCAATCAATTTTTTTTCAAAAAAAAAAATCATGAATGGATTTTTCCCTGAACACCAAACTTTCTGATATTTTAGATCAGTAGGAGAGCTACCCAGAAAAACTTTATGAAGTTGCTGCTCTATCGCACTTTGGCTACAATGATGGGGGTATCATGGTCATTTTTGGGTCGAAAATCGATTGACCTCGGATTTTCGGCTGCCACAGACTGGAAAGTTATCCGAATGCTCTAAAAAGTTGGGAATCGTATATTCCATGGATATGCCGCCATTCTGTCCTGGAAAGACCTTTGAACGAAAATCTCCCTCAGAATTGTAATCATCCAAAATAGCTAAAAAAAAACTCGTGCAAAAGTGAAAAAATCGTGCCCTGAGGGTAAATTAAGAGATATCGTCATCGAACTTTGGGGATGATCAGAAATTGTGGTAAGGATCATTTTGAGCTTTTGAACTAGTCTCTAGCATGTCTATGAACAAAAATCCATTTTTACAGGACCCATCTTTGAGCACTTTTGTAGCCAAAGTGCGATAGGGCAGCAACTTCATAAAGTTTTTCTGGGTAGCTCTCCTACTGATCTAAAATATCAGAAAGTTTGGTGTTCAGGGAAAAATCCATTCATGAATTTTTTTTTGAAAAAAAAATTGATTGATTGCACCTTCACTGCGCAACAACCAGGGAGTTCTGTGATATCCCTATGGCATATACCTAACACTCGGTGGGTATGCCATGACATATCAGAGGTTGACCCATAAATCGATCATGAGTCAAAAGTTATGAAAGAAATAAAAAGTGCCCGGTGACCCATGAGCGCGACTGTACGTCAGAACGGAAGAATATCCAAAATAACGAAAATATTGCTTTGTAAAGTACATACGCGAACTGATCGCGTTAATCACACCTAGCTTGGCGCGCTGTGCACGCCGAGCTGGATACGTCACTAGTAGTATCCAGGTCATGTGACCTGGATACTACTAGTGAACGAGACCTGTAAACTAGTAGTGAGCGCAACCCTCTTTCCACACCTGTATACTACTAGTGACGGACACTCTAAGCCCGTTTGAGCTGGATACTACTAGTGCGGACAGACCAGAGTAGAGACGACCAGTCGTGAGGACACATGGACCAAAACAATGAGTCGTCTGCTCAGTCGACACCTAGTAGGATACCTCATGGAAGAAGCATATATCTCATCTTCGCCTTCTGGACACTGCGGACGACCGTCACAGATATCGATCGGGAAAATACACCTGCGAGTCCCATCTGACGAGGCAGAAGGGCACGCGAGAGCCTGTTGCTTCGCACACTCTACAATGTTTGATGTAGTGATATGTGATCGACATGTGAACTATACATCGTCGGAATAAATCACAAATCATCATAGTTTCAGCTAAAATGTTGTTCACTGATATAATACAGATGCATTCAAAATTTAATAAAAAATTAACCTATGAGTTCCGACAAGCCATTCGAGAGATCGTGCGCCATTTGCATTGTTAATGCTTTTTGAAGTTTTGAACTGCGAGGATTGTAGGGTGAATTTTCGTCTTCGAAGCGAGTCTGTGAAATAGGAGCGATCCTCAGAACTACTGTAGCATTGTCTCCTTCAAAACCTACATACTGGAAAAATGTGCAGAAACTATAGCCGTGTATTTCACAGTTTTTTCCTTTTTCCTTTTTTTACAAACCAAAAAATGTTTTTTGTGTCAATTTATTAAAATTTTGCAAAAATCTGACGATTCGACTCACCAGGGCGGGATTTATTACTCTGGTAGTGCACGAAGAAATGATGAGCGATAAGACAAGAGAAACTCGAGGGACGGTCATTACTAGATAATGGAACAAGCAAATGGGCGGATCTGTGGAAATATTAGTGAGCTCGGGATTTTAAATCAAACCATCTGAAAACACGCGGATTTTCTACAGTAAGCCGTTTTCTAGGCACAGCCAGAGAAAACAGTCACACTTTAGTCTCCGAGTAAATTCAAATATGACGTGAGAGAAGATTCATGGAACGATACGGTATGAACATGCGCCCAAATTCTTTTATGACGTTCGACACAATACTTGACGATTTAAATATTACTAAATCTTATCTTAGTACATTCAAACGGATGGGAAGATTGTTAGACATTTGCACCATGCATTTCAGATTGGAATCTCGTCTCAAAAAAAATCTCAATAAAAAAGGTTGTATAATGAATCGTTATCGACGGTTCGAACCGATAACCGATTATAATATCATTCAGATGTTAGTATTACTAAATTTCTGATATTTCAAATCTTATTCAGAGCAACGCACAATCCCGACTGAAACCATTAGAGCCGCCACTTTTGCTGTGCGTCTCACTTCAGCTTATAGCAAATCTGAACTAAGATCATCGAAAATTTCTTCCTGGTTGTAGATTGTGAAAAAGGTTTAGAAAATATCTAATTTCGTAAATTGCGAATCAATAATCCAGAATTATCAAGCTACTATTAGTCCTAGTGTGTCATTTACCAAATATGTCAGCATAGAAGATTGTAGAATCGCATTCCGAGAGAGAAATTCCAAAAAAAACACGATTTATCCTTGGGAACCATCAGTTTGTAGAACTAACCGTACTGATGTGATCAGCTCACATTGATGAATTACGGATGTTGACCTCCTTCCATGAACAAAAAATATGTGCTAAAATACTTTGGTGCGAGAAAAGAATACGTTGAAAACAGTTCGCCGTCAGAGCCTATATTCTTTTCTCTATTTGTTCTTGTTTATTCACAAATGACTCAATAATTCACAAACAAGATCGTGAAGATCATAAATGACAGTTACTGAGTTAAAGTAGCATTCATAATTTGTCACCCGTTCAAATTGTCAGTTCGTCTGATGAGCCAGATTCCTGCATGGCACTCGGTTATCATCTGCATCAATGCATTTTGTACTTAGAACCTTTTGTACTTCGACAGAGATTCGAATCTGAGTGAAACACCACTGAGAACCAAAGAATGAAGAGAAGGACAGGAAAGAGGAAACTTTCATTCCTAGCTGAGTTTCACCTCTTAATCTGAGAAACCGTGGCGATTCTGTGGGGTTTTTTGAGATTTTTTTTAACGATTATTGATTGTTATTTTGCAAACAAGTTATTTAGAAGTTTGTATTGAGGACCGAAAGCGCATCTTGAGATCAGTGAACAATCTTACACGTAAATGATGGCAAGTGAAGCAGTATGTACACATATTGTAGGCGTCAATAATCTCAACCGAAGAATGCGAGTGTTCCGTAGTTCATGGGAGCGTATCCGCCGAATCCGTTTCCATTTCCATAGTAGGAACTAGTATCATGATGCTCAAGGTGGCGAATGTATCGACCGAGTCCGCCACGACCATTAGCAATAGCGCCTGAAAATGAAATAGTGAAATGTGCAGTGAACATTATTATTTCGGGTTGAAAAGTGAAATAAAAAAAGTTCAGCAATGAAACGCACCACTATAGCTGCCGGGCATAATGTGCTGAGCTGCGATGGCAGAAATGAAGAAGACGAGGGCAATGAAGACACGAGTGTACATTTCAGGAAGAGAAGTTGAGAAGTGATCAACGGTTGGATGGAAGAGTCACTCTTCCTCTTTTATACCACTTACCGTCTCAGGGAAGAGACTGACTACGTCACAAGGTCTCTTTCTGATCGGAGTGTTTACGTCGCTTCTCCCGTGGTATTGAGTAATGGAACAAACGGTCACACCAATGTGAGTTCGGCAAAGACCGAAATGGTTCCTCAATGCTTCATTACTGTAATGAAAGTTGCGGCGTCAACGTGAAGTATATCAATAGCTTATTTTATGATTATCAAATTACCTTCAACCGGGCAGGGGGAAAACACTTTATTCAGTTCGTCGTCTTGGATGAACCATTTATATATGAGGCCGTTTGCGGTAGGATCAACAAGGGTCCAACAGGGGTCTGGAAAGTGAAAAATAACATAGGGTCAAAAGTTGGCCCTAGGGGTTACTTTCGATTCTGAATCGATTGGTTGTTTCCGTTTGTCAATCTGAGCCTTCTGAATCCCAGTACGGCGCGACGTCAATTTGCCCAAAATCTGTTTCTGCGATAAAAACTGGTCCGGGAAGAGCGAAATTGGCCGAAATCTCGTGTACCCGACCATAATTTAATTTTATTCATTCTCTTTCTTTTGGTATTAGCCATTCGCACACATATTTCTAAGTCAAAAAACGGCGTTTTCTCGAAAACTTTTGTTGAAAACATTTTTTTTTGTCATTTTGTAGAGAATTAAATTCTGGTCGGGTACGCTAGTTTTGTGGCCAATCCCACCTTTCCCGGACCAACTGGTAATGGGTTTTCACCGACAAGTTTTTGAGTAAAAAAATGACCCTAACTGCAGTACGAAAAAAGATAGACCCTCAATTTTTTTTCATTTTGTAGAGAATTAAATTATGGTCGGGTACACGAGATTTCGGCCAATTTCGCTCTTCCCGGACCAGTTTTTATCGCAGAAACAGATTTTGGGCAAATTGACGTCGCGCCGTACTGGGATTCAGAAGGCTCAGATTGAAAAACGGAAACAACCAATCGATTCAGAATCGAAAGTAACCCCTAGGGCCAACTTTTGACCCTATGTTATTTTTCACTTTCCAGACCCCTGTTGGACCCTTGTTGATCCTACCGCAAACGGCCTCATATATAAATGGTTCATCCAAGACGACGAACTGAATAAAGTGTTTTCCCCCTGCCCGGTTGAAGGTAATTTGATAATCATAAAATAAGCTATTGATATACTTCACGTTGACGCCGCAACTTTCATTACAGTAATGAAGCATTGAGGAACCATTTCGGTCTTTGCCGAACTCACATTGGTGTGACCGTTTGTTCCATTACTCAATACCACGGGAGAAGCGACGTAAACACTCCGATCAGAAAGAGACCTTGTGACGTAGTCAGTCTCTTCCCTGAGACGGTAAGTGGTATAAAAGAGGAAGAGTGACTCTTCCATCCAACCGTTGATCACTTCTCAACTTCTCTTCCTGAAATGTACACTCGTGTCTTCATTGCCCTCGTCTTCTTCATTTCTGCCATCGCAGCTCAGCACATTATGCCCGGCAGCTATAGTGGTGCGTTTCATTGCTGAACTTTTTTTATTTCACTTTTCAACCCGAAATAATAATGTTCACTGCACATTTCACTATTTCATTTTCAGGCGCTATTGCTAATGGTCGTGGCGGACTCGGTCGATACATTCGCCACCTTGAGCATCATGATACTAGTTCCTACTATGGAAATGGAAACGGATTCGGCGGATACGCTCCCATGAACTACGGAACACTCGCATTCTTCGGTTGAGATTATTGACGCCTACAATATGTGTACATACTGCTTCACTTGCCATCATTTACGTGTAAGATTGTTCAGTGATCTCAAGATGCGCTTTCGGTCCTCAATACAAACTTCTTAATAACTTGTTTGCAAAATAACAATCAATAATCGTAAAAAAAATCTCAAAAAACCCCACAGAATCGCCACGGTTTCTCAGATTAAGAGGTGAAACTCAGCTAGGAAAGAAAGCTTCCTCTTTTCTGTCCTTCTCTTCATTCTTTGGTTCTCAGTGGTGTTTCAGTCAGAATCGAATCTCTGTGAGGAGCGTGTAATAGGGGAAGATCGTCTGGGGCCTCTCGTAGGCGGGGGAGAGGCGGGACTGCCGGAGGGACGTGGAGGAGGTGAAGAACCTCTAGGAAGAGGAGATCCAGGACCACCAGAAGGATGAAGAGGATGAGATGATCCTCTGGGAGGGGGAGATGGGGAACTGCCTGAGGGTAGTGGACGGAGGGATCAGCCTCTGAGTGGAGGAGAGCCGGGCGTCGTGCGCGCTCCGTGAACACTCAAAGAAAATATTGTAATCATTAAATTTATCAGAAAATACTGTCTAGCCATTCTTATCTTAACCGTGTGGTTTGTGAGGGATGGATAAGATGTTCGAGAGAGTTGATGCCGGATCGAACAGTAACTTGCTCCATTGCCACTTGTACTCTCATTCTAACCGAAGTTAAGAATGAACAGTATTGATCACTATTAGCGATGCAGAAATGTCGAGAATAATTAAAGATTGCCTACCTTGTCGATCCACGTGGATGTCTCCCGTGGCGTGCGGCCACCGTAAGGAGAAGCGCCAGAAGCGTCAGGACGAGATTGACTCTCATTATCGGATATCCATCTCTCCATGCTACTGGTTTTTATGGTGCCCACTAGCAAGCTGCGTGATTGCTCAGTTGCTTCACACCTCGATGGGACGGATGGGTGGTCCACTCTGTCAATTTCGCATGCTCTCTCGCTATCTCTGATAGGAAAGAGCGCACGAGGATTGCAATACGAAGGATGCTTGGGCGGGTTCATGAGGTGTTGAGCTAGGATGGGTGTTGAGCGATGCGGGGGAAGGAATGACGAATCTTTGAAGGTTCACACGGTTAACACGGCTCACGGCTCGTCACCACAGCTGCGCAATGTCTCATGCAGGTGCTGGAAGTGAAGAATGAACTAGAGCATATATCCTGATGGAAATATTTATTCATTAAAACCGTCGAGACACGTTGGTTCTCAACGATAGGCGAGGGAAAACAATGCAACAGTAAGAGCGACACTGCCGATGGTCTTCCGATCTACTCAATACCTCACAGATATTAATCTCAAAGATGCCTCCCCGACGAAATACAGAATACATTAATAAATCAATGCATGATCGCCATCAAAATTGCAAGCGGTGATATTGATACATGAATTTCTCAATTAATTTTCCCTCCATCGTCAAAGAGGTTGCGGAGAGCCTAACATAATGTTGTTACCTATCAGTTCACCATTGTATTGCGGATACACATCTGTACAAGCTCTATGTGGTCATATATTCTTATTAGTTAACATATTTTCGTCAAAATATGAATGAATTAAAGTCTCATCGGTCACTCCGCTTGATCGTTGTTGGCGTCAAAATAGCCGAGGAGATTGTCGGATGCGGAGTGAATGAGAAATTGTTAAAATCGTTGGCTAAGTTGATAGAGCAGTCGGATGATCGGGAGAGAATATTGAATACAACAATAACATTTCATCATCCTGTTCTAATTAGAGTGGATAAAGGAAGAGTGAAAGGAAGACGCCTTTGTTGCGCGGTGTGGCGCGGAATGAGAGGGAAGGGAGAGGGAAAAGGCCAATCCTTCCGGAAGGATTTTCACACAAAGTGCCGTTTTTGATCGTTTGAGGTCGGGTTTTTTGCCGATTGTGCCTCCAAGTAGCATACCCTCTACCACTTTGCTCAAATTATCACTCAGATGAAGACTTAGCAGCCATCTTAAACATTGTAATGGATCCGTGTATTGAGACGTTTGGAGATTCCCAGTGCATCTAAGTGCTAGTGATCAACATATCTCTCCTTATTCGAATGCGCCAAAGATTGAATCCTTTCGGCCAAAACTAGCTCATTTACGACTATTCTCGAGGTCGTGTTTCTAACAAAATTATCAGAACCGCTGTCGAGCTCTTTCCCCGTACCGAGAAGGAAAAAAGGAGTGTATCCACAATTCCAAATTCTAATCTTTATTTATTTATTTATTTATTTGATACACCCCAACGGGTGTGACATCATGTGAATAACATATACAGAATAATCACAACATAATCGGTGAACAAAAACGCATATTACGTACGAAACGCTTTGTTCTGAGCTCGAAAACTCTTCCAGAAAAGTCAAATTCATGCAAAAACAGAAATCAAGCAAATCGGTAGTAGGTATGCTAATTGGAAGCACAATCGGCAAAAAACCCGACCTTAAACGATCTAAAACGGCACTTTTTGTAAAAATTGGCCTTTCCCCTCTCATCTTCCACTCATTCCGCGTCACACCGCGCACTCTTCCCTCTTTCTTTATCCACTCTAGACCTAATGTGGAAGCATCTGTGTATTGTATGTTTATCATGAAAGATCCATATTAAGAACATAGCTCATTGAGACATCCAAGCGCAAGTGCTTTCTAGTCATTCATATCATGGTTACGAGTTGGTCGAATGCATCATTCAACATTACATGTATCACTGCGCACACTCTCATTTCCTTTCTCTAACCGATGTGAGTAAATGTGATCTGGTAAAGATGCAGTTATTTCTAGAAAGTGAAAGAATGGGTACTGAGTGGGTCTGGGTCGTTCCTCGGAAGAAGAGGAGTGATGATGACGTGTGGCCACAGGCACGGTAAGCGCCAGAAGCGACAGGACGAGAAGGCTTCTCATTGTAAGAGAGAAGGAATACTCCTCTATCCTCGCTGCTGGTATTTTATAGCGCTACTTGCACGTTGCGGGATTGCCCAGCTGCTTCATGTAGACGGACCAGATGTATAGCCCGATCTCCTCATTTCGCCTTCACTCTCGCGTTCTCTGATAGGAAAGGGAACATGCATATTGCTAAACTAGAGGGAATTTTTATCAGTTTTATGAGCAGGACAACGGAGCGTCGCCGAAGCACGCGTGACGAAGCTTCGACGGTTCATACGGTTCACACTATTGAGATAGACTCTCCTCATTTCTCATACGCTCTCGTTTCTCTGACAGGCAAGAGTACTTGCGAAAAGGAGAGGGGCATCACTAGTTCACACGGTGCACGGCTCGTCAGAACAGCTGCGCAATGCCAGATGTGGGTGCTGCAAGTAGAGCACTGAACGGACTTGCACGATCTAAATATCAGTAATATTTATCAGACCGAATATATCAACTCGTCGAAATTATTTTATTGTGCGTAATTATACATTCTGTCTCGATGATCCTCTGACTATTTGACCCTAATTTCGAAACCCTTTTTTTTCTTCAAAAATTCATATTCTCAGAAATATGTGTCGGTAGGGTTTTTTTTGCTTTCTAATGTATTCTTTAAAGGGATCCAGTGGCCTCAAACTTTTAATTTTTATTATTGCTGCTATTTTGAAAATCCACAGGCATGACTGAATCAAAATCAATATAAAAATTAAATTTTGAAATTAAATTTAAAAATACTCGATTTTTAAATAGAAGTTGAAAAATTGAGTGAATTTGAACCACCCGGTGTGGTTACGGTACTTTGACGACATTCGTGGCTTTGCCGGTTTGGCCGATTTGCCGGTCTCGCTTTCCGGTTTCGCTTCAATTTTTCGTTCTTTTTCGCGTTTCTTGTTGTTTCTTGATTTATTGGCCATTTCGCTCATTTATTTTTATCAGAGTCTCTCCTTGGGTCTACCACGATGGCGCGAGCCTACAATTTCAAGAAAATTTGCTTGGTGCCGACTGCGGCGGTGAGTCGAAGTTTCTTCTACCTTTCTTCGATTTGTTTCTTGTATCTGTGGTTCTTATACTTTATCCTTTGCTCTTTTCATGAGCTGAAGGAGATCGTCCTCTCCAAGACACAGAGAAAGATGCCCACCGTCGTCCATCGGTTCGTGTTTTCACGCCCTCCAATAACATTGCCATTAGTGACGAAATGCGGACTTGTACTTCTCCTAGTAGCGAGTTCTCTCGTGTTTTTCGTGATATGTTTATCACTATCACGTAGCTGCGCTTGCTTTTATTCGTTTACTCACTAGATCACTGTTATTTGATTGCCTAGTCACTCGATAACGCCTGTCTTTGCAAGATGGCGCGTTCCGAGGTAGTTTCCACTCATTTTTGGCGAGATTTCTCTATTTCATCGAGCATTTGCATAATTATATATTAATATTTTATTATATAATTATCATAATTATAGACGATCGTCGGCGCTCGCGATAGCCTCGTCGCGGCGACAGAAGGGAGCGCGACAGGGACGAGAGGAGGCGCGATGATCGGTTAGTCTGCCCGTCATTGTCTTGTCTTCCTTTGTTTCTAAATCAGATATAAAACGTGTGTGATATGCCTAATGCGCTGATCGTAATTTTTGTGGCCCTGTGTATATCAAATTACTCATATATCTATAATTTAAATAATAGTTATCAATCATCAACAATGAACACTCTACATCATCAACAATGAACACTCTACATCAAGTCCTATCGTCCTGGATGATCGCAACCCTTTCTCCAGCCAATCTCTTAGGTCTGTGAATGGAAAGAAGACCGATCCCTTGACCCCCACCCAGACGAAATGATTCTCTCGCGAACAAAGAAGCGACCCGAAACCTATCTGAAACCATCCATCCCCATCTGGCGTCAACTGCCTGACATGATAAATGTATTTATGTATGTATGTATGTAGTGCCATTTAGTCGTCGCGATTCGATTTCGTCGACGGGATCGAAGCTCCCCTTCGCGTCGCTCGAGATCGCCCAGGTTCGCATTAACATTAGTGATTGTTGTACTATCGTTGGCATTGTCTAAATTATGGCAAGCCATTTTTGTGAGTGAAGTTATGCCGGTGAAACATACAATCAGCTTGAAATGTAACCTGCCACGGAGGCTCAAATTGACCAAATCCCTACATCTAGAATTGCTGGGAAGCGGAAAACCCCGCCTACTGCCCGCTCATTGGTCAAAGGATCGCGTCGCGGTTTATGCGTCGCGTCCCGGCACACACTTTCCAGACACTTTGAGGCTCCCGTCGCGAAATATCCATTCCATTTTTCATTTCCGCGCAGTTTTCAAAACATTCTTTTCATGACCACGCTTACTTACTGCCTCTAAACCTGCTGCAGCGTACTGGTGTATATTTTGAGTCTTATTAGTTCACTCAGCCTACTGGGCTGTATCTTTATAGCGTAATAGAAGTCACACTCTGCTGATTCAGATTTTATTTAAATAATTAAATAAATATTTTAGAAGAGATCGCTCGCCCCGTTGTGATCGAGACAGAGGAAGCATCAGGGACAGCAGGGATCGATCGAGAGACATGTACGATTAGAAAAGCCATACCAATTGCCCCACCTCGATTCGCGGTAGATCAGGGGCGCTCCCCTCATGCAATTTAAATGGGAATTGATTCAAAAAAAAAAGATCTACTACCATAGTTTTATTCGTCTCTAATCTGCTGCGGTCACTGGTTTTGCCTAGTGATTGTACTAGAGTTCGAAATACGGGTCGCCGTCTCTTCATTTCACACGCACTCTAACCGGTCAGAGTGACGAGAGAGTGTGCGAAATGAAGAGACGGCGACCCGTATTTCGAACTTCAGACTGTACCACTGATCTTCATGAATGGGATGATTGTTTCATTTGGCGATAGGTCGGATGATATATTCGATATGCAGCATTTATAAACGAGAGACAAC
Organism: Pristionchus entomophagus; assembly: GCA_036245825.1. NCBI lineage: Eukaryota > Metazoa > Nematoda > Chromadorea > Rhabditida > Neodiplogasteridae > Pristionchus > Pristionchus entomophagus. Next base: position 579,848 of record BTSX01000006.1, read on the forward strand.
TGTTCTGTAATAAGCGATATTTAGAAATGGTTCTCTTCCAGTAGGTTATCATCCGACCTAGTGCCATACAATTACAGTCATTACAATATTTAAATAACTATAATTACAGAAATCACCGCCGCTCACCCGCACGCAACGAGCGCGGAGATGGATACGGTCTGTCGAGGAGAGGTACGGTAATTTGATATTTCGTGAAGATGCCAATCTTCTCCACTGACTATAGCAATAGTGGGGCTGTGATTGTATCGAGAAATACGATTCGATTGGCTTCAACTAATTAGATGCCTGTCCACGCCGCAGGAGTGCGCAGTGACGCTAATTTGCGTCAGTGCGCAACCATATAGGGGTTCATTGTCCATGAGTGGTCAGACTTCATGACCACTTCATAACTACATGGTTGCACACCGAGGCAAATTTGAGTCACTGCGCAAAAACCCGCCTCCAGAGCTGGACACATATGACAGGGACTAACTACAGAGCGAAACGTCCCACTCATTCGCTGTCTTTATGTTTTTGTATTGCCCCGTGCATCCAAGTTTTCCCATAAATAGTCCAAAATTGTCGCCGCCAGGGTTGAACTGGTATGAATGTCATCTTCAAATGAAAGTGAGTTACTAATCTGACTAAGGTGTTCGTTGTAGGACGTGCGCGTCTGGATCGGGCGTCTGTTGGTGGTGAATCTGCAGGACAAGCAGCTGCCATGGCACTACAGGTGAGAGGAGAGGAGAGGGTTGCGGCATTCGTTCAACAGGATACGGTAGTTATCGATCTAAGCAATACGATAGTAATTTCAGAATCTGAACGAGCGATCGGAGAAGTTGAATGCGACTGAGAATCTGAAGAACTCAACGATGAATATGGCATCTCGATCAGACAAGATTCGGTTCTTTAACTTGTATAGATTGTTTATCGTTAGTGCTTTCATGATAATAAATATTGTTGTACATGCTCAACTGAAGAATCAATAATGCAACGAACCCGAGCACTAGTTGTGGTGAGGGTGGCATATTGAAGGGGTCAAGATTATCATGCTCATCACCAGGCAGGCAGAGTTGGCTATTCGGGCGTCGTAGTAGCCAACACTACAGGCGGTCACCAATGGGTAGATCAGACAGTATGAGTAGGCTGTATACCATATCCATCGATACCTATTGTTGTGTTAGATTCTTTGGCTCCTCAGGGACAATGAATCTGTGTAATCTGCCTCCTCAGGACATTCAATGACATGATTGTGTTTGGCGGCACTACTCCACTTTGACCAGATTGCTGACAATTGTTTAGCCTATGGCTGATCCTTATCAGCCTAAATATGACCTAACGAAGTATTAGCATTACTTTAATCATGGACCTAACCACCTATGGTCTAAGCATGACCCTATGCAGCCTGAGCATGACTCTAGTCAGCCTAAGGTTAAGAGTATGTCTCGGTTCCGCCCCCACTCTGGTGAAGTGAAATAGAGCCGGATCAGGATGAACCTATAAGCTGAACCTGCGGAATGAGGCGGAAGAAAAACTAGTAACTCTGACTAAGAGAGGCGTGTCCAGCTGAAGTTCAGTGAAAGGCTAGCGCTTCTCTCGGCCAACCCCTCAATTTCTTGCTCGAGAAGGTTAAGACGAACTATCCATTTCCTTCTCAGCTGTGAGTAAGCGAAGTTGCTTCGCAGGAAGCTTGCAAGTGACACAAGATCGTGTCTTTATTCAACTGGGAGCAAAACTAAGCAATAATTGCCAACTGATAAAGCTCGTGACGCAATCAAAGCGCAATCTCGGCTGTTTACGCTCCTTTTAGCTGGCAAAAACTGTCTAGAATTACAATTCGAAACCCTATCAAGCGCAATGCTACACAATAAACTGAAAATAATAAAATAAAACTACCCAAAACTGCTGAAAAGTGCCCGGAAAATGGCGAAAAGTGAAAGTGTGTAACAGCACGACATTTTCCGGCTTGAGTACCGTATTTTTCAATCAATGCGCTTCGTCCACCGTAATTTGGTATTCATAGAACACACCGTGTCGAGGTTCGAACTAAACGCCGGTTTCGTTCGGTTTTCGCGTAAAATAAATTTATTTAATTTTTTTTTTATGCTATTGAATTTAATGATCAAAAAGGAGCAAATTGAGGCATACTTCATTTTTGGGTACCAGGTCCCTTTAAATAAATAGATTTTGAAAACGATTTTTGATAAATTTGAAAAAAACTTTTCGCAACACGGCTATTTCTGCTCTTCCCTCTCGTGATACCGGTGATAAGTGAACTGATTCATCCACGAGATTTCGGACAGAAAAATGACACAGCCCATCCTCTTCTTTCGGTTCCAATCCGAACGCGTTCCAATCCGAGTCCGTTCGAGCGCGCACGCACAGTCATTCCCAGCTCGTTGCCTCCATGGTGGGCGTTCGGTTACAGATCCACCCAGATCAAGGGGGTATCGAAATATGTCAGACCCCCCCCCCGACCACCACGTACACACGGTCGGAATAGTCTCAAAATAGGCCGCTGAGTTTTTCCAGAACATAAGTTTCAGAATCAACCTTGCGTCGAATCCATTTACCTGGTTTTACAGAAAAAGAGAGTCTGGTATTTTGATGTTATATTGCATGAGATATGCGAGACAAATCTCATACGAAAACTCTCATACAGTATTTATACCATGTACGCCTGATCTTGAACTGTGAACAATAGTAACTTTATCATTGCACTAACACATGACACTTCATCTTTTAGAAACCCGACGAGGTTGACTCGACGAACGCAGATGTTGACTCGCTGAATTCATAGATTGTAATAATTGATTTGTATCTAAACTCACATCGCGGGAGCACCAGTGGAGCTGGATCTGGACGCAGGTGGCGAGGAAGGCTCGAGAGGGGAGGACGCAGATGTTGTCTCGCTAGAATATGTAGTAATTAATACATATTTGTTTATTTCAAACATTGTCAAACTTACATTGCGGGAGTGTCAGTGAAGCTGGCCGCTGTAGGCGAGAATGGTTCGATAGAAGACGATCGAATGGGTTCTTCGGTGCGCGGAGGAGATCCGGGACTGCTGGAGGGAGGGGGAGGAGGGAGCCCGGGCTGCCGGATGGGTGAGGACGATGGGAGGAGCCTCTGGGTGGGCCGGGCGTCATGCGCGGTCCGTGGCCACTCAAAGCAAATATTTACATGAATAGCATTCGTCATTCTGATTTCAACCACGCACATCCCGTATATTCTCGTTTATCAAACAGATGTGGCAAATGAAGACCAAGATCACAAGTAGAGAGTCAAATATTTCAAGAACAAATGAGAGATTGCCTACTGAGTCGATCTTCTGGGTCCTTCCTCGGAAGAAGATGAGTGATGATGAGGGCCTGCGGCCACCGCCAGGAGAAGCGCCAGAAGCGAGAAGAGGAGAAGACCTCTCATTTTCGAATATCTATCTCCCTACAGCTGGTATTTTATAGCCCCCTCAGCTGCTTCACACCTTGAGGAGGCGGATGAATAGCTCAGTCTCTTCAATCCACATGCTTTCTCACTTTCTCTGACAGACAATAGAACATGCTGATTGCGAGACGAGCGGTTCTCGATCGGGAGGTCGTGGGCGTTGAGCGAGGCGGATGAGTCCATGACGAAGATTTGATGGTTCACATGGTTCACACAGTTCGTCACCACAGCTGCGTCGCATGTGGGTGCGAGAAGTGCAGCACAGCGAATGAACTTGATGTCAATCAGTCAATAGCTATAATCGGCATACAGTCATTCGTGGTTAAGAAACAAGCGATCGTAATATAATCCTTTATATTATCTTGATGTAATGTAGATGTTGCATGGCAGACGATGAAGATATTGATGCAAACATGATCGTCCTCTCCGTTTATCACCGGAGAAGACAGATTTGTGTCAGATTTTCCAACCAACTTGTTTGTATCACTTTTTGATTTAAAAGAGGTTTTGAAGCCTTATTTAGGACTGGATCGAGCGTTCGGAAATTCACAACTGTTTCTTCAAAGCCTTTTCCTAGTGTCACACTTTCCAATGCCAGGGAATGCAAGTGGTATCGACAAGATTGAATGAAAGATAGATGATCTGATTCCAAAACTTGCATGTTGATACTTTGTTTAAAATAACAGTTTATCGAGTATTATTGTTTTGAGCGGCATTGAGCATCAGACCGTACGATCATCCGTACGACCATCGACCATCCACGTGAACACACAGGGTTATATGAGGCCGTTTGCGTTAGGGTCAACAAGTGGTTGGAACATCAAAAAATCAAATATGCTAAAAACTTGGCCCATGGGGTAACTATTGATTCTGAATCGAATGGTGTTTTCCGTTTTTCGGTTTTACCCTTCCCCCCTCCATCTGTCCAAGATCGGTTTCTGCGACGAAAAACTGGACCGGAAAAGGTCGGATTAGCCACAAATATCGTTCACACGACCAGCATTTAATTCTCTACAAAATGGAAAAAAATCATGCTCCAGCTCTTTTCGCTTTTGAGTTATGGTCGTTTTTTACCCAAAAGTTAGTCAGCATGCTCACTATACCAGTAGAGAGAGCAACTTCTTACGCTCATTTCAAGCTCTTAGGTGCAGGTTTTAACCTATGCCGAACTGAATTGTAGCACGTTTATTGCGGCCAACTCGCTTTTAAAAAAAGGGCGGCCTACCGCCGTGTCAGTGTCGAAGCATGTCCTCGTCGATACGTGATGGGACACATCGCAGAGAACATGATGGGACACATCGCAGAGAAGGGCCGCTCACCGATCACTGAATTCGACTCTGTTGCAGACCTTCTAACGACGCACTTGCCGTGCACCGAGTGGAAATCTGCGAGGAAATGTGTAATGACGGTTAAGGCTTCGGAAGCTGGCCCAGATGTCATGCATTTCAGTGTCGAAGCATGTCCTCGTCGATACGAGCCAAATACGCATAGCAGAATGCCTTCGTCGGCATGCCAGTCAGACACCATGCCCATTAGGCCAGGGCGGCCTACCGCCGGGAACGCTTGACGGAGACTAGTGGTTGGGGCGCGCGCCTTTCTCTACCTCTTGCAAAACATCACCTGCGGGCGGGAGTCGAACCTGCCTTCGTCGGCATGCCAGTCAGACACCATGCCCACCATGCCCTGTACGTTTTCATTTCCTCTCTTCCTTTCAATAAAATCAAAGGTGCCTAGAGCATCGACGTAAATGCTAATCAAATATTAATCATTAAATAAGTGAGATAAAGTTTTCACTGTCATAACAGAGCCCACCGTAATCCAATAGGCCTATCACCTTCCTCACTACAGTTACGTCAGTAGCTGGATACTCTTTTGTTGCTATGTACAGGGAATGCGCAGACGGCACCAAGTAATAGCGAAAAAATTGCTCGAATCGGGTTGTATTTATAGACACCAGACTCAGATTATATACTATATTTGCTCAATTAAATCGCCTGGTTAAAGTAACCACGTCGTAATAAATAACTGAGGGTATACAAATTTGCACCTTCGTCGGCATGCCAGTCAGACACCATGCCCATTAGGCCAGGGCGGCCTACCGCCGGGAACGCTTGACGGAGACTAGTGGTTGGGGCGCGCACCTTTCTCTACCTCTTCCAAACCTTAACCTGCGGGCGGGAGTCGAACCTGCCTGCGTCGGCTTGCCAATCAGACACCATGCCCATCAATGTTTTGACTCCCGTCCGCAGGTGATGTATTGCAAGAGGAAGAGAGAGGCGCGCGCCCCAACCACTAGTCAATGGGCATGGTGTCTGACTGGGATGCCGACGCAGGCAGGTTCGACTCCTGTCCCTACAACCGGGCCCTCCTATAAAGGGGTTCTGGACACGCCATTCCCTCTGGTTCATTTCCTCTTTCCCACACTACCTGGAAGAACCGAGAAGGACCCTTATGTTCCTATTCTGCCAATGAACTTTGTCTCCGATCCCGTCTAGAAGTTTTTCGAGAGTACTCTTTTTCTTTCAAAGTTTCAGTATCTCAAACATAAAAATTCGATTTCCACGTGCGAAAATACGCCAGAAAATCCAATAGTCGAGTATGTTAGCGAAAATAACTTTTTTGGTTCAAAAATGATTCTCGAATACGACGTCGGAGTCGAAAAAATGATTCTCGCAGAAATATCCGATTATAGGATTTTCTGGCGTATTTTCGCACGTAAAAATCGATTTTTTTTTTGAGATCTCAAACTTTGAAAGAAAACAAGTTACCCTCGAAAAACTTCAACAAAAAAAAGCGACTTGGCCGCAATCTGCATGCGGAGAATACTGACCATCGCCAGCTCAACCGGTAAACCTTAGTCAAGAAACGTCCTCGTTTACTATGCAACTATACGATAAAGAATGTCATTAGCCATACCAGAAATTTTTGTGATTTTTCTCACTTTTTTTACTCGTAAATTTGACTGGAAAATTACCATATTGATTTTTAACAACTCACCCTTTTCCGCACAACCCTGGTGCGGTTAATTGACCTTTCCCCCTCTATCCCTCCATCCCCCCTCTTCATCTTCCATCCCTCCAACCCCTTCCTTCTCCTCTCTTCTCGTCGGAATGACTGATTTCTGTTTGATTTCTCTTTTTCTCTCTCGTCCTCTCAACTCCCTCTCTTAATGTTCGTCACTTTCTGCTCTTATCTCTGATCTTGATGACAAAAGACTTGTGAATAAAAGAAGATAATGAGAAAGGAAGAGAATCGGAAGATACTATCATGATTCGACCCATTCTTATACGTGAGTTTGTCTAAGGGAATGAGGGATAGGATTTACTTAATCTCTTTCAGTGTCTCTATCTCTTATCTCTTCTGTGAATGGTGCACCCGCCGCAACAACTTGCAATGACGATAACACAGTCAAGGTGAGAATTCACTACATTACACCTATAAAATGATCTGATTAAGGTGATGATGGACTGCTACACAGTCTTCATCAATTCATATGGAATCACTGAAAATGTCTTCCCTCTGCCTGAATACTTCTCAGGTTTTCACAAGAAGAGAACAGATATGCTAGCAAAGGATGGAATCGGAGCCAAACCATCAATGGAAGAGTGAGTGACTAGAAGAGGTGGGGATGGCGGGGGGGGGGGATAGGAGAGAGGGCAGGGGAGGACCGAGTAGGGAGAGGGAAATGATCTACTCGGCAGATACGGAAGGACTCTTACCAATTGTCTTGCTCCAGTGGCAGATTGCATCCTCGATGGAACATATGAGATGAAAGGATTGGGTGCTCAGGCAGGAGATGGACACAGGTAAATATTAGAGAACGAATAGAAGAAAGGTGATCATTCAGATATAACACTGATCGTCTCATTACTGACTATCAGACATCGGATAGAGGATACGAGAGTAGGTTAATCAATCTGAAAACTGATAGAATTGCACATTAAAAATACTTTGAGACGAAGAAGACTTGAAAGTGATAGATCCATTGTGTTATTTCAGTCCAAATGCGTCATTTCTATTGTCTCCGTGACTGTGCTGTGACGAAGGAAGCAGAAGCTGACAAGTGTGATGCCGATCTAGATGCCATCCCCAATCCCACTTGCGCGTTTGTCGCTCTTCTCTCTGTTCCAATCCACGTCCATTCACTTCAGAGACTACAGCAAGAACATGCAGTGCTACAGAACAATATTCAGCGGATGTTGCGGACCAGAGGTGACAATGCATTTCCCTCATCCACGATCCCTCAATTTCGGAGTGTATATTGAACTGAAATTAATCCTCTTTCTATCTACTTGTCTAGCTAATTAATTTGCAGGGAGGAGAATTCCAATGCAACTCAGTCGGAGCGGAATATAAAATTTTCATGAAAGACGCCCTGACAAGTGGAGATTGCAAATTCTATGCATGTGCATGACCAGAGACTATCACATAGTTGTTCAGTTATTGTGCGTATTCTCAGCTAACAAAATGCCTCGGAATAAAATTGTTCGAAAAAGCGTTATTTGTCTCGGATTCTGTGAAAATATTCATTGAAGTGGAGGCCATCTCGTATCTGATGACATTCCGCGTTTGAATTGTCCACGATCCTACTTTCAGCAATAAGTCACTCGAATTAGTTTATGAGTTAACAGTTGTGAGATGAAAAAAATAAAAGCAGAGTAGAGAGTAGCAGAGATTGAAGCAGTTGCTTCACCCCCCCCCCCCCCCCAAACGTCTTTTCATTTTGTATGTGGTTGTTAGACGCTATGTTGTGTTGTTATGTCGACCTCCTGTGACCCTGAGTTCATCCACGTTCCGGAAGACACTCTTTGTTTATTTTAATAATAAAAGAGACTTAAAAGTTGGTCTGAAAGTCCGCGGATCATATTGTTTTGCCGCGCCATGGCATCTTTGACTACATTTAATAATTTTGTGGTAGACCTTAGGTTCGATTGTATTACTTTTTCCTGTTTTTCGTGAACTACTTAATTGCAAAATTAATAACACAAAATGGGATGTCTGGGTGATACTAGTTTATTCACAAGTTATTGGGATAGCACCGGTATCACGACACGGGAGAACAAACATCCCCTGGGATGGATACCTGGGGACAAGATTTCGAACGATCCCGGTCATGAGTCTAAGACATGTCTTTTTTTTTTAAAATGCGGTCGCGGTTCCGGCTTTATCGTATCTCAGCTCCCAGCTGAAATGCAATGATGGCGTCGAATTCAAAATACGCACAAGAATGAGATATGATAACATCATATAACCGCTTGGAATGATAAATGTTTAATTGATTTTCATAAGTTTATGCGTTTGGAGAAGTGTGTTGATGCGGACTTTTTTCTATGATTCATTCGACAATTATATCAGGGGCGTGAACAATGCACTAGGAATCTTTCTTGGCTGAAAACTGCTTCCGCTCGGTGTTGTGAACGTGGGCGAACTCAGAATCGATCAAAATATTATTTCTCTCTATTATTTATTTTGCAATGATAAGATGAGAGACCAAAGAGATTACTGCAATGAATGTGTTATGCTGGTTTGAAGTTTTTGGTAGGTCGAACACAGTGCCAGCGAGTCTCTTTGTCGAAACCGGCTTTTAAAAAATTACGTTTCCGTGTAAGGCTACAGTATCGACAATAATAAAAAAATTCAAAGTGTTGTAACTTTTGAACCAGATGAGATTTCTTTCTGATATTTTAATAGGTGGTAGTGGGCGTACTCTTACATACGCTCACTGTGCTAGACCATAATACGATTTCGTAATATGACATAGTGATGCCGCAATCATTACATGGTATTTCATGGCGGATTTTTAGCTCGGTGATTTTTTTCTCTGTCTTCCAATTTTCTGTAGTGATGACCTCAATACCTCTCCGATGAAAGTAAGTACTTACAGGATGTTACCGTACAGCTGCATTGGACTGGTTCAAAGTGAGGTCCCGAAAAAATGAATTTTCGTTCACAGACGTGCATCGGGCGATATCACAACATCGGGCGGGAGTCGAACCTGCCTGCGTCGGCATGCCAGTCAGACACCATGCCCATTAACTTCATTCGATATCTCGCGCCTTTCTCCACCTCTTGCAAAACATCACCTGCGGGCGGGAGTCGAACCTGCCTGCGTCGGCATGCCGTACTCTTACATACGCTCACTGTGCTAGACCATAATACGATTTCGTAATATGACATAGTGATGCCGCAATCATTACATGGTATTTCATGGCGGATTTTTAGCTCGGTGATTTTTTTCTCTGTCTTCCAATTTTCTGTAGTGATGACCTCAATACCTCTCCGATGAAAGTAAGTACTTACAGGATGTTACCGTACAGCTGCATTGGACTGGTTCAAAGTGAGGTCCCGAAAAAATGAATTTTCGTTCACAGACGTGCATCGGGCGATATCACAACATCGGGCGGGAGTCGAACCTGCCTGCGTCGGCATGCCAGTCAGACACCATGCCCATTAACTTCATTCGATATCTCGCGCCTTTCTCCACCTCTTGCAAAACATCACCTGCGGGCGGGAGTCGAACCTGCCTGCGTCGGCATGCCGTACTCTTACATACGCTCACTGTGCTAGACCATAATACGATTTCGTAATATGACATAGTGATGCCGCAATCATTACATGGTATTTCATGGCGGATTTTTAGCTCGGTGATTTTTTTCTCTGTCTTCCAATTGTCTGTAGTGATGACCTCAATACCTCTCCGATGAAAGTAAGTACTTACAGGATGTTACCGTACAGCTGCATTGGACTGGTTCAAAGTGAGGTCCCGAAAAAATGAATTTTCGTTCACAGACGTGCATCGGGCGATATCACAACATCGGGCGGGAGTCGAACCTGCCTGCGTCGGCATGCCAGTCAGACACCATGCCCATTAACTTCATTCGATATCTCGCGCCTTTCTCCACCTCTTGCAAAACATCACCTGCGGGCGGGAGTCGAACCTGCCTGCGTCGGCATGCCGTACTCTTACATACGCTCACTGTGCTAGACCATAATACGATTTCGTAATATGACATAGTGATGCCGCAATCATTACATGGTATTTCATGGCGGATTTTTAGCTCGGTGATTTTTTTCTCTGTCTTCCAATTGTCTGTAGTGATGACCTCAATACCTCTCCGATGAAAGTAAGTACTTACAGGATGTTACCGTACAGCTGCATTGGACTGGTTCCAAGTGAGGTCCCGAAAAAATGAATTTTCGTTCACAGACGTGCATCGGGCGATATCACAACATCGGGCGGGAGTCGATTAATGGGCATGGCCATTAATGGGCATGGTGTCTGACTGGCATGCCGACGCAGGCAGGTTCGACCCCCGCCCGCAGGTGATGTTTTGCAAGAGGTAGAGAAAGGCGCGCGCCCCAACCACTAGTCTCCGTCGAAAGAGAGGAGATCCCAGAATGTTCAGTTCGGCATTTGGAAAGAGAGGAGATCCCAGGTACAATCACTTCATGAGTTGGAAACCCTGAGAGACCCCATGTTTATGCGGATTTTTAGCTCGGTGATTTTTTTCTCTGTCTTCCAATTTTCTGTAGTGATGACCTCAATACCTCTCCGATGAAAGTAAGTACTTACAGGATGTTACCGTACAGCTGCATTGGACTGGTTCAAAGTGAGGTCCCGAAAAAATGAATTTTCGTTCACAGATGTGCATCGGGCGATATCGCAACATCGGGCGGGAGTCGAACCTGCCTGCGTCGGCATGCCAGTCAGACACCATGCCCATTAACTTCATTCGATATCTCGCGCCTTTCTCCACCTCTTGCAAAACATCACCTGCGGGCGGGAGTCGAACCTGCCTGCGTCGGCATGCCGGTCAGACACCATGCCCATTAGGCCAGGGCGGATTTTTAGCTCGGTGATTTTTTTCTCTGTCTTCCAATTTTCTGTAGTGATGACCTCAATACCTCTCCGATGAAAGTAAGTACTTACAGGATGTTACCGTACAGCTGCATTGGACTGGTTCAAAGTGAGGTCCCGAAAAAATGAATTTTCGTTCACAGACGTGCATCGGGCGATATCGCAACATCGGGCGGGAGTCGAACCTGCCTGCGTCGGCATGCCAGTCAGACACCATGCCCATTAACTTCATTCGATATCTCGCGCCTTTCTCCACCTCTTGCAAAACATCACCTGCGGGCGGGAGTCGAACCTGCCTGCGTCGGCATGCCGGTCAGACACCATGCCCATTAGGCCAGGGCGGATTTTTAGCTCGGTGATTTTTTTCTCTGTCTTCCAATTTTCTGCCAGTCAGACACCATGCCCATTAACTTCATTCGATATCTCGCGCCTTTCTCCACCTCTTGCAAAACATCACCTGCGGGCGGGAGTCGAACCTGCCTGCGTCGGCATGCCGGTCAGACACCATGCCCATTAGGCCAGGGCGGATTTTTAGCTCGGTGATTTTTTTCTCTGTCTTCCAATTTTCTGTAGTGATGACCTCAATACCTCTCCGATGAAAGTAAGTACTTACAGGATGTTACCGTACAGCTGCATTGGACTGGTTCAAAGTGAGGTCCCGAAAAAATGAATTTTCGTTCACAGACGTGCATCGGGCGATATCGCAACATCGGGCGGGAGTCGAGCCTGCCTGCGTCGGCATGCCGGTCAGACACCATGCCCATTAGGCCAGGGCGGCCTACCGCAGGGAACGCTTGACGGAGACTAGTGGTTGGGGCGCGCGCCTTTCTCTACCTCTTGCATAACATCACCTGCGGGCGGGAGTCGAACCTGCCTGCGGGCATGGTGTCCGACTGGCATGCCGACATTAATGGGCATGGTGTCCGACTGGCATGCCGACGCAGGCAGGTTCGACCCCCGCCCGCAGGTGATGTTTTGCAAGAGGTAGAGAAAGGCGCGCGCCCCAACCACTAGTCTCCGTCGAAAGAGAAGAGATCCCAGAATGTTCAGTTCGGCATTTGGAAAGAGAGGAGATCCCAGGTACAATCACTTCATGAGTTGGAAACCCTGAGAGACCCCATGTTTATGCCAATCTGTCAGTGATATCATACACATCAACTCGTCCAAAAGCTTAAAATGATCCTTACGATAATTCGCGGTTACCCCCGAAGTTTGAGAACTATAGCTCTCAATTTGAATTCGGGGCATGAAATTTTCATTTTTCAAAAGACCCATATTTGGATGTTTACAGTTCAGAGGGCATTTTTTGTTCAAAGGTCGTTCCAGCACACGATGGTTTCATATATATGGAACATATGATTCCCAACTTTGTATAGCATTTGGATAACTTTCCTGGCTATGGTAACCGAAAATCCGAGGTCAATCGATTTTCGACCCAAAAAATGACCATGATAAAATTTTCGGTCAAAAAAATCTCTGAACTTCCTGACTAATTTTTTTTCTGGTGTATCATTGTGCAATGAATCCGAATTTCGATATGCGAGCCCACGATTTCGTGAAGGAAAAATCTAAAATTCAAAAACTGTCGAAAACTGTCTACATCGGGGGTTTTTTCGACATGATTAATTTTAATATTTTTGATTACTGACATCGTGGGCTCGCATATCGAAATTCGGACTCATCGCACAATGATACACCAGAAAAAAATTAGTCAGGAAGTTCAGAGATGAAAATTTTTTTGACCGAAAATTTTTCAACCATGTCCATCATGGTCATTTTTTGGGTCGCAAATCGATTGACCTCGGATTTTCGGTTACCATAGCCAGAAAATTTATCCAAATGCTATACAAAGTTGGGAATCATATGTTCCATATGAGGCCGTTTGTGTTAGGATCAACAAGGGTCCAACAGGAGTCTGGAACAGGCAAAAAAAACCAACGCTCGAAAGTTGGCCCAAGTGGTAACTTTTGATTCTAAATCGACTGATAAAGTCCGTTTTTCGATCTGAGCCTTCTGAATCCCGGTACGGCTAGACGTCTAAAAACTGGTCCGGGAAGAGCGAAATTGGCCGAAATCTCGCGCACCCGACCATAATTTAATTCTCTACAAAATGAAAAAAAAATTGAGGGTCTATCTTTTTTCGTACTCCAGTTATGGTCATTTTTTTACTCAAAAACTTGTCGGTGAAAACCCATTACCAGTTTGTAGAGAATTTTCCACTGATCATTTTCGTATATTTGGTTAAGGGTTTGACTGATGTTCAAATGGTTTTACATCAATTTTTGTGTCGAGAACTCGTGTCGAGTGTCGAGAGTTTTTTGTAGTTTTTTGATCACAACTTTTTTATTTCGAGTTTTGGTTGAAAGCTAAAAATCCGCCAGGAAATACCATGTAATGATTGCGGCATCACCATGCAATATTACGAAATCGTATTATAGTCTAGCACAGTGAGCGTATGTAAGAGTACGCCCACTACCACCTATTAAAATATCAGAAAGAAATCTCATCTGGTTCAAAAGTTACAACACTTTGAATTTTTTTATTATTGTCGATACTGTAGCCTTACACGGAAACGTAATTTTTTATAAGCCGGTTTCGACAAAGAGACTCGCTGGCACTGTGTTCGACCTACCAAAAACTTCAAACCAGCATAACACATTCATTGCAGTAATCTCTTTGGTCTCTCATCTTATCATTGCAAAATAAATAATAGAGAGAAATAATATTTTGATCGATTCGTTTCTCAGTCATACATTGACTCTTCTTTTTCCTCTACAACATCATCTCTTCTACCAAGTGTTATCTCTTGTCCGAAAGAAAAAAGAAAGAGAGAAGGAGTCTGAATAGCAGATCGAAGCATTCGAGAATTACGAGCTTCTATCGATCTCAGAAGGGAATCAGCCTCTTCCTCTTTCTCCTTCTCCACTTCATCAATTTCTCTTGCTCTTCTTGAATCTCGAACATAGAAAAATGTGACTGAAGTGTATGAGAGAGCACAGAGAAGAACGAATATCCAAGATGATAAAAGGGCCTTAACAAAGATATTGTCCTCGCTGGTCATAGGACTTGCATAATACATTACGGAAGGAGAGAAATCGATCCTCGACAGTATCTGAATGAGCAGTGAAAAGATCCGATAGCTGAAAGAATGAATGAACAAGGGGAGATTTGTGAAGTATGGAACCATTCCAACGAATTGAGCAGAGGGAATTGTGAGGATATTAGTGATGAGACGAGAGAGAGAAACTGCAGACGAACGCGAACGACGACCACTGTCTGGAAGGAGAGAGGAGGGGAAGGGGAGGGGGGGACTGACCAGTAGCATCAATTGACCGAGAGCTCCTTCCCTGCGCTGCACAATCCAGTGAGGAAGAGAGCGATCTGAATTGATTTCGATCACGAGTCGAGATAATTGAAGAGCACCGAGGAAATGAAGATATTCCGTCCAGTAGTCAATAATACAACGAGATAGGCAACAACAGAAGATATTGATCCGATGCATACAACTAATGGGAAAGATCTCTCATTTTTTCTGTTTTTCATAATTCCCGTTCCGAAGTTCCACGACTAAAAAGATCTTTTGAATTGCTGATAAAGAGAAGACGTCACATGTGCCAGCCACATCACAATGGGAAGACCAATAATCGAACCAGTAAGAGAGACGAATGAATTGATTGTGATCACACTGAAATCAAGTTTTTAGTTTGTATAAACACTTGAGTACGATAGTCCAAGGAAGATGGAGGGAGCATATTTCCATGCTGATAAAAGGAAGGAGGGAGACCAGAATGTGTGGATGCTTTCAAATTGAATCCACTTCCCGTGAGGAAGTGCGATTTTCAGTTTGGTTTCCGGGGTTGTATTTTGTACCGTTCAAAATTGTTTGGCATGTCTAGACGATCACGTATGACCCAAAAAGGGGACCTTGCGTATTATATAATTTGGTTGCTACTCAAGCTATCAGAATATTTTTGCGTTTGAGTTAATGCTACGCATCAATAAAAGTAATTGAATCCGCTTCCCGTGGGGAAGTGCGATTTTCAGTTTCGGACAAACTCAAACCTAGTGAATTTGGGTGGAAAAGGTGAAACTCTGGCCCCTTTCTCCCATTTTCGCCTAGTGTGTTTTCGTTTTCAGAAGTATTTAAAGATGATTGCCATGAGCCGTAGTCATGGACTCTCACGCGGAAAAAAAAACTTTTGGTGAAAACTGCGCGAACCGGCGAGGAACTGTTCATTGTCAGCGTCCTTTCGACCCTTGCTTTCTTTCTCCGGACGCTTAACACCCATTTTGTTCATTTTTTTACGACCCCCACATGTTGCCTACGCATGGTCCATAACACAAAGTGCTGTAGTATCGATATTTTAGCTGGGAAATAGCCATTGCGCGTCGTATTCACAGTTGCGCTACTTCTTGTTTCTGCCTTGGTTTGTCAGTGTTATTTACTATCGTTCTCTTTGCAGTTTCACTCACCAAGGTCAAGAAGAAGACCAGAGAGACCAAAGAGGGCCTTGTGCAGCAGCCCAGAAATGCCGTCGACGAGTACCCTAACGTATTCTTGAACGAGTTCGAAAACATGCGCGTCTCCAAGTTCGATCAGGTCAGTCTTGCGCTTATAATTATTGACTAGTGTGAAGTTATCTTCTACTTGAGTGCATAGTACAAGTAATGTGTTCAGGCCCGACATAAATTCAAGACGAACTCTCGATTTTACTTTGGAAAGAACAATGTGGCGGCTATCGCACTCGGCAAGGATAAAATATCAGGTTGGCTAATAATATTATATCCCTATTTGCTTGTTTCTTGTGTGCTGAAAGTCACTAGGTACGCCGGAGGCTCTGCCTGTTTTTTTCACAATATAAATTATGCTAGTAGTGTTGTATAGGAACTAGCGGTACAATTATCGAAGCCCCGGGCTGGTAAGTAGGGTTGACAATTCAAGGATGAGAGAAAGGCCTCCCTCCAATTTTCTCACAGCATGCAAATCGCTCTCATCCTTGAACAAGGGTGAGGGAGAGCGGTCATCCTTGTTCAAGGATGGCCGTCCTTGAGGGAGGATGGAGAGGCGATAAGGCTTTTTTCAGTCAAGAAATCAAATGGATTTACATAATTAGCCACACGACTACTGCTTGGAGCAATTTACATGTCTATCAAGATGGGTACACAAGCTCGGAATGAGCTACTTTTTCACTTCTTTCACCTTCTTCCACTTATTTTCATTGACTTATACTGTTTTTATTGTGAATTATTTCGGGTTTGTTTCTATGCCACCGAAGCGTAAGCACCCCCTCTTGCGACCACGGATGACGCGCCTCCAGTGAAATCTAAGAGGAAGCTGCGATCCTCTCGAGCCAACCCTTCTGTTGACTCCCCCTCTTCCTCCTCTTCTCATGATGGTGAGTCTCCGCTTTCGTTTACTCATTTAGGCGGATTAGTTGTTTAGCATCCCTTTTTGTTTCTATCTTTTCCTAATTACAGATCCACCATCTCTCACGAAAAGATCTGTACGTGCTAGCAAGACTGCCGTACCGATAGATGCTACCGTACACAAGGATGCTACCGTACCCAAGGATGCTACCGTACCCAAGGATGCTACCGTACCCAAGGATGCTACCGTACCCAAGGATGCTACCGTACCCAAGGATGCTACCGTACCCAAGGATGCTACCGTACCCAAGGATGCTACCGTACCCAAGGATGCTACCGTACCCAGTGAGTTGTTCTCATATTAACCATTCGGGCTCTACTTCAGAGGACGGGTTTAGTTCACGAAAGGGGATTTGCCTACAAATTAAGTCCTAGTCTAGGTCACTTTCACAATACGGTACCTTTGGTCATTCTCACCAGTCATACCCAGTCATACATGTGAATGAACCGGTCAGCGAGAAGGAGTAAATTAAAAATGTTTCTTATGAAAGTAAGAATCCCGTCTTCTGAAGTAGAGCCACCAAGTCTAAGATTCTGCTCTTTTAGATCCCGTTGATGCTACTCCAATGCTCACCGTACCCCATGCGACTACCGTACCCAATGATGCTACCGTTTCCGACGGGGAATCCGTTCACGCCGAGATTACCGTAGCCGAGGAGGATAGAGCATCCAGTGAGCTAGTTTTGTAATATCTCCTCATTTGACGACTAGATTGTTTTTTGTTAGAGAAATATAGATACCATTGTAGAATTGCGTTTATTTCGTATTTTCCCTTGCTTCAGATCCCGTTGCTTCTATTACCGTACCCGATGAGGCTACCGTACTTGACGAGGCTACCGTACCCCACGATGCTACCGTATCCAACGATGCTACCGTACCAGGTGAGTATTCCATTTAGTCTTAATAGGCCCTCTTATTGACAATATTTAGGAAGATAATAACGTTTTATTACTTCTTTTCTGATATGTATATCTTCATTCAATCGTTTCAGATCCGAAACAGAAGAAACGACGTGGCCCAATGGAGATTCGAACCCATTTCATGACGTACTTTGTAGTCAACCCCAATGACATTACTAAGGTTGACTGCACCCTTTGCGATCATACAGCCACTTACTTGTTTGGGGGCAAGAAAGTTTCATCTGGTCTAAAACACCACCTGACAACTGTCCATCCCGAACAATATGGCGCATTGATCTCCCTAGAAGCTAGACATGTCGC
This sequence comes from Pristionchus entomophagus, assembly GCA_036245825.1. Classification (NCBI taxonomy): domain Eukaryota; kingdom Metazoa; phylum Nematoda; class Chromadorea; order Rhabditida; family Neodiplogasteridae; genus Pristionchus; species Pristionchus entomophagus. The sequence goes on from BTSX01000006.1 coordinate 597,776, forward strand.
TGCCAAGCAATGGCTTCTGAGAGCTATTGCTACCGGCTCACTACCATTCAATATTGCTCAGAATCCTGAGATTCGTGAGTTCTTGCGTTGTCTAGATCCCACTTTTCTTGTCCCCGACCGTAAGACCCTATCTGGTACGATTCTTGATTCTGAGTATGTTGTTGCTCGAAGAGCCGTATGTGATGCCGTAAGGGGCAAACATATCGCAATCACAATGGATCACTGGACGAGTAGGGACAGTGCTCACTCTGTCATGGGATCAACGGCTCATTTGATCACCCCTCAATGGAAGAGAGAATTGTTTGTACTGACTCTCGACGACATCGAAGGTTCTCACAATTCGGATCAGGTATTATGTTTACTTTATCTGATTCAATGTTATTCCCTTTTTTCAATCTGCTCATTATTTTCTTCTCAGGTAAACTGCTTTTTCTCCGATTTGACGAAGGAATTCAACCTTGCCTCGGTCTACTGCTGTCTCTCTGACAGCGCGTCAGTGATGAGATCTGGAACAGCTAAGGCCGGAGTTGACAGGTAATTCACCTATTTGGTTTAATTAAGAAATTGCTCTGAATTAACCGTCGCTTGCTACAGGGTGGGATGTGTGCTACACGCCACTCATCTCTTCATCATGGAATCGATCGATAACTGGAAGCCCGCAACCGAGATCGTATTCGCCATTAGGAAGATCGCAGCCCATGTTCACAGGAGTCGAAATAGTTGGATCAGCCTTCTCAGGTATTATTTGTGGGGTCATTGATTGAATGGTTCAAGGGGCGATAAAAACGCCTGTATTGTATAATGGATATTCGATTTCAGAGCTCTGGTCGATGTAAACTGTACCAATCAGAAAAAGATTCCGATGGAAATTCGGATCAGATGGGGATCACTACTGCGCATGCTGAGAGTTGCTGCTGATCAGGTTAGTCGAAGCCACTAGTGAATTTGAACATTGAGAACCATTTTTTTCAAGACGGAACCGTTCTTTGCAGATTGATCAGTTGAGTGATTTGGCGGAAGAACACGGATTCCCTGTACTGGATGATGGTCAAAAGATGACACTAAGACGACTTGTCGAATTTCTTTCTACGGTGGATACTTTCTCTTCCACTGTGAGTATTCTGACTTCTTCAATTGCTTGAGCCATATCTCTGAGATGAGCACACATAGTGCCACTCTCTCGTCAGTCATTCCCTACCTTCGAGGAGTCGAAAGTTCTCTCGCCAAGTTTGTTCAGAGTCTCTTCATTGGTCTGATCAATCTTTTGCAGTTACTCAACTTCTGCCCTGAAGGATTTCGTTCCAATTGTTCAGAAGATCTTCGCAAAACGGTTCACTTGCTACTTCAAGAATGAATTCGCGAGAAAATCAATGATGGTCGATCCGAGGTTATTATTAGTTCACCCTATGCGTCTCGCTATCTTGCTTATTTTCAGATTCCTCTACTGGGGCACGCTAATCTCTCCTACAGATGAGGAGGACACTCTACATAAGTTATTCAGAGAGGCTGATGAGGGACACTGTGACTCACAAGTAGGTTAGTTTTAACAATCATTTCGTTTATGATTATATTGATTGTATGACATTAGGAATTGTATCTTTGAAGATTCGACCCCTCCACCAGCCAAGAGAGCTCGTCCCAGCCTGTTGGCAGGAATCGCCCCCAAGATTACTCCTGTTCCCATCGGTGCCAGGGTACGTTCGTGATGTAATAACAATAGATTGAGTATGGAAAATAATTTACTAGTCTAATCATTTGATATTTAGCTGGTGTTCGAGAAGCTCCATTCGCTCGCGAAGCGTATTCAGTTTCCGGAAGACAAAGACCCGGTGGAGTTTTGGAAGGAACACCACCAGCTCTTCCCTAGACTAGCCAAGGTGGCGAGATGCCTCCTTGCCATTCCACCTTCTTCGATCGATAGTGAACGCCTGTTCTCGACTGTGGGATTGGTTGTCAACAACCGCTTGAGGGCAAGGTGAGAATGTTTCGTTGATTCTGGGCCAATCACTATTCTTTCTAGAACCGACTCCTACACTATGAAAAAATTGGCATTCGTTGGAGCGCACTCCCGTCGAGAAAGGATCAGGTGAAATATATAGCAAGTTCCGAGATAATGATCTATTTTCTAGGTTCGGTCCGGACGAGTGGGAGGCGCACTTCGAGGGTGAAGACCAGGGCTTCTCAGACACAGTAACCTTTGATTGAGCATTCATAGTATTATTCCAGTGTTTGAAACGTAGATATCATTCGCTTGAAGCTCTCCCCTCTCTTTTGTAGCTAATTGCATAGTTAAATCATAGCGTTTCTGTCTGTTTTTCTGTTGTTTGGTTGTTGTATTGTGTTGAAATGGATCTTGTATAGATGATAAAGTTAATTTAGTAACTTTGAAGGGCGTTCCAATGTCTAAAACAACCGAAAACAGCCTTCCTCCCCTCCCCATCCTTGAACAAGGACGGCCGCTCCCCCTCATCCTTGATCAAGGATGAACGGACCGATTTGCATACGCCGTCCTCCCTCCCTCCTTGAATCATTGAATTGTCAACCCTACTGGTAAGTACGAAACATTCACGTCATAGGTGTGCTCGCCACCGGCTACCTATTTTGGACCATGACCGTTGCGTTAGATCGTTGCGCAGGGGTGCCTGGCCCCTGTTTCTGAATCATAGACAATCCGTGTCAAAAAATAGCATTTCGAATAAATAAAATAACAGTCTTCTTGCAGCATCAGCCGCAGCGCGGAAGAGGGTGATCGATGGGAAGGAGTGAAGAAGAATCGACGGTGAAGAAAGATCAAGTTTGTGCCCTATGAGGAGTTAGGCCAAAGGTGGGAGTACGGTAAGTGCGCGGCGATGGACTCTGAAGAGAGACCGGGTGTCGCATATATTGTATTTTTGTTGTAAATATGATAATTGGTTATTTTCAATCAATTGACCTGTTCACAGTGCACACGGGCAATACATCAATGATTACGGTAGCCGAGTGACCATTGGGAGGGTGTACTGTAGAGAAAGAAAGGGAGAGATCGGATGCAGTACACTATCATTACCAGAAAAATAGCCGTAGATCATGAATTACTGTATCAAGACGAATCAATTTATTGGAATGACGAGAGGTCTCAAATGGATCTGATCTACCATAACACTCCTACTCTGTTCTCCTCTTGTTGCCCAATTCATTGCGTTTAATGAAACAACCCTCTACTGCTGATTGTCGAATTGCACCAATGATAGGCAGTCTGCGTACTCCTTCACTCATCTGCTTTGGTGGCTCAGTGCGTGAGTGCTTAGCTAAAAAACGAAAGGTCGGGGGTTCGGCCCAATGCGTTTCGTCAGTTCATTCTTTTTCGACGTTCGCGCAAAATCAATCAATGAGAGAGCGGTTACAGTACCCTAAATGTTGCCTGCATCGTCAATGAAACTTTAAAATTCGATAGCGGGGCTTAGGGGCATCTGTGACACATCGGATAAAGTGGTTTCTGATTGGGTGAGCTATCCCTACAATCCTACGTTGCCAGTTTATGTGACCAAATATTCGTGCCACTCCTCCTTTAACCAGTCTTATGCTTCATAAAATAATATTTGCCAAAAATTAGCCCTAGTACAGCAATATAATCGAATACACTGAACAAAGAAAGAACAAGCAAAACAAATCGATTGCGTTTTTATATTTATACTAAGAAAAATTTTATTTAAGGTTTTTAAAATTTTTTAAATATATTTTTGCAATTTTCCATATCTGTCGCGTGTTTGCTTGAAATCCCAGGCGCAAATTTGGGTGAAGATTTGATTCCATCACTTTTATTGAAATCAGAACTAAAAGTGATTCCTTCACTTTTATTGAGATCGGGACTAGGCGAAAATGTGAGAAAGGGGCCAGAGTTTCGCCTTTTCCACCCAAATTCGCTGTAGGTTTGAGTTTGTCCCAAACTGAAAATCGCACTTCCCCACGGGAAGCGGATTCAATTACTTTTATTGATGCGTAGCATTAACTCAAACGCAAAAATATTCCGATAGCTTGAGTAGCAACCAAATTATATAATACGCAAGGTCCCCTTTTTGGGTCATACGTGATCGTCTAGACATGCCAAACAATTTTAAACGGTACAAAATACAACCCCGGAAACCATGACATTCCAAACGCTTCTTTCGCTTGCTCTCTCGTTTTCTGACAGGCGAGATCACGCGAATTTAGCAATTAGCTAGGTATGTTTAGATAGAACATATTCATACGATAACTTGGTGAGTGCCTTTCTCTGATCAGCGAGACTATGCAATCAAACTATGCAATCACGAATATTTTTGGTGCCGCGCCGGGGATAGAACCCGGGTCTGTATGCACGCTTCTTTATTCACGTGACAGTGGAATGCCCAAAACCAGATGAGGCAATCTTAACTACTCGGGAATTTTACTATGCGAGAGCGCCATCTACTCACGCTAGTTGTATACGAGACGAATCGCGATAAAATCGAGAGTATTGACGACCCCGCGGCGGTAGGAAATTTGTATCCCCGATCCGGCTGTAAAGTAAAATGTAAGTACTTTCGATGATGCTCTTTCAAACTGCGTTGGCCGAATTTTGATATCTGGACAAATCTTCGGATATCGGTAGGTCAAAGTAGGCACCTTACGAAATTTACCGATATCCGAAGATTTGTCCAGATATCAAAATTCGGCCAACGCAGTTTTAAAGAGCATCATCGAAAGTACTTACAGTTTACTTTACAGCCGGATCGGGGATACTAATTTCCTACCGCCGCGGGGCTCTCGATTATCTCGCGATTCGTCTCATACATCCACGATGATGTTTCCCACATATGCCTACATAGCTCAGGCTCTGGCGTCCGGCCGGCCTGGGTTCGATACCCTGCGGCATTTTTTTGCAAAAATTTCTGATTTTGCTTCTGTTTGTCTCAATAGTCGTCGCGTTAGTCGTCGCGAGCGGTTCCTCTCCACTTCTCTCTGATAGAGAATGGAGAGGGGGTCTATCCCTCTAGTTCCCCTCGTCTATTCCACCAACTCAACAAGATCGGAATCTCCATCCAAGCCGGACTGGTCACCGTGTGATGGGTATGACCTACTAAGATGTTTGGCCTCTCAGATCCTAGGCTCGATGACTCTCGTTCTGAGATAGATCATTCGAGTCTGGAGGGCACGAGCTCAAAGAAGAAACTAGAACACGCCTGGACTAAAGTCTACCAGTGAGAATCTTCTACGAGCAATGCGATCCAAAGCCCTAACCTACTCGGAGGATCGGAACACTTTCTCCAGCGATTGATTCGGCCTGTGATAAGGAAAGAAGACCGACCCCTCGACCCCGACCCAGACACAATGGCTATGTTGAAACGAGAAGAACGACCCAATCGGATGCCCCATCTTGATCAGCGCCCAGAAAGCGACACTGATAAATTCTGATTCTGATTCTGTCTCAATAGCTCAGAAACCACTCAGTAGATTTTGCTGAAACTTGTTCTGCAGGGGTATCTTGAGCATACATCAAAATAAAGACATTCGGGCCGATTCAAAGAAGTGAACCTTAGAATTAGCCAGATAGCTTAACCTCCAGAAATGGTTCGCTTGTCTCAACGCCCCCTATTACATGTAAAAATATATGGACGGGGTCTTTTGTCCCACCAAGAGGTACTCGCCATTTTGCTCCCAGATGAGGTATCGGGCTGAAATTTTTTTTGGGACATCTCCAGACCATGGGCGAAAAGTTGCCGAGCTTACACGAGCTTGCCATCATTTTGAAAATTTCGATTCGGCTGACTCATCAGAGAGCCGAAAATAACGAAGAAAAAAATAAGTCTAAACCCAAATTCCGACGTCAATACTCCGAACGTTTGTCCAATCACCATCAATAGAAAAGATTTACTGAATATTTATACATGTCGTTGAACTATTATTAATGCTTCGACTTACGTAAAAAAAAGCTTGAGTGAATCGCAAAAACTGTGCTTCTTGAAGATTCTCAATCGCTTGTTAGTCTAAAAAATAATTATTTATCACGTTTCATTTAAAATCCATTCGAACCGTCATGAGACATGCAATCATAGGAAGTAAAAGAAGAGATAGAAGAGGAGAGACGAGAAATGGAGAAAACCAAGGAAGAGAAGAATGACAATCCATGAAGTAATCGATGCAGAGAATATACTGAATAATGGAGAAGTGCGACTATTATTAGATGGAAATACCTGGATGATATTTCAAAGAATGTGAGAAACATAAGGGCTTTGCCAAGAGATCTGTCTGAAGAGAAAGAATGAATACTCCCACTCTCCGAAGAATAATAACCATCGAATAAGTCAGCAAGCAAAACATGTATGAGAACTCCGAATATAGAGCTGAAAAGAGCAGAAAGAGAACGGAGCATGACGAACACCTCAATTGGATATGATTTTGCATCAGTCACCGTGTATAGCACACCCAATAAGTTGACTGATCGGTTGCAAGTGCTAGACAACAACAAGCAATCCATCCAAGAATCGAAGAAGAAAGCAATGTCCGATAAAAATAGAATATTTGCATGGAAAGCAGTGGATGCATCTAACTTTCGTTGAATTAAATCTCCAAAAATCCATAGGATTCCCAATGAAATCGATTGAGTAAGAGAGGAGAAGGTCTGGATTCGATATCAAATAAGTTCAGCAGAGAAAATGAAATACATAGATTAGTGCTGTCTGAGAATCTCCAATTACGAAGTGATTCTGAACCAAAGGCAAACTTCCTTAAATGTATTCCAATATTTAAAGTAATGGAACATGTATACCATCAAGAGCGAATGAATCATATCCAGAAATTCCACTGAAAAGAATAAGGGCAAGTGCAAGCACGACCTTCTTCCACTGCATTCGTACGATAAAAGTTGAAATGTTCCTTTGACAAACCTTTCGTATCCGATCTCCCCATCACGATTCGCGGCTCCATCGTATCGTTTAGTCGTGTCTCTTCCCGAAACCATTGCACGTATAAAATGAGCTATCGGTTTTTAGTGTTGCATATTTGGGAGATAACTAAGAAGCAATAAAAAGAGAGAAGAGAAATGATAGTAGCTCTTTGAGGATTGCACCCATCATTGAAACAGGTACCAAACTGAACAATCACACAGTTGACATTTTTTAAATGTTGTGATGGGGCGAAATATTTTGAACGTGGACATCCATTCGCAATCATTCTCCTCATATCACAAAATGATCATCGAGAGAGGTTTAGTCTTCAATCTTTCGATTTACTCATATAATAATACTTTCGACCATTTACCCAGTTTTCGCATGAAACGAATATCGCGAATAAAATAGTATTCACTATGGTTGCACGTTCGATTTCGAATAATTCGCGTCCTCCCTCTCCTCGCGCGAGCGCGTATCGAATGTCGAAAATTAGCCCCCTTCTCGATTTCCCTCTCCCGCGCGTTTTCAAAGGGCGACAAACAACGCGCTCTCCCCTCTCCCTCTAGATAGGGGCCACAAGCTCCGCCCCTTTTCCCTCGACACGCTTCCTCTCTAAAGCGAGATCGACGGAGCACAAATCGTAGAGGGAACTGAATCACTCGCACAAAAGCTTGATCAGTAGCTATGACCGCTCCGAATACAATGGTCGAGGGCCAATCTTTGTCGGATTTGTTTGAGTAGGTCAAAATATGAAAATTCAGTCGCGACATGGCCGATTCTGGCATTTCCAAAGAGAATACACACTTTGGCCCTTGATTTTCCGATTACTTTTTAGAGGAATTTTAAGCACAAAATTGGAATTTTAATTCGTCTCCCCGAATTGTGCTTGAAATTAATAGGAGCGCGGGGGGAGCGCGGCGAGAGAGCGGGAGGAGGGAGAGAGACGCGTGCGAGAGAGGCTCCGCCCCTTTTTCTCTCGTCTCGCCTCTCCCCCCTCTTTGACTGGGAGAGGCGCGCGCGCTTCTAGAGCTCTCACGGTCTTCGGAGAAGAGTTATCGACATACGTCCAAAAGCAAAGATGATATTGAGAGCATGACGGTCACAATGCGCATACTTTTGACCCGATTCCCCAAACTCTGATATCCACCTTGTGGCCCCTACCTCTAGAGACGCGGGAGAGTCGAATAAAGTCGAATAATGTCGAATAATTCGACTGTTTAACCGTCTGGCTCGAATTATTCGAGGCGAGAGAGTATGGGACCGACGCGGGCTCGAATAATTCGAATTCGAATTCGAACCGGCAACTCTAGTATTCACAGAGGATGATGGAGAAGAAGAGGAAAGACGGAGCGGAGGAGTTAGTTGAGTTGATAAATGATTAGCTCCGAAGAGATGTAGCACGATGATGTGATTCAGTGAATGACGAGATAAGAGAAAATCAAGAAAGGAGAGATTGAGTGCAGTCGGAGAACTCAAACATCAATGAGGTTACACAATGTGTACTCGTTCGCTTTAACTTATAATCTCAGTCTGTCTCTTTGTCATTCCGTTCGTTTGTGTGTGTATCACACTTTTCAAATCGCCAAACCTCGCTTTAAACGCATCGCCCGAGAGCAAGTCATGGACCATTCGAACACCCTCAAGCAACATTTTCAAAATCGAAAAAAATTCATCATTATTACGAAAAATGTCATCATAATTTCGCAATAATCCATTTTTCGCGCCTAAATCGTCTCAAAATTGTCCGTAAAGATCGGGAACAGTGTCATTCAACTCAGAATCATGAGCGCTATTCACCGACAGCAACTGTTTCGCAATCGTCGATTTCGTCACCATTATGAAATCTTCAAGTTTTTGCTCATAACTCGCTTCAAAATCATCGGAGAGCGTTGGGAGAAGTACCAATCGACTTCCCGTGCTGAGATTACGATATTTGTGATTTCGTCATCATTATGAAATCTTCACGTTTTCGCTCATAACTCGCTTCAAAATGATCGGAGAGCGTTGGGAGAAGTTACCAATCGACTTCCTGTGCTGAGAATTCGATATTTGTGATTTCGTCATCATTATGAAATCTTCACATTTTCGCTCATAACTCGCTTTAAAATGATCGGAGAGCGTTGGGAGAAGTAACAATCGACTTCCCGTGCTGAGATTACGATATTTGTGATTTCGTCATCATTACTCCGCTTCGCTCCGTGGCTACATCTGCAACTTTTCCTCCGCGTTCTCAGCCTCACGAGCTTTTCGCAATGGCATGCGCGAAATGTGCACGAAAAAAGATGCTTGGTTAACCTGTATAGTTGTCAAAAAATGTTCACATTTGCCTATACTCCGCAATGCTATTGCATGGTGTTGACAACCACCCGGATATTGGAGCGATTTTGTACCGAACGAAAACAGAAAGAAAAGTGACGAACAAAAGATCCGATGTTAACAAACATATCACAAACGTCCCACGTTACCTTAGGGATCACTTAGGCGTTGGTGTATGGTGTTGACAACCACCCGGGTATTGGAGCGATTTTGTACCGAACGAAAATAGAAAGAAAACTGACGAACAAAAGATCCGATGTTAGCAAACATATCACAAACGTCCCACGTTGCCTTTTGGAGTATGGTGTTTTATCCGGGTTTTGTTCCCTTCAATGAACAGTGATCACTGCTATTACAATTATGTTGTGGTATTACAATACTATTCCGGATACCAATTTTTTTATTCAAAGCATCAGTTGTCTCACATAAATCTTTCAGTTCTCACAGTATGAAAGTATGAAATTATCAAACTCAGAGATACTTTTTTTCTTCGGTTGCTTGCTTGGCAGTGAAAAAATCTCGATAAGTTGTTGAGGCACCTCGATAAATGTTGAATAACCTCTGATGGCATCGTTTATCCCTGTACTATGTCGTACTGTCATCAGCATAGAAGGTGAAAGATTCACTCATCTATGAATAAATCGATTTGGTAAAGGAATGATCGGTGTTATCATCAATATCACCGTTCTCGTTCTCTTATGGAATGAAAACGATGGGATCTGGCTGGTCGACATATCGTATTGGCATGAGTTTCACAGCTTCTCACAGCGCTGGGATCTCGCTAATGGTGTTATTAACGTGTATGGTGAGTCTCTCATCTTTTGTTTTGAGTTTGCTGAAGGAATTTAGACGCATCTATTCAATCATCAAACCTATTTACTAATATTCTATGGACCTCAGGCTTACCTCCCAAAGGTTAGGAATTTTTCGTTTTAGAAATTCAACAAAAAAAACAAACATTTGAGTCCCGGCCCACTGCTCGAATGCTCAGCGTAGCGAAACACAAAAATAATTCGCTGTAGCATAATCACGTGCGTTGAATAAGAAGCTGTGGAATGAAATGAGCTTTGTAGCTGTAACATTTCAAAATTATTCAGCATTTCAGGAAAAGGCTTTTATCTACATGACCATCTTCGGATTTCTCCCTCCCTACGGTATCGCATATGCGATCTTTATCTAGTGTTGTATAAGAATCGCCAGAGCCCTGAGAACTTTTGGCGTGACACTGTCACCAAAGACGATCGCGATGCAACGAGCCTTCTTGAAGATGTTACTGTTGCAGGTTCCTAATATATCTCAAACGGACATGTTTGTAAAAAAATAATCAGTGGGTTTGGGATAGATGTATGATAATGCATCAATGTATCAATGTATGTATGAATGTAAGATAATGTATGATGCAAGTCTCCTCTTTCAGACACTGCTACCACTATTGCTTCTCGGACCGCCAATAAGTGTTTTTGTAGTCGCTCTCTTCACTGGGATGGTGATGGACCAGTGGACGCTTGGCCTCACCTTCTCACTATATGCTGTGCCAATAGTGCAGGCGAGTTCTCGGATTTTGTTGCGTTCACTGTACATGAAGTCAATTATAAGAATCATCCGACAACTCATATTTTATGGGAATAACCGCGCTCGTGTACGTCAATGGGATCGGCTTCAAACGGTGGCGAAAATCCTGGAGTTCAATAGTTCATTGGCTCCGGCTAATCGGACCAAGTAAATGTCTCCGGAGTTCATTCAAACGTGTCCGAGGGTGACGAATATGATCTCGAATTATCGATCCACACTCCCAAAGTGTCCATGTTATTAGATTTTCATATGATTAAATTTCGCTCCTCCCCAACATTCTATCCTCGAAGATGCTACGTAGATTCATATCGGGACTTCCCGATCGGCTCATCCCTTTTTATCCCTCCGACATGTGCCGTATAGTCATCATAGCCCTGCTTCTGATATGCGCAGCCAGCATTGCGTACGCACACTATCTGTATAGGAGGTACGAAATTTAATAGCTTCTCAGTCATAATCAGGACCTACACCAAAACGAAAACGAAGATCTCAGCTATTCTTATCTCCTAATCCCTGGTGGATAAATAACTGAATTGATTGTGAATTGAATTGAATAATCATGAAACTACTGCAATCTTTCAGAGGCGAACTTCACTTTTCGAGCAGTATAGTTACAGTGTACGACCGGAATTGCTTCTTTTCGCCCATGGGATGTCATTTCTTTCAAGGACGAAGGGTCAGTGTCTGAATCACTGCGTTCCCGTTATTAGTTGAATTCGAATGACGCACCAATGATGCAGAATTGGATGCACTTTATTTTGCATGCAGATTAGAGAAACGAGAGTGAAAATAAGCAAATGAGTCTGTCTCTGATTCACCTTCAGACATGTTTTTCTCTTCAGGCGAGTACATTCATAACTCCGACTGAATGGGAACGATTTATGCGATCGAATTGGACAGCGCGCCTAAAGGAACTTAGCAATTTTCACAAGAAATATAGATAAATAATTATATCCAATACGCATCACGCCGATCGTTGAACATCAGGGATGCCATTTCGATTTCGATTTTCGATTATCGAAACTTTTTCTACAGGGCGTGGGTCAATTTCGATCAATCGAAAACCATGTACAAATTTTTCGATTATTTACGATTAGCTTCTCATATCTCGCTTCAAACTCATCGGACAAGTTCGAGAGAAGTGCCAGTGCACCTCCCCTGCTTAGATCTTGAAATTTGGGATTTCATAATCACTATGTAATTTTGATGTTTTTGCTCATAATTCGCCTCAACGTCATCGCCAAAGGCCAATTTCAGTACCAATCGAACCCCCTTTATGAGCTTTACAAATTCTTTAAGAAATTTTGCCATCACTGCGCAAAGTTTCGTCATCGTAACGTAACATGTCATTGTTTTTGTAAGTATTGCGAAATGTTGCGTAGTTATGACGAAATCATTTATCTATTTTGTAAAGCTCGTCGATGGGGATTCGATTGGTACTAAAATCGGCCTCAGGCGATGACTTTGAAGCGAATTATGAGCAAAAAACGTCAAAATTAAATAATGCTGACGAAACCGCAAATTTAAAGATCTGAGCATGGGAGGTGCACTGGCTTTTCTCCCGAACTTGTCCGATGAGTTTGAAGCGAGATATGAGGATGTAATCGAAACTAATCGAAATTTTTCAATTAATCTAAAATGTGTACAGTAATCAAAAACTTAGTTCAAAAAATTTCGATTAATCGAAAATCAAAATGGCATCAATATTGAACAATTAAATTATGGTAAGAACATGTACATTTCGTTACCTGCCTCTGTTATGTGATGTGCGACCTTCAGATCATTTATCATGCAAGAAATCAGATTTACATAATTGGATGCGGTAGAACAGTAACAGGTACATGAAAATACGATGTCACAACTGAGTGACAAAGTGTCAATGGTCTATTATTAATATTGACTATTGTTTGAAGAGAAGCAATTTTCTCTCTGATTTTTTAAAAGTTTTTTTTAGCTAGAAGGCTAAGCTAGGTTTGAGCCTAGGCCTCCCCATATCTCTTGTATCTCTGACCGGCGAGAGAGCATGAAAAATAAGAAGCGCGTGTTCGATTTGACATCACTAATATCACATTCTTCGGTTCCACTCTTTCCTTTTATCCTCCATTAACGCAAATGGACCAATTTTTTGCAGTGTTCAAGAAAACAATTTACGAGATCAAACATGGTGTGTATGCTGAATTGAACAGATACTGGCGGGTGGGAGTCGAACCTGCCTGCGTCGGCATGCCAGTCAGACACCATGCCCATTAACACCAGACACCATGACCTCGCAAAGTCAACGGCAGATAAGCAGTCTTAGCACTGGAGATATGGGGAGGCCTAGGCTCAAACCTAGCTTAGCCTTCTAGCTAAAAAAAACTAAAAAAAATCAGAGAGAAAATTGCTTCTCTTCAAACAATAGTCAATATTAATAATAGACCATTGACACTTTGTCACTCAGTTGTGACATCGTATTTTCATGTACCTGTTACTGTTCTACCGCATCCAATTATGTAAATCTGATTTCTTGCATGATAAATGATCTGAAGGTCGCACATCACATAACAGAGGCAGGTAACGAAATGTACATGTTCTTACCATAATTTAATTGTTCAATATTGATGCCATTTCGATTTTCGATTAATCGAAATTTTTTGAACTAAGTTTTTGATTACTGTACACATTTTAGATTAATTGAAAAATTTCGATTAGTTTCGATTACATCCTCATATCTCGCTTCAAACTCATCGGACAAGTTCGGGAGAAAAGCCAGTGCACCTCCCATGCTCAGATCTTTAAATTTGCGGTTTCGTCAGCATTATTTAATTTTGACGTTTTTTGCTCATAATTCGCTTCAAAGTCATCGCCTGAGGCCGATTTTAGTACCAATCGAATCCCCATCGACGAGCTTTACAAAATAGATAAATGATTTCGTCATAACTACGCAACATTTCGCAATACTTACAAAAACAATGACATGTTACGTTACGATGACGAAACTTTGCGCAGTGATGGCAAAATTTCTTAAAGAATTTGTAAAGCTCATAAAGGGGGTTCGATTGGTACTGAAATTGGCCTTTGGCGATGACGTTGAGGCGAATTATGAGCAAAAACATCAAAATTACATAGTGATTATGAAATCCCAAATTTCAAGATCTAAGCAGGGGAGGTGCACTGGCACTTCTCTCGAACTTGTCCGATGAGTTTGAAGCGAGATATGAGAAGCTAATCGTAAATAATCGAAAAATTTGTACATGGTTTTCGATTGATCGAAATTGACCCACGCCCTGTAGAAAAAGTTTCGATAATCGAAAATCGAAATCGAAATGGCATCCCTGATGTTCAACGATCGGCGTGATGCGTATTGGATATAATTATTTATCTATATTTCTTGTGAAAATTGCTAAGTTCCTTTAGGCGCGCTGTCCAATTCGATCGCATAAATCGTTCCCATTCAGTCGGAGTTATGAATGTACTCGCCTGAAGAGAAAAACATGTCTGAAGGTGAATCAGAGACAGACTCATTTGCTTATTTTCACTCTCGTTTCTCTAATCTGCATGCAAAATAAAGTGCATCCAATTCTGCATCATTGGTGCGTCATTCGAATTCAACTAATAACGGGAACGCAGTGATTCAGACACTGACCCTTCGTCCTTGAAAGAAATGACATCCCATGGGCGAAAAGAAGCAATTCCGGTCGTACACTGTAACTATACTGCTCGAAAAGTGAAGTTTTTCGGCTATTTGTTGGCTATTTGTGCGCAGCGGGAGTCCAACCTCATGCTGTGCTTTTTCTTTATGTATTCATTATGCATCTCGTTGGCACTACGCTGCTGTCCTGCTGCTTCTACCGCTATCGAACGATCGTTCCAGCAAGCAATCCACTAATAATAATAAACAAGGTAAGCGAAAACATGTTACTCTGAAAAAAAGAACATTCCCGATACTTCAGAGAGCAGATATGATGATCCAAATTGCATTGTACTTCGCTGCTTTAGCAAGCACGTTAGTGTTTACGACTCAAGATATCACTCCTGTGGAATATATGCGAGTATTGCGCGAGGTGCATTTTCATGGCGACTATAATTTTGAGATTTAAAACATCTGAATCGTGCTTTAAGAATGATTTGCTTTGAACAAGAAAAATTTAAAAATTGAATATGAATATTAACGCATAATTATTCAGATGCAGGGCATGTACGATTTGGCATGGATTTCTGAACGTGGAAGAGTTTTCCCTTTCCCTCTCCTCTTCCTTTCATTCCATCCCACACCGCTCACTCTTCCCTCTTCCTTTGTCCACGCTACTCCTAATCTAATGCATTTTTGCAGATTATGATTCCCTTAGCATTCATTACCATGCCAGGCCTGGTTATGCTCAGTTCTCTTGCTTGCGATTGCATCTCTTTCGGTACATCTTTTTGCTCTATTTCAGTGAAAATTCTTCACGTTCGAGTTGTTTAGAGCTCTCTCTCAAAGCATATGGTCTCTTCATACACACTGTCGTACTGCTCACAGTTACTCCGAGCTATCGCCGATTTATTTTAAGAGTCGTTCTACAAGTGCTTTATTAGTCGACATTTATAATAACCTAAGTGTATTCATTCAGAAGCGCTTTTCTGCGCATACAGCAATCACGAACTCGCTTGCCATCGTGCATTCATAATCAGTCACCTGCTCATGATAAATAGTTTTGTGCACTTTATGAGAGTTCATTTCGCAATAATCAACCGCTAAAATGTCATATTTTCTCACATTTTTTAAATTCTTGTCAAAGTAGTCTATTTTATCTTATTTCTGCAATATATTTTTCTCCATTTCTTCCTTGTATTAATTTATGGGCAAATTGAGCAATGGATCATTTCGAATGTAAATCTAGACATATTTAGAGACCACAGAGGAATGTTTACAAACACGTGAAATTTCGTTTTCTTACATTTTTAGGAAGGTTTATTTTACCTAATGAGGAGACCCTTATCAAACGAGAAATGATTTTTATCGCAATTCATTTACGAAAAATGCAACAACAGAAAATAATACGCATGATCGTTGGTAAAAATCTCCATCGTGAACGTTCTACGGAGACTCCTGTGCATGAAGAGGGTTCGATGGACATTTCGATGCAATTACAATTACAATTACAATTACAATTATTTTATCCGCCAGGGTATTAGGAAAGTGATTGTTTTCTTGATTTCGTGATTGAGTGGAGGATTTCTTGTGGTGGGGGTGTGGGTTTTTGGAAGATGCAGCGGGTAGGTAAAATATTAGAGACGCAGAAGCGACTCTGGTGAGAAAGAGACAGAAGGTAGAGACAGAATATGAGATCGAAATATGTTCGGTGAGCTAGTTACGATTTCAGAAGAAAGCGCGTTCCATCTGTCGATTGATCTAGTCACAAAACTTGAGTGAGACTTAGGGGGAACGAAGGAGACAGAGACACGCAATGAATGAGCTCCACGAAGACAACGAGTAAGAGGAGAGATCTTGAACAGATTAGTGTGGTCGTAGTTGTAAAATCTATGTACTGATTTATATAGAAAAAGAAGGTCGGTAATTAGTCTCCTATGCTCAAGTGTTTGTAGGGCAAGAAGGGAAATCCTATCGGGGTAAGACATGTAAGGAATATGGGAGGGGTGACAAATCCGCAAACGACATTTCCGCAAATGGATATTTTTCAGCAAACGACATTTCCGCAAGCGATATTTCCGCAAACGACATTTCCGCAAATTAATTTTTTTCCGCAAACGACATTTCCGCAACTCGACCAAAACGACATTTCCGCAACTCCAAACTACAACTACCGTAATCTTTCCATTTTTTCACAGACCTCAGTCTTTTTTTCTTTCTTTTCGTTTTTCATATCCTTTCTCGTGTTTAGTGTCGCCATTGCATCTAGTTTACATGTCGTTGCGGAAATGTCGCCCCTCCGGAATATGACAACGCGCGAATAACCGACGAGTGAAGTTACGTTGAACGTCTTCAACGTGATTAGCAAGTATAATTGCACGAGGAGACCAGACAACAGAGCAGTACTCAAGTAAAGGTCGGATGAAAGTTGTGAATGCGCGATTGTATAAGTCGGGGTCCGTAGAAAAGAAGCATTTGAACAAAATGTTCACCTGAGATCTAGCTCTAGATGTTATTTTAGAGATGTGGGCATTAAACTTAAGCGAAGGACTCATAATAACACCAAGGTCTTTCATGAAAGGAGATGATGAGAGAGGATGTCCATTGATAGTGTAAGAGGTACGGTGAGAGAGGGGTCCAGAGTTTACAACAATGCACTTAGACTCGTTGAGAGAAAGATTCCACTCTTGAGACCATGAGAACACGGAGTCAATAGCGGATTGTAGGATGTGACTGTGTAAAGGAACTTGAGCATATATCTTAAGATCATCGGCGTAAATACCGTATTTAATCTCAGGAGGAAGAGATATGGATATGAGATGAGATAAGATGCAGAAAGAACTATGCTCAACATTCAGATCTCTCTAACTAGAGTCACTGCGAGAATAGCGACTTCTTTCTCTCTGCGTCTTTGACTGCTGTTTACTTTTTTCGTTTTAAGAAATAGTGATGGCAAAACGATATCCAATTATACCCTCAAAACACAATGTCTTGAGATAAATATGAATATCGATTTTTGTGTCGCAAACTCGCGATTTTTGTCGTTTTTCGAGCACAACTTTTTTCTTTCAATGTTTCAGGATCTGTAACATAGAAATTCATTTTCTACGTGCGAAAATACGCCAGAAACTCATATAGTCATGTATTTTTTTCAAAAATTCCTGACTATAGGAGTTTCTGGCTATTTTCGCACGTAGAAAATGAATTTCTATGTTACAGATCCTGAAACATTGAAAGAAAAAAATTGTTCTCGAAAAACGACAAAAATCGCGAGTTTGCGACACAAAATTCGATATAAAAGTATCACACCTACACTTTATTCCTTCACCTCATATACTAAAATGATCAGGAGAGTTTTCTCTTTCTTGTGTTATTGGGTTTCCGTCCCCATCTTTTTTTGTCAAAAAATGGCCATAACTTGAAAACCAGAAATGATGGAGACTGGAATTTTTTTCATTTTGTAGAGAATTAAATTCTGGTCGGGAACGCGAGATTTGTGGCAAATCCGACCCTTTTCGGATCAGTTTTTATCTGGGAATAAGAATTTGAGCATCTTGACGTCGTGTCGTACCGGGATTCAGAAGGCTCAAATCGAAAAACGGAAACCGGAAAGGAAAGGGCATATCCGACTTTTACCCTGTTCCATGCTCCTGTTAAGACCTTGCTGATCCTAGCACAAACGGCCTCATATTTAGGTGGTTATGAAAACTTTTTTTTCAACTGCCTCTTTCAGGTCTTTAGATCTGAAAAGGGGCTAAAAATATTTTCATCTCTTTTGACTGATTTGACGTAGAATTCAATTCTCTACAAGATGTGATCAGTGCCGTGTTGCGGTTTTTTCATTTGGATTTTTGAAAATTCATAAACCATTTTCGAAAGTTGAAAAAACTAGTTTGCGATCGAAATTTCGAACAAAGTTGAAACGAGTTTTTGTTGTCTAGGCATGTATGTAATATTGCCACACTAACTTTGGACCCAGATCGTTCGGTTATTTTTATCTGATTTTCGAGTTTTCAAAATTCGACAGCCTACCATTTCTAAGTTTCAATGACCAGGACCCTATAGTGACCCGTTTGGTGATGGGGACCCATGGGGGTATCCAGTATGGATCGGTTATATCGATGTCCGGGGGTAACAGCCGAATCCTCGAAAATAACGGAGCCGGTCTCTTAACACGGAATTTAGACACCTTGCGATTTTTCAACCTAATGAGAAAAAATGTTTTTTTGTAGGAATTGTTTTAGGACATGAATATTTAAACCTCCACTATTTTCTGCACAAATAACACTGTAGAGATTGAAGAATTAACAATCATCAAAGATAACAAGAAAAAGCATAATCATGTCTAAAGTCCTAGTCGTACCTGTACCAGAAGGAGTACGCGATGAGGAAGAATGATTGGAAGATGAGGTGGAGCATCGTGATATGACAAACGAAGCAAACCTCAGGGCTGAACTCACTGAAAACACATCCAAATTGAGCTTGATACTGCCGCGAAGTTTTACGTGCAGATGACGTGGAAAACCATGACAACATTCTCTCGGTCGAATATCAGTCTGAAAGGGCTTTCGAGTAGATTTGAAAATCCAACATAACTAGGAGCGAAAGAACAAATTAACCGAATGCGCACGAATAGGTGCAAAGTTTCAGCAAGATGCAACCATTTCGTTATTTGCATATATGTTGATATTTTCTAATTGCGTACCTAGGAACGTCGAATGAGTAGAGAGCGATTTCGCAGATGTCAACGATAGCGACGTTGAAGAGAATTACGGCGTAGCTCTGATACTCATAAAGTAGAGTTTCTAGTAATGCCTATAGTTCTCATCAATCTGCTAACTCTACCTGGTACCGTCAAGTGCTTGCACAAGGAACCATTTTCAGTATTCAACTATATTTGAAAATGTTTTTATTTGGAAATGAGCTCAATGATTGCAACCTTCAGTCCACTGCTCTTCGCTCTGATGATGACGATGAGAAGAAGGAGATTGGCCGACAATCCGATCAGTGCGTACACTTTGTGAACTGTATCCAGCAGGTGCATCCTCAACACATAAAATTCACGAGGAAATAAGTTAACCTCGTTCATATCTATCACTGGTCAACAGTTTGTCTAAACAATATGGAGAATGCGCTCGGACCTAAGTGGCATTTCAACCGTATTTCGCCACGGTGACAGTTAGAGATCTCACGAAAGTGTGATCACTGTATGAATATTCAAGCGAATAAAAACAATGGTAAAACAATACTGGAGATTGTACGATTCGATTGTACATGAGAATTGATCATGTGTGAGAATATGCCTCCGCATTCGCAGAAATATCTTTATTTTTTCAATGTTGAAATGCTTACCACGGATTTCCTGTTATTTCGTAGGAATGCAGACTCTGTAGATCAAAAACTGACCGAGATACAGCATTTCGAATTGGTAGGGTACAGATCGGGTGAACATGCAAATTGGACAAATGTCAATGGCACACGGGAAAACTGTAGTAAAACCTCGTTTCCTTCCTGAATGTGAGATAATGTGAAATACAGGTGCTCAAAACGGTCGACAGAGACAGATTTACAAAACAACACTCGGTCGTCATAACGTGCTTTTATTCTCTCTTGTTTCCGGCTCTCCAAGACATTGGAGCACCAAAAAATGATCAAAAAATTAAATTTTATTTTTAAAAATTCGTATTCGTTCTTTTTCAAAAAAACGTAAAAATTGCGCCAATTGTCCAGTTGTTAGGCTATGTTTACGAATAGCGCTAATTACTGAAATCACGTTATATTTCAGATACATACATTTGATAAGCTAGAGGGTGTTACTCTGGTTCGTTTCAGGAATTGATATGATATTCTTCACCTGTGCACCAACAATCATCCAGTATTGGGAAACACGCGTATGTTTATCCACTTCAATGATATTATCCGATGGCGATGCCTTCGCTGGACATCGAAAAGCTTGTGATAATATACCATGCTTTTCTTGGTGTTTTTGGATTCACAGCGAATTCTCTTCTGATTCTGGCGATTGTTTATTCAAGGAGCAATATTTTCTTGCGGGTTTTTCAAAATTTATGAAACAATATTTTGACATACTCGATTCTTCTCTTTCACACTGCAGTGACTGACTTGATCGTGAGCGTGGCTGATTCGATGTCTATGATAAGGTTTGATAGACTTATCTGAGCCACTGTGCACTAGGGTTGCCGTTTCGTTTTCGTTTTCGTAATTTACGCGCGCCCGTAGGCCGCGCGCTCTCTCGCGTCGTAATTGTATGCCAGACGGTTAGACAATCGTAAGTTACGACAATTGTCGTCAGAAGTCGTAAACTCCGCCCCTTTTCGGCCCCTCTCCATCGCCTCAGAGGCAAGAGGAGAAGTGGGTGAGCGCGCGCCAAAATGAGCGTTTTGGAGAGCGAAAACGAGAGGAGGGCTAATTCTGATCGATACTTATGTATGAATTGAATATAGTTTCTTATGGAGAAAACACAGGGCTATCCACCTGCCCAACTTAGAACTTAATGGCAGCAAAGACGGCTGAGCTGTGATCACTTTTCTGAGGCACTATGCGGTTTTTGAGGCCCAATCGCATCAATTCGAGAGGAGGGCTAATTCCGCAAACAAGCTAAACATTAGTCGATTATTGTACCATATGCAGAAAATGCAGGGCTATCGGGATATTCAAACGAGAAGTTCATCAGAGCAAAGAAAGCTCAGAAAAGTCCAATTTTCTAAGGTACTATGTAAATTTTTGGCTCAAATCGCTCCTAATCGAGAGGAGGGCTAATTTCCTGTGGTGGGACGGTCTAAGCTGATAACACTATGTTCAAGATTGATGTTTTCCGGTAATTTTGGAAAAACAACGGGGTCCTGGACGCTCAAAATCGACTGAATTACAATCATTTTAGGGCGCAATCAGTAAAATGCTTTGCAAAAAAATCCATTCCTACAACGTGCAAAAAGATTTTCAGACCACTAAGGGCTCAGGAATGACATTGGCATCGTTAAACCAGTCAGTCATGGCTTTGCAAAAGTGTTTGCACATGGTGGGATTCGAACCCCCACCTCAAGATAGGGCCAAAAACAGCGCCTTAGACCACTCGGCCATCGATCTGAGGGGAGGGAGAAGTGCCAAAAGGGGCGGAGTTTACGACTCCTTACGACAATTTTCGTAAATTACGACTGTCTAACCGTCTGCCATAAAATTACGACGCGAGAGAGCGCGCGGCCTCTCGTTTTCGTTTTTGGGGGAGGGGGAGGGGAGAGACGCCATAATTTACGAAACCGATCCTGCAACCCTACTGTGCACCTACTTGTCAATTTATTGCAGATTGATAATGAATAGTCACTTGACTGTTTGCATTTACCAAGGACTATGTACACATGTATCGGACACTGCTTGCTTTTTCATGTCAGATGCGAAAAAACGAGCAATAGTCAAAACATGATATTCGCAGGTATAGTATTATCATCCACCTTGTGATGCATTCCATTGTTCTTATTGCAATCTCTTTTTGGTACATGTCAGTCTGATGAAAAATTGCATTAGGCGATTGAAGGCTAATTGCGATTGAAGCAATGTATTCGTGTCCAGGTCGCGATCAGTATTTGGAAAACCTCCGAGTGGCATGAAATTGCATATTATCTGTTTTGTTGCACTTGTGCCCACCACAATATTACTGGCGAGTCGCACACAACATAGAATCATGTAAATGAGAAACAAATAACGATTTAGTTGCAATTTACATTGGCCGAGATTCCTCGAGATCAAGTTGTTGTGCTGCCTGAATTCGATCCTGCTGTAAACGCAACGAATCTCAGCGGTTTAGTTCATGAATTACTATGACTCAAGGGTACTTTGTTTCAGGTGATTTAAGATCGGAAGCTCACAGTTTTGCTACTATATTGCTACTATACAGTTTTGCAATTATATTGTACGATGCTTCCGTTCGTTGCGTATGCTGTGATAATCAGTCTCAGAAGAAATGTGAGTTAAAAATTTAAAAAAGAAGGGAGTTTCTATATTTCAAAGGTCAAAACACAACTATCCGCGGTCAAAACACAACAGTCAATGAGTGAACGGACGAAATCCATGCATACTACACTTATCAAGGTTCGAAATGTGCTGACAATTCCTAAAAAAAATATTACAAAACAAGGCGTTGACTGTGCATGCGTTGCTACCGATTCCTTTGTGTGTCGGTGTCTGCTCTTTCCATTTTATGACCACATTTGTTCCCAGGAATGCACTAATGGAAAATATGGCGACAATTGTGAGTGATCTTCCATTTCAGATTCATGCAAACATAATAAACTGGTATATACATTCCAATTCAGGTTATATCCTTTCCCTCGTCCGCTAACCCTGTAATTACTTTCTTTTTTGCTGCGCCTTTCAAACGGTATTAGTAGTTATTTATTCGAGCATACCATTGTTCAATTTTATTTAAAGATTAGTGGTCCGTGTTTTCGAAGTTAAACCGAAAGAAACGGCCAGTGGTAATCAGAAAGACTCTCTTCGGTCGGTTGTGCGTTATTCCAACCAAAATATTGGGGTGTCCCAAAAGTCCTGTCGTTTTTTTTTTGAAAAATATTTTTTCAACTGTAAAGAGCCTTATCGAAAACTGACCACACTAAAAACACCCACGTTCAGTTTTCGTTCAAAAACCCCAATAGTAGGTTATAAATACAACATAAATACACCGCCCAGGACTGCTCAATGATTTAGTCTCATGGTATCTTCAGTTTACTGCAGCTCACAGATTTCGCTTGAATTGTGCATAAATTATGAAGAAATTATCTTTTATTCATCATCATGGTAAAGTATCAGAGCTCGCTGAGTATAACTGTTGATGATTATTAAATTCGAACACTATGTTGACGCCAATCTCATAAGCTGGGATTCGTTAGGGATTTGATAAAAAGTCTTCCCTGCGCTAGGAGTGACAGTACGGGATTGCAATAAAGTGAGCAGAGATAGAAATGAAGTGATCGCGTGTTCATGAGACAACCACAACCTCCAGTCACATTCTACTAAATTTGTTGAAATAAAAAGGTAAACGATAAAGGTGATTAGGTTTTTCCACCCACGCAAGGCGGGGTGCTTCACTCCATCGCCTGTTAGCAATGGGAGACTATCCTGAGAAGATCTGTGGCTTTTGCGAGAGTAGTACTATGTAAGGTCATTTCCGTGTTTTTTTTGTCGGTCACTTCCGTTTCCGGAAAGTTTTGAAGGCTTTTTAAAAAAACTTTTCCAATATCGCCCTCGCCTATTTCGGCTAACCTGGCCCATGGACATTTCACAATAACATCAACCTCTCTGACCCTTGCATTTCGTCCCGATTCGCTCCTCCTTCCTTGACGCCAATCCATCGGTCAGGCGTTTTCATGTCGATGCACATTGTAATCGAGTTCATCAGGCTAAGTATCACTTTTTTTTTAAATAAAGAAAAATAAAATAGATACCGATAAATAAAATAAAAAATATCCATTCTATCGATCTCCAATATCCAACACATCTTCGAAACATTTCGGACTATTTCTACTCGTCCCAGGGAACTTACTATTTCGTGAATCCTCCCAAGATTCGTATAGTGTTATAGAAACTGTCAAGTAACAAGAATTGTGGTATTCACTCACGGAAGAATTCAAGCTCTACAGTTATTTGAAAATATTAGGGTGTCCCAAAAGTCTTGTCGCCGTTTTTCTTTTTGTTATTTCAAGAGAACCGTAGGTCGCAATATCTCTCACTCATTGTTAATAAGTGCAAGTACTCCTGCACTAATTTATTCGACTTCGATTAGATAATGAGATTGCCTAATGATGAAACAATAATATAAAATGTATGTTTTTCGACCTTGTTTTAAAATATTCATAAAACAGAGGCGGTTTTATAGATTATAGATTATAGATTTATCCGCACAGTTGGAATTGTTGTGGGGTGGAGTGGGGAGGGGGAGGGGGGATGGAACAAATAAAACAATATAATGTGTGAGATAGGGGAATCTAAGCGAGCAGAGTGAGCAAGTTTACAGATCATACAACCTCCTTACACATCACATTCATGAACTCTGCATAGTTTGTAGGTATCTTTCCTTTTCGAAGTACATCATACAGTACTTTACATACTCTGTTCGCAAAACTGTGCTCGCGAATCATAGTTCTAAATTTTTCTCGACACACTTTGAAGCCTGCGCCTCTGAGATTAGATTTGGATAGAACAAGAAAATCGTTTCTGAACCGGGACAATCTCGAATTCCCGAACAGCATTTCATAAGCTAGTTTGAAGTCATTGACCTTACGACGGTACATCAACGTATTGAGTTTGAGCATCTCGTTTCGTTCCACTGGTAACGGTCTGTTTTCAAAGTTGTATCCCAAACATTTGTAGCTAATCAGCCTCGTCACTTTGTTTTGAAGCTTTTCGAGTTTACCAGCTTCTCTATCATAAACTGGGAAAGCGACGCTAGGACTGAATTCTACCATAGGCCTAACGTAGGTAGTGTATGCATTGACCATTACTGCAGCATTGTTGGTGCTGAGTCCACGGAAAATTAGGTTGGAACGGAGCGCAGCTTTTTGAATCACTATGTCAAAGTGTTCTCTGAATGTCAACTCATTATCGATCTGAATGCCTAGATCTCTCATCGACGATTTCTGATCGATTGGAATGCCACTCAAATAATACTTCGATAACTGATTTCCATTTCCTAAGTGGAGCACATTGCACTTCTCGCTTGCAATACTCAATTGCCAAATGTCGCTCCACTCCAGGATGGAATCAATATATTGCTGAAGTTTCAGAGGACCACTTGACTCATCTTTTTCGAATGATAGGAATATTTTAAGATCGTCTGCAAAAGTAAAGCTTTTGGACCCATTCCTTTCTATAACCTGCGATATATCAGCAGTATATAGATTGAATAGGAGAAGACCCAGAACTGATCCTTGTGGGACTCCACTAATGACCGGTATTGATTCCGATAATGTCGTTTTGACTCTCACTTTGAATACTCTGTTTGATAAGTATTCCTCAATCCATCTCACGGTCAGCAGTGGAAAGCCCATTTTGGAAATCTTTTGAATCAACTTTGGATGGCTCACTGTGTCGAATGCTTTGGCATAATCAAAGTATATCACATCGACACACCTGTGCTCATCAATTGCTTTGGACCATTCATTGACCACTTCGATCATTTGTGTTTCAACTGAGCGTTTTTTTCGAAAGCCGAACTGCGTGTCAGGGAAGAGACCGTATCTTTCACAGTCAGCAATCATTTGCTTAGCAAGGCATTTCTCAAATACCCTACAGAAGAAGCTTGTGATTGACACAGGTCTGTAGTTTGACGGGTTTGAAAATGGAGCTTTCTTTTTGAGAGGTGTTTTTTTACTAATACCATAGTAGTAGTAGGAATCAGACTTTTAAATGCAATTTTCGAACTAAAAATATCGCTTGAGAACTCAGAAATAATCAAGAATATGTGAAAATCATGACCATTTTTCAGGTCGATTTTTGAGTTATCTACTTTTACCCCCTTCGATTGCGCTCTAATGTTAATTTTTCAACGTTTTGATTTATTTGTAAATATTTTGATCGATTTCCGGAATCAAATTCGAAAATTTTTAGAATAATGTGTGGGAAATGGCAAGTTTCATAGTGATGATGCAATTCGAGAAGGGCAGTCGGAATGGTGCGCATATTGAGTATGGATCACTTCCTATTTGTGGCAAACATTAAACTGATTTTTATCTATTCAAAAAAAGGAGAACGGATTTTTTGAACGAAAACTGAACGTGGGTGTTTTTAGTGTGGTCAGTTCTACATACCGTAGCTCCTCGGAATTGTAATGATTTCACTGGCTCAAGTATTGAAACTGAAGGTCAATAGTTAATTCATCAATCGCCGCTTAGCAGGATTCGATAAGGCTCTTTACAGTTGAAAAAATATTTTTCAAAAAAAAACGACATGACTTTTGGGACACCCCAATAAACGGTAAAAGTTCTTTCACAAACAGAAATACAGCGAGGAAGAATCTCCACATTTCCGCCACTTTAACGTTAAATACCGCCACTGTGCTTGCAAGAGTTGAATGATACCCTTCCTGAGGTTGTTGGGCGTGGACAAACGGCCAAAAAATGACAGAAAATATGACATAATTTCAACTTACTTCGTTAGTATGCGGATTGCGTACGAGATTGTGACTCCTGATCAATTCCAGTTCCTGAACACGTCGACGCCCGAGACAAACGCTACAATTTATGCGCACACTTCGACTACTAATGACCAAATATCATCACCAAAAAGGACGATACATACTCGTGCTCTCGAGCAATCCTATTCAGCATTCCGAATCTCCGGATATCGATGAGATAGGCTTAGGCCAATAGGCCAGGGCGGCCTACCGCCGGGACCTCATTGCGGAGACTAGTGGTTGATCGAAGCCAGGGAGGAGGAAGTGTGCAAAATGGAGAGCCAGTCGAGTGAGGATTTCGAGTCATCACCTGCGGGCGGGGGTCGAACCTGCCTGCGTCGGCTGCCATCTTGCAAAACATGGTCGATCGTGGGACTCGAACCGGCGATATAGCGGGCTTCGGTCAGGCTTCGGTCAGAACCAATATAAAATGTATGTTTTTCGACCTTGTTTTAAAATATTCATAAAACAGAGGCGGTTTTATAGATTATAGATTATAGATTTATCCGCACAGTTGGAATTGTTGTGGGGTGGAGTGGGGAGGGGGAGGGGGGATGGAACAAATAAAACAATATAATGTGTGAGATAGGGGAATCTAAGCGAGCAGAGTGAGCAAGTTTACAGATCATACAACCTCCTTACACATCACATTCATGAACTCTGCATAGTTTGTAGGTATCTTTCCTTTTCGAAGTACATCATACAGTACTTTACATACTCTGTTCGCAAAACTGTGCTCGCGAATCATAGTTCTAAATTTTTCTCGACACACTTTGAAGCCTGCGCCTCTGAGATTAGATTTGGATAGAACAAGAAAATCGTTTCTGAACCGGGACAATCTCGAATTCCCGAACAGCATTTCATAAGCTAGTTTGAAGTCATTGACCTTACGACGGTACATCAACGTATTGAGTTTGAGCATCTCGTTTCGTTCCACTGGTAACGGTCTGTTTTCAAAGTTGTATCCCAAACATTTGTAGCTAATCAGCCTCGTCACTTTGTTTTGAAGCTTTTCGAGTTTACCAGCTTCTCTATCATAAACTGGGAAAGCGACGCTAGGACTGAATTCTACCATAGGCCTAACGTAGGTAGTGTATGCATTGACCATTACTGCAGCATTGTTGGTGCTGAGTCCACGGAAAATTAGGTTGGAACGGAGCGCAGCTTTTTGAATCACTATGTCAAAGTGTTCTCTGAATGTCAACTCATTATCGATCTGAATGCCTAGATCTCTCATCGACGATTTCTGATCGATTGGAATGCCACTCAAATAATACTTCGATAACTGATTTCCATTTCCTAAGTGGAGCACATTGCACTTCTCGCTTGCAATACTCAATTGCCAAATGTCGCTCCACTCCAGGATGGAATCAATATATTGCTGAAGTTTCAGAGGACCACTTGACTCATCTTTTTCGAATGATAGGAATATTTTAAGATCGTCTGCAAAAGTAAAGCTTTTGGACCCATTCCTTTCTATAACCTGCGATATATCAGCAGTATATAGATTGAATAGGAGAAGACCCAGAACTGATCCTTGTGGGACTCCACTAATGACCGGTATTGATTCCGATAATGTCGTTTTGACTCTCACTTTGAATACTCTGTTTGATAAGTATTCCTCAATCCATCTCACGGTCAGCAGTGGAAAGCCCATTTTGGAAATCTTTTGAATCAACTTTGGATGGCTCACTGTGTCGAATGCTTTGGCATAATCAAAGTATATCACATCGACACACCTGTGCTCATCAATTGCTTTGGACCATTCATTGACCACTTCGATCATTTGTGTTTCAACTGAGCGTTTTTTTCGAAAGCCGAACTGCGTGTCAGGGAAGAGACCGTATCTTTCACAGTCAGCAATCATTTGCTTAGCAAGGCATTTCTCAAATACCCTACAGAAGAAGCTTGTGATTGACACAGGTCTGTAGTTTGACGGGTTTGAAAATGGAGCTTTCTTTTTGAGAGGTGTTTTTTTACTAATACCATAGTAGTAGTAGGAATCAGACTTTTAAATGCAATTTTCGAACTAAAAATATCGCTTGAGAACTCAGAAATAATCAAGAATATGTGAAAATCATGACCATTTTTCAGGTCGATTTTTGAGTTATCTACTTTTACCCCCTTCGATTGCGCTCTAATGTTAATTTTTCAACGTTTTGATTTATTTGTAAATATTTTGATCGATTTCCGGAATCAAATTCGAAAATTTTTAGAATAATGTGTGGGAAATGGCAAGTTTCATAGTGATGATGCAATTCGAGAAGGGCAGTCGGAATGGTGCGCATATTGAGTATGGATCACTTCCTATTTGTGGCAAACATTAAACTGATTTTTATCTATTCAAAAAAAGGAGAACGGATTTTTTGAACGAAAACTGAACGTGGGTGTTTTTAGTGTGGTCAGTTCTACATACCGTAGCTCCTCGGAATTGTAATGATTTCACTGGCTCAAGTATTGAAACTGAAGGTCAATAGTTAATTCATCAATCGCCGCTTAGCAGGATTCGATAAGGCTCTTTACAGTTGAAAAAATATTTTTCAAAAAAAAACGACATGACTTTTGGGACACCCCAATAAACGGTAAAAGTTCTTTCACAAACAGAAATACAGCGAGGAAGAATCTCCACATTTCCGCCACTTTAACGTTAAATACCGCCACTGTGCTTGCAAGAGTTGAATGATACCCTTCCTGAGGTTGTTGGGCGTGGACAAACGGCCAAAAAATGACAGAAAATATGACATAATTTCAACTTACTTCGTTAGTATGCGGATTGCGTACGAGATTGTGACTCCTGATCAATTCCAGTTCCTGAACACGTCGACGCCCGAGACAAACGCTACAATTTATGCGCACACTTCGACTACTAATGACCAAATATCATCACCAAAAAGGACGATACATACTCGTGCTCTCGAGCAATCCTATTCAGCATTCCGAATCTCCGGATATCGATGAGATAGGCTTAGGCCAATAGGCCAGGGCGGCCTACCGCCGGGACCTCATTGCGGAGACTAGTGGTTGATCGAAGCCAGGGAGGAGGAAGTGTGCAAAATGGAGAGCCAGTCGAGTGAGGATTTCGAGTCATCACCTGCGGGCGGGGGTCGAACCTGCCTGCGTCGGCTGCCATCTTGCAAAACATGGTCGATCGTGGGACTCGAACCGGCGATATAGCGGGCTTCGGTCAGGCTTCGGTCAGAACCAATATAAAATGTATGTTTTTCGACCTTGTTTTAAAATATTCATAAAACAGAGGCGGTTTTATAGATTATAGATTATAGATTTATCCGCACAGTTGGAATTGTTGTGGGGTGGAGTGGGGAGGGGGAGGGGGGATGGAACAAATAAAACAATATAATGTGTGAGATAGGGGAATCTAAGCGAGCAGAGTGAGCAAGTTTACAGATCATACAACCTCCTTACACATCACATTCATGAACTCTGCATAGTTTGTAGGTATCTTTCCTTTTCGAAGTACATCATACAGTACTTTACATACTCTGTTCGCAAAACTGTGCTCGCGAATCATAGTTCTAAATTTTTCTCGACACACTTTGAAGCCTGCGCCTCTGAGATTAGATTTGGATAGAACAAGAAAATCGTTTCTGAACCGGGACAATCTCGAATTCCCGAACAGCATTTCATAAGCTAGTTTGAAGTCATTGACCTTACGACGGTACATCAACGTATTGAGTTTGAGCATCTCGTTTCGTTCCACTGGTAACGGTCTGTTTTCAAAGTTGTATCCCAAACATTTGTAGCTAATCAGCCTCGTCACTTTGTTTTGAAGCTTTTCGAGTTTACCAGCTTCTCTATCATAAACTGGGAAAGCGACGCTAGGACTGAATTCTACCATAGGCCTAACGTAGGTAGTGTATGCATTGACCATTACTGCAGCATTGTTGGTGCTGAGTCCACGGAAAATTAGGTTGGAACGGAGCGCAGCTTTTTGAATCACTATGTCAAAGTGTTCTCTGAATGTCAACTCATTATCGATCTGAATGCCTAGATCTCTCATCGACGATTTCTGATCGATTGGAATGCCACTCAAATAATACTTCGATAACTGATTTCCATTTCCTAAGTGGAGCACATTGCACTTCTCGCTTGCAATACTCAATTGCCAAATGTCGCTCCACTCCAGGATGGAATCAATATATTGCTGAAGTTTCAGAGGACCACTTGACTCATCTTTTTCGAATGATAGGAATATTTTAAGATCGTCTGCAAAAGTAAAGCTTTTGCACCCATTCCTTTCTATAACCTGCGATATATCAGCAGTATATAGATTGAATAGGAGAAGACCCAGAACTGATCCTTGTGGGACTCCACTAATGACCGGTATTGATTCCGATAATGTCGTTTTGACTCTCACTTTGAGTACTCTGTTTGATAAGTATTCCTCAATCCATCTCACGGTCAGCAGTGGAAAGCCCATTTTGGAAATCTTTTGAATCAACTTTGGATGGCTCACTGTGTCGAATGCTTTGGCATAATCAAAGTATATCACATCGACACACCTGTGCTCATCAATTGCTTTGGACCATTCATTGACCACTTCGATCATTTGTGTTTCAACTGAGCGTTTTTTTCGAAAGCCGAACTGCGTGTCAGGGAAGAGACCGTATCTTTCACAGTCAGCAATCATTTGCTTAGCAAGGCATTTCTCAAATACCCTACAGAAGAAGCTTGTGATTGACACAGGTCTGTAGTTTGACGGGTTTGAAAATGGAGCTTTCTTTTTGAGAGGTGTTTTTTTACTAATACCATAGTAGTAGTAGGAATCAGACTTTTAAATGCAATTTTCGAACTAAAAATATCGCTTGAGAACTCAGAAATAATCAAGAATATGTGAAAATCATGACCATTTTTCAGGTCGATTTTTGAGTTATCTACTTTTACCCCCTTCGATTGCGCTCTAATGTTAATTTTTCAACGTTTTGATTTATTTGTAAATATTTTGATCGATTTCCGGAATCAAATTCGAAAATTTTTAGAATAATGTGTGGGAAATGGCAAGTTTCATAGTGATGATGCAATTCGAGAAGGGCAGTCGGAATGGTGCGCATATTGAGTATGGATCACTTCCTATTTGTGGCAAACATTAAACTGATTTTTATCTATTCAAAAAAAGGAGAACGGATTTTTTGAACGAAAACTGAACGTGGGTGTTTTTAGTGTGGTCAGTTCTACATACCGTAGCTCCTCGGAATTGTAATGATTTCACTGGCTCAAGTATTGAAACTGAAGGTCAATAGTTAATTCATCAATCGCCGCTTAGCAGGATTCGATAAGGCTCTTTACAGTTGAAAAAATATTTTTCAAAAAAAAACGACATGACTTTTGGGACACCCCAATAAACGGTAAAAGTTCTTTCACAAACAGAAATACAGCGAGGAAGAATCTCCACATTTCCGCCACTTTAACGTTAAATACCGCCACTGTGCTTGCAAGAGTTGAATGATACCCTTCCTGAGGTTGTTGGGCGTGGACAAACGGCCAAAAAATGACAGAAAATATGACATAATTTCAACTTACTTCGTTAGTATGCGGATTGCGTACGAGATTGTGACTCCTGATCAATTCCAGTTCCTGAACACGTCGACGCCCGAGACAAACGCTACAATTTATGCGCACACTTCGACTACTAATGACCAAATATCATCACCAAAAAGGACGATACATACTCGTGCTCTCGAGCAATCCTATTCAGCATTCCGAATCTCCGGATATCGATGAGATATACGCTGTCGTATTTTCCGTCTGCGAGGAACTAACTATAACACAACTGTTCGAACTATATCCGTGGAAACGTACCTTGCACTTTCTCCTTTGTCTCTCGTACACCATTCCAACAGATATGCATTTCTCATAGCGACAGCCACGACAGAGCGGGCCAATTGCTCAACACGAAAAATTGGTTCAATACAGTTTTGGAGGAAGGATCTTTACACTGTGGAGGGAAACAAAAAATGCAAAATGTAAAGGCGTCTAATCGAATACTGCAGACTGGTTTTGAAAAGTTGTCAACCTCGAAGTAGAGTGCATTTTCCATCTCCTTGTTTGCAAGGAAAACGAGTTCCCGAAAGCTGCGCATGCTTGAAAAATGATGAGCACGCTCTGAATAGTGGTTAATTTCAATCGAAAATTCAAGAAAATTGCGTCCATTCGAGAAATTTGTGAGACTCATTGAGAAATAACATTTCAAGTAAATGTAAACAACCTGCAAGCTTCGACCCCGAAATGGGTTGATGCGTTGGGTTTCGAACAGATACGGCATTTTCCCAGTGGGAAAGGAACTTCGTCAGTCATATCCGTAGGAAGTGAGATGTTTTTGCAGATTGGAAACGTCAATTATGCCGGTATAAGTGGTGCGGCACATTCATTTCTATCTCTCCCAGATCTCGAAGTTTCGCGCACTACCTCACACTGACAAATACAGAAAAACAATCAACAGATGCAGATTCGCAAAACATTCGGTAGTAACGATGTACTTTCTCTTCACCAGTATTTTCAGCGTTCCAAGATATTGAAGAATTATATGTTTTCAGAAGCTGGGTTTCAGAGAAGGTCGTTACCTGCAAACACAGATATATTTCGTGGGTATTTGATCATTTCAATGAATACACTGATTATTCATTCATTTTGTTAAAGGGCTATAGTAACACAATTGACGGACCCCTGTGAAACGCATGTGCATGTGTGTCTTCCGCGCGATAGTGTTTGTGAAAGGGAGAGAGTTCGTAGTTATTAGAGAGCAGAGTGAAACGGATGTTTGGTTGAGAGACAGTTGGAATTGCAAAGAGTGAGCAGAGATAGAAAGGAAGTGAGCGTGCGCGCACGAGACAGCCACAACCATTCCCATCCCCATTTTACTTGATTATTTATGCATTTCCCATAATTATTTTTACTAAAAAATCACTATCATCCAGTTGTGATGGCATTTGACACGGGCTCCACCTCAATAAACCGATCAACACTGTGTATCTCCAATCAGAATCCAGTAGTTCTCTCGAGCTCAATTTTCAGACTCTGCTGTTTGGGAATGAGGAAGGAACCGGGCAGTGGGTCAAGATCAATTTCCTTTCCGGGACTGGGTGAGATTTTGAAGTGTTGGAAGGTGGAAGTGATACCGAGGAATAGCTCGACTCGTGCGAGACCTGAAGTGAAGCTTCACCGTAATCTCTCTCACTCTCTTCGATATTGATCAAGTGAAATAATGAACATCTCACCCTCGCCTGCGCAGACTCTCTTCCCGAGTGAGTAGGGAAGTGTGCGCTCGACGGGTTCCTGAATCATAGTTTTTTTTTGAGATCGTTCCTTACTTTTCTCAGTGTTTTCCCGTCCTCGTGCAGATATCTCTCGGGTCGGAATTCATCTGGATGCACGAACAGAGGATCATTCGGCTCTGTGGTAAAATACGGGTCCGAAGAAAACAGAAGGGTCCCGATTCTGACACAAGGGTCCCGATTCTGACAGAAGGGTCCCGATTCTGACAGAAGGGTCCCGATTCTGACAGAAGGGTCCCGATTCTGACAGAAAGGTCCCGATTCTGACAGAAAGGTCCCAAAATAGCGGAATGAAAAATAGAGAGGTCCATCCAAGACAGAGAGGTCCCTCAGGATAGAGAGGTCCCAAATCAAATTGAGTGGTTTGGGTGAAGGTATAGAAAGGTCCCTTCACCTAATAGAAAGGTCCTGTTAGCGTGTTAGTGTGCTGCCTAAACGGGTTGATCTTTAGCTCATTATTCTTCAAAAATAAGTTGTTTTCTTTTCTCAACGAGCTGTTCTTGTTCATTCTGATATTAATACCATTCCTCATCTCGGACGCGGAAAAAAACAGTTTCGACTCGTATAATCTGTCAGAAATCTGCGAGAAAAGTTCGTGAACATTTCCATGAGATGCGAGAAAAGTCCCGGAAAAAAATCCAGCTAATGTTGCAAAATTTTGAGGCTTCATCTGCATTAGAATAAGAATTACATCATTTTCAATTTCTGACTATATTAAATTTTCAGCGCCAACTTACCCGATATTCGAGTAATCACTTTTCTCAGAGGCTATCAATTGACGTGAAATTTCGATAGGAATTTCTCGAACATTAATGTAAACTTTTCGCGTTATCAGTCGATTTGTAGCTATAGCGGCTGAGAACTTCATAATTTTTAAATAATGCATTTCAAAATTTTACGATTTTCCGAAATACGTAGCCAAATCGTCCTAAATTCAAGCCAGTGTTGCTTCACGGTTAGCTCATGATTTACACTGAGTGTGAGAGCTGTAACTCAATTAGAACCAAATTGGCAAAATTTTGAATATTTTTGTTGGAAAATGGATCCTCTGACCTTACTTGAATTGCGCCCAATGTGGCACAAAGTGGAATGTACACACCCAGGGTAGTACTAGCAACACAGCACATTTGAACTTGTACAAAAATTCTGTGTCAGAATTGTACCTTTTAAAATATTTTTAAAGGGATGTGACATAGAAGCAAAACCCGAACACATTGCGTTTAGAATAATATTTCAAGATTTTAGAAGAAAAAAATAATTTTTAATCAATTTATTAACATTTTTAAATTTAATTTGAAAAAAATAAACAATTATGGTGTCATAACGGTGGAATCGAGTGTGTGGCGAGATCTACGGGCAGCCATGAATTGAAAAGTCGTCCGAGAACTGGAAACTGACTTTTCAACATAGCTGTTCAGCAAAATTTTCTTTTTTGTGCAAATTTACTTATTTTGGTTGAGTTTTTTACCATTTCGCGCGGTTATTTTCATTCTATTGCGTAGTGCGATAATTCCTCTATCTATTCGGTGCTAATTGACGTGATTTTGCTAGATGTGTAACCTCCAAGTCGCGCGTGGAAGCGTGTGCAGAATATTGAGCGGTGATATTGACTTTTATTATTTCGCGCGTTTATTTTTGTTCTGATGCGTAGTGCGATAGCTATTCCATCTATTCATGGCAAATTGGTATGATATCGCTCGATAGTTGACCTCTAATCGCGCTTTGAAGGGTGTGCAGAACGTATAGAGCAGTGCTAACTCCTGAATGACCCGTGTAGGTGGGTCGTCTATAGTCGTTGCTTCTTCAATTGTGCATTCACCGTTTGGTAGTAGCTTAGTGACCACGTTTTAATCAATTGTGACCCGGTTTTCGTTGTGCGCGATTTACACGAGCGATCTTCTAACCTCTAATTCACACTTTAACGGCAGCCACCCTCAATTTTCTTACTCAGTCTGACAGTTTGTATTCATTTGTTCGTCGCTTTACTCTCTATTTCTCCGAACCCTGTCATCATCTGAGTTCAAATCACTGCTTCAGACTGATACTTCTCCCGTTCACCTTCGATGCATCGACTTCAGGCAGTTCAATCAGATGAGTCCTTTTTACAAGGAAGTTCTTTGCAAATGGGTAGCACGATACAAACATTGTGACATGATCATTTGCATGGATTCTGTTATTTTGAAAGAAAAAAATAATGTTAAAATATAAAACTGGAACATAGTGATACTCGTTAGACAGAAACATAGTAAATATGTTGCCCTGATCAGCGTCAGGTGGATCATTGACCAAATATTTAGTAATCGTAAATAAATATCAAATTAATGAATTTTTGCTTTGTGTGAAATTGCAGGTGTCTGGTGAGGCGAGTATCTTCTCAAGGGAGCAATTTTATCACTCGACAACGGCAAAAAGATCATCGTCCGGTGCACCAATTCTCTTGAGGAAACGATTTCCCTCGTACTCCTCCCTCAGTGTCCAACACTCCTCCAATATCTAGAGTAATTATTAGCTACCCCGAAATGCGTATCATACTGTACTTCTCTCCTCCAAGGCTGTTCTTATTTTCCGTTTCACACTGATGGCAATTCGTCCTTTTCTAGGGAGGACGACATTCCCGGTCTCGACGCGATCTCCCCCAATCTCTCCATATACAAGTGAGTTCTGATGCATCACAGACATCTTCGTCTTCTTGTCGTAGTATTAGGCAGAGCTAGCAAGAGCAGATTAATATTACTGATACAGTCAATGGTAAATAGCGATCCATTCCAAACATTGATTAATTGTAAAGTGTACCGTACCAGTGGAAGCGTTTGGGCGCGTACATGAGTGAGAGTGAGTGGAATGACTCGCACATTGCAGTGCCAGCATCCGATGAGCATTTGAGGAAATTTTTCACAAAGGAAGGCTTGAAGAGCATCTCTCGGATTATCTTATACTCAGGCGAGTCCACCTTCTTATTCCTCAGGTATCATTCCAACAGAATATAATAGTTAGCTTAGCGTTTATCAAGTTCCCTTTTTATTTCCTAAATAATACCTTGATTTTCTCCTTGGGTACTCTCTTCTCCACTTTCTTTCCCTTCTTGGTTCGAGTAATCGCATGGTTGCACTTAGTCACAAGAGAGAAGTCACCATCCTATTAGCATTGTTTTCATTACTGAGGCCTATTCGGTTCTCAACTATCGCTATTCCGCACTCTCTCTCAGTAGTTGGATAGAATATGGAATGTATGGGATAGAGAGAGAACCGACAATATCTCACTATTCCTCACTATTTTTAGTAGCCAAATGATAAGAGTATCCACCTTGACCCATTTATGCTTCCCGGTGCAATGATGAATGAATGATTGGACAATCTCTAGTGCCAATTTTCAGTCCTCTCTCTTGGGATATCTTGTGTTGGTATAGTACAAGTGAGGGATATCTTGGGATATCTTGTGTTGGTATAGTACAAGTCTTGTACCATACAGCGAGCAGAGGGAAACTTTTCATACCCTGTATATATATTAATTATAATGGTCCCTGTTTCTATTTACTCACAATCCACCACTCCTTTCTCAGAGGTTTCTGCACATGCCAAAAATTTCGCAGCGATACGATATGACCAAGCTTGGGATTCTCACGAATTCTCTTGTCCACCGTTGCATTTGAATCAGATACGCGAGTGCTAATAACATAGAAATCATCTTTAGAAGGGGTTGTCAAAAATCGTTATAAATCCTGGGTTATCCTCAATAAAACACCTGATATTGAAACCATCATCGATAAGTTCCTCAAGAGCCCTTTCCAATCCATAACTTTCCATTCGAGACGAGATAGTATTATATACTATTAATTACTACTCAAAGCCCTATGGGTACCCATTTCCGGGTCCTTCACTGAGAGGGAGACCGTAACCAAGATGAGACCGAGGGACGAATCGAAGGCCGTGACCTTGCAATTGGAGGCGCCATACCCCGGTGAGTCGTATTGGCTATCCAGTGCAACTATAATTCCCTCCTCCTATAACGATACTCTCGAGATTAGATACGGTAACATGTCTAGACTACCGGTGCAGTATCTTTGGACAGTTGGCGCGCTTCTTTCTCCCATCTACCGTATACTCGATCTATAGCAGGGCACCCATAGAACCGAATGGTCTCTCTCATCGATCTCTCCCTGGGAATTATACTGAGAGCATCGCAGAGATCGACCAATCGCTGGAATAACAGTTCTTTTACACCGATATCTTTTGGTAGATCACCGGAATGGGGGTTCCAGTACAGAATGCAGCCACTGGGAGGGACTGGTTCAGATCGAAAACTTGACTCTTCCCTCTTCCCTTCTTGGACTGAGTGTCCCACCGAAAGAGATGCTTGCACCCAGTGCACTGATAGGTCACGGAGAGTGCACTAGCCACTTGGGTCCATTCCAAACTAATCGGATCGATTAGTGCCCCACAATCCTGACATCTTCGAAACAACAATTCCAACTTGGACTTAGCTGTTAGGTAGTAGTCGGACCGAACGGAATCTTCCTCCTCCACCTCCTCCTCTTCTTCTAGATCTGATTCAGTTGGTTGAGAATTCTGGGAGGGGCGGAAGGAAGATTCCTTCAATCATAATTCGATACCAATTATATCAGATCAGTGCAAACCGTTATGAGAGTAGGGACACTAGAAACCCCCGAATTCATTCTAGACACAATCACGCTTCGTGTTTCAGATGGTCGCTCATCGATCGCAAGCTGGGACACCGAGAGGGATCGAGGAGGAGTCATCGACTAAAGTATGATGTCAATTGTATTGTACTTTTTATGATACATTTATGATACCCGAATACTGTAACTGAATCGAATAGTAGCTCTCTCCATTCTGCGCACTGGTTAGGGTCACAATCACATGATCTTGCACAGAATGCAGAAAGCTATTACCGTATCAGACAACTAGTGAACGATTTGGTAATATAGTAATGACTCCTAATTGAGCATGCTTTTCTCATAGATCAGAGAAATTATGTTGTTTTGAAATAGTCATTTTGAACAACAAATCCTAGTGATTCACTGTTTCACCTATAGAATCTCCATGTCCCTCTTTATATGGAGAATGAGAAAAGGAGATTCAAATGTTTTAGATTCATTTCGAGTGTGAATAATATGGAAATCATTTCGAAGTTTAGCTCTCTCCATTCAGTACGCTATATCGGATAACTGAATAGCAAAATAGTTTGCTGAATGGAGAGAGTAGAAACCGAAGTCTAGAAAATAATATATTGTTCTAATTGTCCATCACTATTGTATTTACTAATGCTATTGATGTACATAAATATTGGGATCTACCCGATTGCTCTACAGAACAGTACCTCGTGTTGGTCGAATGGTTGATCATTGAAATTATCACGATCGAACTCGAAATCACCTAGGTCCCTCTCGTATCCGTCCTGATATCAGTATTGAGATAAATTGACCAGCATTTATTCTCTTACTCTACTCGTTCATTAATTGGGTGTTCTTCTATTTAATATAGTGCCATTTTTTCTTTTCTCACTTGTTCATTCCCTTCGTGTGCCCCTTCTCCCTCTCCACCATTCTTCCTCTCCTCGGATTGATCTACCATCTCCTCCTCCGGGTCACCAATCCTCCGTCGTTTCTATGATAGGAAATAAAAGCGACAGACCTAGTAGAACTATTACCTCTACAGTGCCTCCGTCAATGCTAGGATGCATTGAACCCTTCAAAGTAATAGTTACTAGTCGAAGCGACAAATAGAAGGAATTCTACCTTTTTTTGGCAAACCGTCGACTCCAAAATGAAGGTGGCACCACCGAACTTCTTCTTTAGCAGTCACCCTAGCTCGAACAGCCTCTAGTTCTCGTGAGGTACCGACAGTGTCAAGTCCGAGCGAACTAATCCACAGTCGTTGAAGAGGCAGCTTAGAGTTGACAGGGAACGCGAATGTGGTGCTTGACGAAAATCCTCATCGTGCGCATTTCCTCATCCGTCATTGTACAAGCGGATTCGCGCCGTTTGTCGGTGGTTTGAGCATAGCTAATTGAATAATTGGTTAAAAAAAATTGCGAAAATAGGTCATTCCAGTCATTCCGGCGGTGAAATCTCGCCGGAATAACTGGCAAAATAGTTTTCAGAATGGAAAGTGGACAAGAACTCGGGCATACCAAATAGTGCGATCGCTATTGAAAAAGGGCGAAACAGAAACAAAGGGGGTTTTTTTGGGTTACTGTAGTTACTTTTCTCCATGTTAGAGGAATATTTCACCAGGACATACCCGGCCGATTCCCGTAAACAAGGGTGGACAAAAAATATGAAATGAAAATTGGAATTTATTAGTGATTATTCGCTGGAAGTCAAAAAAGTCAAAAAAGGCCAAAAATGATCATCTGTCACGGTTTGTCCACCATGTACGATACATATATTTTCTCTTCTATTCGCTGAAAATCGAAAAATGCTCGATTTTTGAAGTTTTTCCCCTAGAACATTTTTCATTCTCTATTTCATGAGCTCTAACACCGAAAAAAAGAATCTACGTGCAAAAATAACCAGAAAATCCGTTATTCGGATTTTTTCGAGGTGAACATTTTTCAACTTTTTCATGACCCCGGTTCATGGTCATTTTTGGGTCAAAAAATCGAAATCTCAGAATCACCATACTATAGGATTTTATGGTGTATTTTCACCCGTAGAACCCGATTATGCATGTTAGAGCTTACCAATTTTCGAAAGAAAGCAGTTATCCGAAAAATCACAGCGTGTTAATTTTTCGAGCACATCTTTTTTATTTTAAAATTTGATAATTTCTAACATGCATAATCGGGTTCTACGGGTGAAAATACACCAGAAAATCCTATAGTAGGGTGATTCTGAGATTTCGACTTTTTGACCCAAAAATGACCATGAACCTGGGGTCATGAAAAAGTTGTAAAATGTTCACCTCTTAACAACTTTCATGTTGACGACAAAGATGAAGAACGTTTACCAATTGGAGAAAAACTTGAAAATTTAGTTTTGCTCCTTGAAAAATCGACAGCTTTTAAAATTTTACAGAACATTCGATGAGATCTTTCCAGATTCGGATTCTACGTCCATTTTCACCCCGGATAATTTTTTTTATGAGAAAATTAAAGGACCTATCGTACATGGTGGACAAACCGTGACAGATGATCATTTTTGGCCATTTTTGACTTTTTTGACTTCCAGCGAATAATCACTAATAAATTCCAATTTTCATTTCATATTTTTTGTCCTCCCTTGTTTACGGGAATCGGCCGGGTATGTCCTGGTGAAATATTCCTCTAACATGGAGAAAAGTAACTACAGTAACCCAAAAAAATCAGTTCGCATTCGACAGCGTGACTTTTTCAATTTGGAGCCTCGGTGCTCGCTCGCGGTCGTTTCGCTCTTTGTATTTATCGATTTGTTGGTTTATTCACTGTTCATGGTGCTGTTCTTGGCATAAGGAATCATCAGGTGCCTAGTACCGCTGCTGTTTGACCTACTTGCATTTCATCCACGAACGAAATAAGCCTCCCGAGCGACGATCACGCTCCAAAGACAAGAGTCCCATCACCGGCTACAATCACTTCAAGGGAATCGTCCTCAAAAGTTAGTTTATAAAAAAATGTTTACTTGGAAAAACAACCCGATTCGTTCATTCTTATTGTTTATTGAATATTATGTCCTGCTGATTACCGACTCCTTGGTGGCTTGGAAATTAGTTACTACTAGAAGTAAGGCAGAACAAATTGTAATATCAAGGTTATTCATAGTAATATCAAGGCTTTTTACAGTAATCTCCTGAAGTAATCTGATTCCATTGGTGTCATTATATTGTGAGAAGTCTTTAGGGATATTGAAATAAGTTTCATCTATTCTTTAAAGACAATGAGAAATGCAGTGATTCTAGTTGGGGGTCAGTAGAGTGACTAGGGCCCACTCACCAACAGAACCACAGCTTTCTTGTATCATTAGTGCGAAATCATGGCTTGTAATTGCAATATAACATGGTTCGAGAAAAGGACGATTAGGAAAACTGTCAAGAGGGATCAGAGGGAGGCAAGATCCGGAAGTAATCGTAACCAAGAAGCTAATATGTCTCTCTTCAGTGGTAATCCGTCATCCGAAGAAGCCGAACTCTGGCAATCGCAAGTGCGCCATCGTGCGACTGAGCAACGGAGCCGAGGTATATTTAAAAATAAAGATAATATAAATAAAGAATTAATAAATGCGTTGCATCTGATGGCAGTGCGCAGCGCTTCCTGTTCACTTCGGAGTCCGTGTCTGAGGGGCACCCCGACAAGATGTGCGACATCATCTCCGACACGGTTCTCGACGCGCACCTCGCCCAGGACCCGAACGCCAAGGTCGCTTGCGGTAAGCTGAATCATATTTGGGTGGGCGAAGATTGAAACACTGCCCGGGGATGGAAATAACGCGGTTCTTTGCTTCAATTTTCAGAAACTAACCAAGACTGGAATGGTTCTCCTGGCGGGAGAAATCACGAGCAAGGCTGTCGTCGACTACCAGAGTCTCGTCATAAACGCCGTCAAGAAGATCGGATTCGACGATTCCAGCAAGGGTTCGTGCATGCATCCACTGCTAAAAATATAACTTTCCTACGATTTCACAATGCTCTTCTCTGTTTATCGCTGCAGAGTGATGTGTCGAGAGAGTCACGTGTGTAAAGTGTACTTTCTCAGGCTTCGACTACAAGACGTGCAATGTGCTTGTTGCACTCGAGCAGCAGGCGCCCGAGATCGCTAGCGGTGTCCACGTCGGAAAGAACGAGGAAGATGTTGGAGCTGGAGATCAGGTTAGTATTGTCCACGTCTTATTCACTTTTGGAAATGAAAGTATGCCTTCTGCCCTGGTATTATTTGTGATTTACTTTTACAAATACTTTTACGATGCTACGAATACTGGATATTAATGTGAATCTGCGTTAAGGTGGATCGATCGGCGGCGTACGGTGCCCGTTGGGTGGCCAAGTCGCTGGTGAAGGCGGGCGTCTGCCTCCGCTGCCTCGTCCAAGTGTCGTACGCCATCGGCGTGGCCAAGCCCCTCTCCATCACCGTCGTCTCGTACAACACCTCGCCACTGAGCGAGCTCGAGCTGCTCAGCATTGTCAACGAGAGCTTCGACCTCCGACCCGGATTCTTCATGAAGGTGAGCATTTTCTCTCTTTCTTTTTTCTAGTTTTGGCTTATAAAGAGTTGCTCTTGAATAAGCTCCTGAAGTTAGGCATACAAACGTGCTTAAAAGATTTATTCACGGAATCTTAGGCTTAAAGTAGTAACGATGGATAATTTGCAGGATCTCGGACTCAAGCGCCCTATCTTCGAGCAGACTGCTCGCAACGGCCACTTCGGCCACGAGTCGTTCCCGTGGGAACAGCCAAGGAGCTGAAGATCAAGCCCGAGCTTCTCGCGAAGATCAAGGCTCGTGAGGCCAATGGAATGGGCGGACAGGAGGCGTAAATTATCCCTTTGGCCTCGAATGTTTCTAAGTTTGTTACTTGTTATTTTGAGTTATTCACCTACCTCATCTGTTGTGTCCATTTCATTGATTGTGTTCAATGCAATCCTATTGCAATTCCAACCATGTTGACTTTAATAACAAGCATAGACCCGATATTAGTTTACGTGAGCTTTATCCACATCCTTATACGCATTTTACTACCATGTCCGTTCATTTATTGATTTGATAAATTAATTCTTTGTTAAAATACGATCAAAGCATTATTGGAGCACTTTATCAACGACAAACAAGGAAACGATTACTATGAACAATAATAGTGTCGATCTACTTGCCTCCGGCTGGAGCACAATCGAGCTTGCCTCGGATGATATTGGCTTTGACGGAAATGAGATCTCGTCGACGACCTCCGCGAACCATGACCTGAAGTAGGAGTAGGTTACGGTGGTTGTGATAGCATACGGTAGTCAGATACTGGGAGAGAGAAGGTTTCATCGATTGATACTCTATAGTTAGCTACAGTATAGTTGTGCCATACTTTCTCTAACAATCTAGTTTCAAATCGTTTTCAACGTATGATTTATTTGTAAACACAATAACCATGAGAGGATAACCTACAAGCAATTTGCATCGTTCGCCCATAGCTAATTGTAAATACTTTTCATTTCCAAAATAGGTCTAGGATAAGTGCAGTTTTACGAAATTAGTTACTAACTTTGTTTAGCTAATGTAAGGCTAATGTAAGCTTCCGAATTGAATAGCAAATATTCGAGGCAATTTTGTGAAGTGGTTTGAGTAGGGTAATCTTGAAAGCCATAGTTCAATGAATCCCAATTCGATTTGATACGATAAATGATTTTCTTTAAAGCGACTGACCTGTGAGTGATCCTGAAGGTTGTG
This sequence comes from Pristionchus entomophagus, assembly GCA_036245825.1. NCBI lineage: Eukaryota > Metazoa > Nematoda > Chromadorea > Rhabditida > Neodiplogasteridae > Pristionchus > Pristionchus entomophagus. Next base: position 641,997 of record BTSX01000006.1, read on the forward strand.
TCCGACATTCGGGATGTAGGCGCACACCTGCAATAGGTGAAACGTCAAGCTCAAAGTCTCAAAATCAACCTCAAGCACAAATACCATCCGCACTCAATCATACTCTACTCCCCGTCCCATAAAAGCGTTGGCGAATATAGAATACAAATAAAACAATTTAATTTTACTATTATAAATATTTTTAAATATACCTCGGCTCCGTTGCTCAGTCGCACGATGGCGCACTTGCGATTGCCAGAGTTCGGCTTCTTCGGATGACGGATTACCACTGAAGAGAGACATATTAGCTTCTTGGTTACGATTACTTCCGGATCTTACCTCCCTCTGATCCCTCTCGACAGTTTTCCTAATCGTCCTTTTCTCGAACCATGTTATATTGCAATTACAAGCCATGATTTCGCACTAATGATACAAGAAAGCTGTGGTTCTGTTGGTGAGTGGGCCCTAGTCACTCTACTGACCCCCAACTAGAATCACTGCATTTCTCATTGTCTTTAAAGAATAGATTAAACTTATTTCAATATCCATAAGGACTTCTCACAATATAACGACAACAATGGAATCAGATTACTTCAGGAGATTACTGTAAAAAGCCTTGATATTACTATGAATAACCTTGATATTACAATTTGTTCTGACTTACTTCTAGTAGTAACTAATTTCCAAGCCACCAAGGAGTCGGCAATCAGCAGGACATATTATTCAATAAACAATAAGAATGAACGAATCGGGTTGTTTTTCCAAGTAAACATTTTTTTTATAAACTAACTTTTGAGGACGATTCCCTTGAAGTGATTGTAGCCGGTGATGGGACTCTTGTCCTTGGAGCGTGATCGTCGCTCGGGAGGCTTATTTCGTTCGTGGATGAACTGCAAGTAGGTCAAACAGCAGCGTTACTAGGCACCTGATGATTCCTTATGCCAAGAACAGCACCATGAACAGTGAATAAACCAACAAATCGATAAATACAACGAGCGAAACGACCGCGAGCGAGCACTGAGGCTCCAAATTGAAAAAGTCACGCTGTCGAATGCGAACTGATTTTTTTGGGTTACTGTAGTTACTTTTCTCCATGTTAGAGGAATATTTCACCAGGACATACCCGGCCGATTCCCGTAAACAAGGGTGGACAAAAAATATGAAATGAAAATTGGAATTTATTAGTGATTATTCGCTGGAAGTCAAAAAAGTCAAAAATGGCCAAAAATGATCATCTGTCACGGTTTGTCCACCATGTACGATACATATATTTTCTCTTCTATTCGCTGGAAATCGAAAAATGCTCGATTTTTGAAGTTTTTCCCATAGAACATTTTTCATTCTCTATTTCATGAGCTCTAACACCGAAAAAAAGAATCTAAGTGCAAAAATAACCAGAGAATCCGTTATTCAGATTTTTTCGAGGTGAACATTTTTCAACTTTTTCATAACCATGGTCATTTTTGGGTTCTTCATCTTTGTCGTCAACATGAAAGTTGTTAAGAGGTGAACATTTTTCAACTTTTTCATGACCCCGGTTCATGGTCATTTTTGGGTCAAAAAATCGAAATCTCAGAATCACCCTACTATAGGATTTTCTGGTGTATTTTCACCCGTAGAACCCGATTATGCATGTTAGAGCTTACCAAATTTCGAAAGAAAGCAGTTATCCGAAAAATCACAGCGTGTTAATTTTTCGAGCACATCTTTTTTATTTTAAAATTTGATAATTTCTAACATGCATAATCGGGTTCTACGGGTGAAAATACACCAGAAAATCCTATAGTAGGGTGATTCTGAGATTTCGACTTTTTGACCCAAAAATGACCATGAACCCGGGGTCATGAAAAATTTGTAAAATGTTCACCTCTTAACAACTTTCATGTTGACGACAAAGATGAAGAACATTTATCAAATGGAGAAAAACTTGAAAATTTAGTTTTGCTCCTTGAAAAATCGACAGCTTTTAAAATTTTACAGAACATTCGATGAGATCTTTCCAGATTCGGATTCTACGTCCATTTTCACCCCGGATAATTTTTTTTAAGAGAAAATTAAAGGACCTATATTTTCTCTTCTATTCGCTGGAAATCGAAAAATGCTCGATTTTTGAAGTTTTTCCCCTAGAACATTTTTCATTCTCTATTTCATGAGCTCTAACACCGAAAATAGGAATCTACGTGCAAAAATAACCAGAAAATCCGTTATTCAGATTTTTTCGAGGTGAACATTTTTCAACTTTTTCATGACCATGGTCATTTTTGGGTTCTTCATCTTTGTCGTCAACATGAAAGTTGTTAAGAGGTGAACATTTTTCAACTTTTTCATGACCCCGGGTTCATGGTCATTTTTGGGTCAAAAAATCAAAATCTCAGAATCACCCTACTATAGGATTTTCTGGTGTATTTTCACCCGTAGAACCCGATTATGCATGTTAGAGCTTACCAAATTTCGAAAGAAAGCAGTTATCCGAAAAATCACAGCGTGTTAATTTTTCGAGCACATCTTTTTTATTTTGAAATTTGGTAAGTTCTAAAATGCATAATCGGGTTCTACGGGTGAAAATACACCAGATGAATGTATTATATTTCAAAATGAATGGGCATGGTGTCTGACTGGCATGCCGACGCAGGCAGGTTCGACTCCCGCCCGCAGGTGATGTTTGGAAGAGGTAGAGAAAGGCGCGCGCCCCAACCACTAGTCTCCGTCAAGCGTTCCCGGCGGTAGCTATTCGATCCATTGCCCACTGCAGAGGTCATTGCGTCAGGCGAATTTATTGTCTTTCTCAGTTTTGATTCGGAAAAGAATAAGGTTAAGATCGAACTGAACCCGGGATTGGTAGAAAAAATGGTCCTTTCGAAGGATCTCGCATTTCTTTTGGGTTTCGACAAGGAAGCGATTGTAGGGTCCTATAGTAGGGTGATTCTGAGATTTCGATTTTTTGACCCAAAAATGACCATGGTCGTGAAAAAGTTGAAAAATTTTCACCTCGAAAAAATCTGAATAACGGATTTTCTGGTTATTTTTGCACGTATTTTCCTATTTTCGGTGTTAGAGCTCATGAAATAGAGAATGAAAAATGTTCTAGGGGAAAAACTTCAAAAATCGAGCATTTTTCGATTTTCAGCGAATAGAAGAGAAAAGATAGGTCCTTTAATTTTCTCATAAAAAAAATTATCCGGAGTGAAAAAGGACGTAGAATCCGAATCTGGAAAGATCTCATCGAATGTTTTGTAAAATTTTAAAAGATGTCGATTTTTCAAGGAGCAAAACTAAATTTTCAAGTTTTTCTCCATTAGATATATGTTCTTCATCTTTGTCGTCAACATGAAAGTTGTTAAGAGGTGAACATTTTTCAACTTTTTCATGACCAATGAATGTTCATGGTCATTTTTGGGTCAAAAAGTCGAAATCTCAGAATCACCCTACTATAGGATTTTCTGGTGTATTTTCACCCGTAGAACCCGATTATGCATGTTAGAACTTACCAAATTTCAAAATAAAAAAGATGTGCTCGAAAAGATAAAACGCTGTGATTTTTCGGATAACTTCTTTCTTTCGAAATTTGGTAAGCTCTAACATGCATAATCGGATTCTACGGGTGAAATTACACCAGAAAATCCTATAGTAGGGTGATTCTGAGATTTCGATTTTTTACCCAAAAATGACCATGAACCGGGGTCATGAAAAAGAAAAATGGTTGAAAAATGTTCACCTCGAAAAAATCTGAATTTTTTCTCCATTTGATAAATGTTCTTCATCTTTGTCGTCAACATGAAAGTTATTAAGATCGTCTCGGGAATCATTTTCCGCTTTTGAACGAGATCCCAGCTCAACTGTGCGAGGAGATATGATTTTTCGAAATTTTTAGACTTCAAGAGCCGGCTTTTAGGCATTTTTGAATCTACGGCTCCAATAAGTTAACTGAAAACTACTTGAGGAAAGGTACTTCCACTGTCCAAGTTTGGATGGAATCGAAACAATTTGAACATTTTGTCAAACGGGGTCTGAGGTTCATGCAAAATATCAGAATATCTCTGTTATCATAGAAATCGTTGAAACTTGGGGCCCCTAGAGCCGCGATGAGATCGTTTTCTTGTCAATCACTCAGAAGACGCATGATAAACGTACAAAGGGGGGGGCCACATGAAGAAATAGTCACAGTAAAAAAATTCATCTCGAAAAAATATGTTCTTAGTATTTCCTGGTGAATTTTCGAGCGCTGATTACGATTTTCTCTTAGAGAGCTCATGACAGCATCAATAAAAAAAGTTATGCTTGAAAACCTGCAAAAATAGGTGAGTTGGTCAAGGACAACTGATGGGGGGACGACATTTCGACAAACGACATTTGGACAACTCAGTATTGCTCGGATATGGGTTGGTCAATGTTTATCAAAGTTGTCCCATATATAATACAATATCCCAAGGATTACGGTATTTCGGTCCCATGGGTCAGATCAAGTTCCTTGGGTCAGACATTTTTCACGTATAGGGGTACATGGTCAAAAATGGATTTTTAAATCATGGTTGAAAAACAACAAGTACCGTATGAAATCGATACTACAGTAACCCAGTTCGATGGGTCAGATTCAGTTCCTTAGGTCAAAAATTTTTGAAAATTTCCCAATCTATCTCAAAATGATTCTACCGTAACCTAAAGTACGGTAAAATACTTTTTAGAGTAAAATCGTAAAAATATTTTTTCTTCCAAAACCATGATATGTCCCATATATCAGGTTGGTGCAAAAGTCTTGCTGTTTTTCGGACGTGAAGTTTGAGCTCGAATATTTGTCTTCCCTCAAATCGTCAAGACCTGCCTCTGCAGTAGTATTTAGGGGTATACTAGAACTCTAATACACTGGGCTTCAATTACTACACCCCCTCGCAGTATGCGTGAAATAGATGTCTAACCAACTTTAAAATTTTGAATTTTGTTCAAAGTGTTTTCGGAGCAGTTGTACTTCGCTGCGATTTCATACTACGGATTGTTAATAGGTTTGCTGAGAAGCCCTGTCAGTACTCTGTCTGATGTTAAAACCGGAGAGGTTGTCGGTTCCCTATGGCCATAGTTCCGGTGATTGAATCAAGGCGACAAAATAAAAGTGCTTTCCATTTATTCTAATTCCATGACTTGATAACCAGAGAAATCGACCTCAACTGAAGTGCGCTTCATTCACAAACCACGAGGCTATGTGATGATGAAAACCTTTTAAGCCATCTTCTCTTCCTCTTTCAGAAAATAATAAAATTCCAAAAACCTGAATTTCTGGAAAAGTACCGAAAATCGTGATTTTTAGGGTGCTAATTTGAGGTATACATCATAAACAGTATGCATCTCAGAAATCTGTTATTTTTCACAGTGGTAGGGGAAGGGTTGCACTTTATTTTAGTGGCATGATATCTGGCCTTTCTCTAGTAGTGGAATCAGAAATATTCCAAACGTACTGATTTCGATGAAAGAATTTCGATTACTATAGTTTTGCAAATGCTGTGCTTGAAGGGATAGTGGCATCTTCTCCAAACTAAAACGGTAAATTAATTAGTGGGGCTACATCACAGCTGAACATCTTTGAGATGCCGATCCCATTCGAGAAGAATACTATGCGAGAGATATTTCTTTTGATATGGCTCACTAGAGATTCATCTAAAAAAAGGCGCTCATTTCGAGAAGTGTTTGAGTAGACAATTTACCCCACTAACACCACTGAGATGTATAACCATCATACTTCGCAACTGTGGTTTCAATTTGGCCTCAACACTTTCCTTCAAAAATGTCAATCAAATTATCGGGTTGAGGAAAAAGTAACGCTCGTTTTTCCAATTTCAGATTATGACCTCTCCCGTCTTTCTAAATTGTGCAATTATATTCCGGATTTTGATGATCGATAAGGGCTTGGATACTCTCTTTAGCGCACACTATATCATATATCTCCGATAATTTAGGCGATCACAATGGCTGGCTCAATTCAAAGTTGTCGCACCTCACCCTGAGATTTTGACAGGTCAGCACTGAGGGAAGAAGAATTATTGAGCCACAATTAAGCTGCAGTAGTAAAGTATCATGGTTATACATTACACTGTTGATATTCAGAGGAATATCCAAGTAAAGGCCTGTGTGAGATATGCGCCTAACGAGAGTGTAGGATTTTCAGTTACTGACCGTAAGAAGTTTTGCTAGCCGCGTTTTCTTAGCAATAGATCTAAAGACCTCAATTATGCTTGAATGTGGAGTACCTTTCCTGTTGAAAATATGGACGAATTTTGCTAAGTGTGTAGCATTCTCTTTATGAGTTAAATTGCTCGTAAGTCCGATATAGAAAAACAAGACTCGAAATCGACATTTATTGCTATTTCCTGTAAACCGTACTAATTGAATGTAAGGCCTTAGATGGTTAAATGGACGAGCAACTTTTGCACTATCATCCACCAAGTGGCCACAATTATAGAATGGCTACTATGTCTTGGGTATGGTTTAATCCAAAGTCCTCAAAACACGCATTTCTTTTGATCCCGTCACAAAATAATATTTTTGGAGAACTGTTATTTTTCAAATAGGAGCATAAGTAGCACCAAATGTTTATAGTGATAATATAGCTCCATAATGAGTGACTGGAGCGCACTAGTGTATAGGCCAGCACCTTCGATCCTCAAGGTAGACAAATAAGTTAAGTGAACTGCAATTTTTCACGAACGTTCCCCTTGAAACGTCTATAAAAATACAACAATGAATCGAGCACCATTCTCACTTCACCATGAAAGAGCTGTAGTATCGGGCTGCTCACCTAAGAATGTGTGAATTTACCGAACAGTTTCCACGTTAAATTACACAATTTCGAAAAAAATCTAAAATTTTTGAAAATTATCAGGTACATTGAAATCTAAATTTCTCTCCTACACAGGAAGCGTGATATTTCTAATAATAACGGCTATGATACTCGAGCATACCCTGAAAAAATGCTATAAAGTCAGCTCGTTTAGATTTGATTGGCGGGAGATATATGAGCCCAAACACGATGCTCAAAAACGAGCGTTACTTATTCCTCAACCCAATAGTATGCCCATATGATGGTCAATGTCGCTGACATTGGATCTGAACTGTGTCTGTATTATCGATTGGCCAGATCTGAGATAACGTGCGCTGAAGAGAGTATGGAAGCCCTCAACGTTTGTGAAAAAGTAAATGGTGATCGGTCGAAACAAAAGACGGGAGGTGTCGGAATCTCCGAGCGTCAAAAAACAGCAAGACTTTTGCACCAACCTAATAGGTACATGACTTGATTAATGCATAATATGAATTTGCGCCTAATAGACTAGGACGTGTTACGTGAGTATGTTGTTTTGAACTGTCTCCGAAGATTAACTTTATCAGTTGTTAATAGATCGGTGACGTATTACGCTGTGTTAACAGCAAATTGAGTTATTAGAGTTACTAAATGTTATTGTGATGTTGTTCCATTGGAGAAGTATAGAACAACTACACATGGTACGACTATGATAGCACATGAAAAAGGAGTTAAATGAAAAAATCGGTTTATATATAGAACATTCTTTATTCGATAAAGTAATCAGTCACAGACATGCTCATTGGATACAATTAACGTTTTATACTGACACGTGTGTAGTCAATGCCGAAATTCCGGGGTTAAATTTCTCACGGTCACGCACACGTCGACTCAAATTTTTACCGCAAATGTGGTGAGACTGTCGAACCAGATTCGCGATATAGAAGAATGGTTACAATTGGTCTGTGGTCCATCGGTTTACTCGCATCTGCAGATAGACCGCAAGCCTCAGATAACAAACATATGTCGAATTGTTCCGTTGTGTTATATCTAACTCAGTTACGATTGATGAAACGATTAGAAAACGTCAGAAAAACAAGGCTGCAATCGCGAAAGAACAGCAAAAAAGCAGATAGTCCGATAGTCCGAACAGCATTGTAGCCTTTTTCTGTATTATTCCAGGAAAAACGTGGTTATCTGTATCCGTGCACGTATTCATTCAATCGTTGAAATAAAAAACTCTCAACTCAAAAATTTCATAATAAGATAATATATTCAACACATTAGGAAACCCTTTTTAAAAAAAATAAACATCGACGTCGAATTGTCTATCTTCACATACAAAATGTCTAATCACTTTCTCACTATTCATCTCTATTGTTTGGGCTGTGCTGGTGGTCCGCTGAGTGACCTGTCCAGGATATCGAAGTAATGCTCGGTTTCGTTAACGATCTCTCTATAACTCCGAGAATTATGAAACGGATGTGCATTGCTTTCCTTACTTCACTCCAATCTGCGTGTTGCGATGCAAATGAATGGCCGAAAACAAAGCGAATAATCGATATCCATACTTCATTTTCTTCAACGACTTCTCGAAGATTGGATCCGATAAAGGAATGTAGGTGAGGAACAGAACGGGTGCTCTAGAAAAAATTAACAATTTTTTTGAGAAAAATGTTTTCTAAAAAAATACATAGCAATAACGAGGTCGAAGAACGCTCGAGCAATCATTCTCTGTCGTATGGCATTTTGACCGAACAGTATATTCTGACAAACAGCTAGCACGACCACGGGAAATACAATCAACATTACACGTGATGCAATCTTGATAAGAGCCTGCAATTATGAGAACTGTGCCAAATTGTCTTGAACGAAAACTGAGAGAACGCGATTGGAGCAGTTTTCAGTACACAAACAATGCAATGTACCTTCACTATCACGATATTCTCGCGGATTTGAAAGGTGCGCGCGACCGAGTATTTATTGATTCGCGCTCCCGCCTTCATGTCCGTCCATATGCGGTAGTTGACAACGATGAGCAAAACAATCGCCTGGATAACAACGGGTGAGATCGTTGGTAATTGTGTACTGTCGTCGTAAAACGTTTAATGATACAGTAATTACAGATTTGAACATTATCGCCTGAAACAACTCACACCAACACCTACTACAATAAAACAGATCACTTCGATGACAAATTGCTTGACCTTGATGAGTTCTGAAAGGAACTATGTTTGGTATTACACAACGATTGCGCCACTATCTATTCCAAAACAGATGAAAACGTACCGAAAACGAGCGCTACCGACCAGAAATAAACCCATAGCATGGCACATCCTTCGAGCGCGATAAATGCAATGAGCGTTCGGAGAGACGCTTTTTCGTACCTTCAAACAAAATCGTTATTCCGTAATTTAAATGAAATTTTAATAAAAATAATAACACCTCACCGCGACCAGGCAAAATTCGCTCGATTGCAAAGAAGAAGAAGCTGAACAATTTTTATCAAAAACTGAAGCTCGTGAAAGTGGCTGCGCACCATGAAATGAAGGTCTCGAATAGTGAGGCCCGTAGGATAGAAGCGAAAATTACAACAGGTCGCTCCTCTGAAACGAGATTAAATTTTTGTGAACTACAATGTGAAAGTTGTAACATTATCTCTGCGGTTTGTTCTCAGTTGCCTATGATACGCAAATGAATAGAATGTAGGAATGTTTACCTACAGGACAATTTACAGCATATGAATTGTAAATGAGAATCAAACGAGCCGTCGTTCCAAAAAGTCTTTGAAGCCCGAGATTGCAGAGTGAGAGACGCAGCTGGAAAATTAAAACAAAATGTTTTTTGTTTTGTAAAATGCAAAAAACCCACATTGCGATGTATAGATAGGTTGCGCGTTCCAGAGCATGAAAAATCCCATGGGTGCAAGACCGTAGAAGGTCAGTGTGAGAAGAGTCTGAAAACATTAACTACGACTTTTCTTTTTTTTATTTATTGAGACGAGCTCTATGATAACCATTTCGCTAGATTGTCAAACAAATATTATTTGCATATCAAAAAGTATTCATCGAATCCCGTTGATCCTATTCGTACCTCAATAGAAAAGACGATCTCGAAAACTGGAAATAAATCATCGGTAAACGAGCGATTGGTACGCAGTATAATGAAGACCATCGCAATCTGTAGCAAAAAAGTGTGATCCAAACATTTGACGGCATACAAGAACATACGGTCTTTGCATAAACTATCGTCGGATGAACGATATAATCATGAGACTAAACTAGCAGGAGTAACATGCTCGTGTTGATTCAAAACGGCTAAGGAAATGTTAAAGTTGTGCATGATTCGTGACCACGTCGATCTACGAATCGGACAAGCGACAACGACTCAATGAACATTCATTAAATGATAAAGCAATAAAAATAAGTCGCGAGTGTAGTGGGCATTATGTTTCTGTATGTATTCGCTATATTACATACAAGTTTCTCTATGCATATTGTAGGAATCAGTGTACTAGGTTAGTGCATAAGTCTTTTTGCTTTTATTTTGTACCTTTCTACTTGTCAATTGCACTTGTTCCAATTCTCACCGCAGTACAGTATAGAGGCATATTGGGGCACTATAACCATATGCTTACATAGGATCACGCTTGTCTAGAACAATAGAACATATTTTTTGAAACGAAATTTTCAAAAACACGTGATTTTCGGTGTTTTTGGAAACAGCCTTCCCCGGTTACGCATATCATCCTGAGATAAAACAAAACTAGAATATACTTTGGCAAGGGTTGATTGTTCATTTGACGTTGAGAAATCAGGTCTGCTGGGTGCATGGAAAAGCAGGAGCACCTATATTAATCGTTTTCGACATTCGAGTTTCAATATTACAATTCAAAAAATGTAGCTCTTTATCCGAGAGCCGGATCTCCTCCAAAATAATACCGTAAACTAACAATGCATGGTACACACATACGTACTTTATTTGAGAACTGTCAATCCAAAGGTTCGAGAACTTGGCGATATAATATAATTTTAATCAAGAATGGTACACCTAGTTTAGATTCCAGCGCATATCTCTACCAGATCTGAAGTGACTGATTAATCGCACTGATGTTATAGTAATTACCTTTCGTAATACTGTACATATGTGTGACAAGTTCAGCCCTATTACTACTCTCATCTGAATAATGTGTTGAGAAAACAATCCATTCTGTTGACCATGTGGGCTGTTACCCTTTCTTGTGCCCGGCTCACTGATCTGATTGCCCTTGCCCCGTGCGCTATAAAGAGTATATAACCCCTCATGTAACTGAAAAGTCACAAGTTGATCGGTCACATACGAAGATCACGATAGGTGAAAAATCGTATTCCCAAAAAAAGCAAAAAGACTACCAACCTGATACGTCATAACACAATCTCTACTTCACTTAACCATCAGATGAAGTACGTCATTTCCAATGCAGGAATTACGGTGCCCGCGCAATGAAGTGAAACAATTTTAATCTGTCAATCATTGAATTACGCTCACCTGTAGAGAAAGAGAAACGTATACGAGTGCATTCGCATAAGGGTTTGACTATGTTCAAAAATTAGTCTTACTGGCAACGTTATAATCTAAAACGAGTGGTGGGCTATGTTTTTTTCTCGATTTGAACCTTCCGAAATTCGGTATTCCATGAATTCTTGACAGAACTATTTTGCAAACTGATAACCCGATATACCAAAATAATAAAGGACTTGTGATGTTTCTACTGTGAATGTATTCATGCTATGACCTTTTTAGACCAGTGTTACTTATCGCGGAACAAGAATTTGGCAAAGTTTACATCATGCCGTACCGGGATAAACAATGCTCAGAGCGAAAAAAAAACGCAATCAGTCATTCAATTATAAATAAAAAGTTAATCTAAGAACCGACTTCAACGCAACTTTTCCTGTTCTAGAGCTTGTTGCGCAATTTCGTGTTCTAGAGCTTGTTGCGCAAGAGTCGTAGGCGAACGGAGTAAGTACAAACCGCTCTATCTACTTCAATTACGTGTACGAAAACGCCTATAGAAAAGCGTCAGAAAATGATTGCGACCAAAGTATATATAAGCTGTAGAGCAGAAAGGATGCTTACAAGAAAACATCCAAATCATCACGACTGCTTCCACGGAAAAATCGAGCCGAGATTAACTGAGGCAATCCGACTCGGATTGGATACGAATGCAGGATATGGATCACGAACGTATCAAGACAAGTGCATTGTCTTTACGCCAATTTTTTTCTCTGAACCGGCGTATTGTTTATGTGGGAACATAGTACATCCAGCATTCAAAATACAAAAAAAGGAACGCAACGAGTTTCATGAATGAATTCTTCAAATGTTTCATATTCAATAATATCCAGCACGGGAAATGTGATAAAATATCGGCAACCTGTTTTCTTACTTTTTTCTCTCCTCTTTTTTGAGAAGTCGAAAGACATGTTTAAAGTCGAGCAAACGTGAGTGAAATGGGAAAACATTGGAAACTCTTTAGAGCGGTTTCATTTTTATTTATTTTTGAACACATGCATACATATTCGACACAGTGCGCGAACAATTCATAAAGCCATGTACGTGTGAATGAAGATTCCAAAAAGTGAGTCAGGTGAAGCACATCATCACAAAACCATTTTCTATTCATCATGATTCTCCTGCTTGTTTCTATCGAAATCAACTAATAACACGATATTAATAGTACGATGTTCGCCTGGATTAATTTTTTATTTACACCGGTATCACGACCCCTGAGAGCAAAATCAGCCCATCCCGGAACAATTATTTTCAAACCTTCTCAAATCCTTCTATACTTGCGCAACAAGCTGCGCAACAACTAGAGGTGACCAAAATTTGAAAGAAAAAAGTTACGCTCGAAAAACTAAAAAATTGGATTTCTACGAGTAAAAATACGGCGGAAACACCTATAGCGGGATAGTTCTGAGATTTCAACTTTAAAAAAAAAAAAAAAAAAAATGACCATGACCCGGGTCATGAAAAAGTTGAAAAGTTTTCGTCTTGAAACAATCTGACTATAGGTGTTTCTGGCGTATTTTTACTCGTAGAATCGGCATTAGAACTCATGAAATAATGAACCAAAAAAGTTACGCTTAAAAAACCATCGAAATCGTACATTTTCGTGGAATTGAAAACTTAAGCCGGACCCAATCATCTTGAGTATATTTTTCAATAACACTGGTAAACGTACGCTTTCATAATCTGAATTTAAAATCTTAGTTTCCAGCATGCTGAAAATTGAAAATATTTTTAGTGTGAAATTCAAATCAGTTTTTAAAATACAGCTTTTTTAGTCTTTGTCTCAGCGCCTAACTTCTGCTGGGAAAGTTGTTTATCTTAAGAGACCGGCTCCGTTATTTGGAAGCATTTTGGCCCTTGCCCGGAACCGGTGCGCTAGCAATGAGAACCAGAGGCTCCTGCTTGAGTGTCAAGAGGGTCTTGGTCCCGTATTTCACAAACCGTCACTTATCTGTGGTTACTGCCTCTACGAGGGGAGAAATGATAATTTCAATGAAAAATAGTCGAAAAAAAATATTTTTTCAACCATTCGGAATAGACCCAATTTCTCTTTTGCGTTAATTTAGAGGTGCCCTGAGGCTCGGTAATATCCGTTCAGATTGATTACAACTCATTGCGAAAGTCACTTTTCGCCTCTTCATTTCGGATTTTTGGGTCTAGTGGCACATTTTTGGCGAAACTTCCAGACCGCACTATATACATTTCGTACTCTTTTTTTTTTCATAAGCTCTAATGCCGAAATTCAAATTCTACGCGCCAAACTACGTAAGAAAATACTACATTCAGATTTTTCTGAGATGAAAATTTTTCAACTTTTTTCATGACCATGGTCGTTTTTGGGTCAAAAAGTCGAAATCTCAGAACTATATGACTGTAGGTGTTTCCGGCGTATTTTCACCCATAGAAATCGAATTTTCATACTAGAGCACGCCAAATTGTCAAAGAAAAAAGTTATGCTTTAATAAATGATTTTTCTCTAGAATTCGAAAATAACTATTTTCTTTGACTATTTGGCGAGCTCTAGTGTGAAAATTCGATTTCTACGGGTTAAAATACGCCGGAAACACTTACAGTCATATAGTTCTGAGATTTCGACTTTTTGACCCAAAAACGACCATGACGGTCATGAAAAAAGTTGAAAAATTTTCATCTCAGAAAAATCTGACTGTAGTATTTTCTTACGTAGTTTGGCGCGTAGAATTTGAATTTTGGCATTAGAGCTTATGAAACAGAGAAAGAAAAAAGTTTTTTTAAATTTATTTTTATTTTTATTATTATTATTATTATTATTATTTATTCCGTCAGAGGGGAATGTTTACATAGAATATCTGTGATGTGTTGCGTAGAACGGAGGTCCGTCGATCGTGTCGAATCGGGTGGGGTCGCAGCAAGGGTATGGGGGAAGGGGGGAGGGGATGGGAAGGGGGCAACCGATTAGAGATCAAGAGGTAAGCCAATTATGGATAACTGACATGGGGAAAAATGAAGGAGGTTAAGAAGTGATAAAATACGAAATGAGTCATGGGAGAGAGCTACAGTTTCGGGTAACAGGGAATTCCATATTGAAATGGATCGAGAAGTGACAGTGGAATGGGAATTATGAGGGAAGAAAGGTAAAGATATTCTGAAGTGATGCGCATTGCGAATAGAACGAACTAGTGGAGCATGAATAAGGAGAGATGAGACATCGAATAAATATCGCTTATGCATAATTGAATGGAGAAATACAATATCGGAAATAATTCTACGTTGTTCAAGCGATGAAAGGTTCAGATTAAGCACACGCTCGGTGTAAGAAACATGAGGGATGGCACAACGGTGGTATAATCTATGCGTGAAATCTCGTTGAACTTTCTCTAGGTCTTTAGTTATTTCGACAGAATGAATAGGATTCCAGATAATAGCACAGTACTCGAGGTTGGGAACAATGAAGGTGGTGAATGCTTTACAGTACAAGGATGGGGATGCGCTTTGGAAGGTCTTAAACATCAAATTCATTATAGAACGTGATTTCGAAACTACTTTAGAAATGTGATAGGAGAAAGAAAGAGAGGGAGAGAAGTGAACTCCTAGATCCTTAACAATAACTTTCTCTACATTCTTAACTTTGACAGTGGGTTCCTTTAAAATGACATTATTGATATGAAATAATCTGCGAGGGTTATGTGTGCCGTAGTGAACAATGTGACACTTGGTCTCAGAGATTCCTAGATTCCATTGGGAAGCATAATTAGAGACAACATCGAGGGCAGACTGTAAATCATTAGAAAACCTAAAAAACCCCCGCGCTTCATCGAATAACTTTAAGTCGTCAGCGTAAATAGAGTAGTGGATAGTCTGGGGGAAATCAGAGGCGATATCGTTAATAAAGAGAATGAAAAGCAGCGGACCTAAACACGATCCCTGGGGAATACCTGATCTAACAAGTGTTGGAGGGGAAAAAGAGGACTCAATAAAGACAGACTGGGTGCGATTAGAAAGGTATGAGTGAAACCAAGAAATGAGATGGTCTGAAATTCCTAACTGAGATAGTTTAAACAATAAAAGTCTATGGTCGATACTATCAAAAGCTTTTTTAAAGTCGATATATACAGTGTCGAACGAACTGGTCTTTGAAATTCTCAGATAATGAGAGAAAGTCTCAGCAAGATTAGTAGAGGTAGATCTAGAGTTACGAAAGCCAGTTTGGCGGGGGTCAAAAAGTTCATGATTCTCTAGGAATGAGGTATTCTTCTCTATTAGAAGCTTCTCAAAAAGTTTACATACAGAAGAAGTGAGGGAAATTGGACGGAAATCTACAACAGAGTTGCTAGTTTTCTTCGGAATGGGTTTTACTAAAGCTTGTTTCCACAGAGAGGGAACTTCACAAGTAATGAGGGACTTGTTGAAGATAATCAAAAGAGGAGAAATGAGTGAAAATTTACAATTAGTGAGGACAATACTGGGAATGTTGTCAGGGGTAAGGTTTATTTTGGGCGCAAGACTACGAAATGCACAAAGAATATCTATTTCTGATACAAATGGGAGGTCAAAAGTGAGAGAAGGGGTTGGAAGTGGGAGAGGGGAGTGTTGGGGGTACGTGAAAACAGAGGAGAAAAACTCTGAGAACGCAATGCATTTCTCGTCATTAGATAAAATGGTGCTTCCTTTTGAGTCTACGATAGCTGAAGGGGTTGATTTAGGGGCCTTTAGCTTCCCAGAACAAAATTTGTAAAACGCGCTAGAGTTGGAGGTGGTGACAATGCGATTCTCAAGATAACAATGGAAACTATTCAAAGCAGATTTAAAGCGCTTTGACATGGTGTGACAAGCTACACTGTTGGGGGCAATTCTTGACAGATTCCTATATTTACCATACAAAATTCTAACTTTACGAGGATATCTATTGAACTCGGAAGGTCGGGAAAGGGGAATGAACGTATCTAGAAGGCTGTTAATGCAATTAGTGAAATAAATGTAGGCGTCATTGGCACATAAATCACGGAGAGCAAGTGTCCAGTCATGATTGTAAATAAGGTTATTGATGGACTGCCAATCAGCTAAACGATAAACTCGGGAGGGAATGCGCTTACGGGGAGGAGGGGATGGGATGCAGAGATCAAAAGTAACACTTAAATGGTCACTAAGAGGGGGAGCAGAGGTCACATTATGTATGATGCTACTGTTGCAAAAGATTAGATCAAGGAAGTTTGTAAGACGGGTAGGGAAATTTACATATTGCGAGAAATGATTATCGGAAACAAAATCTAATAGATCATTCTGTGATGGGGAGCTGAGAGTAAGCCAATTTATGTGGGGAAGATTAAAATCGCCTAGAAGAATGCACGGAAAGTCGTTGGAAACAAGAGGGGAAAGGTAATTCACAAAAGAAGTGAGGGAAAGTGCAGGGGCGGAAGGGGATCGATAAGCAGTGAAAATTCTGACTCTGCGGAAGGGGAGAGAGGGGGAGAAGGTCATATGCAAATCGACTGTAATGCACTCTAAGAGAGGGGATGAAAAAGAAGAGACAAGAACGGGAGAGAGAGAGTTATGGACTATCAATGCTACGCCGCCGCCTCTACCGTAATCATCTGAGAGGGCGCGATCGTTACGAAAAGCAAAATACTCGGGGAACGTGCCTAACAAAAGTGCATCGCTGTCGCTAGAGTCTAACCAGGTCTCGCAAAGGGCAATCACGGGGTAGTCAAATGAGGAAAGAAGAAAGGAGAGATGAGAGGTCTTGCATCTAATCGATCGGCAATTTGCATAGAACACTGTGAGATTAGGGAGGTTTCTAGGTGGTTGCAAGTTACAAGAACGGTTACGTAATGATGACGAAATAGATGAGAGGGGGAAAGATATCGAAACAGGAGGGAGAATGGACAGGGACAAGAGAGAGGAAACGGGGGTACCCTTGCTGCTCCTGTCCTACTGGCGTCGTGTCCGCATGTTGACGTGGCTGACTGATTGCGAGGGAGGCGGAGTGCTCGTGCGGGCGGTTTTGAGGGCATCAGAGGAGGAGGCGAGACCTGGAGAGGAAATATCGGCAGCGGGGTTGTGGGATCGGGAGGCGCGAGGGGAGCCGTAGTGAGGAGGGAGGGGACGGGAGGTACGGTAGGAGATGAGAGAGTAGTCGCGTACTCCCCACACGATCTGATTGGCCTCGAGGTTCCTCTTAACCGCCTCCTTCCTTGCATCTCTTTCTAACTGAAGCTGGGTCGGGGTGAGGTCCTGGCGCACGAATGAGGAAGGGGCGACGAGAGGGGGAGGTCGACCTGGCTTAGATCGAATGCCACTGAGGAAGCTATCACGAAGTGCCTTTGACTCGAACTTGATCTTGAGGGGTCGAGAGCCAGGGGGTCGATCAGCCGGGTGACGAGTGAACGACATCTTTCCTTCACTCAATGACTTCTTGACGTCCTCTGATCCACAGTAGGCAACGAGATCCTCCACCAACTTCTCGTCTCTCTTCAGTCCCTCAGTTCGATCCTCGCACTCTACAGTTCCGATAACCACCGCACGAGACTCCTTCTCAACGTAGTCAGCCTTGTCAGAGGCTGCCGTTGTACACCTCTCTAGACACTTGACGGGTCATCTCAGTAAGAGTATCGAGAGAAGGGAGAGAAGGGGAGAGGATGGAGGGAGTGGGAGGGACTGTGGAAAGGTTCACGACGATTGCGAGAACACGAGACATCATCACAGCGAGATTATCTACTTTCTTCGTGAGGAGATCGACCGATTCTTGACTAGCGGGTCGAGGGACACGGGCAGCGGCGGGGAGCGGAGGCTTGTTGGGGGTGCCAGTACTCATTGCGCGCTGGGGTGAAGCTTCCAGAAATAGCGTACCTGGTCAGGTGGGTTTCGACCACCTATCGTCGGCTTCCCACTTTGCCGACTAGCGCGGACCAGGTAGATCAGAGTCGCCGAGGGAGTGAAGGCGAGGAGAGGCGAGGGAGAGGGAGTGGATTTGACTAATCCCGGACGATATTGGGAACCGACAGCTCAGCGCGGGGACAAGAGGGGAAAGGTAAAACGACCTTTTTCGGACTTAATTTATCTCGGAGTGGATTCGGAGAGAATGAATGAGCGCGACGATAAAAAATATCGAACCATGGATGTAAGGAGTACGAAATGTATATAGTGCGATCTGGAAGTTTCGCCAAAAATGTGCCACTACACCCAAAAATCCGAAATGAAGAGGCAAAAAGTGACTTTCGCAATGAGTTGTAAAAAATCCCAATGACTTTAAAATCACAAGTGAAGAACATATATATGATTGCATCATCACTATGCAATATTGCGAAATCGTAGCATGACGTCACGGTCGGATAAGATGCATCAGTGAGTCGATTAACATCTGTCAAAATTTCAGAAAGATCGCCCCTCTAATTCAAAAGTTACACCACTTTGCATTTGTGAACGATGACTTTTGTCCGATACTGTATATGGTAGCTTGAACTTTTAATGAGAACTATCCACGGCTTTGCGGAACAAGAGAAATTAGTATCGGGATCTTTAACCCTCGTGCCCCACTGATTTCTCTCTCTCTCTTGATCTACCCTCTTGCTCTCGAAAAACAGCGAAACCCGAACGATATCGATTGACTATCTGCTCCATTCGCAGTCGATATGCCCCGAACTCTCTCAATCTGCGGCTGTTAATTGTTCCTAATCACAGATGCTTTCCCGTCACTTGCTGCGACCCTCGACCTCCCTGCTCTCCTCCTCCTCCTCCTCTGGCGTGCACACTGCCTCGCACAAGGAGCTCGTCGACTTCTGCAAGACCGAGTTGGCCGGCATCCAGGTCGGTATCGAACTGTTACTACTTTCCTTTCCGTGCTCTCTAAAACATGGAAAGAGACGGAGTAGCAACAAAACCCGAGCTACCTCTTTTGATTCTTCGACTTCGCAATAGAATCTATCTATCTAGGGGAATAATGTGGGATTGATTAAGATAGTGATCGGATTCCGAGAAATGAGGGTAAATGGGAAAACTGATTCCAGGAGGCGGGCACGTAAAGCAGGAGCGCATTATCGAGGAACCGCAGGGCGTCGAGATACGGTCTTTGTCGAACTCGATATCTGATTATCGATTGCCCTTGTAGGTCAAAGTAGCCGGTTTCGACAAGAAACTGCTCAACTTCTGCGCTAACAACTACCTCGGTCTGAGCAGTCACCCGGAGGTGAGCTGTGGTTTGACAATTTGATGGAGAAATATGAAACATAATTCACATTTTCAAAAAAAATAATACTGAGTAATGTATGCGTGTATGGTAGTTCTTATACAAAAAGAGGTGTATTGCAATGTAAGTATGGAATGGGAGGCGATGGTTTATCTCCAGGTGATCGCTGCGGGTAAGCGCGCGCTAGACACGCACGGCGCCGGCCTCATTCATCTGCGGCACCCAGGACATCCACAAGGTGAGCTGGGTGAGGGGGAAGCTGAAAGATATCTGTCTCTTCTACCGATGACTTCATGTAATGATGTATTGAAGCAAAAGATTTACTAGGGTGATTGAAAGGGCGGAAACCTGTGTAGGAACAGTGATTTATCTACCTACATATCATTGCCAATTTTCAGGAGCTGGAAGCGAAGATCGCTCGGTTCCACGGTCGCGAGGACGCCATCCTGTACGCCGCCTGCTTCGACGCCAACGCAGGCATCTTCGAGCAGCTCGCCGGTCAGTGGCCACCTATTATACCACCGGCTTTCCGCAGTTTCTGCGGCTCGTCCTCGGTTATGAATCGTAGCCGATTGGTAGTGAGAGAGCAGATAAAGTCTATGCGTTTTCGATGACTTCCGCAAGTGAATTATTAATGAATCGCGTCTGGATTTTCTAGACTCATGCCTCTAAAAACTGCAAAGTATACTGCTATTCGTGTGCATTCGTATACATGCAATATTCTTCACTATTCTATTCTCTGGCCTGAGATGCGGAAGAGAAATTCGCAGACGCTCTGAGATAAATGCTCGATCTCTGAATAATTCGCAGGCCCCGAGGACGCGATCATCTCCGATGAACTCAACCACGCTAGCATCATTGATGGCGTGAGTTCGCACGCATTTGCAGGACAGGAGTAGATTTTTAAAAAAAAGAAGAGTTTGAAGAGACGTTGGCTGAGCTATTCCTAGAATACTACGTTCAAAAAATTACTAGACACATGGTACGATTGGCGTTCCTTACATGCAGAGACGAAAGGCTATTTTAGAAATGTCAGATAAGCATTACGCGTCTCTGATGTTCGGACAAATGATTGAGAGAATGGCATGAATTATCCAGGTGCGTCTCTCGAAAGCGAAGCGACTCCGCTACAAGCACCTTGATATGGACGATCTCGAGCGACAGCTGAAGGAGGCACAGGGTACGGTGGTGTGTAGATGGTGAAGGTGGACCTGATGTTGATCGGCAATGACTAAGGAAAATCGACGATGCAAAATAGATTACGGTATCTCTCCTAAAATACAATCGGTGAATCGATAACTGATTTTTATCAGGCGCTAGAAGACGTGTGATCGCCACCGACGGCGTGTTCTCGATGGACGGAGATGTCGCCCCGCTTCGGTGAGTACCGTAACCCTGTTCCAGTTTAGAGGTTTACGGTAACATGGATTACGGTATAGAGGGCATCACACTCGATTATTGAATTGTATTACTGTGAGTGTTTCAGTGAGATCTCTTGGTTGGCGGACAAGTACCAGGCGCTGCTCTTCATCGACGAGTGCCATGCCACGGGTTTCTTCGGCAAGACGGGCAGAGGCACGGAGGAGGAACTGGGTGAGGATTCCTTCTTACAGACTGACACCTGTGCTCCTGGCTAATAAAATCAAGAGAGGACGGATATCCGTCCGGTCAGTCTCTGAACCATCTCTCCCCTTATGGACGGGTGATCCATGATCCATTTTCGCTACCCTAGTAAGAACTGGAGATTTTCACGATATTGAGTATCATACGGTATCTATGACCTCATGAATTCGATGAAATCCAATAATAGTTTAAATAGTTCTGACCCAATGACTGCAGGACTCGGCGCCAAGGCCGAGCTGATCAACTCGACGCTGGGCAAGGCGCTGGGAGGCGCAATGGGCGGATACACCACCGGACCGAAGGTGAGGTTCGAACATTGTCTAGAGCTCATATTTGCTCACTTTCGGTGATATATTTCTTCAATATTCACAAACTATCATTGAGGCGTTCATCGATCTGCTGCGTCAGCGCGCTCGTCCCTACCTCTTCTCGAACTCGCTCGCGCCTCCCGTCGTCGGACAGTCCATCAAGGTACGGTAGGGTTACGGTAAGATGGATTACTGTAGATCAGTTTACGATGGGCTGGATTACGGTTGACTCATAGCCACAGTACTCGACTGCAGGTGATGGACCTGCTGCTCGAGGACAACACGTTCGCGCGCACGCTCGCAGCCAACGTCGCGCAATTCAGGTAGGCGGTGTAGTGCGATGGTGCGCCTGGTGCGGCAGTGAGGACGACGTTCGCCAAATCTCGCATTGCAGAAACGACATGAAGGAGCTCGGCTTCACGGTGCTCGGACACGTCTCGCACCCGATCGCACCCGTCTTCCTTGGAGACGTGCGGTTAGATAATCACCTGCCACTAGGATTCCTTCCTTCTTTGCGAAAATAACCAGCAGTAAAATTAGGCCAGAGCTAGAGAAAAATCAATACGATTCCGAACTGCCTCCCCTTCCGACAATAATGCAGTCTGAAATTCGGCAAACTTTTCTGGAAAATGGTACAATTTCTACATATCTCTAACCGTTTTATCTCAATTGTTCTTATTTTTCTCTCCAGCGTCGCCTCCGAGGTGGCCGCTCAGATGCTGCAGGAGGGCATCTACGTCGTCGGCTTCTCGTACCCCGTCGTGCCCAAGGGAAAGGCCAGAATCCGCGTCCAGGTTCGCTCATTTCTCCTCTTTTCATTTCCTCGATAATATGCATCGTATCTAAACATCGTCACGCACATGCCCCCAAGGTCACGAGGTGATACATGGCTTTCGGATCAATTATCTTCACGAGTTCTTTCATACATACGAGTTTATTTCCTCTAAATTGACTCATATCTGATGATAGCTGCGGCGCATGAACAATAGAATATGCTCAAGTGTCGCGTGAATGAGCCACGAAACACTTGAAATTCAAGATTGAATGTATCATTTGCAGCTCTCGGCCGCCCACACGAAGGAACACGTGAAGAAGGCGGCGAATGCGTTCGGAAGAATCGGAAAGAAGCTGGGAGTCATCTGAGAGATCAAAGATCAATCGGCCATTGGGCGAAGAGTTCCCATTAATGATCATTACGAAACGCATAAAGATCGAGATTCGAATGGGTGGCGAGTTCTTTGGTATGCATTGTAATGACAAGTTGTGACGAAACATTGTTGATATGTTGTAGTGAATGGCATGTAGTGTGACAGAGATAACCGATGACTCAACTTATTCAAGTGCGGGTCTCGGTGGGTTTTAGTGAAATATGTAAAGAGTATAGAGGAAACATTCATTAAATATAATGCTACTAAACACAACTTCGGCTCAATTCGATCGAAATGACGCGATAATAACATTTCAATCTGAGTCAGATTCCTCTCGATTGCTCTCACCATGAGGCGCGGCTCACTTTTACGAGTGATGTGAGACTAAAGAAACACAGACGTTATGCAATTGATAAGACCGACACTTTTCCATCTCTCCTATCCGCTATTTCACTCAAAGATTCTACTATGATCGTCCTCTTATTGTTGCAAGCCCTCGCCATCGCTGGTAGGTGGTTCAATCATTTTCGTGTATTTATTAATTGTATTCGAGCGTACTCAATGGTTCCAACATCTAATGCCCTAACGATCCACCGGTCGTTGCAGTAACTCAAGGACGCGTGACCTTCACACACTCCGAAGTCATCCAGCAGGCTGATCTTGGGATCACAAAATCGGTATATTTTTTATCAAAAACAAATTATTTTTTTCTTTTATCAGATCAGTTTGAATAAGTGTGACGATGGCTGCATGATCTACACCGATTCCACATCTGAATTTTTGTACATTACTGATGGCGAAACAGATTGCATCAAGTGAGTAACGCTTTGATTTCTGGAATCAAATTAGTTTCGTATTTCAGTTTCCAGGTTCTGAATATGGAACAAGGCGAACTACCGGTGAGAAATTTTTTCGCTATATCGGTTTTAGAAGAAAGATCGTCGTATCTTTCTCTCGACCGTCTACATAAAACTGAGTGTTGATAACACTACTGTGTGATTCAGCCCAACACAACCTACAGGCTGGAGTACAGAGGTGCAGGAGCTCCTCCGGCTTTCGTGCTATACGTTGTAGACCAGAGCGCAGGTAATAGTTGCCTAGTGTTGTTTGCGCAATAACTCGGTACCTAGTTTATATCGACAATGACTCATATTTCGTCAGAGTTCACCGACTCTTTCTCCGTTAAACCACTAACCACCGGCAATTCGGGACTAACCTTCGAAACTCGGTTCAACACGAGGCGAACCACACTATTGAACAGCGGAATGAACACGCCCTGGTTCGGTTTCATAGGCAATTTCGAGGCGAGTTAATACATCCTTGAGTATCTCTATCTTAAAAGCAATGAGAGACTACTAGAGATGCGTCCATTTCAGCCCGGATACCCTCGAATCTACACGTCTGGTTACGATGCTGCGGGCGAGGAAGCGTGCAAGCCGGTGTATCAAGCAAGGTAAGTTTAGTTGCCGATATAAAATGTCTAAAAATAAAACGCCTATTCTTGCATGGCTTTCTTTCCAGGTCAAAAGAAAACGTGGAGAGTTCGAGAGTGATGCTTTCGTCACCGATTATTACAGTGGACGTGGGCCCCAGTGATGAGCAGACAAATGAAAAGACTCCAATCACCATCACGAACGGGGGTTAATCAAGAAATACCTAGTAATTCAATTTAAATTATGCCTAACATTTCAGGATGGTACAGATATGCGGAACCTTATTCTTCTATGGTTTATTTCTCGCCTGGTATTTGCGTTTTACTTGATTAGTTGCGAAAAAATTCAAATATTCTTCAAGATTTTATCCGTTGAGGCTACGTTGGATGTTCGTACACCCAAAATCAGTTCTACGCAACAGACAAATTCGCAGTTATCGACGTTTTCCGTTCACAATCGGTCAGGTAAGCTCTTAGTTTTTTTGCTGAGTTTCCAAGAAATCAATTTGACGATTCACTTTCGTTCTCACAAATAATTAATAGATGATACACAAATAATTAATAGATGATTCATATATTTTCTATTTCACATTTAAGCCTTGACTTCGACGTGTCAATGTCGATCCCCACTGAGAAGGAGTCTATTCATATTTACGTAAACGGAGAAGAAATTCAGTACGTATAACGCATGAATTGTACTTCACGTAGGGCTATTGATAACTTTTTCATTCATATTTATTTTTGAGACATATTCAAAAATGAATCTTGGGACACCATTTTCAGTCTCTTCGGCGATTCATCATCGACCTCGAGGCACTTTGAAGCGCACGACTTTGAAGTGATCATGGACTGGTTCCGAATGAGTCCAAGCAGCTACTTTGCTATTCAATTTGACTTTGGCGCTCCGACGCCAACGTCTACTGAAGCACCGACAACCAGTGGGAGTGCTCGAACACCACTGGCTCTTTTCGCGGTGTTCAGTGCTACTTGGTTTCCTCTTGCACGATAAAGTGTCAATAAAAATAACTGTTGCCAGAACTGGGCCAAAAAGTACAAACTCTGCAGACGGAAAACGGAAATTGGGTGCTTCTGCTGGATCACCAGCATCAAAAACCCACATTGAGCCTGATTTCGTTCCGCTAATTACAAGATGTTTTACGATTTGACCACTCAGACTTGTTTTTCTGTCTTATCACATGAGATATGTAGCGTACCACCCAATCTTAGACAACGTGTAATTTCTTTCGCTCTAGTCGGCGCCACTATTAATGTCCACACCCGCTGAGTCCGTTTACACTATTATATTACGGATTCACTGTTAGTTTCCTTGCTCCATCATGGATGATTATGACTGGGATGAGTATTGCAAGGGCTACAGGCTCTTCGAGATGACGTATTCAAAAGACGTGATTGAAGTCCTATAGTGAGTTTTTTTATTAACCGGGAAATTACAGCAAAGCAAAAATCAGGAATATGGAGGACCGTATGTCTGACGTATATTTCGTTCTGGACTGCTACTTCGTACCATTCGCAGTTGTTACGAACATCTTCAGTGCGGTCATACTCGTCAAGTAATCATCTTAATTTAGAACCAGCGGTAGAAATAGCGAAGAAAGATGTAGTTCATCAGTTTCTAACATTCTCGTGTTCAACAAAAATAATCGGCATGTATAATCTATCAAAATTTGCGAGAAAACCTCATGAGCTCGCGTTTCTCTGACTTTTTTATCACTTTATCTCCGAGCATTCCGCTCGACCTTTTCGATGACCTGGAAGAAAAAGAGAAATAACGTTTAAAACAAGATGAAAAGTGTTCTCGCAACGTTTTCATTTATTTGATACTTCCCCGACGAATATACATGTCAATTTTACATACGTTCGGAACAAATTTAAAGGAAAGAACTTCGCAATCCATTCAATTTGATTCTTTGTTTGATGTGTTTGATCGCTGTCGTTCCATTGATCCTCCTAAGCACTCATATCTACAGGGATATGCTGATGGGTGGATGCAAGTGAGGCCGTATATGAGCTGGCAGTGCCAATAATATGAATTTAGTGCGGATACTATGACATAATCCTTCGCTGTGCATCTTCTTCCAGAGATTCGCGCGTCTCCTATCTGCCGAGCTACGTACATCTGGCTGGCGGGTGAGATAGTTTAGAGTAGACTTCAAAATACAGCACTACCCAACACCTCGGGGACCCGCGAATGAAGAATGAGAGGGAGAGAGGACTCGAGTAATGGAGATAATTCTTTCCTATCCAGCCCAGCTCTTCCGAAACCATGACGAACGGTTATTGAACCATCATTTAGGCGTAAATCTGACTCTTGAAGACTGGAGAGTGGTTAGTAAAAGAAATGAATGCAATTCATTTCAGTCGTCATCACTGTATTTCGATCGATCGAAGGGCCAATGTCAGGTGTGCGAAGTAGTACTGGTCGTTCGAAACGGCTCTTTTCAATTTGCACTCTCTCTCTCCGGTGAAATGAACGAGAGAGCATCCGAATTGATGAGAAGTCAGCTCCGATTTTTCATTACTAGAATCCATGAATCGAATATCACAATTCTATCTTGTCCAGGCATCCTACAAGCTGGTTCACGTAGCATTTTTGAGATTATGACTTTTTCAACCTTTTTGAGCCTAATTTCGAGACCAGTTTTTGGTCAAAAAGTCATTTTCTCAAAAATACGCATCTATAGGTGTTTCTGGCGTATTTTCACACGTAGAAAACGAAAATCGCTACTGCACTGGAGAGCGATTATTCTGCCTGCCCGACGGCTAGAGTTAGCGTCAGCCTCCTTTGCAAACTGCTCCATCTTCCGTAGGTCGTGCTCATTTCCGATGAATCGATGGCGAGTAGTCATGGCGGTCAGACTCCGATGCGCTTTTATAGTGGTCGCCCGATAGTCCTTGGCAGCTACGATGATCTGTAACGGAGAAACGACTTTAAATGAAATTGAAAGATGGAAAAGCACGGTATTGTAGATACGGTAGGTGAGGGTTCGGTATGATGGATACGGTAGGAATGAGGTGCCGTAGGAGAGAGTACGGTAGGGGAGGGTACTGTATGATTGATACGGTAGGAATGGAGTGCGGTTGGAGAGAGGTACTGTATGATGGATATGGTAGGAATCGGGTACGGTAACATGGATTCTGTAGATGAGGAACACAGTAGGTAAGGGAAATAAAATGGTGTATGGTAGGGATGAGAAGGATGAACTCACAGATTCCATTGTGGCGGCTCCCTTGGAGAACATGAAGCGCTTCCGGTCCGGTGGAGGGCGATCGTTGACCAAGTCAAGATCATCTTCAGTCCAATCCGGGTCTCCTTCATGCTCGTGCGGCTCGATGATGTCGAGATCGTCGAATGCATCGTACACGAGAGAGTCCAGAGCGGCCTAGAATGGGAATATGAAATCAACGATAAACAACGCAAATAAGAATAATTGACAAGAGTCACTCACTTTTTTCAACAAATGGGCGAATGTGTTGGCCAGCTTGTGTTCCTCCCGTGTGGCTGATGAGAGGTCCGTGTCAATTCCCAGTAAATGGGAGAGGAGTCCGACGACTCGAGAGGCGGAGAACATGGGTGAAGTAATGAGCCAGATCTCTCGACCATGTCTCTCGATGATCTCGAGAGTGAGCGATATGGTAGATCAAGGGAGAGGGGAGAGAGGTCACACGAAATCTCACGTACACCGGAAGTTGAGAGAAGCGATGTATAAAACGTCATAACATAGTGTGGAGAAAGAAATACGGAAAATACATTATTCTTCAATTAACTAATGAAAAAAACATTCGCCATCCATGAAAACATATGATCAAAAGATCAAAGATCATTCGGAAAAATTAGCAAAACAAAATTTGGGTTCGGGGACTCGAACCTACGACCCTCTCTTTGACCTTCCCAACTCACTACCCCTGAACTACCGATGCTGCTAGCAGAGGGGTTCTTGTTCTAGATAATAAGGCGCGCGAGAGACGCTTCGAAATCGGCTCGATTTCTATTATGTCGAAAATATCACTTCCCAGAATCATTTAGCAGTTTTTGAAAACGGTATTTAGATTCTCTATGGGGGTCCTATCTATGGTGGAAAATAGAAGGGAATCGAGATATGTGAGTTCCGGTCATTCCCGTGTAAGATGTCATTGAGGTGAAATAAATTGTGAATTTATCGATTGTGATCACTTTAGCCGTGCTACCAATTGAGCTCATTGTAATAGGTTTTTGTGAACGAGAGTGTGTAGGAAGGGAAAAGCGTTTTTTTTTCAATCTTTCACACACTTGCACCTCTCTTTTTTTACATAATGAGCTCAAATGGTATCGCGTCAGAATTCAAATCGTCCTTGCTGTGCTGCTCAATGTTCTTTTAATCGCAAACACTGTGCTGTTCGGAATTTTCGGAAAGGACCACGATGATAGCGAACGATTTCTGAAGGTTGGTCAAAGAAGCTTTATCGTTTGCAATACAATCATTTTGTGCAATATTTTAAAATCTTGATTACATTCGCAAACAGGAACCCGAGTTGACATGGCTATCGGAGCGAGGTGGTCTGATTTTCATGTTTGGGCCTCCGGGCGACCCTCAGTACTTCCAGTGGGGTAACCTTTGATTCCCTCCACAAAAAAAACGAATCACACCTCGTTCTAGAGCTGAAAATCCTTGGATTGTCGATTCTGATCATATCTCCGTTCCTCGTATTCTTCACCGCTGATGCAATGCGAAATATTGCGCACACGTCGGTAAGTTGGCATTTTATGTTGATTTTTAAAAGTTTATTTTCTAAAATACTATATTCCATCGTGGGTATTACGGAGCAAAGCCCCTCTCCGATTTGAGGGATGGATACAGAAGAAACTACCAGGGGGAAATCTTCAATCAGTGGGCCTTTGCAGAGACGAAAGGCTCTCATTCGGCCATGTGCTAGGGTCGGTTTTTAACCAGCAACGAACAAAGGAAACGGATGTGATTAGCTGGGATTTTTTTCTAAACAAGAAGAAAGCCATAATTGATCTCACAGCCGCGCCCATCTTTCATTCATTGGCCGAAACTCATCAGATATCCTATGCGAAATGAAGAGGAGAATTTTGCAAGTCGTCGGCATGCCAGTCAGACACCATGCACATTAGGCCAGGGAACGCTTGACGGAGACTAGTGGTTGGGGCGCGCGCCTTTCTCTACCTCTTGCAAAAAAAAGGAGTCGAACCTGCCTGCGTCGGCATGCCAGTCAGACACCATGCTCATCGATCGTGGGGCTCGAACCGGCGATATAGCGGGCTTCGGTCAGACACCATAACCAATACCCTGGGCATGGTGTCTGACTGGCATGCCGACGCAGACAGGTTCGACTCCCGCCCGCAGGTGATTCTAAAATACTATACTCTGGAAGCCGTCTGCGTGCCTGGCGCTTCCAAGGAGTTGGAGAGAGGATCGAGCACTCGAATCTGATTCCGATCCAGGCGGAGATCAACATCACCCAGAATGGAGGGAAGACTGCCAGTAAGGGTGTGAAGAAGGACGATCTCAGCAAGATCGAGAAGAGAGAGGAGCCCTCGTTCTGGTTTGTGCTCCCGTTAGGACCTACCAAGATATGCACGAAGTTAATGATGTTGACAATGACGTTGCCTCAGAGCAAGTCCATCAGAACCCCGTGTCTGCCCACGAAGCGAGTGTATTCTACTGTCTTCTACTGAGCTTTTGGACGAGTTTCTAGCACGTCTATGAACGACAATCCTTATTTTCAGGAATCATTTCTGAGCCATTCTGTAGCCAAAGTGCGATGGAGCAGCAACTTGAAATTTTTTTCTGGGTAGGCCTGCAACTTGTCTAAAACATCAGAAAGTTCGGCCAGCAGGAAAAAATCCATTGAAGAATTTTAAGTGTTTGAAAAAGTATTGCTCGATTACGTCATCACTACTCAACAATCAGGGAGATCTGTGATACCCCAATTACCTCTCTCTAACACACAATGGTTGTACTATATCACGACAAAGTGTGACCAAGAAATTTTTCACGAGTCAAAAGTTATGAAAGAATGAAAAAGTGTCCGGTGACTTATGAGCGCTACTGTATGTCCATTTATCAAACTTGATATTATCACAGGTTAATTATTTGTATGACGCCTGCAATAAAAAAAAATTTTTTTTCTCACACATATGACACGCTATTCGCACATGAGGCGCGATAGAATACTAGAAACCGATGTGAAATCTCGCAGAATCCAGCCTTTGAGGCGAAAAAACTCCAAATTTATACGGTTCAATTGAAAAGTCCCCAACATAAACTCATGCTTAAAAAATGCATAGATTCCGAATCTGGAGAGATCTCGTGGAATAGGAGATGAAGGTTTTTGATACGGCCAATTTGTCACTCCGACTTTCGAATTTTTAAAATTTGCGTATCTTTGCCGTTGTTTAACCTTTTAGTGCTCAACAGAAAATTTGTTCAGCTTGTCGAGATGGTCATTTTTCTTTTTTAAACGAGATTCTAGCTCCATTTTGAAGAAAACTAGGCTATTTCGAATTGTAATTGAAAACAAGAAACCGATGTGAAATCTCGCAGAATCCAGCCTTTGAGGCGAAAAAAGTCCATATGGGTATGGTTCAATTGAAAAGTGTCCAAAACAAAATTATGCTTAAAAAATGCGTAGGTTTCGAATCTAAACAGATCTCGCGGAATAGGAGATGAAATTTTTTTGAAACGGCTAATTTTTCACTTCAGCTTTTGAATTTTCAGATTTTTCACCTCTTGTTCGTTATTCAATTTGTTTGCGTTCAATAGAAAATTTGTTCAACTCATCGAGTCGTTCATTTTTCTTTTTTGATCGAGATTCTACCTCAACTTTGAAGAAAATTACGATATTTCGAATTTTCGAAGTATCGAGAGCCGGCAAATAGACAATTTTGAATTTACGGCTTCGCAACTGGAACTGAAAACTCTTTGACCCATGGTACATCTACCCTCAAAGTTTGGTTGGAATCGAAGCACTTTGAGAATTTTGTAAATGATCAACTCTCATCTCTGATATGAAAGCGAGAGCTTCAACAACCATTAGTCAGATGTTATTATTCCATTTTTCTCACAGTGGAACGATGAGAGAATGAGAATTTGTCGATAAATTTTCAACTCATATTTCTACATGTCTCTAGAAGATGCCGCCGCTCTACTATCTGACAGTTTGTACCTCAAATCGGTTTGTTTAGATTACTCTAGTGAATAGTAGTCTCAGATAATGTCGTTCCACATAGTAGTTTCATCCGTTGGAATACTATCTATTCTCGACATGCAATTGAGCACGAAGTGATTCTCTTTGTTTTTCAATTATGAGATCACGATTTGAAAGATACAGAAAGATATTCGCTCATAAATCGCTGACTCTGTCGATGAATATGAACAGTTTCTGGACTTTTCTTTTATGTTCATCGATTTTCGTCAATAACGTAACTTCCATGTATGTTCATCTAACCATGAGGCGAGTTTGTGAATGAAGTATTTATCTAGACTTCAAAATATTTTTAGAAGTCCGGAAGATCTTATTGTGACTGCTACAACATGTATGGTCCGTCGAACCTGTTTGATAGTTGCTGGTTACGGTTAGTTTATCATTCGGTTTTTTTGCTTGGTTTTCATAATTTGATTGTTTTCCGGTTCTATTTTCTCACAAATGGCAATGGCTGCCGAGAGATATCAAGCCTCAATTATGAGAATTCTCGCCTATCAATTGGGCTTTGGCTAAATGCTGCTCATGTGAGTTACAATAGAGTAAATAATGAAATATATCTGTTGTAAAAGCGTATGAAAGTTAACATTTTCCGAGTATAGTAAGATATGTTTATGAAGAAATGACACTTTACAGCTTGTTGCTGTACTTATTTTCGGAATTATCCACATGTCCTTCTACGGTACCGACTGTCCGCAGCCCACTGCGTGATACTTCCACCCTCGGGAGGAACAATTTATCTAATAATAGCGGTATTTTTTTCATTTGACAAGAAACAATAGCAAGTAAAAACAATAATAAAATATTTTCAGAGTTTTGCGAAGTGACGACCATTGTCAGTTTCAATCGACTTCTCTCTCGAAATTGTCGCATTCGTGTCAGCTCTGAGGAATTTCTGTCCCTATCCGAGAGGTGTGTATGAGTTTCAAATTACCAGATTTGAATCCGCTCTAGATATCAATTGGCAGAGAACATTCGTGTGCTCATGCTTCTCAGCCCTATTATTTGGTGAGTAAAACGAAATACAAAATAAAGGCAAAATAAAAATAGCAATATCCCAGGTCGCACACCTTGCTGGGAATGTACGGAACTTTTATGTTCTTGGTTTGCAAGCTTTTTTTTCCAGCTCTCGAAATGTATCGGATAATTGAGGTTAGTATAGTTTATTTCTCGAGCATTCGATTTCCATTTTCAGGAGACGATAAATTTACTTTACCTTCAAGGCATTTTCATGCCGCTCATAATTATGTTCCGATTCAGGTGATTTATCCTAACTTCGATCACAAAATCAGGCCACTAATGTGTGAAAACATAACTAATCCACAGAAAAGAAGGACATCGTACAAAACGACTTCGTGAAGTGAATACAACAAAGGGTCCGATGCTCGCATCATATCATGCTAAAGCATTTACCGAAGGATGGTAAGAATAAATACGTTTCTCTCCTGTTTCTCAGTACTCGTTATCTTCGTGGTTGATGTATTTCATTCATGATTTGCTACTTACTTTACTGAAGTATTGTTTCTCACGTCTTGTAATTGGTTGCCAAATGACAACAATTTTCGAATTATTTTTTATCGTTTTTATTTAATTTTTTAATTTGTATTTAATTTTTCGAATCCAGGACGAGCGTTGACAGTCTTGATGATTTTGAGAATTTTTTCATTTACCTTTCACACGATTTCAATTGGGTCAAGAAAACAAGTAACTCACACGGTCTTCTGAGAAACAAGAGGCAATGACAGGAGTCGGGCGGGAGAGAGGTGCGATAGGACGAGGAGAGAGATTGCAGCGATAATGAGTCCATAATCTGTTACTAGCAAGATTCGAATAGGCAGGTCTGGTCAGATAGGCAATCAAATTCATGAGACGTGAAAAAAAGTTCAACTGTCCGAATGATGCAGCCCCGGTAGCAATAGCCACAAATGTGAGAACGAAGAGTGATCGATAAAAGACGGAGAAAGCATGATATCCGTTAAAGAACCAGGGCTGTGCGGAAAATTATTTTCGGAAAATTTCGGTAAACGGAAATTTTCCGAATTTATTTTTCGAAAAAAAAAAACTATAAATTCGGAACATTTCGGGAAAAAAAATTGCTGGGGACTATTTCAAAGAGCTATTTAAGTTATTTGCGACGAAAACGACTGAAAATGACATTTTCTGTTGTTTTCGCGCTGCCGAAATTGTTCTCTTCTTGAATTTCGTTAGATACACAAAATATTCTGTTTTGAATGAAAAATCTAAAGCACGACGTTATGAGCGATCCCATTTAAAAATTTCACATGATAGAAAAATCAAGAAAATAACTTTTCACCTTGCATCAAAGCAGTCAAAATCAAGATTTTATACACAAGACGGTAGATTTTCGGCTGAATATCTAGTGCGAATTTTCGGAAAATTTCTTGAAAAAGTCGGAAAATTTTCCGTCGGTAAATTTTCCGAGAAAAACTCGGAAAATCGGAAAACGGAAAATGCACAGCCCAGTAAAGAACCTGCCCTTTTAGACACGCTTTCCGGTCAAAGATCAGTCCACGCACCTGATTACTTGCCTTTGTCTTCTTCTGAAACGACCACACTTACACCCACTGACACTTGGATACGGCGAAATTGAGCTACAATAAGAGATATTGGTTATCGAAAACATCTTGCACGTCACTGGTATGAATGATCGATAAATAAGTGTGAGAATGAATGATCAATTATTATAAGCTGAGTGAGTTGATTGAATATGAGATATCTGCATCACTGCCGATCCAAATATCGCCCGCATAACTGTAGCTTGTATGATCCGACGATACGTTGGAGAGCAAGCGAGGATTGCGAGCGAATGCGCGACCGTTTGAGTGGTGATCACACTCAAGACCAGCGCGGAAGCTGCAGAAGCTGAGATTTTATTAAATTGAAGAAATAAATTGTCGTAAAATTCGAACTGTTTTGATCCATCGACGCCCTCTCAAGTCCCATCGGTAACGTAGTCAAATATAACACGAGCTCGACAATTACGGGAATCATGTATCATACATCAGGTTGGGTGTAATGCCCTCAAAGTCTTCGGTGATATTTATCTTGCAGATAATTTTGTGTACCTGGGAGATCAGGGATGTAACTGCACGTTTCTGATATCTGCAATATGACAAGTCTAGTGGGTTGACTTGTTTCCCAGCTACATGAATTTCTCACCGTTTAGTAGCAGTACTCGCGTGATTCATTCCGGTGTTCAGTTCAACGAAGGCTTGACCGATCATAAGTATAATCGCAACAAACGTGAATAGATAGTATAGAAAAAAAAGCTGAATTAGATTGAGGCACACTATCAAATGTGAAATATGCGTCAGGCCTTCAATGTGCGATAGAAAGATGACAAGCATAGACCACCCACCCGTTCCTAACGTATAGAGTAACACTGACTCAAATTTGAAAAAGTATGTAGATTTACCAGTCACCCACTTCACTACTAAAGGAATATTCTGACATGATGGTCTAAATAACGATAATTGACGCCGGCGCGCTGCGCCGGCGTAATTTGAGTTTAAACTTCACTTTTTTCTCCCTTATTTTCGGCTCTCTGAGTGGCTCTCTGAGTGGAGTGGTCCACACTGTTTCGAACAGAGACCTTTCAAGTTATGAACAGATTACCAAGGTTTTAGTCACAACTGCTCAAAATTCAATGATCCCAATCCCTGCAAAAGAACGATTCTCGGCGAGAACCAAACAGCTATTTCTCGAAAGGAGAAGATTACGAGACGCGACCCCTGATGCCATAACTCGAATCAACTTTTCGCTGACTGGAAAAGCCTTGAGGATTTCGATCAAAGAAGATTTGCGCCGAAAGCATTTGGAAACAATGAGAAAGGCTGTCTTAGGAATATGGAAAAAGTACAAAGTGGGCAATACAATCCTCTCAGCTAGGACGAACTCAATTAAATCAATTAGAAAGGGCTGACGGAACTGTCGCTAACTCAAAATATGAAATCAACAGTGTTGTCAAAAATTTCTACAATGAGCTATTCGCAACGACGAGACGCCCAGTACGAATGACATTCACAACAAGCGAGCAGTTTCTACCGTTCCTCGAAAGTGAAGTAAGAAAAGGAATCGAAAAACTGAAGAATGACAAGTCTCCCGGACCAGAAAAAGTGAAAGCAGAAATGCTGAAATGCGGAAGGGATATCATAGTACGGTCGTTGACAAGTCTATTCAACAAATGGATCACAGAAGAGTGTATTCCCAATGATCTTCCGGATGCGATAATATCTCTTATATTCAAGAAAGGAAATGTACTGGATATTTCAAACTATCGTCCCATTTCATTGATGAATATAATCTACAAACTGTTCACCTCTGTGATCGACACGCGGATTGAAAAGCAACTTTCAATGAATCAATCAAAGGAGCAAGCAGGGTTTAGACAAAACTTCGCAACGACAGATCACGTATTCGGAATATCTGAACTAATTAATCGATCTATGGAATACAATTTCCCTGTTTACCTGGTATTTGTGGACCACCGAAAGGCTTTCGATACGGTGGAATTCGACAAAGTGTGGGAAGCATTATACGACCATGGAATACATCCAAAGATAATCAATACACTCCGATTCATCTACAGTAGAAGCCGTGTGTCAGTAAAAGTTGGGAAAGATCGAGTACCGATTGTAATAGAAAGAGGAGTGAGACAAGGCGATCCACTGTCCCCTCATCTCTTCAATGCTGTGATAGAAGGAATTTTCCGAAACCTGGAGTGGGAGAGATTTGGAATCAACATCGACGGAGAGAACCTGAATCACTTACGCTACGCGGATGATATTGTTCTAGTATCGCATAGCAAGAAAGACATTGAATCAATGATGAGTGAACTATGTGCAGAAAGTAGAAAAGTTGGATTGGAAGTAAATCAGAAGAAGACAGTAATGATGACCAACCGAGCTCATGTTCCTCTTTATATCGATGAAAAACAACTGAAATATGTCAACTACTTTGTGTATCTCGGAGTAAGGCTATCATTCGACCAGGAGTTAATGCTTGAAGTGAACAGGAGAATCGGAGGAGCTTGGAGAGCTTTCAACAAGTTTCACGATTTTCTTACGAGTAAAGGAGTGGAGATGGCACTTAAAACAAGAGTCTTTCGGATGTGCATTGAGCCAAGTTTCATATACGGAAGTGAAGTTTGGAGCCCTACAAAGAAAGAAAGAAATCGATTGATAGTTGCGCAAAGAGCAATGATGAGAAAGATGGCAGGAGTAAGCAGGCTTGATAGAAGAACTAACGAATGGCTACACCAAAAAGTGCCTTTGATTGATATTCGAATTCGAGCTATGTATAGAAAGTGGAACTGGGCCCGAAGATTAGCGACAATAGAAGATGAAAGATGGGCCAAAAGAATCATGAATTGGTCACCGTGGGATTGGCCGAGACCGCCCGGACGACCGAAAATTCGATGGAGAGATGAGATAGTAAAGAAAATAGGAATAAATTGGGACACTACGTGCAGAAGAAACCCCCAACTATGGAGAGACTGTATCATTCAACAGGCGACCCACCTGAAGCTTGAATAAATATTGATATTGATATTGATATTGAGTGGTCAGACGGGTCAAAATTTTCAAAGTGTGTCCAAGCTCACCAAACTCAGGAAACGTTGTGCCCATGGTCTGGAGATACCCCAAAAAAAGTTTCATCCCGATACCTCACCGGGGAGCAAAATTGCGGGTACCCCTTGGTGTGACAAACTACACTGACCACATATTTTCCATGTCATAGGGGGGAGTTGAGCCAAGCGCCCCATTTCTGGAAGTTCGCTTTACCTTATAATGTCAGAATGTCTGTCTGTCATTCCGTTCGTTCGTTCGTTTGTGTGTCTGTCACACTTAAAACTCGGCTTCAAAGTAGTCGTTTGCATATTGGACAAACTACAGTGCACGATTATCGCGGTGATGCGATATGGATGGCAGGATATTACCGAGAAGTTACCAGACAATTCGCACAAGCTTTTGGGAGTTGATTCGAGATTGTTATAGCTCTCAAATGCTGCTCCCATGTATGGGTTTCCTTAATTTCACGGGTCGAATATGGGTATAGTTGAGCTTGCTCTGGCGTGTTGATAGATCATTTGAAATTGTAAACTGGATATCGTCAAATAAAAAAATACATTACTATGAAACAAAAATTCTCGTGATTGCATAGTGTTAATGCATAGATTCTCTGATCAGAAAAACGTATTAACCACATTGTTGTATAGTAATATTATAAATGCAATAATTACATAATTATCATTATTCGTAAATAACGAGTCATACGTCTGACCCGCTAACCCACTACGGTAGTCGTCGCGTGCCCCTTGGCTCTCACCACGATTTCCCTGTATATCAACGACTAAGCTACCGTAATACTTTCGTGATGATTTTTTCAAGAGAGCGTTCTCTCTCTCTTCGACTCTGTTCAAGTTGCTGCGTGGCGTTTTTTGACAACGGGTCGGTGCGGCGAAAACTCTTTGTAGGTTTGTAGAGCAGACTCTCCTGATAATTTTACTGCTATGGGTTAAGGATTTGACTACCCCGCGAGAAAACAGGCAATCTAAAACCTCGGCCAACAAAGCGTTTTTCGCAGTTTTTTGTTTCAGGATCTCTAACATAGAAATTCGATTTCTACGTGCGAAAATACGCCAGAAAAGCCTATAGCCACATTTTTTTGAGAATATGACTTTTTGACCCAAAATGGACCTCAGAAAATCGAGAAAGTGTCAAAAAAATAAAAAATAAAAATAAAAAAATAAAAAAACTCAAGTTCCGGCGATAGTAAACGCAAGCAAAATATGAATTCGCTGTTAAACCAATGATACACACTTCGATTGCCTAATCGGAAACTCGATCGCGAATTGTTTATCACATCACTTACACCAAAAGTAGCCATATCCAGAAATCGTGATAGTAAAGAATCAGAGAAAATTACACGGCAATTCACTTGAACTATTGGCGAATAAATATTGCTGAAAAGACTGACGATCGTTAAAGATATCTATAACTTTCAAATACAATATTTGAAAATAAATACTTCATCAGAGTAGACGACTTACTTGCAACGATATCAGATACTTACGATACACTTTCCCTCTTTGATCATTATTGAAAATAATGATCACGCAAACGAGAGAGTTGATTAGAAAACAAGTTACACCTATAACTTATCATTGCACGGAACAAGAAACAAACCAGACACTTGATAAAACGTAGTAATGGCGTTGAGCACACTCGAACTCAAGTCGCTCGTATTCATAGAACATAGGCGAGTAAAGAAATTTGAATTCACGGACGTGGCACCTAGAGACTTTCCCGTCTTTCGCTCAGAAATGCAGCTGCTTGTTTTCGAAATTCAAACAACATTGTATTTTAGTATCACGTGGCACTATCGCATCCATCTGTTCATAAAATAATATGAGGATGATGCCCAAATAAAACATATTCTGTGTGAAACTCAAAAAATAATATATTATCCTTTGAGATAATATGAAAACGCTCTAATCCGTGGCAGTGTAACCACATCCAAAAAATTGATAGTTCTCGTAGACGGAAAAACTATTGACTATTTTTTTTCTAAAATCTGCGTGAAAAAATCAACGGTACGATTCAGAATGATAATAACACATTAATTTTCCACGAACAGACAGATCAGTACGCCGTAATTTGTTTTATTCTTTTCCAGTAGAAGATTTCCAACATTATTACCGAGAAAGATGCCGAGTCAATTCTTTGGTCGAAAACGTCATGATCATTATCCAAGAAGAATCGATTATAATTAATGAACTCACTGGTCGCTGGCTGACTGACAATTTTAATCAGAGTGAATATCGACGGTGCATTTTTCACCTGTTCAAGTCATATCGTTTTATTTGATTGCAGAACACTTGTGAATGACAATTGTACATCAGGAAACTAGGAGTCAGTGATTAGATCGATTAAGATGTCATCAGTGTTGTAAATTGTTTAAATTGAGTACATGTTTTGACAACCTCGTATAATTTCTCGTATATCATGTGTGTGTCTCATATTTATTGTACTTGGTCGTACGTGGTTCAAACAGACGGTGTGACCATTTTGGATAAAATTTTAGAGTAGAGATGCTCTCTACTTCTTTCTTCTCTTCGTTATCTCGTGTGCTACTTACCCTAGTTTTACGAACATTTGCTCTTCGGCGAGCGATCCCTGCTCTTCAATCACTTACTGACTGCGGTGCTAGGTGGGTGCAATTGGTACTTCGAGAGAGACAAACAGAGTAAGTTCCGGGTTCTTTCAGAAACATGTTTTGAATACAAAACTTCTTGTCATAGCCTCCTAAAGCCGTGGGTTCAACTCTAACTTCCAGTTTACCGCTTGCAAACTTTAGTAACGCATTCCTGATGTGAGTTCCTGTATACTTTCGGTCATTCTCCAAATCAATCGATCAAGAGGGATTCATTCGCGAAAGCCTAGTGGTTGGGGCGCCAGCCTTCTTCTACCATCTTGCAAAACATGGTCGATCGTGGGTCTCGAACCGGCGATATAGCGGGCTTCGGTCAGACACCATAACCAGCCTTTTAATCTTTTAGTTTCTCGATGAACAATCAGCTTCCATATTTTTTTTGCTCAGGTCTATTCAGTATGATCTATTATTTAAACTTCTTTTTGAATTAGGGGTGACACGATTATTTGGCTTGATGAGTTCAATAGAGGAGTTCTATAGAGATCTGTTACCCAATCACACTTGCGAAACTCCCATGTTGCCAATTTTCGGTCTCAACGAGCAATAAGCTTTTGGCCGTGTGCCAGGGCCTTGCGTCCAGGCACTAATTCGAGAGGAGGGAGAAAGACGGGATAATGGAGAGATTCCGCATTCAAATCGGCCCACGCCTATCGGCTGTGAGATTTGCACGAGTTCACCCTTCTTTAACATGCCAAAAGCATTTTTTGTCAATATTTTGATCTTGCTGGTGATGCCTTCCTCTCTCATATTTGCTCACAATGTTTCAAATTCTTATTTTTTTATTCAACTAAAGATCGCATTGAAAGTCTCAAAAGAAGAATGCTATTTTTATCACGATCATGTATTCAAACGTCGATCGAAAAATATGATGTTGTCGTCGGGACCTCAGGCATTCCTCGTATATCCTTTATCCGTCTGAAATAAGATATCTTATTATGATCAAAAGAGTGCGATCGTACAATATCCTCCCCAATAACAGTTCTGTCTCCACATTCTCCACGTCCAATCATAGTAGGGAGTGCACTGATATCCACCGTAATTTCCATAGTAATTTCCATATCCTCCTGCAACATCTCAATTATCTCAAGTAGATCACAATCTCTCACCATATCCTCCTAATCCTCTGAGGTTCAGTGAAACCAACGCCCCTCCTCCCCCTGGAATGATCAATTTTCAATGGGAATTCATTCCTCTTTCTTTACCCCATCCTCCGTCATGATGATGGTGTTCTCCTCCTCCTCCTCCATGATCATGACCGCCACCTGGAAATTCGTGATGTACGTCGACTTCAAAATACATGGTGTCGTATTATGCGAGAAAAAGCGAACTGTAATAAAAATTAGACACCTCCATGGTGTCCTCCTCCACCGCCTCCGTGGCCACCTCTCGAGACTGAATGCATGATGATTTCAAGGATGTTTGTTTTAACAAACGGAACTCACATGCAATAGCGAGAAGACTGACGAAAACAAGCAGGCCAAGAATGAAATGCATGAGAGTTCGAGAGAGTAAAACCGACTGAGCAGAATCAATCTAACTTCCTTCTTTCACTCTCATGTGAACTCTTTATATTGCGTAGAGTGAACCAATTTCTGATCGCCCAAGCTAGAGACTAGTGAACAACCTCGCGAGATCAAACAGCACTTAGTCGCATTTAGTCATCCAACGCAGGCCATTCCAACAGCTTATTTAGCGAAGGTTCAACAAACAAATCAGACGAACTACCGAAACGAACTACTTGATTACCGAATATCTCATAGATGACGATTGTGAACGATTAGTCACTTATCTCATCCGAACACAACTAAAAAACCCTGCTTTTCTCTATCGTTGACAGACAAAGGAGGTCAATAGGTGTATATTCTCGTATTCTCTTTCCAAGATCACTCCTGGTTTAATTAGTTAGAAAAAGATTTGATAATTAATGATGACCGAGCTTTCGTTGTATCCTTTATTAAATCACCTGTGCCAAATACGGGAAGAAACACTGAATCATGTACAAACACGTACGCTGGTTTCTCAGTAACCCAGATCAGAAAGTTGGGGATTTTCTGAACACAGAAGCGATCTTTGAAAAAATAATGCACTAATCTGAACCTTGGAAAGGGCATCTTTAGCTAAAGCGAAATATAGGGCGGCAATGATAATTGCGACCAATTGAAGAGATAAAAATAGAAGAAATCGACGCACTCCAGTGAAGCAGAAACATCTGCCAGGAGGAAGAACCGCCTGATATTTGTGTTGAGAATAGTGATGCCCATTCGAGACCCAGTTCTCTTCGAATCGTGTGCTATCTCGTTTCTTCTATCGGTGAGAGAGTGTGCTAATCAAGAGAGCCGGTCTCGAGCCGGCGTCATTATTCGTCACATTTCTACGATAGTAAACGCATCCATAATAGGAAGTGGCTACAGCACTAACAAGACACAACTCGAGCGACTGAATTGAATGCAATCAACAATCAATATGATCGATGTTCACTCACTCCGAACAAATCCATGGCCAGGTATTTGGCAAGCAATGATTCGGAAAAAGCTATTCGGCAATTCACTAGCAGTTTCATGATAACCAAAAGCCTAAGCCTATATTGGCAGTACTGGAGCGTAGATGTTGCAGAACATATCAGCGATTGTTGACGAGAGCTAAATCACTCAGTGCAATTAGGATCACCTTTTAATTTTCTTTATTTTCTCCCAATTTAAGTAGTATCGAACATTTCGCATCGTCTACCTTTACTGCCTAATTGCATCGCACGATGCGATTTTCCTATTTTCGCTTACTTGAAGTGATAAAACATACTTTCGATACACTTTCCCTTTTGAATCGTATCGAAGGCAATTAAAAAGCAAACTACCGAATTGATAGTGAAGAAAATTAAACCTGAATCATGTAATGTTATTCAAAACGACGAAAACAAACCAGAAACATATTAAAAAGTAGTAATAGCTTGCGTCACTTTCGCACTGAACTCAGTGGAGTTCATTACTTTCCAGAAGAAATGTGAATTCAGTGAAACCTAGTCTCGCGACATATTCTCTCAAGTCACAGCTGCCTGTTTTCCTCTATGAACACACTCTCATTTCCCCAGGTTACTTAGTTGTTGAGAAATTCTACTCAACATTTAAAACATTTTCATCTTGAAAAAAGTGCTTTCATTATGAAACACAATGAACAGGCGCAGCTATTTGATGAGGCAGGCGCAGCCTTCTGATCAATAATGATCCGAGAGCGACGGCTCAGTGGGGGAGCATCCGTCACGTGATCGGAGGGTCTCGAGGCCTTCTGCTCCCATTGTTCTTTTTACGATCCTCTGACACAACAGTATGAATTATTGCTGCGCTGTTGACGATCACAGCATTTTTTTCCCTGAAGTGCTCTAACGGAAATCGCAGACACCACGGTCTCAGATCGGTTGTTTTGTCGCTTGAAACAACTTTGCCTGAGCTATGAAAAGGTAATGAAAATGTTCTGTGAGATGTAAAAAAAAAATTTCTTCAAGATCTAAAATTAGGCTCGATCCCGTAATATGATTAAAAGTAATGAAACCTTGAGTCACATTAGAGTCTAATTGGTTAGCGACCATTGCGTGTCTTCGAAAGTTATTAGACCCAGTAGGAGTAGTGTTCTGTTTATTATCACCAACGAAATTTATGCTGTGTCAAATTTGATCTCCGAACTATCGAGAAGCGTTTATAAAATCTGATAAATTGCAAGTACATTTCGCATGGAATTAGTACAATAAAAAATCCAATATGTAGTTTGTGGTACGTATACTGAGCTCAGACTTCTCAAGTCAGCCGTAGCGTGAGATCCTGGAAGTTGTTTTTTTCTAATGTCACGAAATGTGAGCACCTTGCCGTCTAGTCTAACGTTCCTCAAGGTTCGTCAAGTTCAACAGCGTGTTTTGTTTGCAATTGCATGAGAATCACGTTACTTCCATGGACAACATTATGTTCGACGTTTCGAAGATATATACATATGAGGGCGTTATGCATCGAGCAAGTCCTGGCACAGCAAAAAATAACATATGCTCAAAATTTGGTCCTAGGGGTAACTTTTGATTCTGAATCGACTGGCGTTTTCAGTTTATCGATCAGATGCTTCTGAATCCCGGTACGACGCGACGTCGATTTGGCCAAATTCTTGTTCTACGATAAAAACTGGTCCGAAATGAGTCGGATTG
This sequence comes from Pristionchus entomophagus, assembly GCA_036245825.1. Lineage (NCBI taxonomy): Eukaryota > Metazoa > Nematoda > Chromadorea > Rhabditida > Neodiplogasteridae > Pristionchus > Pristionchus entomophagus. The sequence continues at coordinate 685,625 of BTSX01000006.1, forward strand.
GCCACAAATATCGCGTACTCTACCAGAATTCAATTCTGTTCAATCTGAAAAAAATCCAGGCTCTATCGCTTTTCGTTTTTGAGTTATGACCGTTTTTTGACAGAAATGGTTGTTTCCTTAGTTACGCTACTATCTTGTAAAGAATTTTATGCTGATCATTTTAGTATATGGGGTGAGGCATTTATAGGCGACAGGCATGGTTTTACATCAGTTTTTGTGCCGTCAACTAGCGTTTTTCACAGTTTTTCGACTGTAACTTTTTTCTTTCATAATCTGATGATCTTCCATGTGGAAATTCGGTTTCTACGTGCAAAAATACGCCAGAAAATCCTATAGTCATGTATTTTTTAGAAAATGACTTTTTCAACTCCGATGTCGTCGTCGAAATCCGTAATTGGAGCAAAAAAAGAAATACATGACTATAGGATTTTCTGGCGTAGTTTTGCACGTAGAAACCGAATTTCCACATGACATATCATCAAACTGTGAAAGAAAAAAGTTACATTCGAACAACTGCGAAAAACGCGAGTTTACGGCACAAAACCCGATTTAAATCCATGCCTGTCGCCTATTAAGACGCTCGCTCTGTTATTTTTCACCACTCAACCCCTCTCCCCGGACATCTGTCCAGGATTTTCGATTCCGGCCTCCATACTATTAGGACCTAGGGTACCTTGCACCTTGTTTACAATACTGGTATGAAAACTGGCCAGACCTCGCAATCCGGCGCGCCAGGTGCTGGCACTGTTGTAAGACCCCCATTGTCAGCAAGTTCGCCCTGGATAAATATGATGTGATGTGATGTGATGTGATGTGACATTGAATGACTTCCGTCCAATCCAGGTAGATCGAGGTGTTAGTACATGTGTGCCCGTAGTGTTGTTGTGGCCCTATGAGGTACATCGATCTCTCTGGACGGTAAGACGTTATCGACTTCAACCTTTATACTCTGTTTCATAAAGAACAATCAAAATTCAGAAGCATGTGTAATCCCGTTGGGGTCAAATAACTACTCGATCGAAGAGAGAAGAGAGGAAAGAGACGCAGCGAAAGCGAAGAGTTATGAACGAAATAACCATCTGAATAATCGGATTGCCGTCTATCTCTCTCTCTTTCTCTAGATGAGCGCCAGATCAGGGCTGTGCAGAAATTGCGAAATATTCACCGAGCTTCTCATTTCGCAATGTCTCTAATTTTCTTTAGCCGACGAGAGAGCATGTGAAAAGAGGAGCTCGGTAGATGTTTCCCAATTTTTGCACAGCCCTGAGCCAGATGTTGATGGAATGCATTAATATTAAGGAATTAAATAATATTTTCTACAATAATCCCTCACCCGAATCGCTGCATCGCAGATCTTCGACGTTATTGAACAGTTTTATTATTCATTGTTAATAAGTTCTCCGAATCCCTAATGAATTTGGTTTGAATGTTATCATTCTCTTACTCATTCCAATCCAATTCCATGGAACATAGATACTTGTGAATGGGAGAAGGCGTATCCACTTCTGATGGATCCTCTTTGACTTCTCCTTTTTTGACCTGTTCTCTTTACCTCCGATCTGAATTTGATTCCATATCACGGATTTCCTCTTATTTTGTAGGAAAATCGAGATCTTTTACTACAGAAAAAATATTTCGTCTCAGATTTCAGTGAAACTAATGTTACTGACTAAAGTGAGGGTGAGGAGAACGACCGTCTACTTTTGGCCAAATTTGCATATTGGGCCGAGTTGGTGACCTACCTTTCAAAAGGCTCGATCTCGGTCAGTTTTTGACCTACAGAGCCCAAGTTTTTTTCATTCGACTTGTAATGTTGAGATCTACAAATAACTCCATTAAGGGTACGGTTTAAATTTACATCTTCAATGCGTTTTGTCCGAAAATTCGATTTTTCTTGTATAAAAGTCAATTTTTCTCGAACTTTTCCTCTAAAGGGTATGAATTTTATTGGAGAATCTGATTTCTCGCATCAGATTTATGGTAATATTTTACTCCATTTGTCATGTAAGTGGGCAGCAAACATCGATCTCTCTAGGGAAATCCGGAACAGCCGATTTATTGCGAAAAACACGTTTTCGCTCGATTCTCGCTTCACAATGATATTTTCGGGTATTTAAAAAAGCCATCGATAGCTCTCGATGCGCTTCACAAAAAAGTCTTAGTAGTCCAAGTTGCAAAAATGGACCGTTTTCGAGATTTATCCCGATTCGTACTTTTATTCGGCCGTTTCATTCCCGTTCTCTGTCCCTGCACGTTCTATTGTGCGCCCGGAATCGATGAGTTGGAGGGAGCGCGCAGAAGGTTGAAAAAAGAGCAATGCTCTTATCTTTACTTCGCTAGTTCCTCTCCCCCTCGTTGTTTCTCGCTGCAATAGAGTCCTCGAACCACGTCTTTTCATCGTTTTGAAAAGTCCAGCCAAACAGGCGAATAAAAACAGTATTTGGAGGAAATCTCGAAAACGGTGGATTTTGGCAACTTGGACTACGAAGACTTTTTTGTGAAGCGCATCGAGAGCTATCGATGGCTTTTTTTAAATACCCGAAAATATCATTGTGAAGCGAGAAACGAGCGAAAACGTGTTTTTCGCAATAAATCGGCTGTTCCGGATTTCCCTGGAGAGATCGATGTTTGCTGCCCACTTACATGACAAATGGAGTAAAATATTACCATAAATCTGATGCGAGAAATCAGATTCTCCAATAAAATTCATACCCTTTAGAGGAAAAGTTCGAGAAAAATTGAATTTTATACAAGAAAAATCGAATTTTCGGACAAAACGCATTGAAGATGTAAATTTAAACCGTACCCTTAATGGAGTTATTTGTAGATCTCAACATTACGAGTCGAATGAAAAAAACGTGGGCTCTGTAGGTCAAAAACTGACCGAGATTGAGCCTTTTGAAAGGTAGGTCATCAACTCGGCCCGATATGCAAATTTGGCCAAAAGTAGATGGTCGTTCTCCTCACCCTCACTTTACAGTACTGGCTAATCGCCTGGCATAAGCGCGGCCGCGGCGGGATGCCGCGGACCGCGGCTTGCGCGGATTGATTTTGCACAAAGCGGAGACATTTCCAGACTTCGAAGTGTTGATTTTCGTATTCACCAGTCGATTCCCTATCGAAAATATTATAAGATCTTTTTTTAGTCTTCGATCTATGAGTTTTGAGATTTTGTCTGACCCATCGAACAATTCTTGACCCACTTAAACAAGTCTTCTCAGAAGCCCAATTCTTGTTCAATCTTACTATAATTGATACCATCAATTATTCTATTGAAGAGAAACATCATGGCATGTCTAGTTCATTGTGTCAACTATCGTTCGCTGGGTCAGGCTTTTTCAGAGAATTATTCCAAATCTCGTATATCAAAGGGTAAAATATGATCTTATAGTATTTTCGATAGGAAATCCAATGGCGAACACGAAAATCAACACCTCAAAGCCTGAAAATGTCTCTGTTTTGTGCAAAATCAATCCGCGCAATCCGCGGCCGCGCGTATGCAAGGCGATTAGCCAATACTGTAGTCAGTAACATTAGTTTCACTGAAAAAAAATTTTCTGTAGTAAGAGCCTTCAAAATAACAGGAAATCCGTGATATATAGCGAGACTCTTTTTCTTTCTCGCTTCTTTATAGTTCAAAGAATGAGACAACCACTTTTCTCCACTATAAAACACACATCGATTGAAAATTCCGAGAAACGATGTCTGAATTAGAGTGAGATCAAAGTACAGGGTGCGCCATAATTATAGCTACTTTTTACAAAGCCAATTTATTTGGCTGAAATCAACAGCCATGTTCCGATGTTTGTATTAGTTTCTAGTGAAGGTATGTACGTACGAAAAAATAACATGGATTGGCTATCCATCGATTGCGTCATTTCTAGTAGCGATCGGAAGTGTACTGAGATGAAGGTGTGAAGTCCGTAGCAGAATTACTAGTTTGGACCAGAGCTACTACAAAACTAGTAATGTTTAAACTCTCAAACTAGTAACATTGGGAGGTCGTCCATACAGCTATAGAACTGCATCGACAAAGCGATAATTGATTTCATATGTGCTGACCACCAATTAATTTTCCGAAGCCCTTCGGAGAGGCTGTACACGAGGAATTCGCTATTCAAATGGAATACTTGTCCATTCTCTCACAGACATGCATGAAGATGATCCATGCCAACACATTACTAATAGGACATGATAACCTCACTATATGTGTTATTGGATGGAATCAAATACCGTTCGGTTTCTTTCACGATTTTTAATTTTAATTTTTTTTCGATTATCTGTATTTCGTGATTTATATTTTACGCGTAGAGTCTAGCCGTTAAAATAACTTGTCTAATTAGAGAAGAGATTATCAAGGCTGATAACCATGACTTTCAATACTGAAGATATGCGGCCTGATCAAGCAAATATTTTTTCGATAAAAAAAATTAAAGTCGCGGACGTGCGAATCTGCTCCCAACTTTGAGGAGCCATTTTTCTTCAATTCTTGGTCTAACCACCTTCTAATTTTTTGTGCATGAAATATTCCTAGTAAACATTGCTTCTACCAGGTTTCAAAGATCTGATGTTTTTTAAGCTAGAATAATAGTCTCCGATTATCACTAAAATGCGTGTGTGTAGGGTCTTCTTTCTGGTTTCCTCCCGTTCTGTGGGAGTGAAGCTCGACATTGATCTTTCTACCTTCAATTACATATGACCTCATTAATATAATAGTATGGCCTATTAAGCCCATGGACTATCGGTTTGAAAGTACCATGCACACAACCAAGTATATCAGTGACACAACGCTCAAAAACAATGAACGGCCAGTTACAAAAAAATCCTATTCAAACGAGAATTAACAAGATCACTTGAAACCCCGAATAGTTATATTATGTGGAACCCACAACAAAACTAAGAACTCAATACCTCGTTTTATCTATTAGGATTTGTTATGCAATGCTTTGAAATTTAGTAGCCATAATTATGGCGCACCCTGTAGTATCCGTTCGTTTCCTAGACAAACAAAGTGAAACCCTGGACTGAGTCAACACTGGAATGGAGAATGACGACCCCTTTCAAAGTGATTCACCCTTCCATCCATGGATAGTGTGGGTAGGGTCGCACAGAAAAAAATGGAGAAACGAATGTTGAGGTTTCGATGGGAAGATAGATGGACGAACGGATGCGACAAGCAACAGGTGTACGAGACTGGGTGGAAGAAGCTGTAAGACGAAAAACGAATATGGTCGAAATTCGAAAGATGGAAGACGATAGATTTGCCAGACGATTAACAACATGGATTCCCTATGACTATGTCAATGAGAGAGAGAGCAAGGGCGGCCGAAGGAAAGATGGCGAAACTAGTTTAAAAGAAATATTGGCAATGACTGGTGGGGTATCGAAAATTAAGAATTTAAACCCCGATTATCCTGCGCCCCGAAAGCATACCTTCACTAAAAAGAATTTTGTCGGATCTACGAATTGATTACATGAAATATGAAAACTAGTCGATGATAGAATATTGTTGAAAATCTGAGTTGCTCGTAACTAAATAGTAAAAATATCATAAGAAAAAATTAGTTTGAATTCAGTTCGAACCTGTCCGAAAATTTTACTATTGTGTCACTGGAGATTTAATTTAACAGATGAAAAGGCGATCGACGAATAAAAATGCTCAAGTGAATGTAGACCGAATTAATTATCTTTATTCAAGCGAATCGTTCAAGGAAGCCCCTAGTCGGTCTCCCTCTATTGACAGCCTCTCATTTTGAATTTGCGCTATTCGGAAATCTGTCCCTATGATGTGTGAGTCACATCACGACACTACCAGACGCAACCACAGGTTTTCGACCTTTATTTCATATTTTTTCTGTCATCTCTTCTCGACATGTGAATATCATTATCGCCAATATGTTCCTATTTTGTGTCGGAAGCTGTTTCTGATTCAAGTCGACTCAATTCCGTCATCAATTTTGCGGCTCTGTGTGAATCAAAATACACCAAAACTATCAAATAATTTCTGTTTTTCGTTATTTTGCATCATCGTTATTTGCATAATTATCAATCACTTTCTAATTATAGAATTATACACGTTCTCGACTTGCTGCGAATGCAACTCAATAAAGGATCAAGCACGACTACTACACGGAAATGCAAGAGAAAAGTTGTAGGAAACGGAATAGTGAGCGAACGCGATGGACTTTGTGAATTGGAATGATTCATTCAGGACTCACTGGTTGTGACTACATAGACCCGCACATAATGGATGATGCTACGAGAGACAAACTGAACGAATTAAATCCCACCCAAAGGAATTAGTGTATCTCTTACTTCCCAGTCCAACAAGTTGAACCGATGCTTCAATTACGAATTGAAGGCTCATCAGCTTCGAACCAGCAGACGTTGAGAGATCCTTTTCCAATTGTAATTATATATTTTCGTTCGATAAACTGATTATCCTGGAACAGGAACTTGCGAGAGCGAATTAGGGAATAGATACAACGAGCATCGTGAGAGATTTTTGAATGCAACCATCCAATCGGTATTGCTTGAAATGGCCCAAGGAACAAAACCCTGCATTTCTCCCCTCCCCATCTCCAATTGACAGTCTTCTCGAATTTGAATTGGCGCCTCTGGGATACCTTCTCTGCGGTTGTGTGTGCGCGCACTATCGCCCTCGCTTGCTGTTTCTTCGTCTCGTCTCATTTTGTTTTATTATTATTCATACTATCATATTACTGTCCAATTTATATTTTGATCGTTTGTATTTAAGACGATGTCTCGCTAATTCGAGACCACCACCCGGACACGTTTCTCTAGCAATGAGAACCGGAAGCTCATGTTGGGGTACCTGAAGGGTCTTGATCCTATAATATGCAAAACATAACATATTTGTCATTCCTGCATCTGCGGATGGAGAAGGGTGGTTTTCAAGGTAAAATAGTCAAAAAATCATATTTTTTCAACAGATAAATATCTTACCAATTTCTCATTTGCAATACAGGGGTGCCGAGACGCTCTTAAATATCTGTTCAGATCGATTTAAGCCTATTGCGAAAATCATTTTTTAACATTTGATTTTCGATTTTTGGAGTCTGTTTATGACATTTCGAGCGTCCGCGAGATATGACTGTATACATGTTGTATCCCTTGTTAGTGTGCATCATACCCACCTATTGTGAGACTCAGCCATCAACGCTCAGGTCGGACTTTTTCCAAATTAAACAAAAAAATGCTCGATTTTGACAGTTTTTCGCTCATAATTTTGAAAAATAATTCTTCCATGATCTGAGTTACTCAAATTCGAAATCTACGAGCAAAACTACACAAGAATAAAATATAGTCCAATTTATTTGAGATCCAAAATTTTTCGACTTATGCATGAACCCCCATCGAGCTCACTTTTTGGGTGAAAAAATAGAAATCTCAGAATCTTCTGAGCATAAGTTTTTCAACGATATTTGTGTGCTTTGAAAACGAATCCATGTACTAGAGCTCATGAAATGATGTGTGAAGAAAGTTATGATCGAATTCTTGGCACATATAATTTTTTGCACCATTACTTTTTTTTCAAATTTCATGAGCTCTACTATCGGGCTTTCATTGTTTTTGGTTTAGAAGTGCTGGTAGAATCCAAATTTTACTATTATAACATCGAAAAAAGTTCTGATCGGAAAAGTGCCGACATCTGTTAGTTGTATGCAAATTCGTTTTCATGACGCACCCAGTGGGTATATGCGATTGGTGTATATTATTCATTGGTTAATGAACAATGTATCCACTGGCATTCTCCAATTATATCATATTCGTCCGATCTCGAACAGATCGGATGCCTCCATCCCTTGTCCTCAATTGAACGAAATCATCCGATTCTCCAAGATCCGCCCATAATACTTTCTCTCAGGCTAAATAATTCGATAATCATTGTCACTAACTCACTATCTAAGGATGGTTTGTTCTCGAGTTTTACTAGTCATGATTCTACTTCTCCATCTCACTACTTATTCACCCAACCTACTCTCCCTGCGTTCTAAGCTAGGCGTAGATGAGACTACCACCATTCCAACCAGCTCACTTCCACCCAATCTCCATCCTTCCCTCGTTCCATCTCATCAACGAGTCAAGCGCGGAATAGAAGATAACATGCTCCCTCCACGTGGAGATGATTCACTCATCGATGCTCCCAAGCTACAACCCGATTCTCAAGTCCAACAAGAAACTACAAAGGAGAAGAAGGAATGCTATTTCAAGAAGCATCGACAGACTGTCTACGAGAAGGGAGACAGACCTGCTGCATCTAAGATCAAGAGTGTATGCGGAGGAAATGGCGATCAATTGAAAAGGTTTGTTTACATTCGAACGAATAACAATTTCATTAATGTGATTCAAAATGTTACTATGCAATTCTATTTTTTTTTTCAGAATGTCCGAGCTGGTTGATCAACAATACACCAATCAGTACGGTTCGCCGAATAAACTCGCTCTGATTCTTGCTCGTGGATCGGGAGAGCACATCGATTGGCATGATCAGAATAAGGTTACTATTTATATCTGCATACATATGTTCAATATTAAACTGCCCATTATGCAGGTTGACGAAGTCGGAAAGCGATATATTTGCCATAATCACGAGACTGAATTGGGATGAAACTGGGAGAACAATAGATATCGACATTTCAAGACTAAGGAAGAAAAAGGTATTTTAATAAAACATTATTTTTAACCAAAGAACTTAGAAAAAAATTTTTAAACCAAAAATATCATTCAGGCGGGCGCGTCAATCTTGTGTGTTCTATGCCTCACCCTTTCTTCAAACACCCGAAGCCTTTTCCGCTCGATAGAAATATCCACCGCATCGAAGCAGAAGAATCAGAAGCAATTCTGCATAAGAAAGGCGTCTTGCTTCATCCAGGACTTCGTGAGTTGTATTTTTTTGTTCCAATGAGTTCCAATAATTATCAATCTCGTGCTATATTTATGCATTCAGCGATCTGCTCTGCACATGACCAGATAGCCCGTAAAAGCTCATCTCAAGTCAAAGTCAATGTCGAAGACAATGGTCATTATATCCGCCCTCCTCCGTTAGATGGAGACTTCTCGGAAACACCCGCTATCTATCGCAATGTCAACCCAGTCTTCGATGAACGAGACCCGAAGGATCTCTCCTACCATCCCAAGCATTTTCCTTCTCTCGATGAAGGGTTGCCCGAAAAAGTGAGTCATGTATCAAATCATTTCTATCGAACCCATTATTTGCTCTGATTCTCTTATGAAATTACAAATTTAAATTATTATTTTTTTTATTATAGAAAACCGCCGACCAAATCAAGAAGGCGTACACCGCATTCATGCGTGCGCTCGGATTGAGGCCGTTCATCGGTAACAAGGAGTGGTTTCGATTGACGGATCGATCCCAAAGAAGAGATGTGGAGGTTCTGAAACACGCGGCTTTCGCGATCGTCTCTCAAATGAGCCCCGAAAGTCCTCAGGTATTGTAGGATTCAAATACTCAGTGATGACAATGCGGAGTTTAGAAAACGGGTTTTCAGAGGCCGCCCACTAAAACGCGAACAAAATGCGCATTTGTTGGCTGTTTGCCAGGTGTTCATGGTCGTTTATTCGTAAAGCGGAATATGTTTTACAGTACTAAACAAAAATAAATATATTTTCATATTAGTTTCTTTACAGGCTCTCATGGACATGGCATTCAAACCCTCCTCTGATTACGAGAGACCGAGACCAGAGAAATACGAGCAGATGATGCTCAATGTAAAGGAGGTATTCGAGGCGAGCGACACGTATCGCGATCGGTTGGCCTGCATCTCACTGGTTGTCCACTTCACTCTTCCGGAGATCCAGCGATATATCCCCGGACTCAAGGACTGGTTCTTTGCTAAGGCGAAGAGATTTTCGAGAAGGGGATATCACATCGATCCTGTCTACCATAGAAGAATCAAGTACAACTGGGTCAAGGTGGAACGGTTCATCCAGTTTCTAACCAGGTAAGATTTGTTTGATTATTTTTTGCTGATTTTTTCTTCTTCACGTGGATACTTTTTTTTAAAAATTGCAGTTACAGTCACACTGGGACTTCCTTATGGAACACGACGAGTGAAGGATACACAGATGGATCGAGATTCCCAACACTCTGCGAAAACTGAGGGTTGGAGAGATCTATCATCTCTACAAAAAGTTTGTAATTTATTTTTGTAATTCTACATTACGTCGAAAAAATAGTAGCAGGTGTTTTTTCAGTGAGTTGGAACACAATGGTGAAGCCAAGTCTCTTCTGCTTCCCGAATCGACAGTGAAGAAGATGATCCATATCTGTAAAGCGGAGAGAAGAAAATCCCTTCATGGAGTCGAATATCGTGGCAGATGCAATGGAGGACAGTGAAATACTATGATCGAAAAATATTATGATAATTTATAATTCTTATCGCATTGTAATTTTTTATTTGAAATTATAAATTATTAAACATTATTTGCAGTCGTTCGACAACTCTGAGACCATGATCGACACAATGCTCAATGACTTCGGAATCGACAAGAGTTGGCATGCCTCTCTCATCTCGAAGGCGAAACAGACTCGTCAATATATCCGCACTGACTACTTGATCCATGCCAAGGAATATTCATCGATTTTTGATCATTGCTGGACGTGAGTAATTATTATATTATGCATTTTAATTATTTTATTATGCAGTAGTTATTATATTATGCATTATTATAGTAATTATTATATTATGCGGTAGTTATAATATTATGCATTTTTCAAGAAGTAATGTGGTCTATTCAATAATTGTGATTTTTTTCAGGTATGCACTCTCCGACCCAGAGAACACTGCTTTCCAAACCGATTGCTCAGCTGGAGGGATGTCACACACACATTCTCGAGTGTGCGATCGATGCGAAGCTCATCAGACCTTCAACGGTGACATGAGAGCAACGCTGGAGGATCTGGAAAAGAAATTCAAGAATGACAAGAAGAAGCTGCAAGAAATCGCTGTTATGAGAAGAGACTGGTACGATTGGGAAGACAAGATTGACAAGCTGAAAGCCCATCAACTTCGATCTGCTAAAGCCGAAGATGACCGACAATGGATTCTCGCGGGTTCGCAATGAAGCACATGCCTCTCCAAGGCTGTGAAACGACCACCGACTGGTATGGGCAGAGAGGAATGCCCTGGCATGTCTCCCATGTAACTGCCAATATCAGTGGAGAATTCCATACGCATGCTCTCATCCACATATTCGACGTCAATGAACGACAGGTTTGATCATACGAAATTGCGTTTCCTATGTCCCCCTCCCCCCTTCAAATTACCCATCTCATTTCTCAAAAATCACTGTCTTCATAGAGATTTACTCTTGGTCGATCCGAAAAAGAAATTGATTTAATGAAACTTCCCCCTAGAAAGAGCACAACCCCTATCTAGGCCTTGAAGGGTTTGGAATGCATTTTCGCTAATTAAAATTACTCAGGATTCGGCAACTGTAGCTGCTGTCATTAGACATGTTCTGGAATTTTTGAAGAAACACGGGATCAAAAACGTGATTTTTCGATCAGATCAAGCAGGTTTGTATCTTCAGAAACTGAATAGCACGAATAACGCATTTTCTCTTCAGGTGCTTACAAATCTTCGTCGACCATCTCCTCAATTCAAGCCATTGCCAAAGAAGTGGGAGGCATAAGTGTGTCGGGCTATTACTTCAGCGAGGCACAGGCTGGGAAAGGACCTTACGATCGAACTTCGGCAATTGTGAAGGGAGTCACGCGAAGTTATGCGGATGTCGGAGGAAAAGTGCTGAATCCACAGGTAATTTATATCAAATTTATTAACGCAATATAAGAAGATTTATTTGCATAATGTTTTCCTCTCAAAACCTAAATTCTAGAAAAAAAATTAAATTTTAGGAATTCTTCCATGCAGTCAAAACCAGTCGACATCGCGAAGGAATCTCGTATCATCTTGTCCATCTGGAAGGAAGTGGAAAAGACAAGAAACCGAAGCTTTCTACTTCGAAGATCCCGGATATGTCGAAGATGAATTCCTTTACATTCGAGGAGAAGAACGTGCGCCTTCATCGATTCAGGTAAGTATCAAACTATCGTTTATACTGATTATAATATATAAAAATACCATGAACAATAATTAAATTTAATTACAGAGATATCGGAACTGGAAAGACGTGGTCATACAAGAAAATGCAACCGAACGACGCGAGACTTGTTGTGAAGGACTCTTCAGGAACGATCGCTACCAATACTTTCTGGAAGAGACTCGGAGACCCGAAGTATGTGGACAAGAAAGGAAATCCTGTTGACGAGGAAATGGAAGAAGCAACTTGCGAGAAGAAGAAGGTAAATCGAATTATTAAATATTTTTCAAAAAAAAATTGAATACGAAAGAAAATATTCGTCTCTTTACTTTTTTTAAACTCTTTCTTTTCTTCAATAAATACCGCATATGAATGACTATCTCTATTCATGAAACAGAGAAGTGCAAGGAGAGGAAACGCAAGCTGGAGTCTACCCTCTTCGAATGTCCCATCGAGTCGTGTTCAAAAGAGTTTCTCACTGAGAGGAATCTTGAGAAACACATGGCTGTGGGAAAGCATCAGAAGAGAGCCGAGAAGATGAACATCCAAGACTGTACACTCAATGGATTCGCATCTTGGCTGGAGAAGGCTGTTACTCCCAAAGTGTGCGGAGTGATTGACGACGCCATGTTGAGTCTTACTAATGATCCCATCAACACTGAGAACGGAAGAATTCTACCCATGGGATGGGCTCTGCCAAAGAGGAGACCATCGATTCCATTCCCCGAAACTGTGAAGGAATTTTTGAAGGAGATCTACGAACAAGGAAAGAGGTAATAGTTAGTCGATGAACTGAATTTCTTACATATTTATCTAATCAAACTATATTATGATAATTATCATTCTTTATCAGGACTAACGCAAAGACTACCGCACGAGAGGCGGAGAAGCTCATGAGACAAGCGACAGATGACAATGGAAACAAACTCTTCCGACGGAATGACTTGCTCACACCGCGCCAGATTGCTGGAGTTTACACGGGTTTCAAGAGGACTACTCTGGACAAGAGAGATCGTGTACCGACCAGAGGATCAAGAACCAAGAGATCGACAGATCATTCCGAGCCGGATGAAGTGAACGCTCTGTTCGACAATGAAGGAGATCCAGAGTTGGAATGGGAGATGGAACCACTTTTTGATGAGGCCGAAGACTATCGAGAAGCTATCATGAAAGCACATAATGAGCTGCTTGACGGAAACGAATGCGATGGTATAGAAATGCGAGGCTGGTTACCTACTCCTAAAGAACTCTATCACTGTTACGAGCACTAAGTTTTCTGCTTGTATTCCCTTTATATACGAAACCTTTTCATGTTCAGCAATTACATTATATTCATTCAGTTGTTATTTTTTGTTGCAATTCTGAAATAAATAAAAATATTACCTTTGAGCTTCGAATTAAAACAGAGAAATGCGGAGGATAAGGGTAAAAACTTCGGCACTTTTCCGATCAGAACTTTTTTCCAATGTTTTCAAGTGCTTAATAGTAAAATTTGGATTCTACCAGCACTTTTAATCCAAAAACAGTGAAAGCCCGATAGTAGAGCTCATGAAATTTGAAAAAAAAGTAATGGTGCAAAAAATTATATGTGCCGAGAATTCGATCATAACTTTCTTCACAAATTATTTCGTGAGTTCTAGTACATGGATTCGTTTTCAAAGCATACAAATATCGTTGAAAAATGTATGCTCAGAAGATTCTGAGATTTCGATATTTTCACCCAAAAAGTGAGCTCGATGGGGGTTCATGCATAAGTCGAAAAATTTTGGATCTCAAATATATTGGACTATATTTTATTCTTGTGTAGTTTTGCTCGTAGATTTCGAATTTGAGTAACTCAGATCATGGAAGAATTGTTTTTCAAAATTATGAGCGAAAAACTGTCAAAATCGATTTTTTTGTTTAATTTGGAAAAAGTCCGACCTGAGCGTTGATGGCTGAGTCTCACAATAGGTGAGTATGATGCACACTGACAAGGGATAAAACATGTATACAGTCATATCTTGCGAACGCTCGAAATGTCATAAACAGACTCCAAAAATCGAAAATCAAATGTTAAAAAAATGATTTTCGCAATAGGCTTAAATCGATCTGAACAGATATTTAAGAGCGTCTGGGCACCCCTAATGTATAGCAAATGAGAAATTGGTAAGATACTTATCTGTTGAAAAAATATGATTTTTTGACTATATTACCTTGAAAACCACCATTCTCCATCCGCAGATGCAGGAATGACAAATAAGTTATGTTTTGCATATTATAGGATCAAGACCCTTCAGGTACCCCAACATGAGCTTCCGGTTCTCATTGCTAGAGAAACGTGTCCGGGTGGTGGTCTCGAATTAGCGAGACATCGTTTTAAATGGACCCTCAAATATTATTAGTCTCGGTTTTTCAGCTCCATCTTATGGAATGCATGGTTCAAGAACCGTCTTGAAGGACAGATACTTGGACGAAATTTTTTTTCCTGTGGTCATCGAAGGACTAGTAGCCGCTATCGCTGCCGTCTCGAACATCATTATGCTCGTCATCCTGATTCTGGGATACAGGAAATTTAAGGTAAATTGTTCTAACAACGTTAATCGGACTTTTCCATTGCAGAACACATTTTACATCGTGCTGTCAAACCTGATCGTATTTACATTGCTGAAATCATTGCGCGAGTTTGCTTTTGTCATTCCCGTCCACGTGATGCAACGCATGAGTTCCGTACAGTGAGCAATCGATTATTATTTTAAAATTAAACAATTCATTTGTCAAGCATACATATATCCACAATCTCTTTGGTTACTTCACTCCGCAGTGAGAATTCTGAATCCCGGTACGACATGACGTGAATTTGGCCAAAATCTTTTTCTACGATAATAAAAAAAACTGGTCCGAGAAGGGCCAATTTTACCGAAATTTTGTATCTAGTATCAGCTCTCTAAAATTGCAGGTCAACATGAAAGGCGATTGCATAATAATGATGCAATGATACAGGGAGATGACATGTCGAATGGCATCTCTTCCAGTCTTCTTCGACGAGTTGGAAGCGATAGAAACGCATAAAACGCGCTATTACATAGTCATGACGTAATATGATATGGCGAAGATAAAATTGTTTTGGGACCACCACAATTTGATGGGACCAAGATAATCTGATGGGACCTCGGAATTCTGATGGGACCTCGATAATCTGATGGGACCTCTATAATCTGTTGGGACCTCGATAACCGTACAGAGCCGAATATTTTAGTTATGTAATCTTTAACAACTAAAATAAAAATGAATTTTCTAGGCGTCCTCTTCTCCTCGTTGCACATTGCAGTTGATCGATATTGGATTGTATCAACATATTCAAATACTAGCGAAAAACGCTATACAAGGTTATTGAACGACCTGCGACAGTACCACAATGTGTATATTTTGAAGAGTTAAGCCAGCCCTCTCTTGCTGTCTAGTATGGATATTGTCGGGATTCATTCTTCTCCTCTTCGTCTTTTGCGACTGTCGATTGGATTACATGAATCGGGTATCACGATTTGTATGATATGCCTTACATGTCTGTTGGGGAACGGATACGTGTTATTGACAGACACTTGTATCTATCGTTATCTTGATAAAAGCTAGATCTGTCTAAAAATCATAAATTTTCAAGTTTTACTACAACATCTGCGATCCCACCACGCCTGCGATGGCATTCTTTCTCTATTGTTTGATATACGGATTCTATCTGGTTACGCTTATTTCCCTAGCCATCTATTTCTGCATATTCAAAAACACAAGGTAAACTTTTGAATCTCATCATGCTTTTTTTATTTACTTTTGATGTTGAAGAGTCTGCCCGATGCAACATTTCTCGTCTAAGACAATCGCAATGCACAATATATTGATTATGCAGTGCTCACTCAGCTTCACTCTGTACGCAGTAAGTTAAACACGAGATGTATCTCGCTTAGAAAACATCGACGAACACAAACCTATTTCATTGTTTTTCTCGCCAATTCAGTTGTCGACAGTCACTCTGTTCGTTCTCTAGTTTATCCATCCCAATCCATTCTGGTATTTTGGAATAGTTTTTGCCGAGAATCAGTTGAACGTATCTGTCGCCGTTTTTTATCCGCTCTGTTTCCTTCTAATGTCCGGTCAGCTACGAAGGTGATTTATCAATTTCCGATCATTTCGAAATTGTGCGTTTGCAGAATAATTTACACAAAAAGTACACCTTTTAAGAAAATGTCCAGTGTGAACGCACACGATGGTTCCAAATTCGAAGTATTCAGTGTTATTTGATCATGAGTATTTTAAAGAGATTACGAAATGAATAAATGAACGAAACGCACGTAAACATAACGGAGATCAAACACTGTCATCTTGCTAAAGTTTCACTGATAATTTGATCCTTTCTTGGAAGCGAAACGGACTCTGTGATTTCTTCTTCACTCTCCAACGCTACACTTACCGAGCCTCTTCGCGTTTCCTCATTTTATCTTTTACGTGTATTCTTCCTACTTATCACACACAAAATAGGAATAACTCCTATATATTTTTAAAATCAGTATAAACTCCTGAAATTACTTCTTGTACAGTCGATGTCATCCCTGCCAAATTATCACGGCTATGATTCAGACTTCGATTGGGACCGCAGATTCTTTATACCGTAACTGCTGTTCGCACATACTCGGGAAAGATTCATCAATTCAGATTTATGCAAACATTTTGTGTATACTACAAGTTTATTCCTCTCACTCTTGCCATTCTTCTCAATTGGCTCATTCTCTTCAAAAGCCCCATTTACTCGAAAGAATACAGACGAGCTCTCGCATTCTATCATGTATCTGCTCTTTGTTATCGGGTTGATGCAATTATTCAGATCTCTTAATTCTTCTTCGATATCCATCATCTCATTCTCTTCGTCCCCTACCCGCTTTTTCCACATCCGATTTTTCTCTGTTATGGGCTGTTATGTCAGCTCGGTGGACCAACACGACTTGCAATGGTTTGATCCTAGTTAATTTTTATGAATTGTTAGAGTCACAGACATTCACTGGTACTGTTGGAGTCTTTGCGAGTATATCGCTCTGCCTTCTCATTTTTCTTCGAATGCAGAACATCATTCCCATCAGTTCACGGTTCCGTCTGTCTCACAGGCCTGAGTTGTCGAAATATAGCAAAACATAAAATTACATTTCAGGCTTAGTATTTTTATTATTGGCCTAACATCAACAATATTTCTAATAAATATTCCTGGTTTTGCTATTTTCGGAGGTGACAGTGATAATAAGACTCTAATTCTACAGGTAAGCAATGTGCCGAAATTTGATCAACATGGTTTTATCAGCGTCAAGAATTCGCGTGGGTGAGGGAAGTCCCAGGTGCTCTTGTTTTCGGCGAAATGTTCGAGCTCGGCTCGCTAAACAAAGGTTGCGGCACGTATTGCTGCTTCGAACCACCTATTCCGTTCAGAAATAGGGTGGCTGTTATTGAGTGCAATCTACGGGATTCTATTCTTCCCGAGTGTTCTCGCGTACAGTGCACTCTCGCTATCGAAGTTCGATAAATAGCAATTGATAAAAATAATAAATTCAAATTTCAGAGAAAAAAATAAGCTTACTCATTTGAAGAAGAAGAAATCGAGCGACAATGCTACCAAAATGCTCATGTTTCAAGTTTTCCTAAATCTGCGATTCAACACAATCAAGATATTTCAGCTATTTGGTGCGGTTTTCACGTTTTTCTGTCCACTCTTTGGTTTTTTCGGACTTCTAACATTTGGATTGCCAACTTCGAATCCGAATGTCCACAGTGTGAGTTGAATGTTGTTGATCGCGTGAAATCAATGAATTTAGACACTTCGCTTTTTCATAATATTTTTGTTCCTCAACAACTCGATGGTTGCTATCTCAATACATCTCCTAATGAATCGAACATATCAGAAGTGAGAACAGGGAAAACATTCATACGATGAAGTAGTTGTTCAGGCAAATAATCTCCGCCATCCGACAAATTTTAATTAAATGTCGGTGCCCAATTGAGACAGATACAAAGAGGGTGAACAACACTTCAATCGCGAGCGTTCGGAAGATCATCGCTCCTACACGACAAACGCCAATTCAATGATTTTAATGTCGTAGTTTGTTACTCTGACTCTTGATTGACCCATAATCGAATAAAGTGCCGACTGATCACAAGCGTAATTGCGCGCTATCTCCGACGTTTCGTAACTCGAGGGAACTCACGTACCAGTCACCAATTTTCTGCCTTCAAGCAAACGCCGGTTTTTTCACATGAAACATGACTGATGTCGGTTTGGCATCCGATGAAAGCCCCGCCGTTGTCGTCATCTTTCTTTCTTTTTTGTTCATCTATGGGTCAATTGTGGTCTTCGGAGCAATTATGTGCGCTGCTTTTTCCGTTTCACTTATTCGCGGAAGGAAGGTGTTGAGACAGGTGAGTTGATGCGTCTAAAAGATAACCATAAATCATCGATTTAGTGGCCTTTCTTTCGAATCGTTCAAAGCCTAGCCACTCTGGATGTGATTTTCCTCGTTATCAGGTTGGTTGCATCGAACGTTTTCGATTAGATACATTGCATTAACCAAGTGTTCTCAGCTTATTATTGATTTCCCGGACATGGTCCGAGACACTGTGGGATGTAACCAGTCAAAGATAGAGGTAAATTCAAAATTAAGAATTCAAATTTGATTTATTTTTCTAAAAAATCAACACAAATCACAGGTCTGGTTCAATTCCATTCTGATTTCCACTGCCTGGCGCATGTTAGATCATATTCCAGTTAAGGTTTCTCTCTTTTCTCGCTCATATTTCATTATATGCAAAGGGTCTACTCTATCTCTCCTTACTAATTACTTTCAATCGACTGGCTGTGTTCGTACACCCTTCGTGGAGAGTCGTTTTCGACAGGTTGAAACCTGATGTGCATTGACTACTAAAAAAGTGATTTTTTTTCAGGAGCACCATTATGTTTTCGATCCTCGCATGTTGGGCGTGGATATTGGCAATGTGTGCGCAACGCGTCATAGTAACGCCAATTCAACGATTCAATCATATTGCGCTACGTTTCGAAGACGATGGAGTGCCATTGGTTGATGCTCCAATCCTTGTGCTAGTAAACTAAACCATTTTGAGAAAATTACACAAGGTCGCTGCTTGCAGATACTAGGATGCCACGACGGCGCGATTCCTTTTGTCATCGCTCTTCTGTACGTGCGCATCTACTATGCGATCCGAGCGAAACGGAGCACGCGAGAGCAAGCGAGTTAAATCGTTGCATAGATGAAAATTTGATTTCAGGAGCGTATATCACAGCGAAAATGGTAGGTCTGAAAAGAGAAAAATGCTAAGGCAAGCCCTCATCGTCGCTGTGTTTCTCGGCCTTTACAACATGATTGCACAATAGCGTCAATTTTCGTAGACCAAGATCTATGGGTAGGCCTATTTGACTTCACTAACAAGAGACTATAACAACCATTTCGTTATCCGATTTCCAGGCCAAACGCATCCTAGGCATGTTCGGGCTCATTCTATCGGCACTCAATCACTCCATTCACTCGACAGTTTTTATAATCACCAACTCGACAATTCGCAGTTTCCTGCCGCTTCCTTCAAAATTATGCCTGCGAAAGATATACCCCAGATAAATGTTGATGTATCCTGTCCTTTTTATGTCATTGAGATGTGTTGGGCTGTTGTATTGATAGCTCATTACATTCAGTCTCCGCTTTTATTCTCGTGTATTCGAAACAAGTAGTTGATGAATACTATATCGTCGATCAGAAAAGCGATAGTATCTTTTTTGAAGCAACTGCAAAAGATATATCTGCAGAAAATAATGGTCTTTCACAATCAAAAATTACTAGTTTTCTGATAACGAAAGCGTTCCGGAGTCATCAGCAGAGATGTGACTGAGATGGTAAATAAAAGCGATCTTCACTCATTACGACACATTGTGAGAGATTTCCCACGAGGAAGCATAATCTTCGGTCAGTTATTGGAAAAGGTTGGTGGCTTCCCGATGTTTTCAACGATGATGACGGGGCTGATGTCTTCACTCAGTTTCACGAGCAGCTCATACATGCGAGCGGTAATTCAGCGGTGTTAAAAAAATTAAATTAACATTTTCAGTTAATATTATTTCATCTATATCAGGAACAGGCTTGATATGTTTGACTCTTCTCGAGTTCAATAAGTTAGTTATCAGTTAAACACCTTCAATCAGATTTTAGAAAATTGGTTGCTCACAAAACTATAAAAAATGCTGCTGAGTCTTCACGGCATTTGGACGTTCATGCATTGTTTTTCTACGTTGGTAGAGAGCTCCCAACAAGCGTACGCTCTTTTTATAAGTAGGTAAGTTGCAATCAAACTGTATGATGTATTACAAGCCGATTGTCTTAGAGGAATCCCTCCGACCTTCTTCTTCCGTCTTATTTCTGCAATTTCCGAATGCTTCGACAGTTGCTTGGCATAACTGGTATGTGCTGAATTTTATAATTTGATCAGAAATTGCTTTTCAGGATCAGTTTATTCAATGCTTGTCATGGCGGTTGAACGTTTAGAAGCATCTAGAAATATTTCCACTCACGAATCATCAACGGTGAAAAAAGGATGGAAATATGCCGCACTTCAGGTGATAACCGAAATATCAGATATGAAATATTTTCCGTTTGAAATTTGCAGATTTCATTAACACTTATGACAGTAATTCGGAGCTTTTTCACGTACGACTATTCCAATCGACCCGTTCATTGTACAGTCATGTCGATTGCAAGCCCAATTGAGCGCGTTATTGGGGTAGGCTGGGAAGTTAAACGCTTTTGATAATGGTAATACTCAGGGAGTGCTGTTTGCGATTTGTGAACAATTGTCTATGTATATTTTCTATAAATCTTTAAAGATGAATCAATGCGTTTATGCTGCGATGGAACCACAGAAAATGTCTCTATCTGCAAGGCATGCCAATTGGTCAAATTGGGCGAATTGGACAACGTTTTAAAATAATATTTTCAGGTATCAACTTAACGAAAATATTCGTGTTCTTCGATTATTGCTCCCGATTGTGATGTGGGTTGATGTTTAGGAATGTCATTCACTCCATGTTTCAGTTCTCACTTCTCACTTAGTATTGGTGGAACCGTTGCATGGTTTTGTGTGGAATGGTCAGGATCTCAGAGAGAGCTACAACTAATGTTAGAGGTTAAACTTTTTCCCATACTGGGTATTATTGGTAATTACAGGACTCAATTAACATATTGTATGTCCAGGGAATCGCTATGCCTCTTATTTTCCTATACTTTTTCCCATACTGGGTATTATTGGTAATTACAGGACTCAATTAACATATTGTATATCCAGGGAATCGCTATGCCTCTTATTTTCCTATTATTCATCTAATTGCTGATATTCAATTGTCAAATATTTCAGGCAAAAACGATTGATGGAAGCTCGAATCATGGCAACAAATATTACGCACGGAGAAAAATTGATTGCGATTCACACCGGAGAGATTACTAAGGGCTGGTAGAAGACTGGTGGAAACAGCCTGTTTGAGAGGGAGTTAGAGATAAATATTTTTTTATATTTACTATTGCATAGCACATATATTTTTGTGGGAAATAATGGGTATTTCTACCCATTATTCACTTGCCCATTCGAGATCGAAAACGATTGATCCCATCACAGACAGGCGGTTCTATTACATGCCCTTTCCAAATGTTACGTCTTTTTCCCGTGACCTTACTATTGTATGAACATTCTAGCTACGAGTGTACATCTTCTCGTACCAATTCAACACCGTAAACAAACGCATCTATAGTGAGCTTTTTGAAGAAAAAAACTTGTGAATCGTCGGCGTACAAATATTAGTAATTATCGGGCAGACATTTGTAAATTTGAATAATCATTCTTAGTGTTAGATAAATCTGATGATCTTCGGTGATCTGTGTCAAATATTTTAAACAAATAATACAGATAAGTGATAACACAGACTTTTTGATATAATTGAGATATTCTCCACAGGGTCCGCACAAAGATTGTGTAACCTATGGTGGACCAATTTCTCTGCTTCGAGGCTTTGGGCTGAAAAGGTAAATCCAAAGATCAACTTGGAGAGAAATCACCAAAAATTATGCACTGAGATTTGATGAGTTTCCAAGTCGTCATGTAGATTACGAAGGCTAGCAGGTTGACCAAAGAACACAAAAGCCCCCACAAAGACAGAGCGTTGTCGTGAAATACGGCAGGAATATTGCAGATAACCTCATTAAATTATGGATTTATCAGCTCTGAAAAATCGACTCACTGATCCCTGTAAAAATAAAAGATGAGGAAGGCATGTGCGGCGCAGAATGCGCCAATCGAAGATAAGTGAATCTACAATTTTGGTTTCGTTCAATACTTTTCCTGTTACTCTATCACGTACAAGCAGATAAACTTTCGCGTTGATGGTCCGGTATTGGTTAGGTGTCGCGACCGCAAGAAATCGATCCAAACCAATGGAGAGACCAGCAAATGAACCAGCGGAAACTCCCATTGCGGGCAGACTCTTCGACATGATGAGTTTACCGTGGATAGATTTATTTATGAGAGCAATATTATATGAGTCGACATCCGATGAGCTTGCAGTGTCGAGCATAATGCGAACAGTCGACAACGATACCTTCTAGAAAACGTGTACGCCGCTTGGCAAGGATTGATAATGATTAAAAAAAACATCAGTTATAGCTGATCAACTGACAGATGTTGAAGATTCAATTGCAGTAAACATCCATTAATTTTTCAGAGATTCAGCTACCATCTGAACAATCTAGAGGCAAAAACAAACATCATCAATTGACTGAAACATGCTGTAACAATTAGAGAGAATTCGTGATTATCACATTAAAGGAGGGGTGGCACGAATATCTGGCTTGATGACTTCTATGGGGGAGGTTGTGGGGAGTCGTTACCCGATCACACTGGTGAAACTCCCATATAACCAATTTTTGTTTAAACCTAGCTATGAGCATTTGGCTTTGTGCCAAGCAGGCCTGATCGCTCAGGCAACGAGAGAGGGATAAGGGGACAATGAAGAGACCGCGCATGCAAATCGGCGCGCGCCTCTCGGCTCTTTGATTTGCATACGAGTTCGTGCCTCCCTTTCTTTAAACATTCTAGTGAATAGACTTTGAAATAAATCATATCAAACTTTTGAACAATATTAACGCACAATATTGTGTTTTTTCCAGAATAATAGTTTAAATCTTGATGAATACTTTGGATGAAAAATAAATCGCCGTAGTACACTTAAATCAAATGAGTTCTTTGGTAAGCGATTCGTCTTTATTCTACCAAAAATGACAAAACATGTTTTTGCGAAGAATGATGAGAACTACAGCCAATGTTAGAGGCGATAGTTGTTTCTTTATTGGGATTAGTAATATCAGGACACGATCAGCATCCTGTATTTCCAGGGAATCTCAATGTCTTATTTTCTTCTTTCAAAAACCGGTTATACATATAATTGGTGCTTTTCATGTCTCGTACATTACAGGCATCGATTGTAACACTGGCAAGCGTATCTAATACATGCATGTTACGTATTTTTCAGGGTATTCTTCATCTTGTATTTTCCCGACCTTTGGGCAGTTGACGACTCTAAGCCAAACATGGTCTATTTTGAAAATGCAGATAAACCTTAAAAGTATCCTTCCTACTGTTAGCTCTATTAACGAATATGTAAGTAATTGTTGAAGCTGCCTGTCCCAACTCAGAGAACAATAGATGACGAGAGCTTTACCTACATAGGAGGCCGTTTGCCTTAGAGTCAACAAAAGCCCAACAGGGGTTGGCACAGCAAAAAAATCGAAAATGCTCAACAACAACAAAAATCGAAGATCTAGGGGTAACTTTTGATTCTGAATCGATTGGCGTTTTCCGTTTTTCGATCAGAAGCTTCTGAATCCCGGTACGACGCGACGTCGGTTTGGCCAAAATCTGGTTCTGCGTTAAAATCAACTCCGGGAAGGGTCAAAATTGTCACAAATTTCGCGAACGCGACCAGAATTTAATTCTCTACAATCTGAAAAAAAAATTCGAGGCTCTATCTTTTCTGGATATCGAGAAAATGTCGATTTTTGACAATGGGGTGGCGCGACAAAAACCCTTGGTACGTTTGTAGAGCAGACTCTCCTGATCATTTTGGTACTACGGGTTAAGGATTTGACTTTCCTTTGAGAAAATAGGCTACCTAAAACCGCGGCCAATTTGCGTTTTTTGCAGTTTCTCGAGCAGAACTTTTTTCTTTCTCAATTTCGTTATCTCTCATATTGAAATTCGAATTCTACGTGCAAAAATACACCAGAAACTCCTATAGTCAGGTATTTTTAAGAATATGAGTTTTTCGACCCCGACCTAGTTTTTTCGAGGTCAATTTTTGGGTCAAAGTCATATTCTCAAAAATACCTGAATATAGGAGTTTCTGGCGTATTTTTGCACGTAGAATTCGAATTTCAATTTGAGAGATAATGAAATTGAGAAAGAAAAAAGTTCTGCTCGAGAAACTGCAAAAAACGCAAATTGGCCGCGGTTTTAGGTAGCCTATTTTCTCAAAGGAAAGTCAAATCCTTAACCCCCTGATATTTATAACGATTATTTTATGTTTTGAAAATTGGTTTTTCAGATACAACTTTTTCGGTTCTACTCGTACTTTTTCAATTTTTTCAGGAAAGTTGTTCGTTTTATTTTTCCACACATTTTGAGCCCTACGCCATCATTCTAGCTCATCTGGGAGCTGAGATACGCTAGAGCCGGCCCCACGTCCGGATATTTCCTAAAAGCCGGCTCTGGGACACGAGACCGAGATAATTCGAAAACTCATGCCCAGGGCATCCACCAATAATATTATGAGAATTTTAATACGGGTTTGAAAAAAATTGTTCCCCATGTGGCACTCTCTGCTACACTCTCTCGCGATACCTGTTTTAAATTTATGACTTTTTTGTTTTTATTTTCAAAAAAAAAAAAATATTGCAGCGTTCCGAGTACGCGTGGGTGCGCGAAGTTCCTGGAGTTCTTGTATTCGGCGTAATGTTTGAGCTAGGAAAACTCAAAATCGGTAAATGCGACACTTCTATATTCGAATTGAAACAATTTTCAGAGTTCGGCTGGTTGTCGTTCAGTACTTTCTACGGGATTATTTTTTTCCAGTTGTGATCATTCACAGTGCCGTTTCTCTGGCAAAGTTTGTGAAATTCATCTAGGAAACAATATTCATGACGGAATTCAGAGAGAAAAATAAAATCATCCACGTAAAGAACAAAAATAATGACAATGCGACCAAAATGCTCCTCGTTCAGGTATGTTTTTTCGACTAAGCACTTTTCCAATAATTGAATTGCTGTTTGGAGCGGTGTTCACATTTTTGGCCCATTGTTTTTCTTTTTCCTAGCTCTGATGTTCGGATTGCCAACTTCTAATCCAAACGTACATAGTGTACGTTGTTATCGTTTTGCAATCATCGCAAATGAATTCTGTGCCTACGCGCGCTTCTGATTTTTTCTCTTCCTCAACAACTCGATGGTCGCCATTTCAATACATCTGCTCATGAATCGAACCTACAAGAAGTGAAGAAAAAGGAAAAACCAGAAACGAGGCAATCTCTTTCAGAGAAATTACTTTCGCTCTGCGAAAGGTGTTGATGATTGGTCGATGTCGAACCAATCATGAAGTACACCTAGCCACTGTCATTCCGTGCACTACAAAAGTACGTCGATCGTCTCATCTTCCTTCTAACACAATTTGACTATTATTCTAAACTTCTCCGTAATAAAAAAAATGGAATTATGATTGTGTTTCCGAGATCCTGCGAACTGAATATTAGCGATTGACATTTTAGCTACCTGAAATTCATTTTAAAAATGTTACTATCTAGATTATTTAAATATTATTAAATTAATAAATTTCATTATCTATAAATTTTTTAAATTATTAAACTCATCATTTGTGTTTTTTTTCTTATTTATCCACGGCACACTCTTCTTTTCGATAAGTGAACTGTACACTGAACTCTTCGATCAAGCAACATTCGTCGTACAGATGTATTGGGTTCTTTGATATGAGGCCGTTTGTGTTAGGCTCAACAAGGGTACAACGTGGGTCTGGAACAGGCAAAAAATAAGTTATGCTCAAAAGTTGGTCCCAGGGGTAACTTTTGATTCTGAATCGATTGACGTTTTCCGTTTTTCGATCTGAGCCTTCCGTACCGAGTTATCCAACGACGTCAATCTGGTCAAAATCGTTTTCAGCGATGAAAAATGGTACGGGAAGGGTCGGATTGGCCACAAATCTCGGGTTCCCGACCAGAATTTAATTCTCTACAAAATGAGAAAAAAGAACGAGGTTCTATCTTTTTTCGTTTTCGAGTTATCGTAGTTTTTTGATAGAAAAATGGGTCCACGAAAACACGCTATGAGGAGAACGAGCAGACTCTCACGATCATTTTAGGCTTATTGGTGAAAGATCTAACGTCTGTTGATCGAAATTACATCGATTTTAGTGCGGCGAACTCGCTTTTTTGCAGTTTTTCGAGCGTAACTTTTTTCTTTCGAGGTTTCATGATCTCTAACATAAAAATTCGGCTTCTACGTGCAAAAACACGCCAGAACCTCCTATAGTTATATGTTTTTACGATTATGACTTTTTTGACCCAGAATGCAAAAAAGGCGAGTTCGCCGCACTAAAATCGATGTAATTTGGATCAACAGACGTTAGATTTTTCACCAATGAGCCTAAAATGATCGTGAGAGTCTGCTCGTTCTCCTCATACCGTGTTTTCGTGGACCCATTTTTCTATCAAAAAACGACGATAACTCGAAAACGAAAAAAGCTAGAACCTCAAAAAATTTTTTTCATTTTGTAGAGAATTAAATTCTGGTCGGGTACGCGAGATTTGTGGCCAATCTGATTTTTCCCGGACCAGTTTTCATTAATGAAAACGATTTTGACCAGATTGACCTCGTCGGATAACTCGGTTCGGAAGGCTCAGATCGAAAAACGGAAAACGTCAATCGATTCAGAATCAAAAGTTGCCCCTAGGTCCAACTTTTGAGCATAACTTATTTTTTGACTGTGCCAAGCATTGCTCGACACTTACGCAAACGGCCTCAAACGGCCTACTTGTGCTTTATTTCACCAGGTAAATACTAGACAATATGAGATCAGCATCAGGAACGACTTGATTATCGATCCGGCATTTTTTACAGTGTCTTTTATCAAATTATTACAATCTATATTTTTAAATTGAATGCTCTAGAATATTCTTGGAATCCGGAACTTGAACAAATTATTTGTCTACCGATATTTGTAATATGTGACGCGAGAGCTAACTCCGATCCAAGAAAATACAGTTTCCGAGGCGATGGTCGCATAACCTGAAATATTGGAGTTATTAGATTTAGCATTTGGAGTTTTTCGGATTGAATTTGTGTAATAACTCACACTTGTCACTGCACAATCTGGACGGGACTTCTTTCGACGACTTCCTCCTTGATTCTCACTCGCTTCTCACTCGGACTTTCGATCGAATCGTGACCGCTGTGAGGTCGCTTAGGGAACGAAAACGAAGAAGATCGAGAGTGTGGATCGATGTAATTGCGCTCGTTGTCCAGTTGAGCACGCGCCACTTTGAAGATCGGGTCGATGGGACGGGAAGAGAAGTCGACCTGGAAACAATTACTGATTTGAACGATATTTATGCAAGTTTCACGCTGAGATTTGCACGATTCAGTAATACTGAATCAATCTTCAACTTTTAGATAAAATTGCCTCTAGCAATTTTACAGTCGGTGTTCGACGACTACGCTGAGCGGTATCTTCTTTTAAGATTCATTGAGATTGCTCACCGGCATGCCGTTAGAGTCGACTGATGACACGGTGATGCCCTTCCGCTGCAGCGACGATTTCGCTTTTTTGATGCACGAATTGAGATAGGACACCATCAAGCACATCTGAACAGTTTTATTTTTATCTGCGTAATATTTTCCCATATGATTCGTATCATCTTCATTTCACATTGATACCAGTTGCATTACTCACCGCGGATTTCTCGCCAGTTTCTTCATTTTCCAATCGCACGTCGCGCCCAATTGCTGTAGATACTCGGCACACCGCAGCATCATTCTGAAAAAAATAACGATACAATTCAAACTTCAGGACCGAACCCTCGTCATTTTAACACTCATTTGTTTCAGTGACCATTGAAATAACAAGCGAATCAGGGACAGTCAGTATCGAATGGACATCTAGTAGTCACTGCAACTGCACCTTTCTGAAAGCGTTGCTGAACATGCTCTCGCTGTGGCTGATGATCGGGTTGTCGGAAGCGGTAGCAGTCGAAGAGGACGGCGTCTGCTGCTGGAGGTGGCGGATGGCAGCGATCCGAGCCTGATTGAGAGACGAATCGGACGTTGCGGAAGATGAGGATGTGAAGGAAGATGAGAATGTGAAGGAAGATGAGGATGTGAAGGAAGATGAGGATGTGAAGGAAGATGAGGATGTGAAGGACGATGAGGATGTGAAGGAAGATGAGGGCGAGCGAGAGCAAGGAGGTGAGAATACGGCTGAAAAATCACCATGGTTGATCGTTAAATGAAGAAACACCCTTTTTCGACTGAAGTTATAACAAAACACGCGCCTATGATGAAATGACTAGAATGCATCAATGAAAGTTGAATAAACAAACCAGGCTTCTGCGCAATAGGATGGACGATGCAAATCTCGGGTGCGGGTACATTCCTCATAATACCATCGTCTGTCGTGGATGGCGACACTGTCTGAAATATTATTTGATTGATCTAGTCCATAGATTTTCACGTGTGAAGTATACTCGAGGGGCCGAAAATTGGAAATTTTTTTCGCTTATTAGAAAAGAAAGAAAAATCGCCAATTGTGGTCCCTTGAGAATACTTTGAATGTGAAAAACTATGGATTAGATCAATACTGTGATTTGAAGTAGATTTCCGCGCGATTCAGCAAGGGGTGAATCGGGATTCGCATCAAGGTTTCTTCTAATAACCCTCTGATGTACTCACTTGAACAGTGGTCGTTTGCGTTTCTATCTGCGGCTGCAAAGTCTTGCTGACTGTTGCCGGAGGGGTGACAATTCCGCAAACGACATTTCCGCAAATGGATATTTTTCCGCAAACGACATTTCCGCAAGCGATATTTCCACAAACGACATTTCCGCAAATGGATATTTTTCCGCAAACGACATTTCCGCAAGCGATATTTCCGCAAACGACATTTCCGCAAATTAATTTTTTTCCGCAAACGACATTTCCGCAACTCCAAACTACAACTACCGTAATCTTTCCATTTTTTCACAGACCTCAGTCTTTTTTGCTTTCTTTTCGTTTTTCATATCCTTTCTCGTGTTTAGTGTCGCCATTGCATCTAGTTTATGTGTGTTTGCACTGTCCAGACTTCAGGTATCAAGACGGACGTTAACTTCGGCGGCTGATCGAAGGCGGAATCCGCCAGGCCAGTTGCTTACAACTTACTAAACTTGAAGTGGGCTCAGATCTCGCTCTCTGTCGTTTATATTTGAGCGGAGAACCACTTATAGTTGTGCTAAGCATCTTTGTGAAGGTAGATTTCAACTATATTTGTTGAAACGTGGGTGTAAAGGGGGTAGATCATGTATTTTTGATGTAGTTTACACGTTTGCTCAATCAACTAGTTCACTTTTGTGCTAGAAATGGTTGTTGAAGAAAATTTACTACTGCTAATTATGTATACTGAGGAGATTCGCGCCGTTCGACCGATTGTGATGAGTACTGGACTCCTTCCTTCTTCTCAGGTCAGCGTTATCGATCCTGGTTCTCTTCCAATGCGCCTTGTTTCACGCGAGTTGGCTTGCTTTCTAGCTACTAATAATTATTTAATGCAGCCATATTCTAATCACGTGCAGGTTCTCATCCAATTGAGCTGATTTTGCATCTATTTCGTTGTGAAAGTACTAAACGAAACGGGCTTTCTTTATTGAAAGCGCCAATGATTAGCGTTGACACTCTGACTAATCTCGTTCGCTACTATCGACTTCATATCGGTGTCAGGAATGGAAGCCTCACTGATTCTGACTCTTCTCTAGTCGATAATTGCCAATATCACGTAGTTCTCACTCATTCATTTTACTACTCGTTCATTGAGTGATTCACTTTCACATCAGAGGCGAGGCGGTCACTTCTCTATCCCTCTCTCTTCCCTCATCGCTCCACAATAGAAGGCCTCAATACCTTACCTATAATATTCACAAAACTTTATAGTTGTTAGGCCAAGTTTTCGATGTATTTGCTTCCTATCGATATGCCACTTGTTACGGTAGCTACTCCAATGGGAGATACGTCAATTTCTGATACCGTACTTTGTAGCCCGCTCATTATTAGTGAATGTTTCTACTTCATTTACTGTGTTGCTTGACAGGTCCGCTAGCGGCGAACAATGAGGCCTCTTCAAGGAGGGACCCGACTTCGGTGAATCAGATATGGTTTTCTTCTTCATTTTTTTTATTTAATCTAGTTGAAAAACGGGGGAGGAAGCAATGCCTATAAATTTAGAACGTGGTGGAACTGAAACGGATATTACCTTGGGTAGATCAAGGGACTTTGGAACTAGCTACAGTAATCCAAAAAAAAGGATACGAAAGAAGAACTAATAATTTAGCAGTGAATTATATTATCGAAGTATAGAAGGGATTAGGTCGAAAATATCGTGAGAACTTGATGCTTTGTGGTAAAGTTTCAGTGTCTCTTCTTCGTGACGTCTACGGCGGACGCAACAACATCGACAGGAACGAGTTAATTTGTATTCACTATTAACATCATGAGTGGAGATGAGGAGGAGTAGCAGGATGGAGTATGAAGTGGAGAAGCTGCAGTAGTTTGTGTGCACGACAAGTATTAGATGAAAGGCTGAAATGTATGCAGATTCCTTGTTACACGAACACGATTATGTATCTTTCGTCGTAGCGTGGCCCCTAAATCAAATTATTTCACTACTGTAGTCAATGATTACTGTATTCGAGTAGTATAGTATATCGACAGCCCATTCACTACCCATCTCTCACTCTCCACATGATTGCTAATCTAACATCATGGGCGGGTCTAATTTTCCACACAATCCGCTCCCATCTTTGCCATTCCCTCTTACTGCTTCTCTTCTATCGCATCTGAAGCGCTATTGTATCAGGATACTGTAGCCAGCGATCTACCATCTCACACCACCCGCCGTCATTCCATGCTATCAATTCGTAATTCCTTTTTTCGTTCTCATTTATCTTCATGCGGTAGTATTCAAAACACACCCCGACCGCTAGATCACTATTATTATGCAATGGCTGAGTACATGGGTTACTGTATCTGGATGCTGCAGCTACGCAGGAGTGATATACTGGCTCATCCGCATTCATTTCGCAGTAGTAGCGCAGAATCAGCAGGTTACCGTAATTCTAGATTTGCTGCGAGATTCGAGAGAAGGAAACATCCAGGGCTTAAAAACGCCAAACATACCCCTTTTTATTTTCCGCCAGCTGAGCTGAAAATTTTCGCAAACTGACCAAAAGTGCAGAGTACTGTATCAAGGATATCGTTTACAAGCGTCAGTGATCTACTTTCTTACCCCCTCGCCATTTCTATCCAATCCTGGCTCTTTCTCTCATCACAAAACCCGATCTATCAACATTCTACCAAAATAACGATCGATATTCGGCTCATCCAAGATTACAGTAGCATGTGAATACAAATTAACTCGTTCCTGTCGATGTTGTTGCGTCCGCCGTAGACGTCACGAAGAAGAGACACTGAAACTTTACCACAAAGCATCAAGTTCTCACGATATTTTCGACCTAATCCCTTCTATACTTCGATAATATAATTCACTGCTAAATTATTAGTTCTTCTTTCGTATCCTTTTTTTTGGATTACTGTAGCTAGTTCCAAAGTCCCTTGATCTACCCAAGGTAATATCCGTTTCAGTTCCACCACGTTCTAAATTTATAGGCATTGCTTCCTCCCCCGTTTTTCAACTAGATTAAATATTATTTTAATTAGCTTTAAAAAAGGTGACAAACGCTTCTACAGTCCTGCACACTATATTATAAAGAGGAAACGGCCGAAAATAAGCTATCGAACAGTCACTTCAAGTTTAGTAAGTTGTAAGCAACTGGCCTGGCGGATTCCGCCTTCGATCAGCCGCCGAAGTTTACGTCCGTCTTGATACCTGAAGTCTGGACAGTGCAAACACACATAAACTAGATGCAATGGCGACACTAAACACGAGAAAGGATATGAAAAACGAAAAGAAAGCAAAAAAGACTGAGGTCTGTGAAAAAATGGAAAGATTACGGTAGTTGTAGTTTGGAGTTGCGGAAATGTCGTTTTGGTCGAGTTGCGGAAATGTCGTTTGCGGAAAGTTCGTTTGCGGAAAAAAAATCAGTTGCGGAAATGTCGTTTGCGGAATTGTCGCAAATGCCAATTTGCGGAAATGTCGTTTGCGGAAAAAAATAAATTTGCGGAAATGTCTTTTGCGGAATTGTCGAATATGCTCATTTGCGGAAATGTCGTTGCGGAATTGTCGCCCCTCCCTGTTGCCAGGTAGTTTCGGAGCGACGACAGGTTCATGGTCGGTTGCTGCTGCGCTGCAGTCGCGGTCGTGATATTCTGCTGCAGCTGCTTTTGCAGCTGTAGCTGCAGAGATGCCTATATGGCCTGCAGCTGCTGCTGCAGGTTGGAGACAGCGGGAGCGGGAGGCGCTACCACTGGCGCAGCCAGAACGAAGGGCAGCGGCGGCGGTTGTGCAGCACTCTTAGCCATCTGCTGTGAGTGGAAAACGACGCGGGATTGATGGACGCCGAGGTTAAAGAAGAACCTGCAAAGAGAATTTACTACGTCTTCCACGGCATAATCTGACCTCATCAATTTCCCGAGGAAAATTGGTGATCTCAATCAATCAATAATTTATCCGTCAATTATCTTATTTATCTCGGTAGTTCAGATTTGAGATCTTGTTTTCACGCTATTTCTAGGCGAACCGTGGTGAGTAAGGATCAACTACAAATAATACACGAAAAGGCTACTACTTACTGAGGACCGACCACAAAAAGTGCGGCGAATGCGATCTCTACTTTGCGTCCTGTTATAGTCACCGATTTGATTGTTATCGCTAACAGTGCCTGTTGACATCAGAATTCCTTGCGTCGAGCGTGTTATGAACCTCGTGTACTAGAGGGCGCGCACTTTCCTACTTCCGCCTTCGAAATGCACACAAAAACAGGAGAGGTCACGATACTTCTCGCACCCGAAATAAATAGATAGTACTCGTCAGCAGCAAGTGTTCTCTGAATTACACAGATAGAAAAGGAAATGAGGGAAAGAATACTGCTTAGAGTCTTTCCTTTTATTCCTCAGCGCGCATGGTGAAACCGATCTATGTCCCAGACTATATGATCTTCTAAAAACATCACAATGTTCACGTTCAAAACAAGTAGCCAACAACACTGGCGAGGAACAATTGTTCAGACAAAATTTCTCGCTCCGAAGAACATTACTTTTTTTCGTATGGCATTACAAAACTCGCTTCGCATCCTCATCCCGTACCCACTTCAACAGCCGCGCCCAATTTCGCCCAATTCTCTGATCACAACAATCAAAAATTATCTATCCTCTATCTTCTTCCTGCTCTCTCCAATTTTCCCATTCTCACTCTTTCTCTTCTCTTCTCTCGATCGTTGATCATTCTTCCTTGCTCGCGTGCAATAAACAGCCTCTGTTGTGCACAACTCGCCTGCAGTTGCAAAGATCGCTTGTTTGCTAGTTTCCCCTTTTTTCATTAAAAAAAGATCTTCGGAAATATGCAGAGGGCTTCTCATTAGAGGAAATACTATGCATCAGAATCCGGAACTGAGAAGGATTCGAGTGAGTGCATCGTGAACCGTAAATAACGGAGATCTCGTTCAAATTTTTCTAATGATAAATAAAGAGTATAAAAATAATCTTGCGACTCCTCTCTCTTGTAATCCCCGTCATTTAGCGCCAAAAACATTGCCAATGAGATGTTGTGCCAAATTAAACTCAGTGGTCCTGCCTGCGAGATAAACACCAGAGATATGTTTTTCTAGAGACCTCATTCGATCCCGCTAACACAAATCTCATATCGTGCAATATCTGACGATTTATGTATGCATTCCACGAAGGTATGGGAATTACCTTCAACAGTCTTATATCCAATGTTCCTGATTCCAAGAGTACGACTAACGCGTCATAATATGTCGACGTTACGGTGTAAACAGTGGGCGTTTACACGCATGATTATCATTTAATAGGATGACTAAGCCGCGACCTTTAAGTAAGTCAAGTGGACGATCGCACGCTCACAGTATTCCCAGTATAGCATCGGAACAACAAACAACCTCGCCCACATACCGAAGAGTGGACATGTCGTTCAGTGGTAGGTCAAGGCCACTCGGCTGAGCAGATGGAGCAACGTCCAGGTTTATACTCTGCAAAGTTACTACATTTGAACATCATCGAGCGATAAACGTGCTGGGACTACCGTACCTTATACATTCCACTTTCGAGCACATTCATTGCAGGTGGATACATCGGACACTGCATGGTGGCTGCGCCTGGAGAGAGGCGGAGTCAGTTTACGGTATCGTAGAGTCAGGGGAGGGGAATTACGGGGAAATATCGCGGCGATTCTCGGAACACCAAGGCGTTTGTGTGAACGAACGATTCTCGTTTGATAAAGATCATGTAACCGAAAGCACGGGATATACCACACTGCAATTTCGAGAGCCGTACCAAACATCCATTCTCCTCTCCCAAACATTGTTCCTTTCTCTCTCATTCGATCTTTAGTACTACAAAAAAAGATCGCTGAGCAATCAACGCGCATGATCTCTGTCGTGTTTCACTGCTATTGTGGGCGTAGAAAATAGGTAGGATGAAGTGAATAAAAATATAGGAGAGGATTGTGAAAAAGCGGCGCCCGCGGACAGTAGCGGACGTAACAAACACAATCACGAACTACAGTGGAAATAGGGGGGAGAGACGTAAATGCAATCAGTTCTTGATTCTGAGGATGTCATACAACTTCCGTGTTTAAGCTGACAAAACAATAAATGAAAAAAGATAATGGTCGGTTACTCATGAGGCGATCCGTCTTGAAACCGTCACATAACGTATCAACATCAAAACGTGGGAAAAGAGTTGGTTGGCATAGAATACGCATATTTGTATAGAGAAAAGAATGCGAGTGCACTATCTCACGATTCATCTTTGATACTCCACTCAATCACGAAATCAAGAAAACAATCACTTCCCTAATACCCTGGCGGATAAAATAATTGAAATTAATTGAAATTGAAATCGTAAGCACACTACAATCACACTACAATCGTAAGCAAAACAAAATAGGCACAATGCTTTAAAAAAAACAGTTGGTGAAAATTCACTGCGGTTTCCTGACCATTAAGATATCCCAAAGAATCCATGAACACAAGCGATATTAACCACTGTATAGCACATTGGTCTGCGTTATTCGAGCAGAGAAAAGGAAGAAAATGAGAGACGAGCGAGCACACTGAGTCAAAAAGGGCCCTTCCTCGGGCTAAGAGAGCGAGTGTACGAAGAATAACAACTAAGAAGCGGGAAAAGTCACGTAGGTCCTGTCTATTGTGAGCGAGGACGGTCTGTCTGGCACGGAGATGTCTGCCACCATCCGTCTCGTCAGGAGCCGTCTAATTTTGGGAAGGGGGGGGGGGGGGGGTTCGGGAAAAGTGAGTAGTGACGTCACATTCGTTCACTTCCAGCATCTTTCTATAGAGGAAAACAACGTATTATCTTTTGTAGCAGCATTATCAGAACCAGTCACTGATTCATTGAGCACATGAAGGGAAGTAAAGAGGCGATAATATCATGAGATGGAGAGGAAACGGAGCTAGCTATATAATTCTGCACGTCTTTAGATGAGAAAATGAGCGCAAATTGCTGCGCGGGAGAAAGCAGAAAGGGGAAGGGAGAAGAGTGCGAGGCGCTCTCAAAACTGCCTCAACGTCTCCCATCCTACCCATCTCACTTCCCGGGAAGCTCAGAGAACGCGTGTGCGAAAAGAAAAAAAGAGGATGAGGAGTAGTAAAAAGAGCAAAAAACAGCAACAGAGTCGCGACTCGACTGGTAGTGCAGGTTGTCTAGACGAGGACATTCAGTCTGGCGCGGAGATCGTCTGTTGATTCGTTTCTGCAGAAAATGAACTCGTCAATGTATTCATGCAGTTTGCACGGGTGGAATACATGATCAATTGCGCTTGGTGAGACGTGACACGAGATACGAAACGTGCACCTCGCCGACCCCGCCCGGGGGAGGGGGAGGTTGGTGGCTTCGCATTCATCAGCGCACCCAGACTTGGTCATGCAGGAGGGAGGGATCGAGAGGACTATGATCACGCCCTTTCTATTTCATCGAGTCACAAAACAAACCCACCCTCGACTCAAAGTGCTTACAGCGACTAGAAATGTGGCACAGTGAGGGGATGTTGACGGGTTTATGCGAATTGGGTTTCAGAAAAGTACAGCTTTTGTGACGGAAGTACCGAAGACTATAGGGGAATTGAGCGGGCGAGGAATATCTGAACGTCGACTCTGGAGAAAATTTGAAAACAACGCAGAGAAGGGCTGGGAGGGACGTGCGAGGCGCTCTGAACAGTGAGAAAAGGAACTACCCCTCTCCCCACTCTCTCTATCCCTACCCATCCGACACTCATGATCAGAGAACTTATGCACGTAGCTTATGAAGTTCCTCCAAACCAGATGAAAAGTGAAATATGAGTACTTCGAATGATCTTCTATTAAACTACGTTTGCAGAATTTCGATAACTGGTCTCATCTCCGAGTATTGGTAGGTCAAAATAGGTACCTAATCACATTTTAGACCAAATTCGACTCAGGAAAGATACCATAACTCGCTTCAAAATCACAGTAGAGACAATTCCAAAAAAGCATTGTAATGAGGAGGCGGAGCGCTACCTTCGATATGTTGATGATGTCATTCCTGGCCTGCGCTAGACCGGGGCGGTCGGTTTTCCGATAAAGTAGAGTAACTTTCCAAATCGGAATTTCTGCACTTTTATTTTTAATACGTTTCGAAGTATCTATACGTACCATCCTCATGCCAAAAATTCAGAGGAATCGAAGGTTGGAAAAAAAAGTAGGGCTTGTTTTGTTCGAAAAACTGCCGATTTTCGCAGTTTTTCAATCATTTTTAACCATAACTTCGTTCATTCACGTTTTCATAAGCTCTCGTATCGATATTCGGAATCAGCGCGCAAAAATACACCGCCCCAGTCTAGCGCATAGGCCAGGAATGACATCATCAACATATCGAAGGTAGCGCTCTGCCTCCTCATTACAATGCTTTTTTGGAATTGTCTCTACTGTGATTTTGAAGCGAGTTATGGTCTTTTTCCTGAGTCGAATTTGGCCTAAAATGTCATTAGGTACCTACTTTGACCTACCTATACTCGGAAAGGAGACCAGTTATCGAAATTCTGCAAATGTAGTTTAATAGAGCATCATTCGAAGTACTTATGTTTTACTTTTCATCTTGATTGGAGGAACTTTCTTTCTACCACCGCGGGGTAGTCGAATATATCGCGATTCGCCTCATATGGGAAAGATCACGAATGAAAAGATACGTTTCCGTGAAATGAAAGTCCCCGTGCAAAGATAATACGAGGGAGGTTATTTTTGTGATTTTATCCTTTACATCATTCGCATCCAGGATAGGGAATTCGCATAATTTGGCGAAAAATCCGGCATAAAACGACAACAAAAAACAAAAATTTTCGCATCTGAAAAGATATCATAGATCACGTTTTCGCTGATTGCAACAAAGATGGAATTGGTGAATAATGATGGGTGTGATGTTATATCGATTTTTTTCAGCAACGTGACTCCCTCACGTTCTCAAAGTAACAAATCTAAATTAATTTTGAATGAGAAATTGCATTTAGCAGACTTTTCTAGAGACAAAATAAGAAAGTTCAAAATCAAACACAGATCCTGTGCATCGTGATACCTTCGACAGACGATGTATGGAACTTTATGTGCTTAATTCTAAAAGTGAAACTTAGCGGCTCTAGTGCTCACTTCCCCGTGAGTGAATCACGAAACCACTGCTAACCTAATCGTCGGGTTTCTTACCTCATGTGCTCTCCATAGAAACATCGGCTTACACACCTTCCTTTGCTTCATTTTCCAGTCGATTCAAGAAATAGTGAGAATGTCGGCCGATATTCGGACTTCTACAGTGCCTCCAATGACGCCCATCCCAGTCGACGTCGCTGGAGTCGGGTTTCTCGTCATTTATGGCACCCTTCTCTTTCTCGGATTAATAGCAAGCGTACTCTTTGCTATCGCAATGTTTAGAGGGCGAAAGGTCCTAATCCAGGTAGGATATTTTACTCATTTTTAAGATTGGACGATGTTTCAGTGGCCTTTCTACAAGATTGTTTACAGTTTATCGTATCTCGATTCGATTTATCTGCTGTTTCAGGTGAGTAATTGTTATAATATTTACGAAAAATTTAATATACTCTATCTCTTCCAGCTATCAACAGTTTTTCCGTCTATGCTTGATGGAGAAGTTAACGACAGTATGAATGCGACTGTTGATCTAAATTATAAGAATGCATCAATCGAAGAATCTGAAGTATCAGATTAATTTTGGTCTTGCTAGTTCGTTTTTTTCAGGCTTGGTACAATAATAAATACGTCCTTGCTCTACGCTCCATGCTCGACTTCATTCCGGCGAAAGTAGTTATCATACATCTCATTCACTGAAATAATTTGATATTTTAGGGTCTTCTCTATCTGACACTACTAATGACGTTCAATCGTTTGGCAGTGTTTGTAGTTCCGTCTATGCGAGTCATCTTCAGCAGGTGAGCCCGTTCGCCTAAGAGTTAGCAAAGGCTCAACCAGCTCGAGAACAGGCAAAAACTAATGTGTGCTCAAAATTTGGTACTAGGGGTAACTTTCGATTCTGAATCTAATGGCTGATTTTGTTTTTCGATCAAAGCCTTCTGAATCCCGGTACGGCACGACGTCTATATGGCCATATTCTTATTCCCCGATAAAAAACAAAAAGAGTCGAAAAGGTCCAAAAAGAGTCGGATTGGCCACAAATCTCGCGTACCCAACCAGAATTTAATTCTCTGTAAACCGAAAAAAAGAACGAGGCTCTAGCATTTTTCGTTTTCGAGTTATGGTCCAATTTTGAACTACTGGCCATGCACCAAAATAACTTTCAGAATAGAAAAAGCATGTTCTCCTGATCATTTGGGGATATTAGGTCAAGTGGATATCACAGCGCAAAGTACTTTTATGGAGCATTTTCCGATGCCAAAACGCTGTTTTTGTGATTTTTTCGCTGTATCTTTTTTCAAATTCGTTTTCTACGCACCTAAATACGCCAGAAAAACTACTAGTCGGGTAGTTTTCCTGAAATTTCCATTTTAGCCCAAAATTAGGGCCGAAAAGTCATTGTCCGAAAGAAACGTGACTAGTAGTTTTTCTGGAGTATTTTGGTGTGTAGATAACGAATTTTTGTGTTAGAGATCATGAAACGATGAACTAAAAAAGATACAGCGAAAAAATCACAAAAACAGCGTTTTGGCATCGGAAAGTGCTCCTTAAAGTATTTTGCGCAGTGATATCCCCTTGACCCAATATACCAAAATGATCAGGAGAACATGTTCTTTCTAATCTGAAAGTTATTTTGGTGCATTGCCAGTAGTTCAAAATTAGACCATAACTCGAAAACGAAAAATGCTAGAGCCTCGTTCTTTTTTCAGTTTACAGAGAATTAAATTCTGGTCGGGTACGCGAGATTTGTGGCCAATCCGACTCTTTTTGTTTTTATCGGGGAATAAGAATATGACCATATCGACGTCGTGCCGTACCGGGATTCAGAAGGCTCTGATCGAAAAACAAAATCAGCCATTCGATTCAGAATCGAAAGTTACCCCTAGGACCAAATTTTGAGCACACATTAGTTTTTGCCTGTTCTCGAGATTGTTCGACTATTTGGCGAACGGGCTCAGGTATGCTCCAAAGCAAATCTGATGAGTGAACTTTTATGACTCACAAATCTACGCTCAAACTCGATCGAAGCTTTTTGCGCGCTAGTTTGAGACAAACTCTAGAGTCAAAGTATCTAACATACGAATGATCATAAAGCGTAATAATCCCCAGCTGTCTACCCTAATATGATATCTTATTGACATTCACTCACCATTGAATATATTCATTCTATTAGACCTTTCCTAACGCTTAATTTGCAGAAAAGATCATGGAATGTATCTTAGAATGGGTTGACTTGAACAGAGAACACATTATTGATATAAATATGTCGTGTCAAATAATGTCAATCGTGGAGACGTACTTCATTCTAACTCACGCATTTGAAAGATATGAATGATATCTACTTATCTCCCGAGATCAGTCATTTTCTTACGTTAGCTTCTCTTGTTCTCTTCTGTTTTGCAATTTTGGCTAGTTGTCTTGTCCTTCTTTGTTTCTACAAAGTTCCTTCATCTCACCAGAAAGGATTACGTCGATATCTCATTTACATACAGGTATTATAAAATAAATATTATCATTTACCAATTTTTTTGAGATTGTCTCGGTAATATATTATGTTCATTTTGACATTCTTCAACTCGGACACGGACTATTTCCGATAATCGGAGGATGTTGCTGTGGACTGTTGTCTCTAGCGGGAGTCCCTATGATGGCTATTATGGTGGGTTGATGGGCTCAAAAAACTCGAAAATATTTTATATTTATGACATTTTGTAGGGAATTTCCGTTGCTCTGATTGGGAATGTCGGAGTCGGCCTGATTATGTGCTTCGTGCATAAACATCAGACAATATTGCTGCCGTCAAGCAGGTTCAAAATCAATGAAGTATGCGAATGCTAAATGAACATGCACAAATATGTAAATTTAGAGGATTATATGGATGTTGCACGCACTGATGATTGTATTTTTCTCTGTTCCTGGGGTGTCGATTTTCCTCGTAGAGAACGATGAGAGCAACACCGACAGGCTAATAGATGAGGTGCATTCAACTTTCATCTTTCGAATGTTCACGAGTTGCTTGCAGAGCCCCTTCAACATCAGCTGGATTCGCGACCAATGCTTGTCGTATGCTGTTTACTCGCCTCCTAGCTGAGCAACCCAAGTAGTTACTATAATAACCATAGTAAGACGGATTTTAAAAAGTTTTTAAAATAATTTTTTTGATGATTAGATTCTCATTTTCTCCGTCATTCTCTTAGCTCAATGTTTCTGCACATCTTCCACGAACTGCAAAATACCGTGAGATTTCATAATCACACTTTCTCACTTGAGATCGATTCAGCCCATACATAGCAAGTAAATGTCAATTCGCACTCGTCGAGCAGTCTTAAACTTGTGCATCCAGGTTCGGACTGCAGTGTATATTTTTTTCATTTTTTTTCATTTTCGCTTGGCTGTATGTCGTCTTCCCCGAGTTCCCTTAGACGACGAGAGGTCTTTTTCAAAAATATATTTCTCACTCTACATGTGATTTTTACGTGCTTTTTTTCTCCAGACATTTCATGAATGACGGAGCATTTCTCTTTCCTCACTTTTTTAAAGTTTTTTAAGCTTTCGACTCCATTTTTCCTCATCATCATTCCCGGAGAGATCGTTGCCCTGAGTATGCTGCCCAGTATGCCCATTCCGTTCGGTTAGTTATCATCGTCGGTTATCTCGAAATCGAAGCCCCTTCTCAGAAGTATCGATCGCCTCTTTCTATTCACTTCATCTTCAATCCCTCAGTCACTCGCTCCTTCTGATCGCACTCACTCCAGCATTTCGACAATTCGTCATCCGCTTTACTAGAGCGCCGAAAATCGACTCAACTCAGAACATTGACGATAATTTAAAAAATCATAACCGATAGGGTTTGATGCTTCTACAACAATATAAAATTGTATAAATTGCTGTAAGCGAATTTGCGTGGATGCATGTTCAATAAA
Organism: Pristionchus entomophagus; assembly: GCA_036245825.1. Lineage (NCBI taxonomy): Eukaryota > Metazoa > Nematoda > Chromadorea > Rhabditida > Neodiplogasteridae > Pristionchus > Pristionchus entomophagus. The sequence continues at coordinate 727,811 of BTSX01000006.1, forward strand.
AAATCATAAATTTCATTTAAAACAATTAATATCATATTTTTATATTATTGAATTGGCTATTGTAAAGTTTAAAAACATTCACAAACATTTTCTTTAAATTATGTGATTAAAATTCTTTGAATTACGATACATGATATTTGAGATCGACTGTATCAGATACAAGTATGGACAGGTGGATATCCTTAGAAATCAATTGGAATTGGCGATAGGCAATATTGATATGGCAGTTGTATGCGAATTAATCCTTTATAACGTATACATACTTGGAAGACATGAACGATATATACATATCACCCGGTTTCGATAAATTTCTAATGGCTGATTCTCTTGTTCTCTTCTGTTTCGCAATTTCTGCTAGCTGTCTCGTTCTTCTTTCTACAAAATTCCTTCATCGAATTAGAAAGGATTACGACGTTATGTTATCTGATTTATTATACATACAGGTATGCTAGAATTGATGTTGCTATTTACAAAAAATCTTTTTTTTTTTTTTAGATTTTCTCGATAATATACGACACTCATTTTGACATTCTTCATCTCGGTCACTTTTTATTTCCGATAATCGGCGGCTACTGTAATGGATTACTATGTCTAGCAAAAGTGCCTATGATGGCAATTATGGTGATTTGAAAATGTCTCATTATCGTTGCCTTATCACGGATTTCGTCTAATATTGAAGGAAAATCGAGAGCTTTTACAATAGCATTAAAAATGTATGTCTCCGATTTTTCTGAAACTCAATATACTTACTAAAGTGAGGGTGAGAAGAACACCTATCTACGCCAATTTGACCCAATTATCGATCGAGTCAATATGTGACCTACCACTTGGCAACGCTCGATCTCTGTAAAGTTTGGATATACGGAGTATTTTTCACATCAATTCCTAATTCCAAGATCTGCAAAAACTCAATTGTACTATCATGCGGAAATTTCATCTTCCATATGTTTCGGGCGAAAACGTGTTTTTCTGAAAATATTATACTAACTGTCCAGAATATGTTAGTCAGTGATCTCGACATTTTCGCATGATATCACACTTAATTGTTTGTAGATCTTGAAACTATAAATTGATGAAAAAATGAGGGACGGTAGATCAAATCATTCAGTGACCGAGCGTTTCCAATTGGTAGGTCACAATCGGCTCGATATGCAAATTTGGACAAATGAAATAGACAGGCGTTCGCCTGACCCTCATCTAAGTCAGTAAGATATCTTTCAGAAAAATCGAAGACGTAATTGTTTTCTGTAGTAAACGTGTTTTTTTCTAAATTCAAGAAAATCCGTGTTATGTTGGGTGTCCACGTTGCCCTGGTCGGGAAAATCGGATTCAGTCTTCTCATGTGCTTTCTGCATAGACATCAGACAATCATAGAATATTTAACAAGTGGATGATAAGTCAAAACATTTTGTCACGAATGAAACTAGTTCGTCGTATCATACTTTCAATAATTACCCTGACTTTATCGCATTCCAACGTGACAATATTCTCAAGCTGATTTCCCTTTCGTTCCCTATCACTTGAAATAAAAGAAAATAATTGTAACGATGTGCATATGTAGATAAATTCCTTATAAGAACAATGTTTAAATCAAAAGTTATAGATCCTTTTTGATTTCCTCCTTGTCAGATACTTCCAACTGAAAATATTACATTTTTCACCACTGTATAACTGTTTTTTTATTATATTTCTTGCGTTACTTTACCTTCTTCGGGTGAGTTGGAGATTTATTCTGGTTGTATGTCTTGTGGAAGTACTGGCAGAAGAGGTACAGATAAGAGCAGACTACGAAAAATCCAAGTCCCATCTTGTCGAGCCTCAAATGATAAGAGTTTGTAGATAGACATCAACTTCAATCGATGAGTAAGGAAGTCACGGTTCCTTGGGATAACTAAGGCTTGTTTTTTATAAGCTTGTTCAACGATAACAAAACATATGAGGCCGTTTGCGTATTAGTCGAACAAGGCCTGGAACGTAAAAAAATGGATACTCCCAATACTTGGTTCTAGGAGTAACTTTTGATTCTGCATCGACTGATGTTTTTTTCAGCTTTTTTTTCGATCTGATCCGTCTGAATCCCGTTACTGTACGATGTCAATATGTAAAACAACATTTTCGGCTATAAAAAAATTGAAATCGTACCATAAGAGGCCGTTTGCGTAAGAGTCGAACAAGGTCCGGCACAGCAAAAAATCGAACTTGCCGCAAAGTCGGTAACTTTTGATTCTGAATCGACCTATCAAGGCCGTTTTTCGATCTGAGCCTTCTCAATCCCGGTACGACGCGACGTCGATTTGGACAAATTGTGATTCTACGATCAAAACTGCCCCGAGAAAGGTCAAAATGGGCACAAATCTCGCGTATCCGACCAGAATTTCGCGCTCGATCTAATGGAACTTTGAACGAAGCTCTAGCTTTCTCCGTTCTTGAGTTATGATCGATTTTTTAACTAATGAAGTGGCGAAGAAACGCCTCGGTCAGTTTGTAGAGAATCTTGTTCTGATCATTTTGGTATATTTGGTTAAGTATTTGAGTTTTCTATGCGATCGGCGGCAACCTAACAACGCGGCCAACTTGCGTTTTCAGGGATTTTTTGACTGTAACTTTTTTTTTGTTTCGTCGTTTCATGAGCTCTAACATAGAAATTCGGTTTCTACGTGCGAAAATAAGATTATGATTTTTTGACCAAAAATGGATCTCGAAAATTCACTTTAGGGTCGAAAAAGTCATACTCGCCAAAATATCTTTCTATAGTCTTTCTATAGTAGTCTCCGTCAAGCGACGAAACAAAAAAGTTACAGTCAAAAAATCACTGAAAACGCAAGTAGGCCGCGTTTTTAGGTTGCCGCCGATCGCATAGGAAACTCAAATACTTAATCAAATATACCAAAAAGGATCAAAAAAAGATTCTCTACAAACCGACCAAGGGGTTTCTTCTCCACTTCATTAGTTTATAAATCGATCATAACTCAAGAACGGAGAAAGCTAGAGCTTCGTTCAAAGTTCCATTAGATCGAGCGCAAGATTCTGGTCAGGTGCGCGAGATTTGTGGCCATTTTGACCTTTCACGGGGCAGTTTTGATCGTAGAATCACAATTTGGCTAAATCGACGTCGCGTCGTACTGGGATGCAGAAGGCTCAGATCGAAAAAAAGCCTTGATAGGTCGATTCAGAATCAAAAGTTACCCTAGAGGCCGACTTCGTGGCAAGTTCGATTTTTTGCTGTGCCAGGCCTTTGTGGGCTTTTACTGACTCTTAGGCAAACGGCATCGTAACAGCATTCAGACGGTTCAGATCGAAATAATCCGGTCCGGAAAGTGTCAAAAAGGTCACTAAGCTCGTGTTTCACAAACCAGAATTTCGCGTTCGATCTAATGAAACTTTGGTTGAGGCGCTATCTGCTTTTGTTTTCCTGAAAAGATCGAATTTTGAAAGACGGAACGATAGAGAAACTAAAGAAAAAAACTGTACTTAAAAAAAACTGCAAAAACGCAAGTGGTTTTTTTTAAATGAGGTTTTTTGGATCAATGTAGTTCAAATTCTTTATTCAAAAACCAAAATGACCAGGAAAGGGTGATTTTCAGTGAGTGAAAGGATTCGCACCGTCTCATACTCTCTCAAAATTTTTCGCGCAATTGAAAAATATAGCCTCAACCAAAGTTTCATTAGATATTTTCCGTCACATCATAATTGCGTTCCGCTTTCATCAGAATTCAACATTACTGAGGCTTCATCTGCTTATGTTGAAGAAAATAATGGACCAACTTAAGATCACAATCATGCAGTCCTTTGGTGAAATACTCGTTTATCAAAACTCCTACGAAATAGAACACAGTGGAGAACTGAGTTATCTGAATATCAAATGTATGAATTGTTCAAACTCATATGTCACCTGAGTGCAAGTGATGAGCTTGGACACCCATCGATCCGTCTTGACTCCCCACGCGCGTAAGCCATAGTAGCTGCAGATATTAACAGTAGATCATTGATAGTGCGTGAGAATTTAATAACATAGCTGATCAACTCACAAATACATGACGGTATGCACACCGAGATTGATGATAACTCCCCATCTCGTCCAGGGTGCAAAAGTAGTGTAGAATATCTGTCCGAGGAGGAAGGTTACCGAGTGGTGATACCTAAAAAGAAAGATATCGCCCTTCAGAAAATAATTGCTTCTTTTTTTCATTTGATAGTGTATAGTCACTGTTGAAAAAAAACCAGTGCATGAAGATGACTGGTCGTTTTCGAAGGATGAGGAAAATGGTGTCAATAAGCTCTGGACCCTGAACGGATGCTGAACATCACTGAGTGTTTTGCAACGCTTGCCTTGCTCATACAGAACAGCCAGACGTAGTAGCCAGAAACCGGATCGGTGTACAGATCATCAGTGTGGCAAAGGGTTCCTGAACCGACAGTTTGCATATATCCTGAATGAATATTTCACTCACTAATAACGCCTCCTTTGTACATTGTTTCCATGATATATGGAATTAAAATGATGAAAGAGAGACCGGAGTAGGTGAAAAGTGTCATATTCCAAACGGTGAGAGCAGTTCGAAGGTCATAGGCCTGAGAAGAGAAGGTGATATGGCGAGGAACGCTGTGAGAAACGGCCAAACTCACTTTTCGATGCTCCATGAATTTGGGACCAAATTTGACCATCATCAAGTATGCTGCAGTGATCTACAGTCAGATGCTTAGTAAATGTTTTACATTTGGATTGTCCTTGACTTTAAACGTTTTAAATTATTATAAATATGTGTTACCATGATCGAAATAGGCAGATGCGTGTTCTCCATGAAATACTTGGTCTTGTCTTGATTATATTCTCTGAAGAACATATCACTATACGTCACAGGAGTGCGGAACGGAGCAAACGTGGCCATCCGTTCTGGTGATGTCATTCTAGAGAGGAGAAGGTATACGGTAGTGATACGGGCGAGCGATAACGTCGAAAACAATCTGATCAATTCGCAAAAATAATAAATGATGACAAAATCAATATGATTAGCATTACATCCATCTAAATCAAGTAACGCGAGAGGCGTGATTGTTAATCGGCCTTTTTATACCCCGTCATATCACCGCATAAAACAACCTCACGCTTGCCTGCGCGTATTGAGAGCTCGCGTATCCTGTCAGCTGCAAACTGGTATCAGACCATACCGAATTGCCTCTAACGAGGATTTACTGCATTGATACCCTCTATACGAGTTGAATTAGTCATGTGGAGGAATACAAGTGAAATAGTCGATCGAAAGTTAGCAGTTATCTCTATTTCTCATACCACCCATGTACAACAAGCTTTTCACTCTACCACCTCTCCCTTCTATTTCGGAGATCGCTTACGAATGATCTCTGAACTAACGATCAACTTGTTTAAGAATGGCTAGTAGTAAACAAACTGATGCTTACAGCTGTTACGCATGACCACTCGCTCATCACCATCATGATGTTATCGATGCTGTAGAGGAAAGAGAGTGCGATTGATACGCTTTTAACTGGCGAACCTCTGCTAATTGAGGATCATAGAGGGTTGAGTGCGGTGAGTCAATAGCCGCGTAACAATGTGCGACACAAATTTCCTACTGCCGCTGAGCTCTCTCTTTCGTTTCGGTACTAATATCTCGCTTCAAACTCATCAGTGAACTTTCAATGTTAAACTTTGGGAAAACTGTCAATCGACGTCCCGTCATGAGTAGAGTGGATTAGGGTTGGTGAAATTCAAATCGGTACTCGGGTACTCGAGCCGGAAACAGAGCTATTTGACCCGACTTGACTCGGGAGTCGTCTCGGGAACCCGACTGTGAGCTAGAACCCTCGATTCGAGGTTCGAGTTTCGAGTATCCGACTAACCCGACTCCGACCCGACTCGACTCTGACCCGACTCTGACCCGACTTTTTTCAAAGTGATGAGAGAGAAGTAGCAGCCTTCATCAAGCTAGCTCCCTTCTCTCCAAATTGTAGTCGTTTGGCTGAGTGGTTACGTTTTGCACTTTTCAAGCAGTCGCCGTAAGTTCAATGCCCGGATTGCATATTTACCTTTTGCTACTTTTCCCTGAAAATATTTAAAAAGAATCCTAAAAAAGAGCAAAAATTAACCATTAAATCTCGGTATTGAACTCACGGCAGCAGATTGGGAAGTGCAAAACGTAACCACTCAGCCGACCGGCCATAACTTTGAGAGTTGGGAATTAGCCTTATGAAGGCTGCTCCTGCTCTCTCATCACTCCGAAAAAGTCGGGTCAGAGTCGGGTCAGAGTCGGGTCGGGTCGGAGTCGGGTCAGTCGGGTACGCGAGTCGGGTAACCCGACTTTTGGACTCGTGTCGGGTCTCAGAGTCGGGTCGCCGACTCGACCCGAAATCACCAACCCTGGAGTGGATAGATGAAGAGTGAAAGGAAGACCCTGCCGCTCGCGCGCGGCGTGAAATGAAAATGAATGAATGGGAGGGGAGGAATGGCCAATCCTTCATGAAGGATGAGGGCCCTTTATGAAAGATTCCCTCATAAAAGAGCTGAATATGAGCCATTTAGGATCGCTCTTTTTATAATGTTACTTTCTTCTAGTACCCACACATCAGATTTGCATACCCGCCTACCTTTCCATGTTCTGATGAGTGACGCAATAGTCGAACATAATGCCACCACATGCTTCCAAATCACCCACTTTGAACGCGTTAAATGTATTCTACACAAATTAATTGTATCCCGTAATGCCTAAGGCTTGAAAACACCTTGAATTGTTTCCAACAGTCCTAAAGTTTCCTGTAAGAATCCTTCATGAAGGATCCTCAATGAAGGATCTTCATGAAGGACGAATTCTTCATGAAGGATTCCTCATCCTTCATGAAGAATTCGAGACTGAGAGCGGAGGTGAATGACTCCAAATTGAGATCAGAGAATTTTTAAAAAATTAGATTAATTTAAAATGAGGATGATCATCTAAGTTTTCTAAATCGAGGTTAATCCATAGAAAAAAACCACATGATTATTGGCCTCAACCAAATTTTCATCGTGAACGCCTTCTTCGGTTTCCTCTTCCTGCCTTCTCCAGCTCATTCTTCTTTGCTGCGAGGAGACCTCTAATACAATTCTTGATCTGGTCGTGCGTCATTCGCTCCGATGGCTGAATTTTTGCCGTATCCTTCATCTTCTTTTCTGCCTCCTCTGCTCTCAGTTTATTCGACTGTTTGAAGTACTCCTCGAAGAGATGCTTCTTCGCCTTCACATTATATTTCTCTTCTTGATCGTTCTTAGTGCCCATCCCATTGGCAGGTGCCTGCTGGAATTCCTTGTACAAGTCTGCTGGACATTCTCGATCATTCTCTTGTACATTCCGAGGGCGAAGTCGAATTGGGAAATCTTTTCTGCTCTTATTTTGTGCCGTCCACTCTCGATGTGGCGAAGAAGGCTCCCATGTCTGATGAATTCGTAAAGTTGAAAGATAAAATGAAAACCAACAGCTTGAATATTTGCGAGAAGAGAGATAGTGCAATTGCCGAACGCTGGATATTTTCGCTCTCGCATAGATCGCTGAGACGAGAGAAAGAGTGGAAAGAGGGTAGGTGAAAGTGAAAGCGGGTCAATTGTGCTTTCCCCCATTCTCTGACGAGAAAGAGAAAGAAGGATGAGAGCGATAAAGATTGACGTAAGTGTAAGAGGGTAGTAGAACAGGAACGGCACAGCCCCTCAATGTCTCTTTAAAAAGAACAGAGAAACAGTCGAATAAAACAGAAATTGTTATATTGGGTTGAGGAATAAGTAACGCTCGTTTATGAGCATCGTGTTTGGGCTCATATATCTCCCGCCAATCAAATCTAAACGAGCTGACTTTATAGCATTTTTTCAGGGTATGCTCGAGTATCATAGCCGTTATTATTAGAAATACCACGCTTCCTGTGTAGGAGAGAAATTTAGATTTCAATGTACCTGATAATTTTCGAAATTTTTAGATTTTTTTCGAAATTGTGTAATTTAACGTGGAAACTGTTCGGTAAATTCACACATTCTCAGGTGAGCAGCCCGATACTACACCTCTTTCATGGTGAAGTGAGAATGGTGCTCGATTCATTGTTGTATTTTTATAGACGTTTCAAGGGGAACGTTCGTGAAAAATTGCAGTTCACTTAACTTATTTGTCTACCTTGAGGATCGAAGGTGCTGGCCTATACACTAGTGCGCTCCAGTCACTCACTATGGAGCTATATTATCACTATAAACATTTGGTGCTACTTATGCTCCTATTTGAAAATAACAGTTTTCCAAAAATATTATTTTGTGACGGAATCAAAAGAAATGCGTGTTTTGAGGACTTTGGATTAAACCATACCCAAGACATAGTAGCCATTCTATAATTGTGGCCACTAGGTGGATGATAGTGCAAAAGTTGCTCGTCCATTTAACCATCTAAGGCCTTACATTCAATTAGTACGGTTTACAGGAAATAGCAATAAATGTCGATTTCGAGGCTTGTTTTTCTATATCGGACTTACGAGCAATTTAACTCATAAAGAGAATGCTCCACACTTAGCAAAATTCGTCCATATTTTCAACAGGAAAGGTACTCCACATTCAAGCATAATTGAGGTCTTTAGATCTATTGCTAAGAAAACGCGGCTAGCAAAACTTCTTTCGGTCAGTAACTGAAAATCCTACACTCTCGTTAGGCGCATATCTCACACAGGCCTTTACTTGGATATTCCTCTGAATATCATCAGTGTAATGTATAACCATGATACTTTACTACTGCAGCTTAATTGTGGCTCAATAATTCTTCTTCCCTCAGTGCTGACCTGTCAAAATCTCAGGGTGAGGTGCGACAACTTTGAATTGAGCCAGCCATTGTGATCGCCTATATTATCGGAGATATATGATATAGTGTGCACTACAGAGAGTATCCAAGCCCTTATCGATCATCAAAAACCGGAATATAATTGCACAATTTAGAAAGACGGGAGAGGTCATAATCTGAAATTGGAAAAACGGGCGTTACTTATTCCTCAACCCGATAAATCTCGAAAATGACCCGAAAAAAACGTTGACCACTCGGATTACTAAGAATTTCTTATCCTGCTTACCGAGAGCTATCGATTGTTTTTTTGAAATGACTAAATAGATTATTTGAAAGCGAGATATGATTCGAAACGTTTTTTGTGCGAAAAAAGTAGAGAAAATGACCAAGTTCTGGAGTTCCCCTCTGAGTAGCACAATCGCGCAACCAGAGCTAATGAAATATGATAATACCTTGATTAAGGTGCGGGGATATGAATTCAAAAATAAAATTCATTATCACAAGAGAAATTTTTTTTTAAAATTGCATAATGTGGTTGAAAAAATACGTTTTTGCATGAAACGCATGAAAGCCGTTGAGTAAATTGTAGATCTCGAGTCGACTGAAATGAAAGCGGGACCGATAGGTCAAAAACAGACCGAGATCTTTCGTTTCCAAGCGGAAGCGGATGTATGAGAAACTTCTTATCATACTTGAACAGATGATAGAGTTACATGTTCCGATGGTAAGAGTAAACTTGAATGGAATCCCTATTCCATCCTATATTGAGAAAATGATGAAATTTAGATTCCTCTATTGGCAAAAATGGGTAAAATCAAATGATCCAATGTACAAGCTTGAATTTGAAAGGGCTCATAAACTTTGTACGAAAAGTCTCCAAAAATACGCACAAAATCGAGAAAAAGTACTCTTAGCAAGTGCTGACAAAAAAGGGTTTTATCGCTATATAAAATCAAAATTGCATGACACCGAGGGAAATAATATCGATCCCTTGATCGATGCACAAGATACTTTGTGCGAGTCTAATCATGGCAAGGCAAATGCACTTGCAGACGCATTTTCGAGTGTTTTCACGAAAGATAATGGAACTACCCCTCATTTCATTCATGAAAGAGAGTTGATTGTGGGACGAGAATATGATGAACTTTTCAATAGATACGAAATATGTAATTTGATCGAGAAGTGGAAAAATTCATCGTGTAGAACACCAGATAACATAAACATTTATTTCATTAAGAAAATTGCAGTCCCTCTATCGATACCTCTCGAAATGATTTTCAATAAGGCCTATGATAACTGTGAGGTACCTAAACGATGGAAACATTCAATAATAACTCCTTTACGGAAGAAACCACCGTATAGTGACCCGCTGAACTATCGACCTGTTTCTATTACGAGCTTTTTCTGCCGAGTTTTTGAAAAATGTCTCTCTAAGAAAATAATAGAAGACTGTGAGATGTTTGATATTTTCCCACAATCTCAATATGGATTCAGGGAAAACAGGAGTGTTGAAACTCAAATGCTTGAGGTTTTCAATTGTTGGTCTAAATCGATTGACAGAGGTGAAAGCATTGACGTCGTTTATTTCGACTATGCTAAAGCCTTTGATACTGTCAGCCATCCAAAATTGATACAGAAAATCTCCAAAATGGGCTTTCCGGATAAGGCTACAAAATGGATAAGAGAATACCTCACGGGGAGAACGTTTCAAGTACGCGTTGAAAATATTCTTTCCGAATCCAAAAATGTAACGAGTGGTGTTCCTCAAGGGTCAGTATTGGGACCAATTCTCTTGAGTTCAGTTCTAGTGTTTCGCGCCCGATCAACTCAACTGATCGTCATAAAATTGAAAAAGTTCAAAACTCAGTGACTCGAAGGATATTCTACAGAGCGCTAAACTATACCTACCATAATAAACCAAGTCATTATGAGAGGAACAAGGAATTACAACTACATACTCTTGAGTATAGAAGAACGGCTAATGACGCGAGATTAGCTTACCAGATGATTTTTGGTAAAGGAAAGCTCGCATCATCTATGCGTGATTTTTTCACACTTGTAAAAACAAGAACTCGTGGTGCTAGGTATAAAGTTGTCGTAGATACTGCGCGTTTAAAACTAAGAGAAAATTCATATGTGCATAGAATCACTAAACGTATAATATCCATGTTGCAGAAAGGTAATCTTCCTACGTCTCATTCAGAGTTCATGATGGCAATGCTTGATGAGAAGAAATGATACATCAAAGCACCTTCTCCCGTATTTCCCCATTTATAATTACCCCCAATTACATGTGATATCGCATGATAAATCTATTCTATTCTATTCTATTCTATTCTATAAGCGTTCTCCCCGCTGTCCCTTTAGTTAGTAACATTCGTTTCATAGAAATCGGAGGCACAATTTTTTTCTGTGGTAATCGTTCCTACCAAATAAGAGAAAAGCCGTGATAAGAGAAGGACGCGTGTGCAGATTGCACTTTTCTCAAAGCAAACAATTGCAGGCGCGATAAAGGATTGCGAGTTACATAGGTTTTAAATAATCTTGTAAAATAATCTTTAGCATTTGTCCGCTCGTCGGAATGTAAGAGTTTTTTTCTCATAGACAAACCACAACTTGATCAGTTGCACTCCAGTGTCTTGTACCATTGTATTCATACGCGCTACTAATCGATATGGCGTCACTTCAACACACATTGTACGCAAGAATACATAGATTCAGTTAATAACCTTGAGGGTTTAGCTCGAATTGGAACAAATGGCCGATCACGGGAAGGCTCGTCTCCGGGAATTGCTGATGAGAAATGCTTCATGTGCATGAAAATTACCGAAATCTACTAACTTCACAATACGACAGTAGCTCACCTGAACTTTTGAACATATTGACGAATGGAAGGAATGAAAAATGAAGCAGATATCAGCAGTACCAAATAAACTATTATCATGAGCTGTGGGTTTTTGAGGTCCGTTTCTTCTATTTGAAAGCTCACTCCTGAAGATAAAGATATTGTTTGAAACTATAAAATACTTCAACAAAAATATATACGAATTGAATAGATCTCATATCACAATGTGCAGAGGATCAAATGAAACGGAGAAGACTACGAGAGAGACAGCGAAATATGAAGAAGAAAAACACAGAGAAATGTATCTATAGGCACATGTTACTCACTTTGCAACCACTAACATGTGCGCAGGAGGAAATGTACCGTGAGTACAAAGAGGCAGTCCAAAAAATACGAGGAGAATTCTACGACTCCTCGACCTCTACGATATCTACCTATCGGACAACATCCTTGGAAACACAGGAGGGAATGAAAAGAGTGCGATCGAACGATTTCGCATTGGAACAAGTTCGGAATGATCTGCGAACTGAAATGTTTCACAATCAGACCAAGTTCGAGAGTGGGTGGTGGACGGAGGTGAGGATGGCTACGACCGCACCCCTGGACCGATTCCCCTAGTGTTGAAAACAAGTCAAGTGGGTGTCCGTCCTTTGCAAGTTGGTGTGCTCAAGACTCCAAAGAAGTTCCAAAAATTTAATATCACGAGTGAATTCACTTCAAATGGGAACGACAGTTCTAATGTAGTCATTCCTACTCGTGACCGATTTTTTTTTATCATCTGTACGTTTATCTGACCCGAGATATTGCAAACGATTTGAGGAGAGTCAGTCTCGAATCGGCAATAACGCAGCCTACTGGTTAGAGTTCACAGGAGCGATAATAAGAAAGTGTGAAGCGCAGATAGGAAGAGAGTGGTATTTACTGCAAATAGTCATACTGAGGCCCCGGCCGTTCTTCGGGAGTGAGATCGTTACACATCGTATAGTATCAGTTGTGCGCTTCAATATCCTGGCGAATGATATCATTGGGTGTGGAAAAACATAAAATATTTCAATCGCATCAGTAATAGCCCTACTTGATGCTTCTCGTTTACTAACTAAATGCACTCGAATATCTAGCTCCATTTGATACAGATTCGGACGTGTTTACAGGTAGAAGTGCATTATGGAAATTAGGGTGAATGACTTCAAATTGATCTCAGAGAACTTTAAAAAAAACAGATTAATTATGACTGAGAATGATCATGATAACGAAATTTCGAAGGTAATCACGATCCTAGTCTAACCCACATCCCGATGATGTTCCCAACTTACTGACTGTATCCGTTACGTATCAAATGTCAATAACGTCGTGTCTTGAACAGATTGAATCAGATTCTTGCGTGATAATAACTGAAATGAAACAAGGCAGTTGCTGACCTGAAGTTTTGAACGAATCGATAAATTGAAGGAATACAAAACGAAGCAGATATCAGCAAAAGCAGATACACAATCATAGTCGTATCTTCTTTGATTGATGGTTATTCTATTTAAATGAGCTCACACCCAGTGAACGATGCTGAACGATACAGTTTGTCATTCAAAAATACTACATCGAACAATACATGGGAATTGAATAGATCTCGCCTCACAATAGGCAGAATATCAAAAGACACGGATAAGACTACGAGTGAGGCAGCGAAATATTAAGACGAAAAACAGAGAGAAATGTGCCTATTGGCACATGTCACTCACTTTGCAACCACTAACATGTGCGCAGGAGGAAATGTACCGTGAGTACAAAGAGGCAGTCCAAAAAATACGAGGAGAATTCTACGACTCCTCGACCTCTACGATATCTACCTATCGGACAACATCCTTGGAAACACAGGAGGGAATGAAAAGAGTGCGATCGAACGAGTTAGAAATGAATCTGCGAACTTAAAATATTTACAAACAGATCAAGTTCGAGAGTATGACACTGAGTGGTGGACGGAGGGGAGGATGGCTACGACCGCACCCCTTGATTCCCCTAGTGTGAGTCGAGGGTCCTTTGCAAGTTGGTGTTTGCAAGAAACCGTAGATGTTCCGAAAATTCAATACCACGGAGTGAATTCACTTGAGAACGGGAGTAATTTGAGGAGAGTCAGTCTCGGATCGGCAATAACTCTACTGGTTAAAGTTCACATAAGCGATAAGACGAAACATAAAGCACAGATAGCAAGACAGTGGTGCTTACTGCAAAATGTCAGACAGTCGCTCCGGTCATTCTGCGGGAGAGAGACCTCGTCTAGTATCAGTTGTTCGCCTCGATATCCTAGCGAATGATATCTTTGTGTGTGGAAAAAACAGAAAATAATTCGTCAGTAATAGCCCTACCTAGATATTGCTCGCTTACTAACTAACTGCACTAGAAAATCTCACCTCTTTCGATATCGATTCGGACGCGCGCCGAAAAAGAGCAGGTAGAAGTGCATTATGGAAAGAAGAGTGATCATGATCACGGAGCTTTAAAGGTATTCACGATCCTAGTTGTACCCACATCCTATTCCCAACTTCGTGACTGCTTCCGTACCGTACCAACTGTCGATAAGGTCGAGTATCGGACCATTCCCTTACCCTATACCTCTCTCATCCTCGATAACCCACTATTCCACTCCACCATCACATCCGTGTACGTTCGCATGGCGTCAGTTCAACCCGCGTTGTTATCTTACTCGAAGGGCTTTGCATTTTCACCTACCGAACAGGTGGATTCAAAGAGTTTTACGGAAGTCAACTGCGTGCAATGCGTACTGTTGCATCAGCACGAATCGATCGATAAGTCAAACATCTTGGATAAAACTGTAACCGGACTCTCAGGTCGCTTCGGAACGGAAAATACCCGATGAAAATTTTGAGTTTCGCATTGTGAAAATGGCGTTTATTGCGCACGAAAAAAAAACTCTTTCTGCTCTTGCAAAATTATACAGCTATAAAGTTATTGCTCTCGTTAGAGTCAACTGATGTATGCTACAGTTCATGAGATTCTCATGTTCAAAAAGCAACAACCAAAACCGTATAGGGGAATAAATGAATAAATGTAGGAAAATTAATCAAATTATTCGTTTCCGTTTTCAAATTGTTTTGTTTCAACAAATTTTTTAAACAAAGTTTGCTTCCATGTTTCAGGTGAAAATGAATAGATTGTTTTATCTGGTGCTAACGCAGCAGTGAAATGTCAATAAAAATACACTGAAGATTGTTACTGTAAATTTACAACTATTATATTCTTCGAAGCAATGGAGGCAACATCCGAGATACGCAACTAAATTATTTTTTTATAATACTCAATTAATCGATTTTCCACTGTTTTCGCGAATCTGAACAGCTTCCTTCGATAAATCGGAGTTATGCTGAGCATAACAATTGAGTGAATGCATGTATGAGTTGAGACAACGGTCAAACAGACAGGAATAATCTCTGTAAAACAATATTTTATTCGGATACTCTTGCTTCTCACCCCTTCCATTATTGCGCGTCAAAAACACTCCGAACGCAATAGAGTGTAAACATAGAGCTATAATAGGAAAAGATGCCTTGAATTATTATTATTGTTTTATTCACACCTATCGTATATGGTGGACAAACCGTGACAGATGATAATTTTTGGCCATTTTTGACTTTTTTGACTTCCAGCGAATAATCACTAATAAATTCCAATTTTCAATTCATATTTTTTGTCCACCCTTGTTTACGGGAATCGGCCGGGCATGTCCTGGTGAAATATTCCTCTAACATGGAGAAAAGTAACTACAGTAACCCAAAAAAATCAGTTCGCATTCGACAGCGTGACTTTTTCAATTTGGAGCCTCAGTGCTCGCTCTCGGTCGTTTCGCTCGTTGTATTTATCGATTTGTTGGTTTATTCACTGTTCATGGTGCTGTTCTTGGCATAAGGAATCATCAGATGCCTAGTGCCGCTGCTGTTTGACTTACATTGATGGTTCTCCGCAGTCTGTTTTAGACGCTCTTCTTTTCCGCGCATTTCGTGTGCATTTGTATTGGTTTATTGGCTCCGCTCTTTGATGTAATTATGTTAAAATGATAATGCGCAGATGCGATCGGTCGGTGCTGCTGCAGCGGCTGGCCCATCTGCAGTCCTCGTCGACCGCTGCAGCCGCCCTACACACGAGCTCGCTGGCAGCCCGCAACAACTTCCTCCAGGTGTGATTTACCCTTTTATTCTCAGTTGTTTTATTATTAAAACATACGCACTGATATTATAGCAATTATGCACTGCTTTCACAGTGCATTTCGTAGCTTTGAAATTGGTTAGCACCTGATTTTTGTGTGTTGTTTCCGTGTACTCGTTACTAACCTCATTTTGACCTACTTGCAGTTCATCCACGAACGAAATAAGCCTCCCGAGCGACGATCACGCTCCAAGGACAAGAGTCCCATCACCGGCTACAATCACTTCAAGGGAAGAACAAATTGTAATATCAAGGTTATTCATAGTAATATCAAGGCTTTTTACAGTAATCTCCTGAAGTAATCTGATTCCATTGTTGTCGTTATATTGTGAGAATTCCTTAGGGATATTGAAATAAGTTTCATCTATTCTTTAAAGTCAATGAGAAATGCAGTGATTCTAGTTGGGGGTCAGTAGAGTGACTAGGGCCCACTCACCAACAGAACCACAGCTTTCTTGTATCATTAGTGCGAAATCATGGCTTGTAATTGCAATATAACATGGTTCGAGAAAAGGACGATTAGGAAAACTGTCGAGAGGGATCAGAGGGAGGCAAGATCCGGAAGTAATCGTAACCAAGAAGCTAATATGTCTCTCTTCAGTGGTAATCCGTCATCCGAAGAAGCCGAACTCTGGAAATCGCAAGTGCGCCATCGTGCGACTGAGCAACGGAGCCGAGGTATATTTAAAAATAAAGATAATATAAATAAAGAATTAATAAATGCGTTGCATCTGATGGCAGTGTGCAGCGCTTCCTGTTCACTTCGGAGTCCGTGTCTGAGGGGCACCCCGACAAGATGTGCGACATCATCTCCGACACGGTTCTCGACGCGCACCTCGCCCAGGACCCGAACGCCAAGGTCGCTTGCGGTAAGCTGAATCATATTTGGGTGGGCGAAGATTGAAACACTGCCCGGGGATGGAAATAACGCGGTTCTTTGCTTCAATTTTCAGAAACTAACCAAGACTGGAATGGTTCTCCTGGCGGGAGAAATCACGAGCAAGGCTGTCGTCGACTACCAGAGTCTCGTCATAAACGCCGTCAAGAAGATCGGATTCGACGATTCCAGCAAGGGTTCGTGCATGCATCCACTGCTAAAAATAGAACTTTCCTACGATTTCACAATGCTCTTCTCTGTTTATCGCTGCAGAGTGATGTGTCGAGAGAGTCACGTGTGTAAAGTGTACTTTCTCAGGCTTCGACTACAAGACGTGCAATGTGCTTGTTGCACTCGAGCAGCAGGCGCCCGAGATCGCTAGCGGTGTCCACGTCGGAATGAACGAGGAAGATGTTGGAGCTGGAGATCAGGTTAGTATTGTCCACGTCTTATTCACTTTTGGCAATGAAAGTATGCCTTCTTCCCTGTTATTATTTGTGATCTACATTTACAAATACTTTTACGATGCTACGAATACTGGATATTAATGTGAATCTGCGTTAAGGTGGATCGATCGGCGGCGTACGGTGCCCGTTGGGTGGCCAAGTCGCTGGTGAAGGCGGGCGTCTGCCTCCGCTGCCTCGTCCAAGTGTCGTACGCCATCGGCGTGGCCAATCCCCTCTCCATCACCGTCGTCTCGTACAACACCTCGCCACTGAGCGAGCTCGAGCTGCTCAGCATTGTCAACGAGAACTTCGACCTCCGACCCGGATTCCTCATGAAGGTGAGCATTTTCTCTCTTTCTTTTTTCTAGTTTTGGCTTATAAAGAGTTGCTCTTGAATAAGCTCCTGAAGTTAGGCATACAAACGTGCTTAAAAAATTTATTCACGGAATCTTAAAGTAGTAACGATGGATAATTTGCAGGATCTCGGACTCAAGCGCCCTATCTTCGAGCAGACTGCTCGCAACGGCCACTTCGGCCACGAGTCGTTCCCGTGGGAACAGCCCAAGGAGCTGAAGATCAAGCCCGAGCTTCTCGCGAAGATCAAGGCTCGTGAGGCCAATGGAATGGGCGGACAGGAGGCGTAAATTATCCCTTTGGCCTCGAATGTTTCTAAGTTTGTTACTTGTTATTTTGAGTTATTCACCTACCTCATCTGTTGTGTCCATTTCATTGATTGTGTTCAATGCAATCCTATTGCAATTCCAACCATGTTGACTTTAATAACAAGCATAGACCCGATATTAGTTTATATATATATTTTTTTTTATTTATCCACATCCTTATACGCATTTTACTACCATGTCCGTTCATTTATTGATTTGATAAATTAATTCTTTGTTAAAATACGATCAAAGCATTATTGGAGCACTTTATCAACGACAAACAAGGAAACGATTACTATGAACAATAATAGTGTCGATCTACTTGCCTCCGGCTGGAGCACAATCGAGCTTGCCTCGGATGATATTGGCTTTGACGGAAATGAGATCTCGTCGACGACCTCCGCGAACCATGACCTGAAGTAGGAGTAGGTTACGGTGGTTGTGATAGCATACGGTAGTCAGATACTGGGAGAGAGAAGGTTTCATCGATTGATACTCTATAGTTAGCTACAGTATAGTTGTGCCATACTTTCTCTAACAATCTAGTTTCAAATCGTTTTCAACGTATGATTTATTTGTTAACACAATAACAATGAGAGGATAACCTACAAGCAATTTGCATCGTTCGCTCATAGCTAATTGTAAATACTTTTCATTTCCAAAATAGGTCTAGGATAAGTGCAGTTTTACGAAATTAGTTACTAACTTTGTTTAGCTAATGTAAGCCTAATGTAAGCTTCCGAATTGAATAGCAAATATTCGAGGCAATTTTGTGAAGTGGTTTGAGTAGGGAACTCTTAGTTCAATGTATCCCAATTTGATTTGATAAGATAAATGATTTTCTTTAAAGCGACCGACCTGTGAGTACTCCTGAAGGTTGTGTTCGACATTCGGGATGTAGGCGCACACCTGCAATAGGTGAAACGTCAAGCTCAAAGTCTCAAAATCAACCTCAAGCACAAATACCATCCGCACTCAATCATACTCTACTCCCCGTCCCATAAAAGCGTTGGCGAATAAAGAATATAAATATAACAATTTAATTTTACTATTATAAATATTTTTAAATATACCTGATTTTTTTTGGGTTACTGTAGTTACTTTTCTCCATGTTAGAGGAATATTTCACCAGGACATGCCCGGCCGATTCCCGTATACAAGGGTGGACAAAAAATAGGAAATGAAAATTGGAATTTATTAGTGATTATTCGCTGGAAGTCAAAAAAGTCAAAAATGGCCAAAAAAGATCATCTGTCACGGTTTGTCCACCATGTACGATACAGTATCGACAATAAGTCTTGGCCAACTTTTTCAAAATGGTGTAACTTTCAAACCAGATGGGCGATGGTTCTGAGGTTTTGATTGATGACAGTATATGTGCTCCTACATATGCTCACTGTGTCCGACCGTAATACGATTTCGCAATATTGCATAGTGGTGACGCAATCATGGCATAGTTTTTCATGGTGGATTATTTGCTCAATAAATTTTTTCTTAGCCTTTCTACTAAGTGTGATAATAGAACGCCTCTATACCTTTTTGATGAAAATATGTACTCATTGTAGGATGGCGTACAGTGGCTTTAGACTTGCTCAAAGTAGGGTCCCGAAAAAATGGATTTTCGTTCATAGACATGCTAGAGACTCGTTCCAAAGCTCAAAATGATCCTTACCACAATTCCTGATGATCCCCAAAGTTTGATAACGATAGCTCTTAATTTGACTTCAGGGCACCAAAAAATAGAATTTTTCACTTTTTCACATAACCCTATTTTGGATGTTTACAGTTCTGAGGGTGATTTTCGTTCAAAGGTCATTCCAAGACCCGATGGTAGCAAATCCATGGAATATACGATTCCCAACTTTTTGGAGCATTTGAATAACTTTCCTGCCTTCGGCAACCGAAAAACCGAGGTCAATCGATTTTCAACCTAAAAACCCCCATCATTAGTCGAAAAATTTGTTCTAAATTTGAACTTCATGGCTTAATTTTTTTCTGGTACATCATCGTGTGCTGAATCCGAATTTCGATATGAGGCCTCATAATATCATCAATGAAAAAAGTTAAAATTCATTATGTCGAAAAATAGCCGATTTTGAAAATCGATTGTCCTCGGATTTACGGTTGCCGAAGGCGGGAAAGTTATCCAAATGCTCTAAAAAGTTGGAAATCGTATATTCCATGGGTTTGCTACTAATCTGTCCAGGAAAGACATTTGAACAAAAATCGGCCTTAGAACTGTGATGATCCAAAATAGGGAGAAAAAAACAAGTGCAAAAGTGAAAAATTCGTGCCCGGAAGTCAAATTAAGAGATATCGTTATCAAACTTTGGGGATCATTAGGAATTGTGGTAATGATCATTTTGAGCTTTTGAACGAGTCTCTAACATGCCTATGAACGAAAATCCATTTTTTCGGGACCCTACTTTGAGGCAGTCTAAAACCACTGTACGTCATTATCCCATAAGTACATATTATCACGATAATCAGTTCTCCACAGTCTGTTCGGGCTATTTAATCGGGCAGCCACTCTTGCGAAAGCACATGAAATCATATTTCGTTACTAGTTTCAGTGATTTTTATAGATATGCGTTTGACGGCTCACAAACAGTCTTTGCATACCTGACGATACTGATAGATGGAGCCCGGAGGAACGAAGAAAAGCTGCAAATTAAACAGTTGATTGCGCTGATATTGTTGTCTCACGTCGAGAATCACTGAGGGAACGATGGAAATTATGAGCAATCCGATAAATGCGGATGTTGAAGTGCTCTTAAGCAAAATTCATCGGTTTGATTGGCACTGAGACTCACCGAAGTAATTGGTGACGAATACGTGGCCCATCCAATGAGCAAGGAGAAATAGGGCAGATTCATTCCCAGAACCACAGCGCCGCAATAAAGTCCTATAGGAAACGACATCGGAATTAACGGCAAAAATCCCTGAGTGACATATCCTTGACCGGAAATTCCAACTACCAATTAACCTGAGCAAGTTGAGTCCGGTAAAAGCGTTGCTGCATCTGCTTGGTTTTATAGCTAAGTGAAAATCCCAAATCGAGCATTCTGCCGCGAATCTTGCAATGTGAGATAGATAGAGCTCATGCAATAATGGGGTTCAAACCTTGTAAGCACTGAGCAAAAAGAGTCCGTAAGTAATTCCATATGAAGGAACAGTAACAAACAAAGCAGTATCAAGACCATCGAAAGATTGCTGGAAACTTTTTGATTTCACAAAGTAGTCTAATTCTTGGCCATTTGTATTTCGAAAAAATTCTAACAGGGTTTAAAATATTATATGCATTGTAGTTTGAACTTCTAATGGAAATGGTATTTTGTCGAACGAACCTCGTCCATAATACGAAAACCATAAATGTGAACATTGTTAAGATTCGTCCCGAACTGTCTGTTTACACTAGCGGCACCTGCCTCGCGAAACTTTTCAGAAGGCTCAAGATGCGACATTGTGACCTGAAGCTTTGTGGTATTGAGCAGGAATTTCATCGAAGTCTTACCCATGCGACGACGTGGAATGCAAAAGGCACAGAGTAGGCACAAGTTTGGTGAGATTACTGTAGATTCGCCTGGAAAAAACGTTTGACACAGTTCGAAAGCTTGTTTCTAACTTTGTTAGCGAAAGCCATTGTATGATGCATGGTGCAGGAATCATCTGAAGTACTCCTCATCAGTTACATCATATTTCCACGAAATACCTGCCACGATGTGAACATTTGGGCCAGAAATGCGACAAAGACAATGTCGCGAGTAGTTTGAGACATCATGAAGAATAATGGAGCGCAGACAACATCCAGTATCATCCCATCCACAATTACAAAATTCTGAAATGTACAAGACATATGCTTCTGCCGCTGAAATCTACTCACGTTCACTGTGATAACCACTAGAAAGGCCGCATAGAAAGAAAGCATTGCCGACACCACGCATGATACGAAATAAAGACGAGCTGTGGAACCGAATTTTGCGTGCACAAGATGATAGAGAAGCACCAAGTTCGAAGCCATTCCAGATATTGCTGAAACAGTTTAATGCAATATTTTGAGAGCTCAGATTTTCGTTACCGATTGATGGAATTATTGCGAGAGAGATGAACCACGGACTAATCATCACTCTTCGCGCCCTATTACGGTTGCGTAGACGAAATCTCTTTTTCCTGTCACAATTGATGGCGCAACCACAAGAAAAGACTAAAAGAAGAAATATGGCGCGTTATCGTCACTTTATACACTGATTTAAAAATGGCAAAATTGTGAATGACAAAATATACGCTGTGTTTTACGTCAACCCTGAATACTGAGGATTATCTCATTCCCTCAAATGAGAACTAGATTTATCAACGGCCTTCAATGGAGATTCGGATCCACTGTTTTGTTTATTATCAATGATAACAATCATTTGTGTATTTCAACTCCAGTTTTTTTTTTAAATAGGGTTATTCTCCTTACGATTTTGTTCGAACATACATGAATTTGAACATGTATGTTTTTTCGAATGTCGATAAATTCACTCACGAAGAGTTTTCAATAAAATGTTACATCAAATGTCATAAATAACGCATGATAGCCATAATCCTTCCTCGCTCTTAGCTACATAACATCACATTTGCACATCGTCAACAACATGTTTTTCAACATTATGTTCATCACGTGGTAACTGTAAACTTCTGCAGTGGTGCTTGACTAGTGCTCGAATTACTTTTCGGGACGCTGACCTGAAACAATGAAATGTGACACCGCTTGAGATTGCTAATATTCACATTTGGCTTGAGCACTTTTGATGACTGTGGAGTCGTGTTGGCCGCTGTCTTTCTCACAATGATAAGCAGTAGTAAAGCCTTGAAAACATTTTTAAATCAAAGCCAAAACTTGTATTATTAAGCCCACCGTGTACACTGGCGTCTGCAGCATGACGATGCCAACAAGAACTGAAAAGTTACACAGATCCTGTCCCAGTAATATTGCAACGATGAAGATTCCGAGTGGAACCGATAACAGTACGAGAGGCATGAACACCTGCATGACATGATGTGTCATGAAAATTAGGACCGGAATCTCAACCTGAGCAATTTGAGTATGAAAAAAACGTCTTTGCATCAGCTCCGTTTTGTTGCTGATCCTGTCACCGAGAGCACGTAGCTCTGTGCGAATCTTAAAAATTCCAAGGGTTTGATTTAAGAGTACGTATCTCTCTTATCTCTCTCGTATCATTCTTTAGAACTCTTATGTATATGTCTGATTGTTTGGTTTCATAATCTTCTGTATCTGAAACATGCAAAAAATGTTTGCCTTGTGTCCGTAACTTGCAGAATACGATGGGAAAACGTCGAACATAGCCGCATGAAAACCGTCGAATTGTTCTTCATGTCAATGATGTTTATTTTAGAAAAAAATACATAGTCTAAGAGTACTCACGTCATCCATTATAGGAACGCCATACAGTATCGACCATAAGTCTTGGCTCACTTTTTCAATCTTTCGTAACTTTTAACCCACGCTAAATTTCTGGCTCAAACTTGGATATGTAGTAGTACCCCCATCGTGTGTTAGGAATATGTCATTGAGATATCAGGGAACTCCCTGAGTGTTTCCTAGTGATGAGTCAATAAACACATAGTTTTTCTTGGCGAATTTTAAGCTCGAATTTTTTCTCAGCCTTCTTACTCGGTGTACGATTTCGCAATATTGCATGGTGATGACGCAATCATGGCTTGTTTTTTCATGGTTGAATATTTGCTCTATGAATTTACTCTCAGTATTCCTACTCGGTGTGATAATAGAAGGCCTCAATACCTTTTCGATAAAAATATGTACTCATGGGAGGATGACGTACAGTGGCTTTAGGCTGTCTCAAAGTAGGGTCCTGAAAAAATGGATTTTCGTCCATCGACTTGCTAGAGAGTCGTTCAAAAGCTCAAAATTATCCTTACAGCAATTCCTGATGATCCCCAAAGTTTGATAACGATAGCTCTTAATTTGTCCTCAGGACTCTAATTTTTCACTTTTTTCATTATCATTTTTCATTATTTTTTCTCAATATTTTAGATGATCATAGTTCCAAGGCCGATTTTTGTTCAAATGTCTTTTCTGGACAGGTTAGTTGCAAATCCATGGAATAAACGATTCCCAACTTTTTAGTGTATTTGGATAACTTTCCCGCCCGCGGCAACCGCAAATCCGAGGTCAATTGAATTTCAAAATCGGCTATTTTTCGACATAATGAATTTTAACTTTTTTCATTGATGATATCATGAGGCCTCATATCGAAATTCGGATTCAGCACACAAAGATATACCTGCAAAAAATTTGGTCAGGAAGTTCTGAGAGAAATTGTTTTTCTACTGATGATTTTTCTACTTATATCATGGTCATTTTTTGGGTTGAAAATCGATTGACCTCGGATTTTCGGTTGTCACGGGCGGGAACGTTATCCAAATGCTCTAAAAAGTTGGGGATCGTATATTGGAACGGGATGTAGAGGAGGATCAGAGGACCAAGGAACTGGAAATGAAAAGGATCTCAATGTTGAATGAATGAGAAACTCTTACTTGCTGGAAAAGAGCGACGAAAAGCTGATAGTTGTATTTCCTCATAGCACTGCTTCGGTGCTGATGGTCATTGAGTACGCGAATTATTCTGCATAATGCAATTAGAAATACACAAGAGATTAACGAGACGTTCTCAACAGAAAGTGTGCACATCGGCTCATAAAATCATTGTTATGCGATGTCTTTGAGCGAACTTACGTGACGGAGCTCCAAATGATAATGGACATCATTACTCCGCAGATACAAATCATACCGAGAATCGCAAGAAATGGCGGCAGATTGAGTGTGCCATCAATCTGAAATCAAATAGTATTTTTTTCTGAAATCGTAGTAAAACCAATGCAGTGACTCACGTTCCCAAGAAACATCATTAATCGATTCTCATGGTCAAAGGTTGGATAGTCGTCCAAATCCGCAGTTAACCGAACTAGTGTTATTTCATATCTCAAATGAACATATCAACGTGTCGTTCAAATAGTTTCCCCCACTCTTTTCTGTAGGTGAGAAACACTACACAAAGGATCGTCCAAACAATGAAATCGACGCATAAAATGAGCACGATTTGTCCAATTCTTAGATTTGTGATATGTATATTCGTGTACGTTTGGCTGTAATAAAAACGATCAACAGTATACATGTTGTTATAATTACAACCCTAGATATTACCATCGCACGATAGATAAAGTGCATTGCTAGGATTAGAAAACTTATGGATACAACTCCACAGTATGCTGCGCTCAATCGCATGTCTGTTATCCAACCAGTGCCATACAAGATGAAAGTGTTTTCGCGAAAGAGACAAGTCTGAGATAAATATGACATATTTGACACAACAATTTCAGTGTTTTCCAAGAACAAAGAAAGTATACCGGTTTTAGAATCAGATGCATTATAGAAAAGGCAATTCCAGACAAGAGACAGATAATGAGAAGTTTCCGGTCATGACAAGATGATTTTGATCGGAGGTGTTTCTTTATAGCGAAAAATACCGGCAGTTGCCACTATGAAAAATACCGGCAGTTGCCACTATGGAGAGCATAACGAGATGAATTATCAAATATGTATCAACACAATCTTGCTCGTCAAAGAAATACCATCCTCTATGGACTTGCGCGCAAAAATAAGCTAGTGTGACCGATGAGACCAACAATCTCCACACGATCAGGCACTGCACCATAGACATAACCATTCACTTTTGGATTATAGTGAAGGCAATATTAGATGGCGTAAGGATTCATAGACTCAGACCATTTCAATTATCTTCACTATCTAACAGAGATATTCTGAGATATGAGAGGTGACCATTTACAAAATGCTCAAAGTGCTTCGATTCCAGCCAAACTTCGAGGGTAGATGTACTATGGGTCAAAGAGTTTTCAGTTCCAGTTGCGAAGCCGTACCTTCGAAATTGCCTATTTGCCGGCTCTCGACACTTTCAGAATTCAAAATGTCATAACTTTCTTCACCGTATAGGTAGAATATCGTATATAAGTGCGAAAGAAAAAAGTTATGTTCGATAACTTGAAAATGTTTGGTTTTTCGTCTTTTTTCTCCATTAAGCTTGAATGATCGACGGTCATCTTGAAATTCTATAGATGCGAGACGTACTTGACCACGGTGATTGTCGTGCCCTCGGGGAGCATCTCCCAGTAGATCAAGCCATCCACCACCCACCACACTGAGAGCATGATTTTCTTGGGGTGCTGGTCATGTTTGGGGACATCATGTGGGGTCTCTCCTTCTCCAACCCACTGGGCTCTCCTGTGGTTATTATTGTAGGAGACCCCTCTCTCATACCCCGTTATGAGCCGGTCCAGCCATCGATCCCCACCGTGGAGAGCGAGGAGGGAAGTGGAATCATTGTCTCGACGGTCAAGGTTGGCTTGGGTCAGATATGGGGGTATGAATCGACCGAAAATTTTCCTTATTCCGAGGGATTTCAAACCATTCTCGACTGTAGTATTGGACACGCCAAGTGTAATGGACAGTTCACGTACACTTTGAAATGAGCCCGTTTCCACACGTTTCGTCAAAATGTCGAAATCCAACTCACGGGGTCTTCCAGGTCCTCGGAGAAAAGTAGCCTTCTTTGAAGCGATGGATCCAAATTTTGATGGTTTTGTAGTGTGGGTCATATGTGGCAAAAACATTCGTCAAGGGAGTTTTCGAATCCTTCATCTTGATGTTGGATAGGAAGAGGTAAAGCAGAACATGTCGGATGTGGATGGCACTAAGAAAATATATCGTTGCTCTGCTAGAGCCTGAAGAAAAGGCAATTCCAGACAAGAGACAGATAATGAGAAGTTTCCGGTACTGACTAATCTCCTTTCTCGATTTAGTGAATATTAGATATAATGCAACAAGGTTTAGAAACATTACAATTCCTTGAGTGTGTTTTCACATTATTTTCAAGACAAAATGAAGAAAAAAACCGAAATGTATGTGTTCTGCAGCGCGAAATGAAGGGTAGACCATTTCGACGGATCTGAAAATATTGATAATTTTCATGTTTTGAAACAAATATTAATGGCAACGTATCAATTCAGATACTGAAAATGAAACTGAGAAGGCACCACAAGTCTGAAACATCAATGACGCGCAATGTGTAGCAAACTACCCTATCATCCACACACTTCCGGTATCAAGAATAGACTACAGATCTGTCCAACATTAGGATTAATGTCATTTAATGATAAATGTGCTGCAGAAGAACAGTGAATCAGTCATGCATTTCTTTGTTGTGAGGCACAGTTTGCTAATTATCTTCAGACATGACAAGATGATTTTGATCGGAGGTGTTTCTTTATAGCGAAAAATACCGGCAGTTGCCACTATGGAGAATATCATGAGCATAACGAGATGAATTATCAAATATGTATCAACACAATCTTGCTCGTCAAAGAAATACCATCCTCATAACAAGACTACGATTTCCGCAATTGATGTGACCGATGAGACCAACAATCTCCACACGATCAGGCACTGCACCACAGACATAACCATTCACTTTTGGATTATAGTGAAGGCAATATTAGATGGCGTAAGGCTTCATAGACTCAGACCATTTCAATTATCTTCACTATCTAACAGAGATATTCTGAGATATGAGAGGTGACCATTTACAAAATGCTCAAAGTGCTTCGATTCCAGCCAAACTTCGAGGATAGATGTACTATGGGTCAAAGAGTTTTCAGTTCCAGTTGCGAAGCCGTACCTTCGAAATTGCCTATTTGCCGGCTCTCGACACTTTCAGAATTCAAAATGTCATAACTTTCTTCACCGTATAGGTAGAATATCGTATATAAGTGCGAAAGAAAAAAGTTATGTTCGATAACTTGAAAATGTTTGGTTTTTCGAGCGTAACTTTTTTTTCTTTTGCATTTGGTGAGCTCTAGTATGAAAATTCGATCTCTACGGGCAAAAAAACGTCAGAAATTCCTATAGTGACATAGTTCTGAGATTTCGAGTTTCTAACCCAAAAATGACCATGAACCTTGTTCCTCTAGACCTTTTCATTTTTATGCGTAGATTCCGAATTTCGGCATCACAGCTCTTGAAATTGCAAAAGAAAAAATTTGTGATCGAAAAAAGGTAAGAATCGACCATTTTTCGGCTTCTATCGAATAAAAGAGAAAATGTATATGACTGAATTTTCTACCGATAGGAACTGTCCGTAGTGAAAAAGTGCGTTGAATTCGAATCTGCAGAGATCTCGCGGAATAGGTATAGAAATTTTTTTAGTACGACCATTTTTTAGCTTCATCTTTTGAATTTTCAATTTTTTCACATTGTTACCATCTTCAACCATTTTGTGTTCAACAGCAAATTTGTTAAACTAATCAAGGCGGTCATTTTGAGCTTTTGAACCATATTCTACCTAAACGGTGAAGACAGTTATGAGATTTTGAATTCTGAAAGTGTCGAGAGCCGAGCAATTTCGAAATTACGGCTTCTCAACTGAAACTGAAAACTCTTTGACCCATAGTACATATACCCTCAAAGTTTGGCTGAAATCGAAGCACTTTGAGCATTTTGTAAATGAATGGTCTTGCGTTCATGCAAAATCTCAGAATATCTCTGCTAATCAACTCTTAGTACATTCTTCGTCGTTCACACGCTTGCCGTGAGAACTCAGTACTGAGCTAGCTACAGTGTTCACTCTGCTGAAAACCACTAAATAACACGGGTTTTCTGTTATTTGGTAGGAAAATCGAGACGTTTTACTACAGAAAAAATATTTGTGCTTGCGTTTCCTACGAAACTAATGTTATTGACTAAAGTGAGGACGGGGAGAACGCCTATCTTCTTCATTTGGCCAAATTTGCATATTGAGTCGATCTGTGACCTACCAATTCGAAACGCTTGTGTAAGCATAACTCCTTTGGGAGGACGTGTCGTCCCACTGCAATCGGCTGATTTATTTTCGCAATTATTATTTTGACTTCCACTAAAGTCCACCACCATATTTATTCGAATCAATTATCAGGTTGATTCATAATTCTTTGCCGATTTCGACACTTGGATATTCTGACCTCTCTTTCGTTTTCTATTTGATGAATCGACTCGACAAAATTCGAGCTTTAAAATTAGTATTTTTTGCAAGTCTCCGTTTCTGATATACATTGAAAGCTCGATCTTTCATGGTTAAATGATCGAGAGAGCCTTACCCTATCACTCACTGAAAAGACAGAATTTTGAGATCTCTACTTTTTGTGGAGCAGGGTGTGCCCGACAACACATAAAATCACATTTTTCGGTATTTTAGCATGAAAATAATTTTTTTTTTTAATATCTCATTTCTGGAAAACAAGGAGAACCAGGCGCAAACCTTTATAGTGGTTATATAGTCCCTTAGTGCCTGGATGAAACGCACTTGTGTTCAGGTCTATCTCTCGGATCGTTGAAGAATGAATTTTGACCTAATGCAACGTAAATTTTTCGAATATGCCTGGTTGATGGGTCTGCATTTTAGTCAATGTGAATCGGGCACACCCTGCTCCACAAAAAGTAGAGATCTCAAAATTCTGTCTTTTCAGTGAGTGATAGGGTAAGGCTCTCTCGATCATTTAACCATGAAAGATCGAGCTTTCAATGTATATCAGAAACGGAGACTTGCAAAAAATACTAATTTTAAAGCTCGAATTTTGACATCTATGATTCTTATATTGCAGCTCATGAGGGGATTGCTGCATTCTTACCCAAATTTAAATGTAAACTAAGAAGGATCAGTGGTTTGCAGTCGAGCATTATTGAGCTCTTCAGAATCATCGATAGGAATACAAGATGAAAGAAACTGATTTCGTCCAGATACAGTCACACTAACTACTGATTTAGGTGTCTATCTCTAGTAGGCATTTTGTGGTGTCATATTGGTATTTTGTAATGTCATATAACCTCTTAACTTTGCGTAAGCACTATCTATTTGACCATATCTTCCTTCACCAGTGAATGCCAAACCTACAAAATGACCGGGTGATGGTCGATTGCACCGAGTTTGATCAATCACTGCGTTCGTCTTGCTGATTGGATAGATCTGAGGTAGTGTGCGCTAAAGAGGGTATCATAGACCTCACCCACTATGAAAGGGCACAAGTCGATTCATCAAATAGAAAACGAAAGAGAGGTCAGAATATCCAAGTGTCGAAATCGGCAAAGAATTATGAATCAACCTGATAATTGATTCGAATAAATATGGTGGTGGACTTTAGTGGAAGTCAAAATAATAATTGCGAAAATAAATCAGCCGATTGCAGTGGGACGACACGTCCTCCCAAAGGAGTTATGCTTACACATGAAAACTTCGGAACAATGTTAAGAATGTTCCTCAAGTTAGTTCACTACTTTTAATTGTCTATGTTTTTGTTTGTATTATCTCTTTTTTTTGGATAGTATGTGGTTCAATGGAAATGATATTTTGTACGTCATCATTTTTTTGAAGTTCGGTATCGGTATCAGTGTAAGTCTGATTATGTAAATGCTCAGAGCTCGTCGCATGTGTGAAGTAAAGACGGGAGCAAGGATTTACTGGGAAACGGAGAATATGCTAATGGTCCTCCCCTTCTATCATGTTTACGGATTTTCCAGGATATGTTACTGTATAATGGAGAGTTAGTCAGTCGGTTCCTGACATTTCTTGACTAGTCCCTTCAGAATTAACTGCTGTCGTTATTCCTTCTTTCGATCCCCATACCTTTCTCAGATGCATTCAGGACTTCATGGTTTGGTTATTTCTTGTCTCTCGTCAGTGACAATAATTGGGATTTCGCAACTGACGATCGTACCACCCATTCTCGTATTTCTTGCTAAGAATCCTGTCTGAAGCCAGTTCGATCTTTCTTCAGTCAAAGGAATTACTTCGGGTGAAATCTGATCATTTTACCAGCTTATCTTCTGCGGATAAGTGTTATCCGGAAAAAAATTCAAAAAATATGTTGTCATTTAGCTGCTGCCCCTGCGGGCAAGGATATTTGTGACGAAGTGAAGAAGAGATTCCCAAAAATTGAATATGTCGAGCAAGGTATAGTCCCATTTCAATAAACTGGATCACAATTATTTAAGGGTACGGTATGACAGAACTCTCGTCTCCATCCCATATTCCTGACGTAGGAAGTCGTAAAAAGATTGGAAGCTGTGGAAAACTCGGTCCGGGGCTGATAATGAAGGTGATTTTTTTGTTTGCGAAGCTTTGATACGTATTGTTTCAAAGAGATTGAAAGACCCACTGCACAATTGAAAAAAGTGTAGCTTCAAGGTTAAGCTTGACTGTATCCTAAAGATGATAAATTATATACAGAACGACTGATACGACTGACAGTCGCTAATTTTTCAAATCACAGATAGTCGACATATCAACGGGCGCATCTCAGCGTCAATCGGGAGAGGTGTGCATCAAGGGACCGACAGTGTCTGGGGAGAGAAGAAGCCACCAGAGCGTGCATTCGCGACGGAGGGATGTACACTGGTCCGATATTATCTCAATGAAATGATGGCGGATCGAAACCAGCCTTTCCTCAATTCGCGTGCTATCTATCATTGTTTCTTTGACCAACGAGGGGCGTTCGAAACGAGGAGAGACAATCCCGAATCGACATCACTATCACGTACTCACTCCTAATGCATTGAAGATGATAATACCATTTGCTGCAATACAAATAAATTCCTCAGGTGACATCGGTTACTGTGACAACGCCTTCAATGAGCTTAATTGGTACCGCGGCTGACCTCGCTTGGATTGAGCGAAGAGTCGATTCGATTCATTTCTGTCTGAAAATAAACGAGTTAAAAAGTTTGTAATCTCTGTTATACAGAAAAGCTCGCAAATATTCCAAGAGATGATTACAAACTCCATACTGAGAAACAGATGCAAACATACACAGAGAACAATCTTTATGTCACAGACTGAATAAAATTATAGCTTGTCACACAATCAATGAGGGATGATTGGACAAACAATAAACGAGATAGTAGTGCAATAAATATTGCCTAAACACACATTATTCTCCTCTACAGAAATCTACTTCGAAAAATCAAATGCAAAAAATGGTGTAAAATCACAAAGAATTAAAAAATAATAATATCTAGACAAACAGAATGAACTCTAATACTTAGCCTAGGAGTGGGGATTCGATTGGTTCCTCCTTTATCTCTTCCTTCTTTATCTCTCCTTCGTTCATCATTTTCTCTGGAGGGATCGGAAGTAATTAAGGAGGTTCCATCCATCCATTATTCATTGACATTCCATGAGGGAACTGAATCGAAGAGGAGAGCGATGGAGACGCACGATTCTGGTACTCCCGAGTGCACTGAAAACATGAAATTCTTGGTATTTTAGTTGAGACCACGCCATCCACGCCTCCTACAACTGTCATGCAGCGAATATCAGAGCAAAATTAGATATTAGAATCACGAAATATATGATAGATAGTACAAACAAGCAAGGAAACTCACCGGGGATTTAGCGAAATCGATGAATACTTTGACGGCTTTGATGCAATCGGAGAACGTTTGGTAAGTAATTTTGCAGATCGTGCATGCCTGGGAATATTCGTTGCTTTATCTTTCCGAACATTATATTGTCGTTTCGTTTAACGAATAATTAAAAACAAATATATATAGTATAATACCTCAGAAATAGTACGTCCATCGACATAAACATGCACGATCGCTTCCACAATCTCTTTTCCGAAATTAAATGCTTGAAGAATCTGCAATTGGCGATTGTTAGAATTTGAGGAAGCGAATAAATAAAATATTCATGGCAATATATTCACTCTTTTCGAAGAAAAAGTATTAGTCCTAACCGTAATCAGTTTCTGTCTCAGCTCGTATTTCCTTCCCTGGAAAGGCTTGGCTTTCAAATAGTCGAGACGACCGATAGAGAGTTGATGGATGAGAAAGCCGAAAAATTTGGGGACTGTGACTGGAAACAAGCTTACTCTTTTAATTGTTATAAAAAAAAATTTTTTAATGGGAGAATATAAGGAGAGTCGCATCGTTGATTTCGAATCCCACAACTAGTTCGCCGAAAAAAACACGAACGTTTTCAAATATCGCAAAATTTAAATTTATAAGTGCTGTAGTTTGATACGTATACATTTTTATTACACTTTTCGTCAATTTTGAGAATTTCTATGTAGTATTATGATGCAAAATAAATACATACCAACTTGAATGCAATTTGTGCAATAGTTGAACAATTTTCAGAGGGCAATAGTTGAACATGTTGTGGGATTCGATCCCAACGGAACGACCCTCTTATATACAATAGTGCTTCCGGATAGAATATCTCGATTTTGCGAACTATCTCGCATGTCAGAGAAACCAAAGAGTGAAGAATGGAGAGCGCTCTATTCGGTCCGCCTTTACTAATTGAAGAAGTAGAATTATAACTCACTTCCATCGATCGTCACAGTTTCCTCCTTTCGAGTCATGATATTATTGATGTCACCAATTTTTCGTCCTTCGTCTTTCCTCACCTTGGAAAAAGTCATTACTTTGAGAAGCAATTTGGGCTGTCAGAATGAAAAGTTCGTTTTTTTTCTCTACAGAATGCATAGTATCAGAATGAATATACGAACTCTTCGTTCTACACTCCTAGAAACAACAGCTTTATCAGATGGAACTATTCTCACCCTAAATCTCACAATAATGCGCAAAAATGTATTCAAATTTCTTTTTTTGTGATTATATTTCTCCAATAAATGATACTTATGTATCAAGCAATAATGATCAATAATGATAGGGCATATCATTTTCTGCTAGAAATAATCGTCTAAAAAGAGTTCGAGAAGAAACGGATCCAGTTTGCTCAACGCTTTTTTTCACGTAAGAGGGAAGAGTGTTCAACTGCACATTATATTTTTTCGCAGCCTCATTCGCAGTCAATTCTTCAATACAAACACTGCAAGAAAAGAGATTAGAATTATCAACAGCTATTTCAGGTATCACTCTCTTCAAAGCCTTAGAGACATCGCCTCTATAATTATGAAACTGATATAAACTGACGCATAAACAGCCTGCTTGAGGGTCTTCCTCTTTCTCCTTCCTAAGACGGAATTGATGGTATTTCAATGGTCTGCTCTCTATCCGCTTCCTCCTTCTCCTTCTTTTTCTTCTCCTCCTCCTTCTTTTTCTTCTCCTCCTCCTTCTTTTTCTTCTCCTCTTCCTTTTCCTTCTTGTCCTTCTCCTTTTGCTCTCGAAAATGTGAGGTCATCTGATAATGCGAATATTAGGGGGTGGTGGTGATAACTGTTAGTTTCACTGAAAATGCAAACAAAAATTCCCGCAACTATCGGTAGGCATGACGTATTATAATAGTATTCGATTATTGAAATTGTACCTGTGGGGGAAGGATACTGCCCAGATGCAGCTTCAATCTCTGGACGTATTCGTTGACAGTGTCATACAGCACTTCGAACTTGATAGAAGCCTGCTTCGAATTCAATTCTCCGATGCAAACACTGAAATGTGAGTAGATCGAGAGATCTCAAAAGATTTCTATCATCATTGACGAGAATTGGCATTAAACAGTTATCGAAGTGACATCAATACGAAACAGTTTACGCACCGCGTTTTGCTGGCAATGCGCCAAACCGTTCGTGGTGAGACCACTCTCTCAATTTCGCGTACTCTCTCGTTTTTCTCTTGTTGTCTCGTCTGTTATCGCTCCCTTCATGCAAAACGCCGTGCTTACGCGTCTAGTGCAGCCTTGGTTGTTCCCTTCTTGATCCCTCGTAATTGCTCCGATTGACAATGTTACTGATGCTGTCTCGAATGGCTTGAATCCTCTTCGTATCGAGTGGATTCAAAGGAGCTCCCGGTTCGAATTTCATCGGATTGTCAGAGGAACGAGTACCGACAGTGGGCGATTCCTGCAGTCAGGCACACTTCTTAGATTTTAATGATTTCACGAGTTTACTAGTTATCGTTCACAAGAAGAGAAAGGATGTCCTTGTGGCCTGTACACCGAGAAAATTTCTGATAGTGCAAATGGTTTGTGGTCTGTTATGGGGGGGGAATGAAGTTCCATCCGGGATAGTAGAGAATTGCATTAACCAGAAACCAGATATCTCACCAGATAAAGGCGCGTCCGAATACCGTATGAACGAACAGCGGATTCGGGTATATTGAATTTCTTCGAGGCAGCATAAATGTTCATCTTGCCGATGCAGAAACTATCAGGGTGGTGCATAATTTTTGCTGTTTTTCGGACCTGATATTCGAGCTCGAATATTTTTCTTGCCTCAAATCGTTTCGACCAGCTTTCATAGCATTGTGTAGGGACATGGTAGAGTCTCGCAACTATGCGCTGAAATTGCGTCAACCTATCGGTATATGTGAGAAATTGAGGATTGCCCGATTGTAAGTTGCCGAAAATTTTGATATTTTTCGAAGCTGTTCTACACCGCGGAGAAAATTTTCGGTGGATCCTCACATGATTGAATTATAAGTTTAGTTGATGCTCTATCTCATATCCAGTAGATGGTTCTCCTCCATTCCCTATGGCCTTAGTACTGAAGATTGATACCTCGCCTAGAGTGAAAAGTGCCGTTCACATGATCTGATTTCCTGCTTCTATGATAAGAGAAGCACTTCATACGGACACTAAAGGCACATTTGATGATAAGGTAATGTCACGGCTGTTGTTCTTCCTTTTCCAGAAACTCCCCCATTTGCAATGTTTTTATTTTTAGCGAAAACATGCGAAAATTTGTATTCAGAGGCATACAATTATAGCATATTTCTCAAAACCTGATGATCTCTAAATTGTGTTAAATTTATTAATGATAGAGTAATGGTTG
The DNA here is from genome assembly GCA_036245825.1 of Pristionchus entomophagus. Lineage (NCBI taxonomy): Eukaryota > Metazoa > Nematoda > Chromadorea > Rhabditida > Neodiplogasteridae > Pristionchus > Pristionchus entomophagus. The sequence goes on from BTSX01000006.1 coordinate 763,509, forward strand.
CTTGTTACACTAACCCTATAAAAGTTGTCTTTGAATAACTGGTACAGGCAGGAATTTTCCGAAAGTGCAGATTTTGATGTTCGAATTTCCACCACTAACGTTTGCCTTTTTCGAGTGCGACGCTCGCTCAAAAGTCGGTCGGTTCGCATAAACGCGCCGCTCTCGTTTCTCCTCCCAAGCCGGATTGGTCACCGTGGGAGGGTATGACCAAATCATGGCAAGCCTTATCATCGCTACGCTCAACTGCCTATCTCTGTGCCATGACTCAAGGATCACTGAACTGGAGATCGCACTCATCAATATCAACTTCCACGTTCTGGGTCTGTCCGAAGTAAGAAGACCAGATGAAGCCTCAATTGATCTACTCAAGTCGGGAAGCGTACTCTATCACACGCAACGGCAGCAGAATCGTATGGCCGGAGTGGGGTTTGTCGTGAGTGGGGAAGCTAAGCGGATGGTAGTGAGATTTGGCGGCTTAACTCCTAGGGTCTGCTTTCTTGAGGTACCGAACAACGAGCTTATTCGCATTTTCCAGGTCTACGCGCCTGCCAGTTCGATAGATGACTCGGAGTTCAGTGATTTTCTCGATCAGCTCGAAGCAGCGTACAACGCGCCTGTGTCTGGAAGCCACCGGTACCGATTCGTGCATAAGGTCATGATGGGAGATCTCAATGGGAAAATTGGTTGTCGTCAGTTGGGGGAAAACTCTGTGGGGGCATTCGGGTATGGGGATAGGAACAACAAAGGGCAAATGGTTGTGGATTTGTGTGAGAGGCTTCATCTCAAGGTGGGTAACTCCTTCTTTCGGAAAAGGACAATCCGCAAGTTCACTTGGGTTTCACCAAATGGGTTATCAGCAAATGAGATCGATTTCATCTTATATCCTAGGGGAATGGCAGTGAGGGATGTCGGAGTGATAAATCGATTCGATTTTACCACTGATCACCGACTCGTTAGAGCTTCCATCTCATTCCCTCGCCGTTTCCCTTGGAGAAAGGAAACGACCGGTCAGGGTGATTCGCACCTCGAAAATGGACTGTTTAAACTCAGTCTACGATTAGAGTTACAAAGTAGAGGAGCGGATCTTGGGTACGGTAACATTGTGGATGCGATTAGAGGGGCGGGGAAAATTGCAACGGTTTATACACCTAGGGATGGAGGAATATCACAAGCTACAAAGGATCTTCTAGCGGGACGAAAGGATTATAAGATGCAGTCAGCCGGTTTGCCTCGCTTACAGTGGCTGCTTCTAAACAGATCGATCCGTCAATCTTTCAGAAATGATAGAGAACGGTCGTATCTAAGTTACGTCAATGCAGCCATTGCGAGCGGGAAAAGCTATAAGAAGGCTGCTGCAAGAATTGCTGTAGGGAAAGGTAGAATTCACAAAATTAGGAATGGGTCGGGTAATTGGGAATGCACACAATTGGGTATAGAGAGGGTCTTCCAAGCATTTTATAACGATTTGTATGAAGGGGACGGAGGAATAGGATATAGAACACTAAGAGTAAGGGACCCATTCATTCCCTTGTGCGTTGCTGAAGTGGAACAAGCACTTCGACATTTCAAGTCAGGTAAAGCACCAGGAAGGGATGGGATCACTGGTGAGATGTTGAGGGCGGGAACTGACTACTTAGCTCCATTACTAACAGAGGTATTTAACAACATACTAACCGGAAGTGTCCCAAAGGGGTTTGGTGACTCGCGCACTATTCTGCTGCCTAAGACAGGTGATAGTTCTCTCGTTAAAAATTACCGGCCAATCAGTCTGCTTCCTGCTTTGCAGAAAGCCCTCACCGGTCTTTTGAATACGAGACTCGCACCTATCCTGGATAGCAGTAGGAGTTGGGAACAAATGGGATTTAGACAGGGACATTCTACGGTAGATGCTATTCACACTCTCAAAACGGTAGTCACAAACTGCATTGATCATCGCTTGCCCATTTATCTACTTTTCGTGGATATTTCTAAGGCTTTTGATTCGGTTTATGTTGATGCTGTCTATAAGGCTCTGGAGGTGGAAGGTGTTCCGTCGGAAGTGGTTTCATTCCTAAGTTCCCTCTCTCGTTGTAGCAAAAGTGCAGTCATAGTGAATGGAAAGGAAGTGGAAATCAATGTTGGAAGAGGGGTTAGACAAGGAGACTGTTTGTCACCCAGACTGTTTACAGCAGTCTTGGATATGGCATTCCGTCAATTAGACTGGGCGGGAAAAGGGATTAACATCAATGGGCGATTCCTCTCTCATATTCTCTTTGCCGATGACGCAGTGCTCATTCTCACGATGAGCGACAAATTCAATCGATGGCAATAGAGTTGGAGAGGGAATTAAAAAGGGTGGGGCTTCATCTTAACGGTGATAAAACTGTGGGAATGTCTTCGAAGGGTAATCCCAGGGATGTCAGAGTTGCGGGGAAGATTGTGGGTATCAGAAAATAGGTGGTCTATTTGGGAAGCATCATTACTATCAATGGGAAGGAGGAGAGGGAGATTGGCCGGCGAATTCAGGCCGCATATGGGACTTTCCATAAGCATAGATCATTCCTAGTGAATAGATCTGTCCCAACGGTTCATAAGCGCCGTCTTTTCAATGGTTGTATCATTCCCGCCTTCCTATACGCATGTGAAACATGGGCCTTGACCAAAGCACAAAGTGAAAGATTATCGGTGGCCCAAAGACGCATGGAGCGTTGGATGGTCGGTTGCACTGTCTTGGATCATGTCTCGAACGAAAGGCTGCGTGGACTCACTCAGGTCAGAGACGTTGTTCGTACCGCCTTGAAAAGAAAGTGGCTCTGGGTGCATAAAGTTGCTAATGATCATGACTTGAAGTGGAGCAGAACTGTGATCGATTGGACACCACGAGGGCCTAAGCGAGGACGCGGAAGACCGCCCACAAGATGGAACGATCTCTTCATGCGAACTATCGAACCTACGTTCCTGAGACAAGCAAGAAATCATGAATGGCCCGCCATGCACATCAGAGCCTACTCTTGATAAATGTGTTAAAATCCAAATCCAAAAAAACGTTGCAAGAATGCATCACATGGCATGACAGTGGTATCTTCTCCTAAATAAAGTTGTGATTGACACATGAGTGCAACTTCACAATATAACACAGTTGAGGATCCTATCAAACGACACTCATACACGGCGAGGAAAACTTCTCTCGATATGTCTTAGCAGCACTAAATCTCAAACCAGGCGCTTATCTCGAGCAGGCCTTTTGTGGCTGATTTGTACCACTAGCTTCATTGGGATGTACAACCATCATACTTCGCAACTGTGGTTCAGTTTTGGCCCTAACATCCTTGCCCGCGAAACGCTGAGGCAATATGATGATCCATTCGAGGGTCGAGGTTGTTGAAATTTGGGCCCTACTGTGTCTTCCTTACTGATCAGATAGATCTGGGATAACGTGCGCTGGAAAGGGTAGGGAAGCACTGAACTATTATGGGAAACCAAAAGGTGATCAGTCAATAACGAAAGACGGGAGAGGTCAGAATCTCCGTGACTCCAAAAACAGCAAAAATTATGCACCACCCTAGTACAAAGTAACTTAAACATATTGATCGACAATCTAGGTAGTTTTCAGGGGTTTAGTAGAAGTGCAGGTCGATACGCGAAATCCAACGAATTCTCATAGTTTTTTATTTTAAAAATTAACTGACGCGTATAGAGCTCTTTTGAGTTGTTCCCTTTTCTGTCCCTCGTGCTTGTATGACATAGTGATAGAATTAATGGCATCTCGGATAGATTGAATCTTCTGCGTGTCGAGAGGATCCACGGGGGCACAGTTGAGAGAAGAACGAGAGCAGGTTGTGAGGAAATCTGTAAATATTAATATGAATAAAATTTTCGTCAATTATTCATGGTATCTCACCTTCATCAGGCCATTCGATGTGATGTTCTTCCTCTTCCATTTCGTCTCTCTCTTCTGCCTCCTCCATTGATTCGCAGTAATCAAAGTCGTCATCCTCCTGAAATGTTCCGAGCTAAAGTTGCGGAAAGAGTGCTTTTTGAGAGAACTATTCCGATTTCTTTAACAAACGCAACTATTTTTTATATGCTAGTCTATAGTAAAGGTAGGAGAATATCAGAAAGTAGTAATCTTTTTGAATCATCTTGAAAACTATTGCGCCGCACAAGTGCTTATTCGGATTTCGTACTTATTTCAATGAAAACTCATGTGAGTGCAAAATCATGGTAAAGATTAATTTTCGCATAAGTCAATAACACACATTCAAAAAGAAGCACGAACTCACAATCAATAGGGAATCATCGATTGGTTCATCCTTGATCTTTCTATCAACCTTATACTATTCTTCATCTTCATTCTTGATTATACGATCTTGTTCCTCTTCCGGTGTGATCAGTTCATTAAAAAAAGAAATTGATCTGAAATGAATTGTACTTAAATTATGAAGAAGAATAAAAAAAAATAAGTCGCCAGAATGTTCGCTGTGGATAGGATAATTGGAGTAGTGCCCTCTCTGTTTATTACACCTCACAAAGATGAAAACTATTCAAAACCCGGAAACTAATCTTGTTGATCTCACCTCATTTGCTGCACACTCCTCCTCTTCAATTTTTATTTTCTTCGGTTGTGGAGATAAGAGAGGAAGAGACTCAGGAGGTCGAAGGAGACTCTAAAGTAATAAGAAATATCAACAATCCGGTGTTTCCAAAAACCATAACAAGTTATTTAGGGCATTCTGACCTCCCTTGGGTTAAGAGAAGAGTCGAGTCGATTCATTTCGGTCTGAAATTAAACAAGTTAAAAGTTTATACTCTCCGCGCAATAGCAAAACATTTAATGAATTCTTAGAACTCTTAAATTTTCGTCGGGAAACAAATTTAAAATTAATTTCCCGGCGATCTATAGATTATGAGATAGAACACGAGATAAGTCTCGAGGAAACGAACGCGACAAATATAAATCTCAAGATACTTCCGGAAGGCATAAACTTGCTGGCTGTCATTTCGAGAAAATATTGATTGCACTTCTTTATTCACATAAATGGGATAAGTGGAATCAGATTAATGAAATAAGTGGATGAGAAATATTGAGAAACGAGGGGTATAGAGGGGTATTTGATAGAACAGGATAAGGATATTGATTGAACTGGAACAGAGTGTGTGTGAGGGTGAAAGGAAGGGAGATGAAGCCATGAGTTGCTGTACAATGCCCGATTAATTTTTGGTTAAATCCTCATTTTTTTTCAGTACGGTGGTTATAGCTCGGATGAGCACCGTTGGACGAGAACTAAAAAATTTCGACTCCGAGTATTTTCTCAGATGTTTCTGTTTACCATATTGAGTGTACTGAGAAAATAGCGGAAGGATTTTTTGGTTATCATCTCGTTGGTTCTAATCCGAGTCATATTTTTAAGATCTCGAAGAAAGGTTTTGCAAAGCAATGGAACAAGAGAAGAGATACTGGGTTGGTTCTATCTGGGAGTTGAATGGAAATTTCCAAGCACCGAAACAAATCAACAGCGGTAATAATTGAGAGTCGAATAACAAGTCAAATGTGAATGCAGCGTGTCGGGGACTAGACGGGAGTGTGGATTGGCAGAATTCCATCTTAATGGAAGCGCAAGTCCTCATCTTCTTCCTCGTCTTCGAAGTATCCTCCCGACTCCTCCTCGTCCATCTACAATTATTATTTTAAATTTTAAATAAATTAAATTTTTCATTCAGAGCACCATCAGTAAGTAACCGATTATGTGTTGATTGATTCCATCAAAATATAAATAAATATATAATATTATTATTATAAACCGATAACCTCTTCCATGTCGTACGTCATCTGCCGGTTCTCTGTGTGTCATTCTGACGGCTCTTCTTGCCATTGGACACGTCGTCAATGACCTCTCCTGCCTTCAGGAGGAGGTTCACTCTGGCATGTCACAGTTCAGAGTGAGTGGTACTCATGGACCCACACTTAGCCTTCGGCAGTCAGCATGGTTTCAATTAGTGATATCAAATCAATTCATCGCTATTTTTTTTCTCTCTCGACCTTGGGTTGAATAAAGGAATTGAACCCAAGTACTTATCTTTTCTGTGAGGAATTGAGAATTGGTTTGACATTCCTAGTTTCAATGTACTCCAGGGAATGGCTGAGGACTCGTGGAATCGACTGATGAAGATGTACATCGATCCCACTGGATCATCGGAAGCTCCGCCCATTTTCGCTACTCTTCTCGGAAGAAACAAGAGACAGGCCAACTCGCAGTGCAACTGTGGTCCCTCATCGGCCGGATGCCCCGCTGGTCTTCCCGGACCTCCCGGTACACTAGTTGACTTATTCTTCCTGGGATACAGTAGTGAGATTTGGAATGGATCTAATGAAGAGCCGGAGCGGATAAACAAATATCCCTTCAGGTTTCCCTGGAGATCGTGGAGCGGACGGAAGGCCCGGACAGCCTGGAAGACCCGGAGCCGACGGAATCGCGGAAGCTCCCGCCTACAATCCCCCCGTCGGTTGCAGCAGATGCCCTGACCTCTCGTGGAAACCCCGGCTTCCAGGGAGCCGCAGGACAGCCTGGCCGCCCCGGATCTCGTGGACCCGATGGAAATCCCGGTCGATCCGGAGAAAATGGGAAACCTGGACGCTGCGGACAGGACGGTAGACCCGGAAACGCTGGCAGACCCGGATCCGACGGACAGCCCGGTACTGAGTACACTGCTGGAGCGCCCGGAGGCGACGGACAACCTGGACGCCCGAGACTTCAGGGACCCACAGGAAACCCCGGACGCGACGGCAGACCAGGAAACGACGGACGACCTGGAGAGGACGGAGCACCCGGCCAGCCCGGTAGACAGGGAGCAAACGGGCAGCCTGGAGACGCCGGATCTGACGGACTTCCCGGCTCCGATGCTGCGTACTGCCCTTGTCCGGCTCGGGCCGGAGCCGTCGAGTCTCCCACCGTTGAGGCCTTCGCCCCTCTCGCACCCAACACGTACACCAACGACTACCAGGAATATAAAAGAGCCGCCAAGCGAGCGTAAACTTGCTCATCTTCTTCTCATTCAGTACCTCGTAAAACAAACGATCGATAAATCGAATTTACGCCTTCATAATACTGACCCGACGACTTGTTAATTTGGATTCTTTGGAATCTAAGCAAATTCACATGGCCAGATGCAATGCGCAGATGCAGCCATTTCCTCCGACCAATTCACCTGGCAGAATGTGAATTAATTCGATGAATAGCTAGTCATAGTAGCTCGCCATGGCTTGGTATATCGAACAGATTCCTGATTTTGTTCTCACCATCGGTTATGCCTACCTTCGAATCAAAGCTTCCAGAGACGTTTATTTCTCTACACCATTCTTCCTCTTCTTCTTCACCACAGGTATTGGATAGACCACGTGTCGTTTGGATTCTGCTGTCTACTTTCTGCTGCACTTTCTGGTCGGTTAATAAACGAGAAGATGTGCAGAATGAATCGTCCTGGAAACTGAAGCATCGTCGCATTCCTTTTCTCAACGATGACTTCGGATGTAGTTTCCCTGTTATTTCCAGGCATCTGCGGCATTGTTTCCGTCATTTTTCACATCACCGCGGCCAGGATCATCTACTATCCGGAAACGGCCTATCTGCTCACGCTATCATGGGCGAGTTATTTTTATACGAAACCATTAGAACCTGTGAGTAAATGAATATGAGTCTGATATTGCCAGAGAAGATGTAAGTGAAATCCGCTATCTAATCTTGTAAAATCTGCTTATTCACAACAACTGACAAAACGCCGTAGAATTGAGAGAACCAACCAAAACCGAAACGAACTGTTTATCGCATACTATCATCACATAAATCCATTCAGATAATCAATCACATCGGCGCTCTCGGATCGACTATCGGGAAGGCTATTATTGTGATGCATCGTCACCTCGTCTTGTCGAGTGCCGATCGGATTGAGGATGTTCCTTTTTTTCTGAATGCTTTTCGTCAATCAATAAAAAAAGAGCACTCGAAACGAGAAGCGCCCGCTTCCGATTTATCCTTCCTACTAGAGATGTCTCTCCGGCTTCAGTTCACTCCACTCTTTCGTCTGTTTACCTGGATAGACAGAGTGTGCTGAATGGAGACCGGTTCGTTATCGACACGAACGTTTAACTCACAAGGTTTAAAATGGTTAATTAATGCCATAATTAAGCGCTGGACGCGCACCACCTGCGGTTGTCTGGTCTTGCTCCAATTCGCCTTTCCCCTCCTCACATCCACTCCTCTTCTCTTCTTCGAATTCTCCTATCGGATGCTCGATGGACAAATTGTTGTGGAAAACTTGTCAGAGCACGGACAATTGGTGGGAAATCAGTTGACCTTGCTTACGATTAGGCTTTAGTGTTTTTCGAAGTGATGCCCATTCGAGAACTACCCATTCTCAAAGCACACACATGCATTTGCTTTATTTGACGTCAGTAGTGATGACGGAAAGGAAAAGCAACATTCAGCAACATGTGAGTGTTCTTATCACCCTGAACGGCGAGTTAGTGAGCAGAATGGAGATATCACCGAACAAAAATTTTTTTTTCCCAAGCAACAGATAAAATGATAACCTAAAACTGTCGTTCAGGGTCCCACCCGCAAGCTCATTCTCGCCCAGCGATACAACATGTTCGTGATTGTGATCGCTTGCAGCCTCTCTCACCTCGTCAAGGCACTCCATCAGGTAGGATATTTCGATAGTGCACACGATCAAGGAATTTCCACTGGAACATTGTTAGTTTCACCCCTGCCATTTATTTACTCAGAAATGGCTAATCATTCTCGCTCATTCTCTCTAACCCCAGAAAATTCAATTCGCTTTCAGTTCGTTTGGGCGATATCGGCGCACCTCAAAGCGGCTGAGCTCACGAATATGATTTGGCCCTATGTGAGTGGGATTGAGAACACATTTCACTAATGATGCTGCCGGATCAAATCTGTATCTTTTAAATCCGTATAGAGAGAGAGAGAGAGACAGTAACCCGTTACAGTACTTCATCGCGAATGGTCTCGCCACGTGCACTTCTCCTATTGTTCTCGTCGTTTTATCCTCGAGAGTTCGCAAACTTCTGCTCTTTGTCAAGACCAATAACATTGACCCGGTTTCATTGAATGTCGACGTTCATAACTTCAAAGAGAACCGGACTAATGCATACGTTCAAATCAAATAGGAGAAGTGCACGTGGCGAGACCATTCGCGATGAAGTACTGTAACGGGTTACTGTCTCTCTCTCTCTCTATACGGATTTAAAAGATACAGATTTGATCCGGCAGCATCATTAGTGAAATGTGTTCTCAATCCCACTCACATAGGGCCAAATCATATTCGTGAGCTCAGCCGCTTTGAGGTGCGCCGATATCGCCCAAACGAACTGAAAGCGAATTGAATTTTCTGGGGTTAGAGAGAATGAGCGAGATTGATTAGCCATTTCTGAGTAAATAAATGGCAGGGGTGAAACTAACAATGTTCCAGTGGAAATTCCTTGATCGTGTGCACTATCGAAATATCCTACCTGATGGAGTGCCTTGACGAGGTGAGAGAGGCTGCAAGCGATCACAATCACGAACATGTTGTGTCGCTGGGCGAGAATGAGCTTGCGGGTGGGACCCTGAACGACAGTTTTAGGTTATCATTTTATCTGTTGCTTGGGAAAAAAAAAATTTTTGTTCGGTGATATCTCCATTCTGCTCACTAACTCGCCGTTCAGGGTGATAAGAACACTCACATGTTGCTGAATGTTGCTTTTCCTTTCCGTCATCACTACTGACGTCAAAGCAAATGCATGTGTGTGCTTTGAGAATGGGTAGTTCTCGAATGGGCATCACTACGAAAAACACTAAAGCCTAATCGTAAGCAAGGTCAACTGATTTCCCACCAATTGTCCGTGCTCTGACAAGTTTTCCACAACAATTTGTCCATCGAGCATCCGATAGGAGAATTCGAAGAAGAGAAGAGGAGTGGATGTGAGGAGGGGAAAGGCGAATTGGAGCAAGACCAGACAACCGCAGGTGGTGCGCGTCCAGCGCTTAATTATGGCATTAATTAACCATTTTAAACCTTGTGAGTTAAACGTTCGTGTCGATAACGAATCGGTCTCCATTCAGCACACTCTGTCTATCCAGGTAAACAGACGAAAGAGTGGAGTGAACTGAAGCCGGAGAGACATCTCTAGTAGGAAGGATAAATCGGAAGCGGGCGCTTCTCGTTTCGAGTGCTCTTTTTTTATTGATTGACGAAAAGCATTCAGAAAAAAAGGAACATCCTCAATCCGATCGGCACTCGACAAGACGAGGTGACGATGCATCACAATAATAGCCTTCCCGATAGTCGATCCGAGAGCGCCGATGTGATTGATTATCTGAATGGATTTATGTGATGATAGTATGCGATAAACAGTTCGTTTCGGTTTTGGTTGGTTCTCTCAATTCTACGGCGTTTTGTCAGTTGTTGTGAATAAGCAGATTTTACAAGATTAGATAGCGGATTTCACTTACATCTTCTCTGGCAAAATCAGACTCATATTCATTTACTCACAGGTTCTAATGGTTTCGTATAAAAATAACTCGCCCATGATAGCGTGAGCAGATAGGCCGTTTCCGGATAGTAGATGATCCTGGCCGCGGTGATGTGAAAAATGACGGAAACAATGCCGCAGATGCCTGGAAATAACAGGGAAACTACATCCGAAGTCATCGTTGAGAAAAGGAATGCGACGATGCTTCAGTTTCCAGGACGATTCATTCTGCACATCTTCTCGTTTATTAACCGACCAGAAAGGGAAGCTTTGATTCGAAGGTAGGCATAACCGATGGTGAGAACAAAATCTAGCAGCTCACCTTTCCGGTCTTGGCAGCATGGAGTCCGTTCTGCATCTTCATCGCTTCGATCACGAGCAGCTGCTGGCCCTCGCTCACCATGTCACCGACCTGAATAAACCCCCATTAAGAATCGACAAGCACTAGTGATGCATATTCGAGACCGACTCTCCTCATTTCGCGCGCTCTCTCTCTCTCTGGTGACCGAGAAACGATAGAGTACGCAAATTGAGGAAGCGACGGTCTCGAATGGGCATCACTAACAAGCACTGAGTGTCGATCTATCTCCATTTCGCACTCTCTTTCGACCAGAAGACCGACGAGAGAGTGTGTGGGGAGTGAAGAGATTTGCCCTTCACCTGTTCTTATGCAGTATCTCAGTACCACAGCAGACCTAATCAACAAAATGATGCAAAATTGTCGGTTCTAATCCGATGTTCTGGAGACAAATGCAGATCAAGTACCTTCACAACTTTGTAAGGCTCAATATAATTTTTTTTAATGTGGCAGTATCCAACCTTCACAAACACGCTCTTGATAGCTTCGGGCATGGGCGAGAGAAGGACGGACGAGAGATCGAGCTGCAATGCTCTCCCATTAACCATGGAAATTAGGAGACCAACTCTCCTCGTTTCGCGTGCTCTCTCGTATTTCTAACTGAAGAGAGATCATGCGAGTTGAGAAGGGTTGCTGCCGATTTGTTATCACTATCTCCCATTAGAGTTGCAGGATAGGATTGTGCTCTCTATTCGGCAGACGAAATCGTTTTCTCTTCTAATCGATAAATTCTTTCGATCCGGTAACATAATTTTCCGATGCTTGTCCAAACCACGCTCTCACCTTCGGTTTGGGTATCATGTGCTTCACGTAGCTCTGCGCGTGCTCTGGCAGCACGCTCACCTGAATATAATTAATGATTTTTATAAATTGTAATTATTAAATATGATTATCAGTGCGGCTGTTACAACAATAGAATCCACTATCGTTATCTTTGATGAGACGTGAACTAAAGTTTTTCAAGTTCTTGGCTAATGCGGAAGATTCGCATCGGCTTTCATTGAAACAAACCAGGAAGGTTCAGGAAATGAAATAAGAATTATGGGGCTAATTTAGAAGATGACGCCGACCTTGAAGTTGGTTCCTCTATACACGACGGTGATCTCTCCGGCTTTCTTGCTGAAAATCTGTGTTGTCACTGGCTTCCCGTCCGCTTTGAGGTCGATAATCGGCTGGGCGAGGTACATGTTTCCAGAGATGGACAGGGTATTGCCGTTGATCGAGACCTGTGATGAATAAATGGTGATATGAGCCCGTTCGCGTAAGAGTCGAACAATGTCCGGCACAGCAAAAAAATCGAACTTGCCACGAAGTCGGCCTCTAGGGTAACTTTTGATTCTGAATCGACCTATCAAGGCCGTTTTTCGATCTGAGCCATCTGAATTCCGGTACGACGCGACGTCGATTTGGCCAAATTCTGATTCTTGGATCAAAACTGCCCCGGAAAAGGTCAAAATGGCCACAAATCTCGCGCGGAAGACCAGAATTATGCGATCGATCTAATGGAACTTTGAACGATGCTCTAGCTTTCTCCGTTCTTGAGTTATGATCGTTTTTTGAACCGCTGAAGATACGAAGAAATTGTTTAAGAAAAGTTGTAGAGAATCTTTTCCTGATCATTTTGGTATATTTGGTTAGGTATTTGAGTTTCCTATGCGATCGGCGGCAACCTAAAAACGCGGCCAACTTGCGTTTTTTTGTGATTTTTCGACTGTAACTTTTTTGTTTCATCGTTTCATGAGCTCTAACATAGAAATTCGGTTTCTACGTGCGAAAATACGTCAGAAAATCCTATAGAATTTTTTTTTTCGATTTTTGAGATTATGACTTTTTCGACCCTAGTGAATTTTCGAGGTCTATTTTTGGTCAAAAAATCATAATCTCAAAAATCTCATTCTATAGGATTTTCGTATTTTCGCACGTAGAAACCGAATTTCTATGTTGGAGCTCATGAAACGACGAAACAAAAAAGTTACAGTCGAAAAATCACAAAAAAACGCAAGTTGGCCGCGTTTTTACGTTGCCGCCGATCGCATAGGAAACTCAAATACCTAACCAAATATACCAAAATGATCAGAAAAAGATTCTCTACAACTTTGTTTTAACAATTTTCTCGCATTTTCAGCGGTTCAAAAAAAAGGTCATAACTCAAGAACGGAGAAAGCTAGAGCTTCGTTCAAAGTTCCATTAGATCGAGCGCAAAATTCTCGTCGGGTACGCGAGATTTGTGGCCATTTTGACCTTTTCCGGGGCAGTTTTGATCGTAGAATCAGAATTTGGCCGCGTCGTACCGGGATTCAGAAGGCTCAGATCGAAAAACGGCCTTGATAGGTCGATTCAAAATCAAAAGTTACCCTAGGGGCCGACTTTGCGGCAAGTTCGATTTTTTTGCTGTGCTAGCCCTTGGTGGGCTTTTACTGACTCTTAGGCAAACGGCCTCATATCCGATAAAAGCAAGATTTCGCGCAAATGGTCAATTGATAAAGTCAAGTGTTCCACCATGAAAAAACGAGATAACGTGCAGAATGGAGGTGAAACTGGATCAAAGGTTTCTCTCTCCATTATGCACACTATCTCATCTCTCATATCGACTAGATAGAGTGTGCACAATGAAGAGAGCACCTTGACCCTTGATCGCTATCTTCTTTCGCTCTCACTCACTCTCGCTCCGTTCTCGTCTCCATTGTGGAAGTGGACGTGGACTGGCGTCTGTTTCGAAGATGACGACGTCGCGCCCTCATCGACGACGGAGGGAAGCTCGGTGATGAACCTGCCAAATGGAGCTGTCATTGGTCTCTTCATTCTGCGTGCTCTCTCGCAGTCCGAGCAGCGGATAGAGACCACCCGCTCCTCAATTCGCATGCTGTTTCGTTTATCGAACCAGCGAGAGAGTATGTAAAGGAGAGTCTGCTCGATTCGACACCACTATTAGAGAGTGTGCCAAATGAAGAGGGCGCCCTCGTTCTTGAATTCACTTGACAAGTTGACCAATAGATCACATTTGATGCGTTGGTATGATAGGTTACAATATTTGATTGAATACTCTGACTACATCAAAAGTGATCAAAACATATCCAAAATGTGTTCATTTGCCGAGATAAATTTATGCAAAAAGACATTCCCATGCAGGGAATCGAAAACCAGAAATCCTGGGTGAAAACCAGAAATCCTAACCACTAGACCACATGGGATGGTTGCTATGCGAGAGGAGAACGCGAACAATACTCAGTATGATCTCTTGTGTATCTCACATACAAAGGAGCAGGTGGATTGCGCAGAGCCGATGTCAGAAGGTTGAATGACTCTTCTCATTCTGCACACTTTCTAGTTCGGTCGGAGAGAGTGTGCGGAATGAACAGAGTCAACTCTTATCTGTCATCACTCGCTTGTAGTGATGCCCATTCGATATCTACTCTCCTCAATTAGCATGCTCTATCGTTTGCCAGAGAAACGAGAGAGTGTGTGAATTGAGGAGAGTCGGTCTCGAATGGGCATCACTACTCACTTGTAGGTCATCGTGTATGGGTCGACGTAGGTGGACTGCTGTCTGGTCTGGTTCTTGAATTGCTTCGATCGGGCGATCTTGCGGGCATTGAGAGCCGACGCCATGGCGAGAACCATCTCCTGAAATGCTCTGGTTAAATTGTAGCTCTCTCCATTCTGCACGACATCTCAGACCACCGAGAGTGTGATAAATGAAAGAGTCTCTCTTCCTACCTCTTCTTCGGGCGTGAGTCTCGCTCCCTGGAACCCGTCCGGATAGACTTCGGGCAGGTACTTGGTCGTGATTCGGCCCTTAAATTGACTCTGTCGTTAAAAGGATATATTTTAATTCGAAAAAAAAATGAACTAAATAATAGAAAAGCAAAGTTCTCCACGTAATCTTCAACGACTGTCTCCTATTGGTGTGATGTCTCACCAGCAATAAAATTAAGAGTTTCGTCACCACTACTTGATCGAGGCAGATCGAGTGGGATATCGAAGAAGGATTTGTGAACTTGTGACTATCATACCTCGCTAAATCGCTGTTCCTGGCAGATATCCCTGAGCAGGGGAATATTGTGCGTGACGCCACTGATGACGTAGCCGTCGAGAGCATCTCTCATTCGAGCCAGAGCAGTCGCACGGTCCGACGCGTGAGTGACCAACTGAAATATCAATTGAATTATCTCTTTTCTGGTCTCTCCACTATGCTCTATCGTTTCTCTGATTGACAAAAGAGCACGTGATTTGAGGCGAGTCAAATTTATAGCGCCAGAATCTTCTCCTTTGAGCGCTCTCTTCTTTCTGCCGCACTACTCGACATTTCGAAAAAAAAGGGAAAATAAATTTTTTTTAAAACAACAAATTCTGTGCCGCATACCTAATTATTTGGCTGCAATTCAAACAATCAATGTCGAATATTCATTAGTAGTTGCACGTTTCTCTTTGAATGTGAAAGTGTGCAGACTAAAGAAATCCCTTACCTTGCAAATGAGCCGTCGAGGTATGATCCCGTCCTCTCGTCGACGAGACCTCTTGCCGTCGAGGCATGATCTCGTCCTCTCATCGTCGAAGCACTCGCCGTCGGGTCATGATCCCGTCCTCGACGACGAGACCTCTCTCCGTCGAGACCTCTCGCCGTTGAGGCATGATCCCGTCCTCTCGTCGACGAGACCTCTCGCCGTCGAGGCATGATCCCGTCCTCTCGTCGACGAGACCTCTCGCCGTCGAGACCTCTCGCCGTCGAGGCATGATCCCGTCATCTCGTCGACGAGACCTCTCCCCGTCGAGACCTATGCCGTCGAGGTATGATCCCGTCCTCTCGTCGACGAGACCTGTCGCCGTCGAGGCATGATCTCGTCCTCTCATCGTCGAAGCACTTGCCGTCGGGTCATGTTCCCGTCCTCGACGACGAGACCTCTCTCCGTCGAGACCTCTCGCCGTTGAGGCATGATCCCGTCCTCTCGTCGACGAGACCTCTCGCCGTCGAGACCTCTCGCCGTCGAGGCATGATCCCGTCATCTCGTCGTCGAGGCACTCGCCGTCGGGTCATGATCACGTCCTCTCGTCGACGAGACCTATAGCCGTCGAGACTTTTCACCGTCGAGGCATGATCCCGTCCTCTCGTAGACGAGACCTCTCGCCATCGAGACCTCTCGCCATCGAGGCATGATCCCGTCCTCTCGTCGACGAGACCTATAGCCGTCGAGACTTTTCACCGTCGAGGCATGATCCCGTCCTCTCGTAGACGAGATCTCTCGCCATCGAGACATCTCGCCGTCGAGGTATGATCCCGTCCTCTCATCGACGAGACCTCTCGCCGTCGAAGCATGATCCCGTCATCTCGTCGTCGAGGCACTCGCCGTCGGGTCATGATCACGTCCTCTCGTCGACGAGACCTCTCGTCGTCGAGGCACTCGCTGTCGGTCATGATCACGTCTTCTCGTCAACGAGACCTCTCGCCGTCGAGACCTCTCGCCGTCGAGGCATGATCCCGTCCTCTCCAAGTCATGTCCAAACGGCCTAAAAACACGTGCACGTGTGGCAGCCGGAACCGAATAAAATTACAGAAATCCATTGTAAGCCTAGGCTAAAGGCAAGTCGAAATCCATTCCATATCCAGTTCAAATCTATTCCAAGTCAAGTCCAAGCAGCGTAAAAACTCGTGTGGATGTCGGAACCGTATAACACTATAGAAATCCTTTGTATTGTAAGATTCAAAAACTCAGTTAGAGTCATGGACTGTTTAGCATACAGTAGGCATGATGAACGGAACACAATATTCGCTAATTATTTATTTAGTTTTCCAATATTCCCGATCTTTCTCCTATGTGATCCTGGACGCAAAATTCACTGATTAAATACAAACACTGAAGCCTAGAATCCCTTATTAATGATTGCTAAACACAGTAGATTGGACCGTTCGTAATAACAAGTGAAACGGTTTATTTTCTTGCAATAAAACTAAGCCAAAAATCAAGCCCAGGCACAAGAAAAACATGTGAAAGTCGGACGTATAAAATTACAGAAATCCTTCCGTACGCAAACATAAATATGCCCTTTTCTTCCATGTATTATGTGAGACGACGTACGAGAGTATTGATGGCAGCCTGAAGAAGCATTGGCAGCTAAACACTGATTGGGCAGTAGTTGAACACCAGTATTGGATGCACAGCACTGAACACTACTAGCTCAGGCTTAATCACCCTGTATTGTGTCTCCAGTACTATTCAGTACTGTGCACGCAGTGCTAGGTACTTGAGATTCTTCGGCCTCTCTCAACATATTCGCACTGTGTTTCACATGTAACAACATAGCGTATTTTTGTTTAGGTGTTAGCCTAATACTAGGGTTCGAGCCCAGAACTAGTTTTAAAAGTTCTCGGCTTCCACATTATTTTCGGGCGCTTGACTTGACTTCGGCTGCATTTGGAATTGACTTGGGCTTGTTCTGTTCTGAAACCCCTCTCGAAAGGTTCACTAAACCGTGTAACGGCTCTTAAAGGTCCTTGGTCCTTTACGCACAGAGTACTGTTGACATGTACTGTACTCAATATTCTTGGCAAACATGACATAATGATGTATTTTCTCGCCCGATAATCATAAAGGTAAAGATTACATCAAAACATAATTATCACCGGAATCTAGTAAACCGATATTGTACGTGTGTTCAGTTGAATGATACGATCGGACAAGTTGTAATCACGGTCGTATCTACCTAAGGATATAACTCTCGTCCTGTTCCTCATCACGATGCAGCATCTCGAGATTGTCCAAAAGCTCGAGCAGATAAACATTTGTTAGTCACCGTTTGATGTCTCACTGCATCTTAGTTAACGAAGTTTGTGAGCAATCTGTATATTTCCAGCCATCGGCGTGGCTATGAATGCATTATTGCTCTTGCTCATAGTTAAATATACGAGGGCCAGTTTGGGCACATACAAATATCTGATGATCTTGTTCGCGTCCTACGACATATTCCTCTGCATTGTCCATTGGATTATCGATCACGTCAGCAGCACAATACATCAACGGGCTTGCAATGATGAGCCATACTGAAACCCCTCATTTCAGCAGGTTATCATTCTCGGCACGAAATTTATCGCAGTCGCTCGTTCATTCGCTGAAAGCAGGGTATGATTATCGCTAAATGTTGCATTATCCGTTTTGATTCTACCTCACATCGTACTTCATGAGTATACCAAACAGATTTTTTTTTAAAGCATTACTTTCCTTTTTACTATATGTTAATGTGAAAACTAAATTAATGCGCAGTATCTTGTTAGCTCGGGAATACCGTGAACCGAACCTGCAAGACTAATGATCGCTCTCTAGCAGTTGTGTGAAGGGCGTTTCCTACAGATTCTCACCTCATTCTATTGCGGATCCTTCACTGTGCCGTTCACCTTGACCATCATCAATTTCATATACCGTCTGTGCGCGGTGAAACGGTTGGCGCACGATATTACACCGAAATACAAGAGAATTTCAATCGCAGTCCACAGTGGATTCCACTCTTCGCGCGACGTCCCTACATCATCATGCTAGTGCTTATCTGCTTCATCGGGGCGTTTGCGTGGTGAGCTATGAAGTTTCGTGTTCAAGAGGCGGGATCCTTTTATGCCTTGTATGCAATGAATGCAGTAGTCTTGGACGATTCGCCGCACATCGGAAAACATCACGACACAGGTTCTGCGTGTGCTACTTCGTGTGCACGGGGGACGAGGAAGACGAGGCGAAGGCGGAGGCGCGAGTCGCATATCACAGTCGGTATGGGCACAAGATCAACGACGGATTCGTCATCATGGACCACTGGGTGAGAGTTAATTCGACAAGTAGGACTGGCAGAGTGCGCGCTTTTGAGTTTACATACTCTCTTCGCCGCTCGGTCAACGAGAGCGTGTGCAGAATAAAGAAACGAGCAAAACCCAGTCACATTTTAAGGATTGCAAACGAAAAATTGTCATCCTCATTTGGAGCGCGACCCAGAAATAAACGTTTCTGATGTTCGTTTCGTTTAATTGTTCCATATGTTTCCTACTGTGATGTCTCAATCTCTGCAATGACAGCGAAACGGCACGTTCACTCTCCGTCCGGCGCTCGCCGTCGCCTACTTCGACGCGGTCATCGTCGTGGCGATTCTGACGGTGATCGGAATCGCCGCCCTCACCCTCAACACTATCCACACCACAACGCGACTCTCGGGTTACTCGAGAAACCTGCAAACGAAACTGTTCTGGACGCTCTGTGCACAGGCGAGTTACCCCTCGCTCTGTCTCCATGTCTACATCTTGTGGCGGAAACCAAACGAATCGGCAACGGCTCTTCTCGTGCTGCGTGTTCGCTCGTATGTTTGGGATACGAGAGAGCAGGCGAATTGAGGAGAGTCGCTCGCGATTGGGCATCACTAGTTGGCATTGATGGATGTTCCGGTTGTTCACCACTGACGGATAGCCTTGTTGCTGAGATTTACGCTATCCCGCAGACTGCCGTACCCGTGCTCTTCGTATACATTCCCTTCTTCGTGGGGCTGTCAATGCCGTTCGTCGGCTTCTCGGACTTTGGCGTAGCGAGCTCGTTGGCTGTTCTCAATCTCTGCTTCCCGGTGATTTTACTATCGACGGAGCGAAATTGTTCACGATCGTCTCACGAATAGTGAAAATTGTTCAAATTTCACCGTTATTATTTAGACCGTGAATAATGTTTTCACAAAAATTTTCTCGAATTTTTCTTAGGTTGACTCTCTTGGTTGATAGTAACGCCATGCCATTTATCTGCTCGTTCTCAGGCAATCGATGCGATCGTCATCATGTCCCTGATTAGCGACTACAGGCTAGCAATTGTGAAGATTATTGCGGTCGTTCTGAGGCACGACGCCGTCAAGGAGATCGATAGCTCGCATTTGGCGTCGAAAAGCATTTCAATAAGTACAGCCGCGAGAACAGTTATGTTGGAGCTTAAGTGACGGGGAAAATAAATACACGTTATTGTCGTTTTGTCAACTATACAAAAAAGAAAAAAATGATCAGAGGTATCGTTTTCCCACCACACTGGAAAATAAAAATAACCGAGCCGGTCTCTTAAACCGAGAATCGTATCATAACTTTATTAAAGGCGATATTTAAAATTAAGCTAGACACGTGTCGTTGGAAGAATGCTTTGAGTAGTTACTACACTGGTAGTTCTTTTAGCTTTCCATCACATCTTCGTTATAAAGAAAAAAGTAAAGTAAAGTAAAGTTTCACCCGACTTCGAGACTGAGCTCGCGGGAGATCACTGCTAGGCCAGTGATACATTGGGCTTGTCAGTCTGGAGTGTCCACCTTTCGCCAGACCTATTTACCACGTGATCTTGTCACTACCAATTTCCCGTCCCCAATGGGTGGGCGCCTTGGTGAGGCGGATGCGGTGTCACGACCGGGAATTGAACCCGTGTGGATGGAATGGGAGGGCGCGCCATAGACCGCTACACCACTTCGCATCTTCGCTATAACGCGACGAATTGAACGATTTGTGATGAGCAGCAGTACCGCAGGAAAGAGGTACCTGAAGAACGTATAATGATAAATAAATATCGCTGGTAAAGGTGCATTTAAAATCAGCATATTGTGTCACCGCTATCCCTCAGAATACAATCCATCTTACACCTGATGAGGATCCTGATACTACCTTCATCGATTTTATCTACTTCCAAATTCCGTGGCTCACTGATTTAAAGCAAGTTTATTTATCTGCGAACTGGATAGTGGTGACACAATAGGCCGATTTTAAATGCACCTTTACCATCGATATTTATTTATCATTATACGGGGAGGCGATCAAAACATCAACGATCAAAACAGGAACTGGACACAGCTCGCAGGGGAGATTGCCATGCTCAATGAAAGTTGTCTTATATTAACTATTGTGGCCCACTGATTACCGTAACCAGGTCCATTGGTGCGTAACGCAAAAAATTCTTTCGAAAACAATGATAAGGGGGTCAGGGTTAGAAAAAAAACTGAAATTGAAAAAAAATTTCAGAACTTTCTGATGATAGGTGTTTCTGGTGTAACTTTGCGCGCTGATTTCAAATATCGATTTGAGGGCTCATCAAAAAATAATGAAAATCCACTTCCCGTTGGGAAGTGTAATTTTCAGTTTGGGACACACTCAAACCAGGGCGAATTTGGGTCTACCCCTTGCCCTCCTTCGAAGCCTTTTTCGCCGTTTCATGCGCTCTAGTATAGAAATTCATTTTCTAGTATGGGACGAATCGAGTTTTTAGCCATCCGTGGACCTCTGCACAATTGTACCGAAATACCGTGGACGGTCTCTTAATATTATTGGAAATTTTTTATCCCATATTCGCATTCGTGATGATGAACAGAACTACAAAATAATATCATGATCCTTATGTAGATGCTACCATGATTACAATTGGTCCGAAGCGTAACATTCAACTGAAGACACGTACAGTACCGGTTTACTTGTGATTCGGGTGATAATTATTTTCTGATGTAATATTAACCTTTATGCACCGATTATCGGGCGAGAAAAAACATCATTATGCCATGTTTACCAAGAATACAGTCTAAAATACCTGTCAAAGGTACACGGTGCGTAAAGGACCTTGGTGCGCAAAGGAGCAAGGACCTTCACGTACCGTGTACTTTTCACCTACTGTAGACTGAAATCTTGGCACAAAGGACATAATCTTTACGCAACGTGTACTTTTGACCGACTACATCACAACATAATCATCACCGGAATCAAGCGAAAAACAAACTGTCGACCATATAATAGTTAGGGATATACGAATGAAAAATATTGCCTTTTTTCTATGATTCAACTCTATTTACAGTCGATTCGATTCAACTTGATTCTCGATTTGAATTCTAAGAAGCGCATCCCGTGATTGCAATCCCTACAAAGTCAGAACAAAGAAGTCGTTGAAAAGATTATAACTCTAGAAACTCTAGAAAGCTCTTCAAGTCTAATCATAGATGCACATTGACGAATATTCCTCTGCGACAGTATAAATTTCAATAACCCAGGTTCCAATCACAATTACAGACATAACACTTTCTTCGCTGGAGCAGGAAGGCTTTCAGTCAAACACGTGAATCGGACAAGTTTCTCCTTGTTTTAGGTGTCAAATTTATCAGAATCCCGACAGATCCAGCGCATGGACAAGGAATAACATCATTTACATAGAAAACTAGCAGCCTGCGGCTGCTACGTTGTAAGCCAGGACGTAAGCACAACCATGCATCGCTTGCTTGCGAGAGGGGCGTACACCGTTGCAAAAAGCTCGTGAGGCTTCGAGCGCTCCGGAAAAAAAGGAGTAGGAAAATTTGCGATATAAAGGAGTAGGAAAAGTTGCGATATAGCCACTCCGCTTCGCTCCGTGGCTACATCGCAACTTTTCCTCCGCGCTCTCAAACTCACGAGCTCACGGTATGGTCAAAGCATAGGCAGAATTTCGAAATCTCGTTTATTTTAGCAAATTTAGGCCGCTATGCACGTTAGCCAAGCACCGCTTGCTTGCGAGAGGGGCGTATACCGTTGCAAAAAGATCGTGAGGCTTCGAGCTTTTCACAACAGTATGGCCGAAGTATCCTTAATAAAACATAAATGTTCATAAAATGTCGATTGGCACTTCTTCCGAGGCTCCCCTATGATTTTGAAGTGAATTATTAGCGAAAACGTGCAGATTTCGTAATGAAGACGAAATCCAATATTGCGAAATCTAAGCATGGGAAGTCGTTTGGCACTTCTCCCAAGGCTCTCTGATGATTTTGAAGCGAGTTATGAGCGAAAATGTGAAGATTTCGTAATAATGACGAAATCGAAAATTGCGAAATAGTTGCTGTCGGTGACGATTATGAGTCGATTGGCACTGTTCCCGATCTTTACGGGCGATTTGCGTCGAGTTACACGCGAAAAACGACGTATTGCGTAAGGATGACGAAATGTTGCGTAATGATAACGAAATTGATATCGATTTTTGAAAAGCTCTTCGAGAGGGTTCGAATGGTCAAAGACTTGTCCTCGGGCGATGAGTTTAAAGCGAGTTATGAGCAAAAAACGGAAGCGTGACATACAAGCAAGCGGATCCCGTCACAGACAGACAAACATTATGGTTTGGTATTCTTTAGTAATATGGATAAGTGATTGTGATGTCGTTTCGGGTAATGCACCTCGCCTATCCGAGAAGCATTAAGCGAAACGTCATCACTAATGAGCAATATTCCAAGAACTCACGCATTCATCAGAGGATGCACAGTGTTTTTCTCAAATTAAGGCATATTTATGGAGATCTAACACTGACAGTACTTCTTTCTAATTTTTTTCGTATTCTTCATCATATTTTGCGTCTCAAGCGTTTCATTGTTCGATCTCGGTGTCTCTTCTCCTATTATGTGAGGTCAACCAAATTTGCGATAACTCTTTTGAGTGATATTAAGAGGTGCGAAGATACGTGGCAGATAAAATAATCATTTGCGTGCCCACATATACCCTGCTTGATATAATAAAAATGAAGAGAGGAGGGGTAGCTACCGATTCGATGATCGAACCATTCTCATCATCTATCAATGCAGGCAATATAGGAAAAGTCAAATTCAAGAGAATTGAATAATATCCATTAGAAAAGAATTCCAGTTAGACAAATGGAGAGATGATGGATGCGTTTTCACTTGGCGGAAGATTCTTCAACAGCGACATAAATAGCTCGGTGCAAGAAACCTCATTATTGTCTTTTGAGAAGCTATGTACTCAGATTGCACTCAAGCAAAATATTATATTGTACAAGCCAACTATTATAGAATCGGCACAATAATACTACGGAAAATGCATGTCTCTGGAAAATTCAAGAAATTCTCTGGATATTTATAAATTCAATAACTATCGTCTGTGTCAAAGGGAGTCATACGCTGAACAGTGCCCTCATCTGGTGTTCGCTCTTTTGTCGAATGACGGGATTACTCGCTGATTAATACAACAGACATCAAGGAAACATTAGGCGCGAAAATAAATACGCCTGCAAACATGAAAGAATTGTGACATTATGATATGATGCGAAAGCTAGCATGAATAGGTCTTCATATAGCGCTTAGTGTGTAGTAAAGAGTAGTCTTCGTTTTTACCTGCTCCGCAGTAACCATCGCTTTTTTGATTCTCTTTTTCAGGCAGTTTCGCACAAAACTTGGGTCAAGAATTCAACTGTAATGGTCAGGATCCGTAGACTACTATTTTTAACTGATTTTGACGTATTCTTTCATGGTTCAACCGTTGGAAAAAGACTCATTGTAAATAACATATTCAAATGATACTTTCTAATTGGATACAATGGCTTGCATTCATCATAAACCATGCTGGTCAGTAATGAATCATCGACTAAATTAACCTATATTTGTTCAGGGCATATATTCATACTTATCGTCAGCTTCCTTTGCATTTATGCGGTGAGCATACTCACTTAATAACCAAAATGCGTTTAATGGTATGCTGTTGCCATAAAAAACTGTCAAAAAAAATTGTATACCTATACATCAACCTACTACCAAATATTTAGTCACTCCGAGTTGCTGAACGTCGCTCGTCCCCGGTCTTCTGCATAGGGCGAGTGCTGATGATCATCGACGTCATCGACATCGTCATCTGTCAGAGTCACGACCTCCCGGTCGATATCATCGGCAACGAGATGTTCGGTACGCGATCCATTACCATCTGTGCTATCAAAGAGAGGAGGCATAGGCAATTCGTTTGGCATGTCGCGCGTTATCCTACTTGTGATGCTGGATCGAAACCGGCCTCGCCTCAGTTCGAGTGCCCTCTAGTCTCGCTAACCGTCGATAGAGCAGGCGGATTGAAGAGAGCTGGTCTGGGCATCGCCAGATCCGGCTGTTGATAGCGTTGACATAGAGAGAGAGAGAGCCGGCACCGAACGGCAAGCACAACTACAGCTATCCAACCATACCCGCAGGTCTGGAGTGGACCACAGTCATCGTCGTGGTCAGCGGCATTCGTTGGTTCGCCCATTGCTGGCGCTGCCAGTGATATCCGGTCTGCACTTGCTCAGTCTGTACCGGCCCTTCCGCTTCCGACAGCTGCGAGCCATACATGGATACGTGCTCGGTTCGATGCGTTAATGTTTCAATGAACAACAAGCATCACTATAGTTGTTAGAATAATAAATACGTCCTTTCCTTCCGCACGCTCACTCGGGATCTTTCTGGTGGAGAGAGAGTGTGCAGAATGAAGAGAGTCATTCTTCATTCTGATAACCCTAATCATCACTTCAGTCACCTCGTTCATGTCGCTGTCCGTATTGCTCATGATCCCACTTCTCTCTGCATGCTGCAAATATACAGTATCGACCAAAAGTATTCGGCCACTTTGTTTTTCCGATGTAACTTTTTAACGAAGGCAGCAATCGGGCTCAAATTTAGACACGTAATAGAGAATCTTTCTGGGAATACGACAGTATTATTGCGGGATTATGGAAATTTCTGGTCATTGCCTAGTGATGACGCAACCAAAACAACACTTTTTTGAAAAATCATTTGAAAAAGCACCAATGGATCTGATTCACTCGGTACAGCCATCTGAACCTGTCGAACCACAACCAGAATACGACCAACTCCGTTCACTCGTCTCTGACTCCGATGCAACAAAAATCTGCTGCAGCAAGTTCAATCAATGGAGGGGTCAAGGCCTAGGACAGGAGCAGTGGTGAGGTACTTGTGTCTACTCCTTCCTTTGTGTCTGTCTCTCCTTCTGTTGTCTCTCCTCGTCTTTCCTCTTCCTCTTCATTTACAAAATCTTCTCCTTTTCCCGAATCTTCTAATATCGAGCTTTTTTTGACAAATGCGCGTTCCATCAGGCGTAAAACTCACCTTCTCTCTTTCGTTAAATCCCTTAGCTATCATATTATTCTGATAAGT
Source organism: Pristionchus entomophagus (assembly GCA_036245825.1). Classification (NCBI taxonomy): domain Eukaryota; kingdom Metazoa; phylum Nematoda; class Chromadorea; order Rhabditida; family Neodiplogasteridae; genus Pristionchus; species Pristionchus entomophagus. Next base: position 789,287 of record BTSX01000006.1, read on the forward strand.
GAGACCTGGTTGTGCGATTACGATGGTGATGCGTTTCTTTTGGGATCTAACGACGATTATGTGGCATTTAGAAAAGATCGACCCATCAATGCTGAGAAATCTCGAGGCGGAGGTGTGGCAATTCTTTGTTCCCCGCTTCTCAATCCCTTCCTAGTTAGTTCGTTCGCAGCCTCCGGTGTCGAATCTATCATCATCGATATCCACTTTCCTGCCACCAAATGTTCCCTCTCTTTACAGTCCATTCGCATATGCTTGATTTACCGCGCTCCATCATGCCCCTCCTCCTCCTTGAATCTTTTCTCGCTTTTATCGATCCTCTTGTGAGTAAAACTACATTTATTCTCTGTGGTGATCTTAACTTCCCGAGTATCGACTGGTCTAATCTCACCTCACCAACCCAAAATTACCTTCTCTCTTTTGCCTGTGATCGTAATTTCACGCAATTTGTGGATTTCACTACACGTGGTGGAAATATCCTTGATCTTATCCTCTGCAATAGTAATTGTTAGTAATGTGAAAGCTTCTATTCCATTTTCCCATCATGCCATCATATCTTTTTCCCTTAGTGTTCCTTCTCCTCCTAAGCACGAATTCATACCATCTCGACTTTACTACTTTGCAGACTGGGATTCCTTTTGATATAGATGTTTCTTTCAATTATTTCAGAAATTTTGTTAATTGTCTATTGGACACTTTTGTGCCCAAATCAACCCGATGGAACTCAACTATTGTCATCATTAGACAAGGCCTCCGCTTTCTCTAAATACTTTGCTTCTGTGTCTACTTCCCCTCTTCATGCACCCCTTCCTGCTCCTTCTCCTTCTTCCCTCATCCTACCTTTTGACCTATCCTCTATTAGCTCTGCCCAAATTCTGGTTGCTATTCGCTCCCTAGCTCCTAAGAGCAATTTCTCTCCTGACCGCATTCCCAACATTTTTTATTCAAAGTGCGAATACTCTATTGTCTCTCCTCTGTTGATTATATTCAACAAAAGTTTGCTTAATAACACCATCCCTATATTTGGAAACAAACTATCGTTAATTTTTTTTGGATTCTGGATTCTCACCAATCGGGCTTTAGAAGTTTCCGTTCTACTTGCACTCAGCTTGTACAAACCCATTCGGATTACTTATTTTTCAAATCTCAGAATTCCTCATTTGATATCATTTACTTCGACTTGAAAGCCTTCGATAGTATTGACCACCGACTCTTACTCCATAAGCTTACCGGCCTAGGTTTCTCCTCCCACATAGTTTCATGGATCTCAAACTACCTCTCTAACAGATCTCAGTCTGTCCTCATAGGCAACACCTTTTTTTCTGACCCCACATCAGTCACATCAGGCGTCCCGCAAGGCTCGTGTATCGGCCCGCTACTGTTCATTTTATTCATTAACGATCTTTCTAAAGTGTTGCCACCTGAGATTAAGTACGGTATTTATGCAGACGATCTCAAGATCTATGCTAAGGTCCCAATTCATTCTCAGCTCTTACAATGTGCAATTGACTCTGTATTCGCATGGTCCCTTGAATGGAACTTATCACTCAACGAGACTAAATGCACCGTAGTTCACTACGGTTCTCTCTCACCTCGTACTCTTTACACGATTAATAACATTCCGCTCTCCGCTTCTCCCTTCATGAAAGACCTTGGTATTATTATGAATGGTATTATTATCAGAAGGCATTCAGTGATCAGCTGATCAAGCACAAGAGACACCCCACTGACCGCCCTCCCGGAAAGCGCCCCCTCAAGATCGAGTGTCCCTCCAAGGAGATCCGCGACCTTCTCCTCTCTGGAATTCGCGGAAAGACCGGACGGCCGACCCCCTTCACTGGCACTCTCGCCTTTATTAGGAAGGATCTTACCCCGACCCAGTTGAAGATGGAGCGAGATGCTCGCGATGAAGCAAGACAGAGGAATGTGGAAGCTGGGCAGATTGTGTGTGGAGTACGCGACTTCTCGCTCTACCACTACCGTACCCCTCGCCCATTCCCCTCGACCTACGGACGCGCTAGGGATACCAATACGAACCCATCTGCCGATCTCGTTCGTTCAGGCTCCGCTCCTCCCTCGTCTGGCTCTGTCTCCACTGATGCTACTGTTCTCTCTTCTGCCTCTGGTGCCTCTGCAATCTCTGATGCGACTACCGTACACCCTCCGTCGAACCACATCAACACCAACAGGAGACGCTAGGTACGCGGCAGCAAGGGCACCCCCATTCCCCTCTTGTCTCTTTCGTTTCCTTCCTCCTCTCTTTCCCCTCTCCCAGTCAATCAATCGATATCCCCATTTGAATCTCACCATCGTAAAGTGCACGCGCACTCATCTAGTACACGTCTGCTTAGCCCCCAAACTGTCTCTCTTTACTATGCTAATGCACGTTCTATTCGATGCAAATCGCCCCAGCTTTCCTTTATACTCTCTTCCTCTCTTTATCGTGTTATTTGCATATCCGAAACATGGCTCGATCTTTCTGATAGCGACTCCTTTCTAGTTTGTGGTTTTCCTGAGTATTTTCCATTTCGATGCGATCGCATAATGACTGACGATTACGGTAGAGGCGGTGGCGTAGCTTGCTTAGTTCACAACTCACTTAGCCCCGTGCTCATTTCCTCTTTTTCCTCTACCCTTCTTGAATCCTGTATTGTAGATTTAAATGTACCTTTCACTTCCTCATTCCCCTTTAGAAAAATTAGAATTATCACAGTTTATCGTTCTCCCTCCTCACCCACGAGCTCTCTTGTTTCACTCCTCTCTCATCTGGTAACGCATATTTCCATTGACTTTCCTTGCGTTATTCTTGGAGATTTCAATTTCCCTAGTATTGATTGGACTACCCTTTCCTCTCCTGTCCACAATGATCTTCTTGATTTCATTTCCGACAACCATTTCACCCAACATGTACATTTTCCTTCTAGACTTCAAAATTATCTTGATCTTGTTTTTAGTAATATAGATGTAATTCGTAATGTTGCTCCGTCTACCCCACTCAGTGACCATCTTTCTGTGATTTTTGACCTATGTATCCCTCTCCCTCCTCCTAAACAACATGTTACTTCTCGTCTTTACAAATTTGCCGATTGGGTCTCAATCAACTCGTTTATTTTCAACCATGATTGGACGCTTGCTTTCAGTAGATTAGATGTTCAACAGTCATACGAATATTTCGTCTCTTTTATCAATGATCTTCTCGATACCTTTGTTCCACTTTCCAAACCTTCTTCTTTCTCTAGATACCCCAAATCCCTCAAGATTCTTTACAGTAAGAGTAGAAACTTGTCTCGTATCGCTCCCAATAGCTACGCCTCGTATAAAATGACCGATAGATTTAATTCCGCTCTTAACCGCTTCCACTGTACCCTGGAGAATCGCATTGTTAACTCCTCTAATCCTAAGCTTTTCTACAGTTATTGTAATAGTAAACTCAATGCACCCAAGATCACACCATCTGGCATTGTTGATTCTGATGGATCCCTCTTGTTGTCCAATAATCTAAAATGTATTGCCTTCGATAGATTCTTTTGTTCTGTTTTCACCCATCCTCAATCATCCCTACTTCCCCAGCCCTCTCCCTCTCTTACTTTTGACATACCGTCTGTTTCAGAACTAGATATTATCTACGCTCTAAGCAAACTTTCTCCTAAGATTAACGTCACACCTGATCATATTCCGAGTATTGTTCTTTCTAAATGTCGATCATCTATCATTTCTCCTCTCCTTATAATTTTCAACAAGTCCCCTCTCTCTGGAAACACGCACTTGTTAAACCGATCCCAAAGAAAATTAGCAACTCTATTTCCGACTTTCGTCCAATATCCCTTACGTCATCTGTTTGTAAAGTCTTTGAGAAAATTCTCATCGACAAAATCACCTCATTTCTTGACCAAAACAATCTTTTTGATCCCCATCAGACCGGTTTCCGTAATTGTCGATCTACCTCCACCAATCTTGCGGAGACTTACTCTCATTACCTTCGTATATTTAAGAAAGGCTCTCCTTTCGACACTGTTTACATAGATTTCCGCAAAGCTTTCGATTCCATTGATCACAGATTACTATTGCATAAATTGACTAATCTAGGGCTTTCTGATCACCTTGTGACTTGGATCCATTCTTATCTTTCGAACAGGACTCAGTCCGTATTTATTGATTCGTCTTTTTCTCCCCCTTCATTCGTTAGATCAGGCGTGCCCCAAGGCAGTTGTATCGGCCCACTCCTTTTCATCCTTTTCATTAATGATCTTTGCTCTCAATTCCCTAAATCTATTTATTACTCTGTATATGCCGATGACCTCAAATTGTTTGCTGAAGCCCCGTTACACTCCGATGTTTTACAATCTGCTTTAGACACTGTTGCTGACTGGTCTTCGCAATGGAATTTAGGAATTTCTGAAACTAAATGTCACATTATGCATTATGGTTGCCACAATCCCCGTAGGCTATTTACTATCAATAATGTTGTCCTTACTGAGCCTAGCAATTGCATCATCAAAGATCTAGGTGTGCAGTTTTCCCCTTCCCTTTCTTTCTCAGCTCATATCTCTAAAATTATTGCTAGTGCTCGTTCTAAATCTAACCTCATTTTTAAATCCTTTCGTAGTAACTGCCCAAACCTGTATCTGAAGTCTTTTACTACTTTTATTCTTCCCAATATTGAATATTGTTCCATTATCTGGAACCCCGTACACAGTGTAGATATGACTAGAGAGCTTGAAAAAGTTCAGAGAGACTTCACACGTAGACTTTATTACCGCTGTTCTCTACCGCCTGTTCCATATAGAACCAGGCTTCGTGATTTGAATCTATATACATTAGAACGCCGTAGATTCACTATGGATGTCACATTTCTCCAATCCGTTGTCAATAATCGATATTCTATGGATGCATCCTCCCTGCTTACTTGTACACCTCTCACTCGCACTCTCCGCAATTGTCATAATCTTCGTATCTCATTGCCATTTATTCCTCATAACTCTTTTTCCACCCTTGCCTCTAGAACCATTCTTATCTGGAATTCCCTCCCACCCGAAATTGTTAATTCTTCACAAAACGCTTTTCGTTATTACATTCGCTCTCAACCCCCCTCATTCTACCCCGACTCAATTATTTGCAATTGGCTTGATCTTTAATTTAATCCTCGCCCCCTCCCCAACCCTTGCTGCCCAGCAAATAACCGATTCGACTCCATCGACGGACCTCCGTTTATTGCACTCTCACTATACTTTCTTGTCCAATTCCCCCGTTAACGGAATAAATGAATGAATGAATGAATGAATGAATGAATGAATCCCTCACTCAAATTTTCCGATCATGTTACTAAAATTATATCTAAAGATAGAGCGAAAATCAATATCATGTTCAAATGCTTCTTCTCATCCGATCCCTACTTGTATTGTCGCGCATTTACTACTTTCATTCGACCGTTACTTGAGTATGCCTCTGTTGTATGGTCTCCTCACACCGTCGTTCTTGCTAATCAAATTGAAGATGTGCAGCGTAATTTCACGCGACGTCTATTTGCACGGTGTCCAATTCCATATTCCTTGTATCCAGATAGACTGTCGCATCTTTCTCTTCAAACTCTCGAACACCGTAGAATGATTTCTGATCTTCTCTTCATCCATAAATCTATTCACGGATTCTGCTCTTTTGACCATTCTAACTTATACAGATTAGCCCCACTTGCCTGTAACCTTCGTAGATCTCATAATTTGCGTATTTCACTGCCCTTCGTACCTCCAAAGTCTCACTCAAGCCTTGCGACTAGAATTATTGAAAGATGGAACGCGCTTTCTGCTGAAATCGTTACAAGCTCACCTGATATTTTCCGATCTCATCTTCTCTCAATCCCCTCTATCTCTTTCTTGCCAGAATCGCTCTTGCGACTCTAATATTCTCCCGAACCACTGCTCTTCCCTAAGCTCCAACCCCCTTCTCCAACCACCGATTCGCCAAACAAGACGACGGACCTCCACCGAAATGATAATGAAGATCTGCGATAACCCCCTCTCATCTTTAACCCTGGTGGATAAATAATTGAATTGTACTCCCCCGAACGACGAATTCCGAAAGAATTCGTGAGGACCGTTTTTGAGATGGCGAACCCATTTTATTTCGAGACGGGAAAACGTAAGGCAATTATTTTGTTGTACGCCTACGAACGAATTCCGAAGGAATTCGTGAGGACCTCTTAAGCAAATTGGTAAATCGGAGCTTCGCCCCGAAAATTTTAGAACTCGATATAAAGTGGGGGGGGGGGCGTTATACCCAGTTTCACTCCTACGTTATGAGGGTTGTTCATTTAAAAGCTTATTTTTTTTAATCATGAAAAATTCACTAGAGTGGCGTGTTTGTCATGTAATTATATCATAGGAAACGTTTTCACCTTAAATTAGCACTCTCGAGAGCCGAGAAGCATTAAAAAAATATATAATTTCGACGTGACGCTGTCTGGAGCTAACAAGGTCTCTAGGGACAAAATGGATATGTACATCGTCTTCAGAACCCTCGCAAACTCCAAATCACACGGCTTCAGAAAATCAATTTGTTTTAGCTGTGCCACCTAGCTCGAAAATAAGGCAAACGGCGTCATATTTACTACCAGCAGTTTTCACCCGACCTAGTCGTAACACGGCAGTGTTCGGCGCTTCGCGCCTCGCATAAGCTTATTACACTTAAGATTAGATTGTGTGTTGGCAGGACGCCCATACCAAGCGTTGGAAAGACGTCCAAACTGGAAATACTAACACATACACGTTTGCGCTTTATATATCGTACTGCTATTCCATCTACGGCCGGATTAGCAGCTCCTGCTACTCCATCTACCGGCGAAATAGCAGCTCCTGCTATTCCATCTACCGGTACAGTAGCAGCTCCTGCTATTTCATCTACCGGCGGAATAGCAGCTCCTGCTACTCCATCTACCGGTAGAGTAGCAGCTCCTGCTACTCCATCTACCGGCGGAATAGCAGCTCCTGCTACTCCATCTACAGTCGGAGTAGCAGCTCCTGCTACTCCATCCACCGGTAGAATAGCAGCTCCTGCTACTCCATCTGCCGGTAGAGTAGCAGCTCCTGCTACTCCATCTACCGGTAGAGTAGCAGCTCCTGCTACTCCATCTACCGGTAGAGTAGCAGCTCCTGCTAATCCATCTACCGGCGGAATAGCAGCTCCTGCTACTCCATCTACCGGTAGAGTAGCGGCTCCTGCTACTCCATCTACCGACGGAGTAGCAGCTCGTGCTACTCCATCTACCGGCGGAGTAGCAGCTCCTGCTACTCCATCTACCGGCGGAGTAGCCGCTCCTGCTACTCCATCTACCGGCGGAGTAGCAGCTCGTGCTACTTTATCTACTACAGGCGGAGTAGCAGCTCCTGCTACTCCATCTACAGTCGGAGTAGAGCTCCTGCTACTCCATCTACCGGCGGAGTAGCAGCTCCTGCTACTCCATCTACCGGTAGAGTAGCAGCTCCTGCTACTCCATCTACAGTCGGAGTAGCAGCTTCTGCTACTCCATCTACCGGCGGAGTAGGAGCTCCTGCTACTCCATCTACCGGCGGAGTAAGCTTAGACCAAAGAGCAAGCCCAAAACAATTTCAAATCCAGCCCAATTCGAGTCCAAGCACCCGAAAAAAAAATGTGGAAGACGGGACCTTTTAAAACTTAGTATTACCCTAGTATTAGGCTAACACCTGAACATAAATCGGCAATTTGCTTACATTAATTGCGTGAGACTACGTAAGTATTGATGGCAGCCTGAAGAAGCATATGGAACCTAAACACTGGGTGGGCAGTACTTGAGCACCAGTACTTCTTGCGGGTGTGATAGAGTGGGGGCATGAGAGAGCGGAGACTCTGCGTCTCTGACCTCCCCTCCCTCGATCTCTCTCTCTCTTCCCAAGCCACTCTGCACTCTCTGCCCTCTCACCGATCTCTCATTCCCCCATACTTTATCTCTATTCCTGCGGAATGGAAATTATTTTTTTCGGGACCCTATTTTGAACCTGTTTTCTGCTTCTGTACGACAACGCCCCATGAGTACTATTTTTTAATCGGTAGATGCTGAGGCCTTCTATCATCACAAAAAGAGAGAAGACTTAGAAAAAATCCAAATGACCTTAAAATCACAAGTGAAGAATATATATATGATTGCATCATCACTATGCAATATTGCGAAATCGTAGCATGACGTCACTATCGGTGGCAATGAGGCGGTGGGCTTGGCCGCGACGCCCGAGTTCGACTCGACCGATGCCTGCGGTGTCGCAATGTCGGACGTATTGGGCAGCTCGAGCGAGACGGGAGCCGATTCCTGTTAAAGATTGTTGATGGATCGAGTACGATAAAACGATACGAGTGTCAAGTGATAGAAGATAATGCGAAATGTATACTGTTTTGATTGTCTCAATTAGTACACACGCTTAGCAGGCATAGTTGTTTAGAAGACAAGCTGAGAAAAACGTGAAGAAACGACAGGGAAGAAAATCGCGAATAAGATAAGGACAATTTTTTTCTTCATTGGCTCCGCCAATCGCTGCCCATTCACTTCTTTATTTCATCTCGCCATTTTTCTCGAGGTGTTCCTTGGCCTCGATTGTTTGATCGATCTTACGGAATCCACACAGGCATCCTTCGTGTCCAGCTATCTTGTCGGGCCACCGCAGTTTTCGTTTCATAGCTTCTTCTACCCAGTCGGTGACTCCAGTCTCCATTCTCACATGATCATTCCTCCATCTATCTCTCCATGTCACTCCGATCATACGTCTCTCCATTTTACTTTGTGCTACTCCGAGTTCATTCTTATCCGATTCCCGCATTATCCATGTTTCACATCCATAGAGAACTATTGCCATTATACACGCATTGAAGGCCCTTTTTCTTATCTCTTTGCTGACTGTGGGGTGCTTGAGTAGGTGCCCGATGTTTCGCCACGCCACCATCACCATTTTGTCCACGATTTGCGGGAATCGATCGGGTATAGGCGTCCAAACCGGACATACCAACGCATACACGTTTGCGCTTTATATATATGTACAGGTATTCTGTTCATATTTCATTTCTCCGCGATGGCTGCACGCCACTTTCGAGAAGGCAAATGGAAAATGTCGCCACACATCTTGGGAAATCTGGGAAAACGAGAGGGTCTTCAAAAAAAGTACAGTACAAAGCTGATTCTGATTTTCACGTTACCGTAATATATTTAAATGGACCCACACGGATGTCCGTGATCAGCACGTCAACGTAATTTATTGTTCTCGGAACGCCAAATCAGGGACATCGGTGTGGGACAAATCAAATTAATTACGGTAAAGTGAAAATCAGCGGCCACTCCACCGCCTCCGTCTCGCCGCGTGCGTTTATTTATTGCAAAATATTCACAAAAGTATACGCTTCTTCCGTCGAGTGAATTGTTCGTAATTCACGCATCTCTAACAACAACTTAACATCAGACGCCTTGAATATAATTTTGAACCAAGCGATCGTGAGTCAGGCGACTCTGTTGTCGTCTAATTTTGTATTGTAAGAAAATTGACAGTTCCACGAATAACCGTACTACCTTAGAATTGATACTTTAACTAAGAGGTTTAGGGTTTCTCCTTTGTTCTTATTTGATACCCATTTGCAAAACAACACTCAGGAAAAGTGCAAAAATTTAGTAAAGCTGCAGTTATTTATTTGTTCCGAATTTGTAACGATAGTACACTAAACACTGTATTAACATTGCTGAGTATTTGAAACTTACAATAGTTCATGGTCGCGACATTTTCGCTTACCTTATGCCGGCACTCCGGAAGCCTTGCGCAGCCGCGCGAAAACAAAGTGGTGACACAGCTGCCCAAATGTGTAACGGGGTTACTGTAATGTACAAATAGTTGGATGCGCCACTCACGTGAAGCTGCGGCTCACCTTTCGCGAAACTGCGCTGCTATTTTCGCGCTGATGCGTGGTTAGGTGCGGACGAAGCTTCGCTAAAATGGCGCGCAAACATCGGGTCTGACCAAACTCAAGACCCGCTTGGACTCGGCGAACCGATAGTGTCTCACCCCTCGACTATTTTTTTTATCATTTTGATTATTATTTTTCCATTATTTTTTAAAAAAAATATATTGAAATCCCTGAATGGGGTAGGCCGAGCTTCCATTCGCGCTCCAATTTGTGTATTGTTTTGATTATTAGCTGACCGCACCTCCGTCCCTAAAAGTATTTATTTCATTTTTTTCTTCATATTTTTCATGTCCAGGACGCCGGCTTATTTCAATGAAACAATACACCTATTTTTAAAACGCCGTGTTATTTTTCCTTGAGGGTCTCTAAACAATATATTTTTTAATCATTTCTCGATTCACCACGTCGTGCGTTGTGCATACTGTAGGGAATTATGCGATCCACTTACCCATTGGTTATATTTTTAACCATTTCTACTCCAGAATGATTAACGAGGAGATGTTCGACAACGTGCCGGCACCCATGGACACATCGGAGCCCGCGGCTGCAGTGAGTCTTTATCTTATTCGTGATTTTCTTCCCTTTCGTTTCTCCACTCGTTTTTCTCAGCATGTCTTCTAAACAACTATGCCAGCTAAGAGTATGTACTAATTGGTACAAGCAAAACAGTAAACATTTCGCATTATGTTCTATCAATTGACTCGTATCCTTTTATCGTACTCGATCCATCAACAATCTTTAACAGGAATCGGCTCCCGTCTCGCTCGAGCTGCCCAATACGTCCGACATTGCCACACCGCAGGCATCGGTCGAGTCGAACTCGGGCGTCGCGGCCAAGCCCACCGCCTCCGTCGCGCCGCGTGCGTTTGTTTATTACAAAGTATTCACGAAAGTTTTAAATACACTCCTTCCATCGAGTGAATTGTTCGTAATCAACTCATTGAACAACTTAACATGCTTTGAATATAGTGAAGAGAATATTTCAAATTAAACGCATTACGTTTACAGCTCTAGCTGTTGAGTCTCTCACAGTCTTTCTGATCGGATTGAGAACACTGAATGAATCGCATTCTATTACACTCGACAGACGAAGCGCATTTGGACTTATGTTTCTTATTTCGATAATGTTAAATATAGATGTATTTTATTGCACAATTGCAGTTGCTGGCCCGACGGCCGTTGGCTCCGCCGGACCTTCGCGAGATGTAAGTTTACGTATGTCTTTCTTTTTAAAATGCAGAGCACCAGGTCGTTTCCGGACTCATGAACTAGAACAAGATATACAGTATCGGACAAAAGTCATCGTTCACAAATGCAAAGTGTTGTAACTTTTGAACCAGATAAGCAATCGGTTTGATGTTTTGGCAGGATACATTAGACCTATTGATGCATTGCCACCGATAGTGACGTCATGCAACGATTTCGCAATATTGCATAGTGATGATGCAATCATATATATATTTTTCACTTGTGATTTTAAGGTCATTTGGATTTTTTCTAAGTCTTCTCTCTTTTTGTAATGATAGAAGGCCTTAGCATCTACCGATTAAAAAATAGTACTCATGGGGCGTTGTCGTACAGAAGCAGAAAACAGGTTCAAAATAGGGTCCCGAAAAAAATAATTTCCATTTATTGACGTGCTAGAGACTCGTTCAAAGGCTCAAAATGACCCTTACAATAATTCCTGATTACCCACAAAGTTCGATATTGATATCTCTTAATTTGACCTCAGGGCACGAATTTTTCACTTTTTCAAATAATTGTTTTCTTCCTATTTTGGATGATCATAGTTCCAAGGCCGATTTTTGTTCAAATGTATTTTCTAGACATGGTAGTTGCAAATCCATGGAATATACGATTCCCAACTTTTTAGAGCATTTGGATAACTTTCCCGCCCGCGGCAATCGAAAATCAGAGGTCAAAAGATTTTTAAAATCGGCTATGTTTCGACATAATAAATTTTAACTTTTTTCATTAATGATATCATGGACTCTCATACCGAAATTCGTACTCAGCACACAAAAATATCCCAGAAAAAAATTTAGTCAGGAAGTTTTGAGAGAAACTTTTTTTGGACTACTGATGGGGGTATCATGGTCATTTTTTGGGTTGAAATCGATTGACCTCTGATTTTCGGTTGCCGCGGGCGGGAAAGTTATCCAAATGCTCTAAAAAGTTGGGAATCGTATATTCCATGGATTTGCAACTACCCTGTCTAGAAAATACATTTGAACAAAAATCGGCCTTGGAACTATGATCATCCAAAATAGGAAGAAAACAATTATTTGAAAAAGTGAAAAATTCGTGCCCTGAGGTCAAATTAAGAGATATCAATATCGAACTTTGTGGGTAATTAGGAATTATTGTAAGGGTCATTTTGAACCTTTGAACGAGTCTCTAGCACGTCAATGAATGGAAATTATATTTTTCGGGACCCTATTTTGAACCTGTTTTCTGCTTCTGTACGACAACGCCCCATGAGTACTATTTTTTAAACGGTAGATGCTGAGGCCTTCTATCATCACAAAAAGAGAGAAGACTTAGAAAAAATCCAAATGACCTTAAAATCACAAGTGAAGAATATATATATGATTGCATCATCACTATGCAATATTGCGAAATCGTAGCATGACGTCACTATCGGTGGCAATGCATCAATAGGTGTAATGTATCCTGCGAAAACATCAAACCGATTGCTTATCTGGTTCAAAAGTTACACCACTTTGCATTTGTGAACGATGACTTTTGTCCGATACTGTACAAATAGGTGAATTTGAACACATCTTTCAAAATTTAAGAGCTGTTTCAGTTTCACGCAAAGTTGAAAGATAAGTATGAAATGAATGTATTACGTATTATGTATTATTATTACAATGTTATAATTTCAGGGTCCCAACTACCAGTTGATGATGACTCTCTCCGGTCACGCCAAGGCGGTGAGTCATTTTTTTTGTAATATTGTTTGCAGTTATTTATTTATCCTACACCAATGGCTCATCATTCCTCAGGAATAGACTCGGAATGAATTTATATGCAAACTCTTATTTGTGGTGATTTGCGATGTAAAGGGTAGTATAGTGTGCACACCATAGACACACCCATTGCGGACAATGCTAAAAAAGATATTAGATCAAGTATCAAGTATAGTCAGCATGATATGAGCAATTGGTCAATTTTGGTGTGTTCTTTGGTATCCATAGTTTGTAGTTTGTGTAAATTCCCGTTGATTATAAGGTGTCGTCGGTCAAGTTCTCGACTGACGGCAACTACCTCGCGTCCGGCTCGGCTGACAAGACTATTCGCATCTGGAACAGGTAAAACATTACCATTTTATTTATTTTAAGAATTTGATATACGGGTTATTTTATCTCCATTCTGCATATTATCACACGCGACCGGTTGAAATAGTGTGCAGAATGGACAGACCATGTCCCCTTTTTCGAACTATTTATTTGTGAAGAACCCAAGAAGATAACCTTACTTCGCTGCTACGTTGTCTGTGTTAGAATGAAGGTTTCGTAGTGTGATGAAATGAATGTTTTCGGTTATTTGAAATTTGTATAGCTCGACGTTACTGCTGTTGGGGGAACTCCTTGCTCGAGAATGGAAAGAGTCGTGCGTGGAACAGCTAAGAAAAGAATCGTGATTTCGTATGCCCCGCAATAGCAGGAGTGCCTACTGACGCTATGCATGCACATGAGGCGCACTATTTTAGATTTGATGTATTTTCGGCGTTTTGTTGGATTCAAAAATGATGTGCCCTGATGCTAGCACAATACTCGTTCATGCAGCTCTTCGATTTCTGGCACAGACAATTCTGTGATTGATTTCTCTTTCTTCTCATATCTTAAGCCTAGAACGTTCATTCCACCTTCTCATTCAAGTTAGCACAGTTCTAATCTGGGCCATTTACCGAATATGCTTACAATGTTCATGCTTCTAATGCACTTGCACTCTGCGTTGTTCTAGCGGCAACGGGAATATCGTCAACTGCTCTGCATCATCCGTTTCCGATGGAGAAGAGCAAGACGCGTCACCAGAACGCCGGAAGCCCCGCCTCTTAAGGCCGCGCCTTTTTTCGTATAAATGCTAGTATTTCCTGAACTCGGATCCATCCGACTGAGTTTCATGGGGCGGTGCTTCCGGCAGGCTGGTAGCGTACATTGCAAAAAATGACGTAGTCTTGTCTTTCATAGCCATGTGCTTTATTAACGATATTTAAAGAGGCTGTAATGGAGTGTGTTTTGCGTACTTTGTTTAATGTGTGTATTGTGTAATCATTACTTAATCTCGAGTAATCCAGAGCAATACAATAAACGGTTGACAGAAGGAGTTTTTACGCGTGCCGAATTTTTTCACCGGAACCTTATTTTACTAAGAACCGTGTTTACCGAAGCCGTCGTTTGCAGCGCAGATGGAAAGGCAGTGCGCAACATCTCTGGCCACAAGCTGGGCATCTCTGACCTCGCCTGGAGCACCGACGGCCGCCTCATCTGCTCCGCCTCCGACGACAAGACCCTCAAGGTGATACTTTAGCCCCACCCTCACACCCAAAATCGATAAATGCCTTTCCTCTCTATTAATGGGATAGCTGCGAAGCGAATTGATACCTGGAATATTACGATAAATATGAATGGATAACTAACTTGTCTCTCGTCGCAGATCTGGGAGACGGGGTCGGCGAAGTGTCTGAAGACGCTCAAGGGCCACGCCAACTACGTGTTCTGCTGCAACTTCAATCCGCAGGGATCGTTGGTGGCGTCGGGTGAGAAGTTTCAGAGGTGGGATACGGTAGATACACCGCGAATCATGGTGATTGGACAAAGTAACTTTAGCCAAACCTAGAAGGATGCATTTGCTCAGCAAACAGTTTCACTGATTTTGCCACTAAAAGAAAGGTTGCCGGGTTACGCTATCATTAGTTCGTCAATCGGATGCAGTGCGTACATTGTTCTAGTATAACTTTATCTGTGCTTGGCCTGAACCTTTAGACGCTGTCGCTTCCTTCCATTACTCCCATCTTCCATTTTTTCTGTACATTGGTATTATTGATTATTATTTCATAATATTATTTCTCATCTCAGGTTCGTTCGACGAGCAGGTGCGCATATGGGACGTGAAGACGGGTTCGTGCGTAAAGACCCTTCCCGCGCACTCCGACCCCGTATCCGCAGTCAACTTCAATCGGTACGGTAGCTGCGACAAAAGTGCCAATCGATAACAGTTTTTTTTCTCTTGACGGACGAATGATTTCCACAACTGGGATTAAAAATTGCGTAAAGTTTCTCTTTTCTGGGTATTTTGTAACAATGGAGAACGATTGTAGCAATTATCTTTGATTTGATGATTTGAGGCTTAATATTGATTGGTATCATATTTCATCCGTTTTCATTGAGTTTGGTCAGATTAATGACTTAGGCTAGCTTAGCGCCTCCTTTGCAGTGACGGCAGTCTAATATGCTCGAGCTCGTACGACGGACTGGTGCGCATCTGGGACACGGCGAACGGCCAGTGCGTCAAGACCCTCGTCGGTGAGTGAAGGTGTACGGTAGTTCGGTAGTTGGGTCAGATTTGGTACGGTAAGCGTTGAGGTGGGTCAGATTCATAATCACCACAGACGACCATTTTCCCTATTCATTGCCGTTGTACGATAGTTCTGCGGGATGCTCTTGTTTGTTAATCGGTTCGGTGGGTCATATTCGTGACTTTTATAGATGACGACAACCCGCCGGTATCGTTCGTCAAGTTCTCGCCGAATGGGAAGTATATCCTGGCGGCGACGCTGGACAGCACGCTCAAACTGTGGGACTTCAACAAGGTGAGGATCAAGGAATACGGTATTGATTACGGTAGATCATCGTTCAGGGCTATGGTAGGTTATTCTAATCCCCCTTGAATCTTCATGTGAATAGTTGGATAAGGTAGTTGGATGGATTACGCTAGGTTCATCTACAGGTGTGAAACTTCTCCAGGAATGCTACTATCTTTCGGAATATATTATTTAGTTAATAATATTTCCAAATCGCAGGGCAAGTGCCTCAAGACGTACAGTGGGCACATGAATGAGAAGTTCTGCATATTCGCCAATTTCTCTGTGACCGGAGGAAAGGTAATGTAGTCGTGTGCTCAAAGTAACGGTAGATCAGTCGGTGGAATTCCGTGCAATGTGGTTGTCTAGGGTTGGTTTGCTTCAGTGGTATTATATAATTAACGGTGAAAAGATACTAAACAAAATTTACGATGCGTGATAAGAAAGTGCTACCGATTTTCTCCTTCTATCGATCTCGCCCTCTCGCATTAAACGGTTTCGGATTCGGTTGGGTTACGGTTGATCAATTTATTGCATTCAGTAGCTGTCATTTATCGATTGCAGTGGATCGTGTCTGGATCCGAAGACAACAAGGTCGTAATCTGGAACCTGCAGACGAAGGAGGTTGTCCAGAAGCTGGAGGGACATACGGGTACGGTATTATTCACCTACAGTAGTGTCTGGTCGATCGATTACTGAGATTTATTTTTCTGATTCAGCACAGTAGGATTATAACGATCGAGGACTAGATTTATTTCTGGAGGGATACTTGGGTACGGTAGGCAACCCTACATTCGTATCTTGGTGTATTTCGGAAATGAAAACGCATAAAGTGGTCGAATTATCTAGTACCTCCTGAATTTCTACCTGAAGCAATGTGTGCGTCTGGAATCACCCGTTCAACGGCTATGGAACGATGTTGTGTATATTTCGTGAATAGATGCCGCCCCCACTAACTGGTTAATAATAGATAATTAATTATTGCAGACATGGTGCTGTCGACGGACTGCCACCCGCACCAGAACATCATCGCCTCCGCCGGACTAGACAAGGTGATTATTATTTATAAATAAATAAATAAATAGTTAGGTAATTAGGAGTTCTTGGTGTAATCGATTCTGTAATTCGTATAACACGAACCAAAGAATTGAACAGCTCTGTTTGCGAGAAAGGGAGGAATGGGTGAGAGAATGAAATTCCATTTAAATCCCAAACCAATTAAAATTCCATTAATTGAACTCTATTAATTATGTATGCTTCAAATGTTATAATTACTTTCAGTTATTACCTACAAAAATTGTTCATTAATTCAATGTAATTGCATAATTACATAATTAGTATCTTTAAAGGACCGCACGATCAAGCTGTGGAGAAGCGATACGTAAGATGGAGGAAGAGAAGAGAGGAGAGGGACCGTTCCTCCGATTACTGTATCCCCTACTGCATACTCATCACATCACGTGTTCTCCCCGACTTTGCCCATGAATTAAAAATTGTCGTTTTAAATTGTCTTTTTTATTGTATCATTTTCCCAATATTTATTGTTGTGTAGCACCCCTTGAATTGTCGATTGAAGTCCTTACGCACTACGTCATTCCCATTTCGAAACCACATTTTTATAGAGGCTCTACCAGCCTGAAACCAGAATTCACATGTCTTATGCTATTTTAAAGGAGGAGTGGCAGCAATTTTTGGTCGGGGGAGCTGAGACGGTAGCCCGATTGGTCCCTTGAACAATAATGGAAATCAAAAATTTTAAAGTTGTAGCTCAACCCTGTGCCGAGATAATCGCGTTTGAAGTTCGAATTCCGGCCCGTGAATCCCAGGTAAAAGGCTGCTAAATGTTTGCGCAGCGCACTCTTTTTCTCCGCCACTATTCGGCCCTTCCCTGTACTCTCGCGAGATGCTAGAGTGGCAGAGAGACCAGAGACCGTAGAGAGAGGGTACCAAAGGTCACGTGAGACGGGCTGAGACGGGTAGATCAAGGGAGGATTCCTCTCTCACAAGGGAATGGCCCCGCCCCCTCACACTTCGTTTAGCGAGTGTCCATGCTAAACAGAGTAATGATCCCCGGCTAATCGTGGTGGGAGTAGCTATCAACCATTGCTGACAGTATTTCTTTAAAGTTCCGAAAAATTCAGTGTACTACCTTGATTGTTTTTTAAACGTTTTCGATTCGTATTTTAATCGTGAAATTGTGTTTCATCTTTCCTTCTCTATCTTTGTTTATCAGATTTTCTGATTTTCCTCCCTAACCCCCGTTGTTTCGGCAATTCCTTTATATATAAATTTGCTTGGATCTCTTCAACCATTGGTAATACCTTTTTGCTGTTCGATTTATCGTATCCCACTGTAGGAATTAAAATAGCACGCTGTCCTCTCTCTAGAATAATTAGAAAATAGCGATTGACCTACCGTACACTTATCTATATTATTCTCCTTTATATGTTTACAATTTCAATCTTCTAACTTTCAATGTTGTTCAAATTAATCGAGGACGGTCAATGCTGCGACAAAATTTGCGTTACAACAGTACAATCATAGGTGTGTAGAATACAAGGTGGATGAGCATAACCATGAATACATCTGAGACCGACAAGGACCTCTTTGGTCTCTCTGGTCTTCTTCTTGACCTTGGTGAGTGAAACTGCAAAGAGAACGATAGTAAATAACACTGACAAACCAAGGCAGAAACAAGAAGTAGCGCAACTGTGAATACGACGCGCAATGGCTATTTCCCAGCTAAAATATCGATACTAGAGCACTTTGTGTTATGGACCATGCGTAGGCAACATGTGGAGGTCGTAAAAAATAAACAAAATGCGTGTTAAGCGTCCGGAGAAAGAAAGCGAGGGTCGAAAGGACGCTGACAATGAACAGTTCCTCGTCGGTTCGCGCAGTGTTCACCAAAACATTCAAAGGAGGAATACGCTTCAAATAAACCTCAATCAAATTTATAATACTCTTTAAGCAATTGGGGACAAGGCAAAAATCGAAGAAACAACTCTACGACGCGCAGCGAAATGCAAAGTGACAATTTTGGGCGGTAAAACGCATCAGCACTGGTTCAAACGGTGCAAAGGCCTCATTCGTAACAAATACTTCTTCTAGAAATCTAGTAAAACATATCAAATGCGAGAAACAGCGAGAAAATAAACCGGGGAAACGAAAAGGCTGGGAAACTGGCCACAGAGCCAGGTTGACCAGTACTTACAGTACTCGCGCGTGCTCATGCAGTGTAATTCCGCGTGAGAGTCCATGACTACGGCTCATGGCACACCATCTTTAAGCAACGCTGAGTCAATTCTTTTCTTTGATATTGTGGACGAAACATGTGAAAATACAGCGCCCCTCATTAGACGCATGGCACTCTTCATTTACAAAATTCAGATCAATTGTTGAAAGCATCAATACTATGAAATTCACGTCGATTTTCGAGTCGTCACTACTCAACTAGGTATCGTGGACGCTAGATCTCAAGCGAATTCGGAAGACAATGATACTAGATACCCATTAATGTATGATAGATACCCCGCGAAAATTTTAACGATGAGAGCGGGAGGTTTGGAATAGTTTGTAAAATTTGAGTATTTTTGTGATGCCGACTTATGAAAATATCTCAAGTACCCATGCAAAAGGAAACCATCTGAGTTAATGATTAATAATTCAAAGTCCATCCCTAAATGATATATTTGTAAGATGCCTCCATGATCTCTCTCGGCTGAATGCCAGTCTATCAAACTCAACAATGAAAAAAGTCCAAAACTTATGCATCAGCCTAGTACATCGTGTTTAATACAATCCAGAAAGCCATAGAAGAATGCGTCAAAGCAAACATCAAAGAGTACTAGAGCGTAGTGCGGACGGTTTGAATAGAAGATCTCTCTCCATTGTGCACGCTCTCTAGCCTGTATGTCAGGTGAGATAGCGTGCGGAATGGAGAGGGCTGTATTCATGCCTCATATCGAGCCTGCTTTTAGAGTCCAAATCCCGATGCTCTTCAGGGAACGCCCTCCTCACCCACCCACTCCATGTGTCTGGAGTGCTTCGGTGAGATCGACCCGGCCTCGTGCCGTTCTCTCGATCAGGATTGGTCGCGTGGCTGGCACTGTCCGACCTGTGGATACTATAAGTACTCCAATGAGATGGTGAACTCTTGTGTTTGTTCTCCAAAATGCGAGTGCAAGCGAGTTTTACTAGTTTTTTTTGTGAATAAAAAAACGAAAACGGACAGGCAAGATGGTACTCGCTGCAGTCTCGCCATTTGGTTCGATGCACAGTCAATCAGATGATTACTCGGACTAGTACGATTCCAATCCACCGTAATCATCATCACTGACATCATCCCAATCCAGACCACATTCTTCCTCCGTAGTGCTGGAACGCGCTTTCTGACTCCGACGGAAATGGTCCCCTTCGAAGTTTGCCGCTTTCCGTGGGTCGCACAGCCGAAAACGGTCAACAATTTCAAATTATAAATATTCGACTTGAAATGATCATTCACTGATCTGTAAATTTTCGTGTTATCATATAAATGATTTTTTTTAAAGTGGCACCACGTGGGTGCTGTTACAAAGAAAAAAAAACTTTCCTAATCCTGCCAATTTCAGGAAGCGAAAATCAAGCAACTTTACATGGACATCGCTTGTATGGCGCACAGTGGAGGAATGAGCGTGAGAAAGGTGAGATTACTGTTCCATTTGGGGTACCTTATCGGATGATTCGAAAAAATTTTCAAAACAATGCAAACGGACTGATTTCCTACTCAATAATTCTCAGTGAGATCATACTTGAAATGAGAATAGAATAGAATAGATTTATCATGTGTGGTCACATGGAATATTCTGAATGAGATGAAGGAAGATTACCTTTCTGAGAAAAATTATATGAGACTGTTAGTAATTCTATGTGAAAATGAATTTTCTCTCAGTTTTAAACGCGCAGAATCTACGACAACTTTATAACCAGCACCACGGGTTCTTGTTTTAATAAGTGTGAAAAAGTCACGCATAGATTCTGCGAGCTTTCCGTAACCGAAGAGCATCTGGTAAGCTAGTCTTGCATCATTTGACATTCTTCTGTACTGGAATGCAATTGTAATTCCTTATTCCTCTCATAATGACTCGGTCTATTATGATAGGTGTAGTTAAGCGCTCTGTAAAAAATCCGCCGAGTCACTGAATTTTGAACTTTTTCAATCTTATAACGATCAGTGGAGTTGATCGGGCGTGAAACACTAGAACTGAACTCAAGAGAGGGGCGCACGTAAACACAGTATGCATTTACAAGCGTCTTAACATCGTTTGTGTGTAAAGCTCGAAAAACAAGGTTAGCTTTAGTTTCAGCATTTTTACAAATTGTCTTTGTGTGTTCTCTCATTGAGAGGTTCTCATCAACCATTATCTCAAGGTCCCTAACACAATTTTCGTGATCCAATTTTTGGTTGCCCACGAAATATATTTTCTTTGGGGTTTTCTTACCTAAATGGATAACACTGCATTTCTGATTTGCAATGTTTAGCTGCCAAGTTTTACTCCATTCCAATATTTCGTCAATACTTTTTTGCAAACTCACCGTGTCTATCTCTTTTGAGAAGCATTTGAATATTTTTTAAATCATCAGCAAAAAGAGTAATTGTGACAATTATTTTCCATCAATATCCGAGGGAGATCCGATATGTACAGATTGAAAAGAATTGGTCCCAACACAGACCCCTGAGGAACACCACTCGTTACATTTTTACATTCAGAAAGATTATTTTCAACTCGTACTTGAAACGTTCTTCCAGTTAGATATTCTTTTATCCATTTTATAGTCTTGACTGGAAAGCCCATTTTGGAGATTTTATGTATCAGTTTTGGGTGACTGACAGTGTCAAATGCTTTAGCATAGTCGAAATAAATTGTTTTGAATGCATTTATACATAGCAAAGACAGGAAGCAAATCACAATTACTATCGAAGCTCAGGGAAAAGTGAATTTTCCTGCAGATCGAAGAGTGGACAGCTTCAAAGGCGAAAGTGCTCATGACTATCGAGGTGCGGGTGCAGCGATCCTGGGACTTCCTCGCTGAGACACTGTCCCACATCAAGTGAGGGTTACGTTCCCGTCTTTTAAGACCGGGCCGTCATAGGCAGAGTGCAGAGTGTAGATAGCAGAAAATGCATCAAATTCATCAGGGAGTGTCTTCCCAACGATGACGAGAACTGCATAATCATGCTTACCCCGAATCGGAACACGCAGAGCAACGTGAGAAGCGGGCTCACCGTCGAGAAGGGGCGCAATCGACCCGACCTGCTTCAGGGCAGAGTTCAGGGAAGCATTCCAAATCTAATATCCAGTACAATGTTTCATAATTTTTTTATCACGCAATTTTTGATGATAGTGAGTAAAGTTATCATAAATATGTAGCTATTCTATTAGATCTGATATTGATTCAATTTTCAAGATTTTCCGTTTATAGAATTTTTTTCACATGAATGTATTACTGGCTGATATGTTTTTCTTATCAAATATATATTTTATACAGTTGTTCTTCTCTAGTACTTCTGCAATTTATCTTTCACAGGCCTTGTTCTCAGATATTTCTTCCGATTGCGATCTGCTATTAAATAATCCTGTTTGTTTATTAATCTCCTGTCTCAGTCATCGTATTCTCAAAATCCGACTTTAAAATAATCTGATTTTCTTTTTTATTAGTGTGTTCTGAATATCATTTGCCTTCATCGCACTTGATAAATTTAATAGTTACTCGAATATTCATATTTTGCGATTCATTCTCAGGTCGTCCCTCTTTTATTATTTTTCCCCTCTCCCATATTGGAAATATATCAACATCAGGCCCACCTGTGCCTGTTGCCAATTCCTTTGCCTAGTCTCTTCCCTCTCCCGCACATCTCATCCTTCTTCCCTTCCTTCCTTTCACACGCGTTGCCTCCTTTCCTGTCACCCCCCCCCCCCCACCTTGGTCCGGACACGTGCATACAGTCCTCTCTTCTGAAAGTTCTTATCTTCCTTTATGAAAATGAGAATGTGCCTTATCTCAAATAAAAATTACCAAAGAAGAAGAAAGTCTATTATTGGCATCATCAACAAACAGATCACCAGTTGGGACAGTCTATAAAATCTGCAAATTAATAATGCTGCTTGCTTATTAATTCACAGTTTCCGTTTTTTTCGGGGATGGGGGATGGGGCTTGTGGAACCTGGAATCTGCTTGTGAATCATCTTTATCTTTTTCGGGAACGGGGACGAATCACATTTACAATAATTATGCTGTGAGAAGCGTGATAAACGAAGAATCCTGATTAAAAATCCTAGATAGTTTTTGCTGGCTTTTTTTCAAAAGGGTTTCAGTATCCCCTGGAGACAATATGATACCGACAGAGATGGATCGAGCATGCAAATAGTGGGTGAATTGGTACCCTGATCCGAATCAATAGCCACAATCACCAGTTCTTTGATCTCCATCGAACACCCTTCCCTTTCAGTGAACGTTCGCCCTCTCATAGATCACCTGTCACTAAGACACGCCGTGTCGGTTCTCACCTCTCTCTATTCTGCACACTCTCTCGCCTGACTGATCGGTGAGATAGTGTGCAGAATGGAGAGAGTCAAAACCAAAACGGCATCCCTAGTGCTAATCCCTCCCCTATCGGGATATCAAATACTGGATGAGATCTCGTCCTCTTCCTTCCCACTTTCTCCTCGTTTTTCTCGCCCTGGCAAGATAGTTCATCTCGCTTTCACTGCCCAAATCCTCCCGTTCGATTACTTACCGCATTTTCTTCATCACTTGTCTTTTCTCCTTCCCCCATTGTCATTCCCCCCCCATTCCTTTTTGCCCGGTCGAAAACTGGCGTTCAATCGACCAACATCTATGTATTCTCAGTCATGCATTGGTCCTCAACTGAGAATCTCCGAAGTTTTGCTCACAATTCTGCCTTCTTCAGTACATGCAACGCACTATTTTTTTTTCAGAATGTTCTTGAACATTCTACTGCTGTTGTTGAGCGTTCTTGCTAATGCCGAAGAGGAAGAGGAGGAAACGGATATCGGGGAGAGTGGAGGCGGACTCAAGGGGTCATTATTGCATATGTTTTTATTAAGTCACTATGCTAAAGACATAATTGGATTAAAATCTAAACTATTTTCCTCTTTCAGCCTTCTCTATCGTCGAATGATGGATCAAGAACGGGAAATGCGAGAAGCACCGAAACCAAAGAAAAAAAAGGCGCTACTGCCGCAAATTTATAAGATTCCCGGTCAGCTTTCACTTTCGTTTGTTTGATGATTAACGTTTGTCTCTAAACTTAGAAAAGCGATCGAAGTCAGGGATAATTTGCCTATTCATGCTTGCTCGATTTTAGATAACTGAAAATCTGCATTATTGCATGACGTGTCAGCTTTGTGAGGTTTAGCCTTGCTAGCGATACTGATGGGGAAATCAATCTAGTGAGTGCAGCCAAATCGCATATCAGGCCCGCAAGAACCTCTTCCGGGTCGGTCTCACGATTCTGACTACTGGCCTGTCTATCCCTTCCACAACCAGTATTCGGGTGGACTTGATCTGGATCCATCTATCTCTCGGGTATCGTTTATCTTCAAAATCGAATTCGAAAATGTGTGTTTCTATCACTGATTTATTTTATTTCGCTCATGTTGACACAACGATTGAAAAAACGGACTTCTTTCTTTCAGATGTCGCAGACAAGCGAGAGAAACACGTTTTGAGAATGAATTATCTGAATAATGTTAGTTCCAAACGGCGGCAAAAATCTTCTCTTGCAATTTGTTCAATAGTGCATATTATGAAGATGCTTTGAGCACATCGGAGGGGACCTCAACATCGCCGTGCCGTCGTGGGGAATCATGGACATCTACGGACGGTTCTTCAATCGTATTCAGGACACGACAACGAAAGTTCGATCCTGTTACCTAATTTCAGGACTACAAGAAACGGCTCCGGAAAATTATTACTTTTTTTCCCGGATGCGACTTCAGGGCTATGAAATTTTTTAAATCAAATGTTGTCCAGTTCGGCTACATGAATCACCCGGTGAACATGATGGACCTCGAGAAGGAGGATCTAGTGGAATTGATAACCGACCCGAGTGCGCAGTGGAATCGAGGCAAGTACTTTGATATGTTGTGTTGCTTTTGAATTATCTGAGCCGTAAATCTCGCATCAACAGAACCTCCGAAAATAATGTGCTGCCGTTTTAATCCGGAACTTTCTCCGTTTCTGCGGTCGACATTTTGTGATATCGAACAATGCGAGACTGTACCTTGCAGAGCAACAGCCTCGTCTGCCTCTCGGTAAGCTCGCGAAGAACTACGTTCCTCTCAACTGCCGTCCGCCCCTCTGCAATCCGTACCACATGAACTTCGGACTAGGCGTGCGTTTACCTTCGAACTTCAGCATTTTTGGATCGATTAGCGGTTTTGCGTATTTTCTATGTAAATTCCGTTGAAATCGATACCTCTCGGGATGTGTTTACTGCCGCGATCCCGGTTAGACATGCCATAGCTTTAATTCGTCGGCGCGCTCTCTCACGCAGAAATATTGCAAAATGGAGCGAAATTTCAAGATAATATATCTGATTAATCAGAATAACATATCCGATCTTTTGCAATAATTAACCCAATTTTTCGCGTTTTTAAACATAAATACAAGCAAAATTACAGATCGAGCATGATCTCGGAGGCAGCGATGGAGTGGAGGGAGACATTGACGTGCCCATTCCCATCTCGAAGGGAGTCGCGTATCGCATGCCGTTCTCAGGAAAAGTGTACTACGGTAAGTTGATGACTCGATTCATTGATTCAAAGTTTTGTTTTATCTTCTCAACAAAAGTTAGTTGAGTATCTTTGAATATCACGATAAGAACGGATTATCCTCGAGAATGAGCATCCTATTGAATTTTTTTTAAAAGCCTGATAGTGAAATCTCAGACTTCGACAACATCACGGTCACCTATGGTCACAACCTAGCTCCGATCGACCCATACACTTCTCTGTTCGATTATCAGGTAATCAAAATCAAATAAAAAATAGTTTTGATAATGCGCAAAAATTGCTGAATCAAAGCTCAAAAACAGTATTGGCGTTCATCTACCTTTTTTACTATTATGTCCACTGCGAGAACTTGTGCAAGAATAAATTTGTAATAACAGCTATTGTTATCATGTTCAGAAATACCGAGACCTAAATCTGGCGATTCCTCGACATACTGATCGAAGAAGGAAGAGGAGCATTTCCGATGGGCCTACAAGGGTGAGCGAATCTTAGAAGTTTTTTTTATTTTTTATTAAGTCTTGAACTAACTTTTGAATTTTTAGGTCAATGATGCTGATGGAATCGACAGCAATGAGGTCGATACTGAGATTGACGAAAAGAAAACGACTTGGAAGAACTTCCCGATCGATCCCAACGCTTCAATCACGATGCCTAGGGCTGAATTCTATCGCATGATCATGGTATAATTTCTTCAAACGTCGTTTCACCAGAAATCATCGTCTGTCAGTTGAAAACTTTATGATCTGTCGCTTGCATTTGCATTACATTACCTAAATATTGTTCCATGCAGGCCCGCCAAAACCGACAGAGAGCTTCTGCTGCAGCCTACATGAAGCAGGCGCAGCTCCACCAATACATGCAGCAGAAACAGTATCTGCAGCAGCTGCAGCAAGCGGCCGTGCGGCGCGCGATGTATGCCAGATACCGGCAGGCACTGGCGTTGCAACCAAATCAATACTTGCACTCGGTTTACCACCCGAGTGTGTCGACTTCACAAAATATCTTCAGAACGAAGAGAAGCATACCATTTTGGGTAGGCGAACTTTATTATATATATATTTTTAATACTATTCATTTTGCTCAGTATCGATGAATAGCGAAAGAACAATTCATAAATTTTGATGTATCTTTTCGAGGAGATGATTTGCGAAACCTCTAATTCAGGATCGTCAAAACCGACAGAGAGGTGCTGTAGCAGCCTATATGCAGCAAGTGCAGCAGCAACAATATCTGCATCAACTGCAGCAACAGCAGCAAGCTGTCGTACGACGTGCGATGTACTCTCGACATCGACAAGCGCTGACCTTGCAGCGCCGTGATCAAAACATGCGTTCGATATACTACCCGAGTGTATCGATTTCGCAAAACACCTACAGAAGGAAGAGGAGCATCGTGCCAGGACCTTATATGGTTTAATTTTTTTATTTAATTTTTAAAATTTTGTTTTAGTAGTATAAGTAGAGAAATTTGTGAATTATGAAGAAACCGCCAATTCAGGATCGCCAAAACCTGCAAAGAGCTGCAGCAGCAGCCTACATGCAGCAAGTGCAGCAGCAACAATATCTGAATCGAATGCATTATATGCAGCAGATGCAACAAGCGGCCGTGCGACGTGCTATTTACTCTAAATATCGACAGGCACTGGCCTCGCAGCGACATGATCAATACTCGCGAAGTATTTATTACCCGAGTGTCTACAGCAATTCCTATCCTTTCGTATCCCAATTCTCACAAGTTCCCGCGTACCTATAGGTGATCTCATATCGTTCATTTATGGGCAATACCCTTTCCGCTCTGGTCATTACTACCAACATGTTTCTAATAAATTATCCGAAACCTTTCACATTTCTGGTAGAATCGAACCGAATAGAGAAACCAATGAGGAACCAGCAAAAACGCACTCCTCATTGGTATTCCGAAATTGGTCGTCCTGTGTCTGTTCTTTTTTCGGTTTCTCCCCCTCATTTCCAAGACACGAAATGGCTAATTAGACAAGCGAATGGCCGAGGAATGGAGGGAGAGTGCAGTATTGCCCCTCTTGTCCCTCCTCTTCCTTACCCCGTTCTGTTTTCTGCGTTCTCTACGAGCTCCATAGATCCTTCCGTGGCTTCTGGATAGTTATACCTTTATCATCCTGCAATTCTTGTCTTTCTGATGTCTTCAAGAGGAGCTTCATTTTATTCGCTGTGTTCCTTCATTTATCGTACGCCACTAAATGATCCACAGACATGGTTACTTCCATTCTTTTTTTTGTACCGCAGCAAGCGTTATGGAAAATGAATCGATTTTTCGAAGAAGTAATTGAGAGGGTTTTCCATAAACGTGAAATATTTTGTGTGTCAAAATATGGCAGGGAAGAGAAGGAGAAAAAGTTTACGGTGGACTTATCATTTAATGATTGATGGGACAAGTATTAAGAATGTCAATAGAGTCGTATAATCTATGCGAAAAAAATTCAGTAATTGTGCATTCACATTGGGTATATTCTCCCTTTTTAGTTCATTACAATTAGCGAATGAAAGGGGGTTATTCCGGGTATAAATAACTTCCCAGTTCGTCATCTGCATCAAATGGAAACACTTGCGTCACTTAACGGCGAGTGAGAATTATCCCATCATTTCCTCTCTTTTAGTATCGTGTGCGCTTCCTATTTTTTGCTATCACAGCAAAGGATGCGAATTCGTATTTTTGTTCGCTCCTAATTAGCGATCAACAACCGAATATTGCGTGCCTCTCACTCACCGATCTGGTGCGTGGTGCGTTTCCGTTTCCGAAATGTCGGCGTGAACAATCGGAAGCCGAGGGGCACATCCCCTTCCGGTGTTAGAGCTTCTCTTCGCGACAATTTTCTGTTGTGGGGAATAAGAGAACTTCTGACGCTTGTTCCACTTTGGGTCCAATTCGAGTTCGAGTTTGCTGATTGGGATCGTGTTTGGTTCCAATTTGGACTCACTGCCTTTCGAAAAACATCCTAATTGTTCAGTTTTTGGCCCCCAGACTCCTGGCAATTCATTCTCTTCTCAATTTTGTTTCGTCCAGGCTCGAGCAATTCGTTCTGTGCGTGGCCATTTTTCATCCATATCTACATTCAGTAGATGTTATGAGAAGTCGAAGGTCCTCTATGTCATAGAACCAAGGTCTGCGACTTTGCATCGTTTTACCGGCTAGGAATTCTTCCCTAGCTTTCGCATTATTCAGTAATATGTGGAACGGGGCAGAAATATCATTTTCTTCCAGTCTTTGCTTCCCGGATCGCTTCGTTATCTCAGAAATCTCCTTGCGAAAACCGAATCCGGCCGAGCGAAACCTCGGTTCGTGTACAGTTTTTTCGGCCTTTTTGCAGTCTGTTTTGCAGTTTTCGAGCACCTTTATAAGATTTTCCCGAGTCTCATGTTTCACTTCTCCTGTTTCTCACTCAATGATTGTTCGACTACTCCTCCTGTTCGCTCTTCTCTTCCTTCCTACCGTCGCCTATTCCATCTACTCGACCACCCAACCGATGCATACAGGAACTGTTGTGAAGAATGGAACCAGGACAAGTCTGCTTCTCACGAAGGATTTTTGCAGAAAAATCGGTTCTCGTAATTGTAGGACTCTGTCGTTGAAAGAATAAAATAGCGCGCTTTGTTAATCTTGATTTCCTTTATTCAAAAGACGATTGAAAATCGACGAATTCCTCCTACGACCAACATCGCAATTTCTACTTTGGATTTATGTCTCATTTTGCATGATTAGCTCTTGCGCATCTCAGAAGCTGAAGGTGATCCCATTAATTTCACTAAACTGAATGATTACTCAATGTCAGAAGTAAATATTTCAGCCATTTCTCTTAGTCACATTCTGAATTCTTTCCCATTTTTTCTCTTATCATCTAAGCTTCCGCTGGGTTTGCCCCTTAGTTAATGGAAAAGTGAGCGGAAGAAAGGGAGGAGAACATTGAGGTTCTTCTCTTAGTGCAGACGCTGCCCTCAGAATGAGACTCCATTAGAGAGAATGAATTCCCTTTTTTATGTTTCTTCCCATTTCCGTCATTTCCGGACAGGAACTGCACAGAAACCTTTTAGACGTTTCCTATTTCGATTGTTCGAACTGCGAGATCACTCCTCTCTGTAGCGCGCGAAGAAAAAAGGTTAGCTTCAGAACCCGAAATCCGGAAAACCTTAAATTTTTCCGTTCTGAAACAGTCTGTTTTCTGGTCTAATATGTACGCGATTCACAGCTCGCATCAGCTTTGTTTTCTTGCTTTCAAAATTTGAGGAATCGTGCTATTCGTTGCATCAAAAAAATTCTACAACTGTACATATGTCAGTTTATCCAACCAACGGTTTGGATTCACTCGCTAGTCTTTTGTACGCACTATTGCTTGTTGCATTGGTGTAGCACCACTTGTGACAAATGTTTTCATTATTGAAATTCTGAGATATCACCATCTCATAGAAGGAGTTCAAACTCATTTTTCCGAGGCAAAAAACGATCTTCAATCGTTATGTATTGGTAGTCCCTGCTCTTAATATAAATGTGCTACAAATATATCTTGCAATGCATTCATTAGCGTTTTTTCTCTCGCATTTCTGTACGTGTTCATTTCTCTCATTTCTCACATCCAGAATTATAAAATACAACAAAATGGAGAGACTATCATGTTCTAGCCTTCCATCTCCCTCCTAGCTTCCGTTCGCGTTTCCGCAATTTTCTCCACCAATTTAGAGCGAATTCGCACCACTCCTGGTTTTTTTTCCATTGTAATCG
This sequence comes from Pristionchus entomophagus, assembly GCA_036245825.1. Taxonomy (NCBI): domain Eukaryota; kingdom Metazoa; phylum Nematoda; class Chromadorea; order Rhabditida; family Neodiplogasteridae; genus Pristionchus; species Pristionchus entomophagus. Next base: position 819,590 of record BTSX01000006.1, read on the forward strand.
TTCCCTCCTCCAATCCTCGATGCCATTCCTGTATGCTATTTCTGATGCACTCTTCTAGTCTTTGCGCAATTAATGTTATGTCTCGAAAGAATTAATTCAACTAAACATGAGCTTTGCAGGATGGCTTCTCGGTTGATTGAAAAAGCTCGATTGATGGAGGAGGAAAGGCAAAGGATCGATAGACTTAGACGGGGAGAGGTAATATTTTTTGTCTTTTAGGTCGAAATAAGCCACTTTCTACTGTTACAGCAATTTTTCATTAACATCAAATTATAAAAAATATGCAAATAACACTATCTATTTCCAAAAGCAGTCATTGCATGAGAGCATGTGCGGCATGTATTCGACATACCTGTGTAAAAGTGAGAAGTTGTGCACACGTTTAAAAAAAATATTTTGTCTCATTCAAGTATCTAACCAATTTAGATAGATTACTCGGCTCGTGACCCGGTCGGCACATTGCCTCAGCACTTCGTTACCGCGATGCTGAGGAAACTGAATTTACACGACCGAACGAGGTAATTGTCATGTTAGTTTTTTTTATATGGGTGGTTTATTTAAATATCAGCACCGTTGAGATATTTTCAAGCATCAAACGACTTGGCTCTTTAAGAATGTGAGATCTCTCAACTGTACACACTAGTTGGGGGCAATATTTCACAATTGAGAGATTGATCAAGTCCTAATGGATTCCTACTTGATTTTTTTTTCCAATCGTTCATCATCACCCCCTCTATCAAGACTATTGAATTTACGGCCGAGCACTTACCCAAAGAACAGCATTTGTCACCGTTTTCTATCCCCAAACGAAGAGATTAGCGATTCCACTTCCTCCCCCAGGTTCTTCTCCGGGGTTGTCTCTTCCTCTTCATCTCGAAATGACTCCATCTCTTCCCTCTCTCTTCTTTCTTCCATCTCTTCTCTTTTCTATGCCCCGACTGCAGCAACTCAGTCAAAGACTCTCGCCCGCTCGCTCTCCTATTTTGGGGTCTCTTCCTCCCTTTTCTGCTGCCTCCCCCTCTCCATGTCAGAATAACGATTCAGCTCACTTGGCCCACTTCTTTGAATCCTCCCGACTTCACTACATCACAGCCATCTTTTGATAATCCATGTGCAATTTTACAAAATTTTACAAAATATTTTCGCCGCGAATTCAGTTATGTTTCCGTCTTCGAACTCTTTTTATGCTCCTGGGAAGGAAATGCAGACAGGAGAAATGATTATTTGCTGAATTTATTCAGAAAAAAATTTGTTTCGATCCTGAGTAACCACCCCCAGACGCACCAACCTGTCCGTTTCACTGGAGTCAATTAATCAGTGGCTTTCCCTCTCTTACACACTGCTCCCCTCAGTTTATATGCGGGATTTTGAGAGGAAGAGTGAGAGAGCAGGGCAGTGATGTTGTGTAACAGAAAACACTAGGCGGTCAGTTTCGTTACACAAATGTTTCGCACTTTGCCTGTTTTTATTCACAAACACCATTTTAACATCAGTGAAGATGTTTTGAAGCGTCATTGGGTGCATTTCGAGTACTGTTATTTCGTGTTGAATATTTTTCATAGCTATCTCGTCTCATGGGGATATTTCAATGGAGAAATTTTAAGATAAGATGTGATTAGTGCGGTAAGAAATATTTTGTCCATGCATCTCATCTGTTCGCCTTTTCATTGGTGTGGGAAGTGAATAATGCGCAAGCTCCTCTCGGCCTTTGCTTATTCTCCACGGACCGATCACTCTCGTGTTTCTGTGTCTTCTTTCGCCCGAAGAAGCGAGACAGCCTAGGCCTGGACTTCTCCCTTTCCTTGGACTGAGTCTCCCCCCGACTGCACCACAGGGGGCTTTCCTTTCTCTCTTTCTTTCCTTCCTCCTTTTCTTTGCCTTTTTTTGTCCTCTTTCTCGCGAGAGTCTCTGCGCGCCTGCTCAATGCACTCTTTTACTATTACTTCTTGACTCTGGAATAGACAGGAAGTTGCTGCTTTCCTCAATCCAAGCGATCTCATAATTAATATCATAGTTAACTATTTTATGCGTTTCCTTCGAAGATTAGCTCGGCCTCGGTAGGATTAATGATATGAAAATAGTCTCAGATCTTTCCTCACTCAGATATTCTTATTTCAAGTTCACTCAAGCGATTGCGTAGTGTTTTCCTTTTCTGAACGGCTTGGAAGTGCTCGCCACTTCCTTCTCGCTTCAGCCCTTCCTCAAAAACAATCAGTTCAGACAGCCTAGCATTTGGTTAGCTTTTTTGCCTTATTTTACTGATAACCCAGCTTTTTTGCCCAGGTAGAGAGTGAATTATAGAAATGTTTGAATGATCGTTTCAAATGACACAAGCGAGCTTCATTACCTCGGGTTATTCAAGTGACCGGAAGTGCAGGCTTGACCCTTTCCTCCTTCCTCAATAACAATCAGTCCTGACAGCTGAGAGTAAGATGATACCCCCTGTGTTGTCCACTCCTCTCACATTATGCTTTGAGGAACGGAGTGAAATTCGATTATTATGCCTACTATTTGAGCAATTATAGAAATGTCTGAATGATCGTTTCAAATGACACAAGCGAGCTTCATTACCTAGTGTTACGATGTAATCTTCGGTTTTGATCGCTCTTTAACCATTTCCCTGTCCAAAATTAGATTTCTGAAATTCTCATTTCCTTCCTTAAAATTGGCTTCATTCTCAGATATTGTTGACAATCCTAATGAAATGTGATCATTCTCTGTAGTTTGTTCATTGGAAGATCATCTGAGGAAGGAAGAATCTTTATTCGTGTCTAATTGTGCCGCCTTGTGAGCCTTTCATTAACGCTCCGCTCCTCTGAAACTTTGGGGAAATTCTCTCGGAAACCTCCCCTAACACATTCGAGTGCCCCTCAACCATTGTTTCGATAGCGTTTATTTCCTCTTTTGTGCGGCTAATTCGGAGCATTTTCTTGTGTTCTGCGGAATCTTCATTCTATCTTAATCAAGTTTACAAAATGACTATCTATTCCTAGTTTTTTTAAGATTCTTTTCGTGTATCGATACTTCAAAAGGAATCTGACGTTTGATCTTCTTCCTCACTTCTTTCTTGTCTTTTCTCACCCGCAGTCAGTCTTCTCTCCGGCCGTTCCCTCCCCCCCTCACTTTTTCGATGAATAGCTGGATAGAATGACGTCCGTTTGAACGACCAAAAGATCTTGGAAAAGCCGAGAAAGCTGATAACAAACGCGCATTGAGACGGCTTTTCGCCAGTCACACTTCCTATGGATCTTTTGGATTCTTACCACCATCTTCTCGCATTTTGCATTTTAAAATTGGCTGAAAAGATGTTCACCTTGTTGGATGGACCAAGAGGTTCATGAAGATGGGATTTCATGACCTCATTCTTCCGAAGTCGTCACCTCTGGCTTCCTGCACGGAAAATGAACGCCATTTCCTGGCCCCGGAAGACGTGAATCCGCCATACACGTTTGCTCCTTTTTTCTCCTTTTCCATCACAAATTCCATTAGCTGCAATGCGCGCGAGCGGTTTTCGCTGCCCCCCCCCCCCCCCCCAGGCGTCTCCGATTACCAATATATCTTGTCGCACTGGATTGGCGAGATAGAAGAGAATGCTACTACGCAATGCTGCAGCAATCACATGTATCGCCTTGCAGTAGGATTGGTGATTTATTAATGCATGCCCATATTTTGAACTATGTCACGATTGAAAAGAAATTATCGAAAGCTCAAAACAGTTGCATCTTTTCTTCGCTCTTGTGGCCCCTTCTACAAGCTCTTCCCCTTTCTTTACATTCACTTCTAGACTCATTCATCATCTTTGTTATTTTGTCGTGCGGAGCAGTAACTTTTTTCCAAAGTTCATTTTCACCCTTCTCTACCCTCTGACATTTCATGAATGGCTTGTTTTTTTCACTAAAGAAGAGTGCGAGGAGCGTTCTTCTATTGGGGCTTTGGCGCAAAGAATGGGAGGTTTGATGAATTACTCTTCGCTTTTCGCGTGCTATCTCGCTTGTCATAAAAGCGATAGATCAGGCAGAACGAAGAGACTGCTATTGGCATCTATTTGTGTTGTTTTGGCATGTCCAACGGGCAGTAAAGTAGAAGAGCAGTCTCTTTTGTAAGAGCGCTCACCGGCTAGTCTTCGCAGTCTCTTCATTCAGCACAATCGTTCATCTATCTGACCGGCGAGATAGCGTGTAGAATGAGTAGAGGCTTTCGAATCTGGCTCAGGCTAGGAGGAACGATGGAGAGATGGAATGGAATGCTCCTCTGCTTGAGAGGAGACGCGGTCACTCACTGCACAGTTGGTTAGCACTGCTCCACTACAAACAACTGAAATATACGCTGAAGAGTGGCTGTGGAATCCGGCTAGAGAGCTAATTCGATGATCTCTTTTCCAACATTCATGCCCTCATTTATAGATTGTTTTAAAACAAGATGTTTATCGCAACCTCAAAAAGCCTCTTCGATATTTTCGAGATCCGAGCCCGTGATTACTTCTTGTGGAATTCTGCCTCAGAAAACTTCGGACGATACGGATTTCGAAACTTGTTGTGCATGGAAAGCGACGGAATCACAATCACTGCATGATTGTTTAGTCCCGACCAAACACCAAAGTATCCCTACAGTAGCAGTTTGGAGCCGAGTGATAGGGTCAGACACATTCAATGCTTTCTTTTTTCCTGATTTACACACCAATTTTTTTTTTGTAATCTACGACAAATATTGATATCACTCTCTGGAATATTGCAGACGATGTGGACCTGGGCGATTTCGAAACTGGTTTTGCCTGGGTTTTCCTGCTCATTTCGTGTTTTTCCCCCATCACAGTTTCGGAGGAGTGACAATTCCGCAATTTTTTTGACTACGGAAATCTCGTAAGCGGAAAAAATAATTTTTTTGCGGAATTGTCACCCCTCCTCAGTTTCGATCAATTATCAACTATTAGAGCTAGATCTCTCCTCATTGCAACCAGGAACCTGCCCATTCAACTGAAGCCCCTGGGCAATACATTTGTCTTTTCGTCAAATTCTCGTCGAGCGTTTCGTGTTCTCCTCTCCTCCCCCGTTCCATCACACAGCGCGTTCTGCCCGTCAAAACAGAATCATTCATCATGATTCCTCGATTATCCCCCCCCCCCCCCCATCTCATTCCCCCTCATTCTCTTCCTGGTTCTTTTTTTGCTAGCTGTTTGATAATGATGCTGACTTATCGCCGTTTCGAAACCCCATCGATTGGAGAGAATCTCCGAATATCTTCAAGTTCCGTCTCATACCCTTTGGTTATAATGGCGGCTTTGCTGTACGAATTTTGAAAACAATGCCCTCTTCCACTTCAAATCTCTTTACTTTACGCCTGTTCCATCATGTTCATTCGCTCTTTTTTCGAGGCGTCGTATCACTATCGCCATTTATCTCTTACATCATCTCAGTGTCTTCTCATCCTCCTCCTCTTTTTGCTGTTTATGTTTTATTATGGCGCGGGTGGGTGTGACTTATCGCCTATCTCTCTCTTGAAACCACATCGATCATTGAGCGTCCCTCGGGCCCGATTCCAGAGTTTACTCCTCCGATTTTTTCCTGGCTATTTCTAGAGCCGATATCTTTCCTAGACTGCCCGGTTAGCACATTATCTCGTTTCTCTGATTGGCGAGACAGCAAGGAATTGAGGAGAGTCGTCAACACTCCTCATTCAGCACACTCTCTCGTCGCTTCTCTGACCGTGATGGAGGAGCTTCATCTTCCTGACCCACCTTATCTGCTTCTCCCACGGGACTCCAATTCGTCTTTCGGCGCTGGCCCGCCAATCTCCTTCTCGTAGTCTTTCTTTTCTTCTTTCTCTAATTGACTCCATGCTATCTCATCTTTGTCCCTCGACTCTAATCAAATTGGAAATCATTAGCGCCCCCGAATTTATTTCGTTCGTTTATTCGCCGCCCTAAATTCTCTTGTTATTCTCTTGCTTCTCCTCCCACTGGGCTTAGTCGACTTAGTCCAAAGAGTGCAGCGAAAAGGAAAGAAGAGAGAAGCACGAGGAAGCATAATAACTGGAAGAAATTTTAGGATTGAAACAATTCAAGCGGTTGATGAAATACATATATGTCATGGGATATTAAGATGTTTTTCTGGATTCATTTCTGATAAAAAAAAGTTTATCTAAAATTTCTGAATTCACTCCATACTGAATTAGCCCATTCTGCCACAAGCCTAGAACTTGTCCGCTAGCGCATTATCAAATTCAAAATGTGTATTTACTTTTTCCAACTCGGCCCAGAGATCTGGCGCCAGATTTTTCGTGGGAGAGTCTATTCTCGTCGTCTATTCATATGTATGGCCAATTCGTCGTGCGATTGAGTTCCCCCCCCCCTCCCCCTCTGATTCCATTCATAAAAAGGGGGAGATCTACGGACAACACACATCAATTCAGATTGACACTAGCAGTAGTCCTCGCCTAACACACACAGCTGTGGCCTTTCTCTTTTTATCGTCCTTCAACTCTACCGTACTTCAACCATTTCTACCGTAATCTTGAAACTCATAAAGTCTGATGCGCTGGGCACTGGAATAGCGCTGCTAGCGCATAGTACAGAACTGAGGCGCTTCCCCTTTTGCACATGTCTATCAATTCAGTTTTGAATATTGGGAACTGACATTACCGCATCGAAAAAGTGCTCTCTCGAGTTCGCACGATCTCTCGTCGCTCTGATCGACGAGAGAGTGCACATAATTGAGAGTTTTTTTTTCGAATTTATTATGCCTGGAAGTAATCGACCCGTGCCTCGCTAACACACAGCTGTGGCCGCCCTTCCCACTCCTTCTTTTTTCTGTGATACATACATAATCCACTTTGTGAAAGCGCTAGAGAGCACGCTAATTTGAGAGGGCCAGGCGTCTCTCCAATTTGTTCGTTCTCTATCGTTTCTCTGCGTGATGAGAGAGCACTATGAGATGAGAGAGTCACTCATTCGGCTTTGCTAGATGCTCGGATTTCTCCACAGTCACACCGAGAAAAGGCGGGGTTCCTCGAAGAAGCTCCGCCTACTTTGCTCAGAAAGATACTACCAGTATCACTTCTGCCTCGGGCTAGCTACTCCGTTAATATACCTACCGTCATCCTCATCATACCGTAATCTCACCCTCTTGCTCCTATCATTCACCGTAACTCCGCCGTATCCTACCGTAATCCTCCGATTACCGTATCCTCTTCAGGCTGGAGCGTGTGTCGAAAACGTGGCGTGATCAGGCGATGGAGGTCACGCGGTCAGAGACCAAGCCCGTCTGGGTGTACGTCATCTTCCGGAAGGTGAGTGGCTCCCGCAGCGACTGTCTGATTACGGTAGCTTTCGAGATCGGTAGATTTCGAATACGGTAGATCCAGAATACGGTGAATGTTCAGAACCACTGCTCCGGACACGAGAAGATGACCGTAAACATCTCGTTCGACGGACCGATCTTCTGGAACCGTCAGGTACGGTATCCACAAACCGGCGATCGATAACTGGCTTTTTAAAAGATATCTTACGGTATACGATGGAGGGACTGGCGTTCGAGAACTAACTTTTTTTCCAGGTCGCCTACATCTACTGCTGCTCCTGTCACTTTGATGAGCACGAGGTGTGAATTATTATTATTATTTTATATTTTATTATTTGTTTCTCATTGACACAGAACCCGTGGTGCTTAGTTGACGCAACTGCAAAGTGGCTTCACATTTTTAGATGACAAATAACTTGCAGCAAAGCAGTAAGGCAACTGGGAAAACAACACTAGTTTCGTTATACGGCAGTCAAACTGCGCTCTTTCTTCCGTTTTCGTTGCTGGTAAAACGGAACATTCTGCGATGCGAGAATTGTTTTCTCAGTCACAATGCTTCCGAACTTGACGTGAAGATGAAGCATATCGGGATTTCCGAATCGCTCTAAAAACCCATTGGTAGCTTTCCTCTTTCTTTCCTCTCAACTTGCGTTAGACGCGCTGAATTGCTCATTATTTGCCTGTCTATCGCGTCATCTACACCAATTTTCTCCTAGACCAAGAAAAGAAAGAGAAACAAGAATAGGAAGAATGAAGAAACGACGACAAAAAAGCGATGAAACAAAGATATTGGTGGCTCCCAGGGGCACTGAGAAGATGAGATGGAACAGCGGGCATTTGCCCTTGAAACAAGATACATCGAATGGGTTTAAGAAACTAGCATCTATGATGATAGCCCACTATAGCTGAATCGGTGATGGGAGACTTGAATTTTCCATTGTTAACTCAAAACGTGCGAATCATATAAACCTTTTTGCCTATTTCTACTCATGTGCGACGAATAGAAACTTTGGCTTCCGTCCAGTCAAGCATGTTCAATGTTGCGCCCAATGAAGCGGGAGTCTCTAAAATCGAATCGGAAACACGCACTCGCTTCCGGCTCCCATATCAGACATCATCGAATGGGGCTCTTCCGGGTCTTGCAACCATATATTCAGAGTGACCTCAAATACCACCACAGGTCAGACAGACCAGATATCATGGAGACTCGGTTTCAATTTGCCATCACTAGTGAGTCATCCGTCCTTCCGTCTCGGATCTCAACGATCAAGTCCAGAGATGCGATTGCGGCCACGAGATAGTGTGCAAAATGAGGAGAGTGCTGCGTTTATTCCTCTTTGTCTTCTCGATTGCACATTTGTGTGCGCTCAGGTGTCGATTTCCACCCTCAACAAAGCCGGAAGTTGCATATGAATAAGGAAATGGACAACGTTTGGTTCAGTCAGCTTGGATTCATGATTTCCCACTCCGCAATGCTTGCTAGATTCGAGCAACGACGACTTCTATGTACAGCGAGTGGCCTTATTATATTATGTCTCGAGAGCGGGGTCTCTGGCCCTGAGGCTATTTCGTTGCAGCCACCGAGCAACAACAATACAAATAACAGCAAGCCCTCGCAGTTTGTTGTTCACTCGAGCACTCTGGGACTAAAGCCAATAAATTTCCGCGCTTGTGCGCTCGAACACGAAAAGCTTCAGGGAAGATTGTATGCTTTGAAAGACCAGGAAATGACTGAAAACGTCCTAATTAATGCAATGAGATGGACCTGAAATAGTCCGAAGCGGATTCACTTCTTCAAACGTTTGAGATTCCATTATTTGGACAGTCGTGTCTCCTGCCTTTCACTTCCTCAGTATTCTGCCCCAAATCCGCCCTGATTATTCCCTCGCGGGCTGCCATGAAAAATGAGCGGAAGTCAATCATAAGGAAGTTCTTCTTCCCTCTGGAGGGCACTCCCGTCTGCCTCACTCACTCACTCAGGCGATAACGAACGACTCTCTCATCCCGCCTGATCTCTCGCCGGTCAGAGCAACGAGAGAGCACGCGAAGCGAGGAGGGTGCCCGGCATCCTCGGTTCCCTCGGGCATTCGCTGAATGAACTGGAGGCAGAAGGCATCTCGTACTCCAATCTCATTTCTCCGAGAAATGCCGAGCAGGGCTGATTAGACAGTATTATGAGTCCAGAGATGGCAGAAACCACTCTCCTCATTCTATTTAGCTCGCTCCGACTCAAATATCGAACTCTGCTCTGCTGATTCCGTATTTTTACGCGGAGACCCTGGCAGCGAACTCGTTACGTACCAATCCTTGGGGATTTTGTTGAAGTAGAGGATTTTCTTGAAAGTGGTTGAGGGGTTCCTCTCTCGCACACTTCCCCTCTACTCACTAATCCAATCTGCGTGAGTAGAGAGCCGCGTTTGAAGAAAGAGAACCAATCTCCACTCGGGATTGGTACCCAAACCTCTTTCCCCTCAAGTGACCAAAGATCATTGAAAGCGATCCCAGCGATTAGTACGGTAGTTAGGTACTCTGGTATAATGAGGTCTATGAGGGCTTCTTGCTCGGTCATAGATCAGAAAAAAATACGGTAATTTCAGGGTCCGCTGATGGCAATTCTCCAGAAGTTCGAGCAACGAGTCGAGAGGGTGAGTAGCAAAAAAAGGAGGCAGAGGAGATCAATCCCTCGATCCATTCTAAAATCAGTCCAATCTAATTTTTAAATTCATTCCTACATGCAGGTGTGCCTGGTGGACAAGCCGATCGACTACGCCTTCCTGCCCGACTCGCTCTTCTCCTACATGGCCAAGGCCATGCCGCGACTGCAGGTGAGAGGGTTACGGTAGTTTGCCTGTAGGAGTACGGTAACAGGACAGGGTCACGGGAAGTATGAGGTTACGGTAAGAGTATCGATAGGAGTATTCTAAGCGTCAATCGCTCCCTGATCTTCGTGATAGCTCTCTCTTATAATCAGTCTCTATGTAATAACTTCCTCATCCCGATCGACTCCCACTCATTTTCGCCGACCAACTTACTGAACCGAGAGGGGGCAATCTTTAGTGCGCTCAGTGGCCAAGAAAAAGACCAACAAGCAAGGAAAGAATATTCGTGAGAATAGCGGGAGAAAAACACGCGCGTAGGTTGGTCAGTGAGAAAGGATCAGCTTTCGAAGCGAGAATGCATTAACAGAGGTATTTTCCACTGTTGAATGATATGAAACAGAAAAACAGTAAGGGAAGCTTTTTTTATGAAAAGCTTCCCTTACTGTTTGCCAACCTTCGCGACGCTCAATTCTAGTGAATTTTAGTGAAATTTTTTTAAAAAAACACCGACATTTAAAAAACACGCAAACAGCTAATTAGATAGTAAATTAAATATTGCAGTTTATCTACCTCCGTGAACTCAACCTCGAGAAGATCAATAGAGGGACGGTCGTCGAGTTGGCCAATCACAAATTGCTGAAGAAGGTGAAACATCTTTAATTGTATATTTTATATTTTCAAAAACGATTTCACAATATAATTTTCACAGGTGATAGTGCACGGCTGTCGCAACTACGAGGTGCTCGAGGACTTCCGGAATCTGCCCCAGCTGCTTGTTGTGAAGGGAGAGATCCTCGGACTGAAGGTTAACTGAGCAACCTTACTGACAAATTCTGGAATCTCAGTACGATATCGGTAGAACGAGGGTTAGGGTCAAAAATTAGAACAACAAAGAATTGTCCGAGTCAATTCGGAAAAGTTTCTGGAGCCCGAATAAATACGTTTTCCGTCCGGTCATTCCTAGTATTCTCATACTTCTCAGAGAGATGCAACCTTCTTAATAAACCTCTAATTGATCAGGCAATGCTGGGCGACTTCGACATCGACGCCACTCCTTCGTCCGGTTCTCCGGACGGACAAAAGGTTCGTCAACGACTACGGTATCTCCTCGGATATTGTAGCTTCCTATGTATTATTGATTACTTTCGAAAATCGTTACAGGACCTGCTGTCCTCCTCGTCCGCCTCCTCCTCAACCGACATCAAGGAGGAGCGAGGACCAGGAACGAGTCAGGAGCGAGTCATCGTGCCTACCGTAGTCGACGTCGCAAATGGACACTAAGTGATCCTATCGACGACTGACTTTATTTGGCCCTAGGTCGGATGGTAATATCTGTATGATAACCAACTGGATGAGCACAATTTACATTCGAGAGCCAAATGATAATGTAAGATATCAGCCGAATGTTCTCATCCGACCTAGTGCCCTTTATTTGTTTTCATATTATTCCATTCTATCGATGTCATCTTGCGCTACTCTTGTTCGGTGCTTTATCCAATTTGCATTATTTTTGCATAATTCTAGGAACTAATCTGTGATTAGTTCTCCTCCTCCTTCCACACTGTCGCTCTAGTCAATTCTTCCACTTTTGAGGATCCCACATCAAGCAAAAAGCCGGTCACCGGTTCTCTCCATTTTTTTAACTTGCAATTCTATTTTAGTGATGCTTCGATCACCATTGGCCCCTATTGAGTCCGTATAGGTGAAAACAATAAACTGATTTTTACCCGAAGTTTACATGTACATACATGAAGACGAAAATCTAGAATTTGTTTATTGGTTCTTGTTTCTAATACTTGATAGTATTGATTCTTACAGTGTTTCCAAATGGAAACTTTTTGTTTCCGATTTCGTGCCGGGGGCTCATCCCTCTAGTCATATCACCTCTGTGAATCGGTATTAAAAGATGATTAATGAAGAAATGAGTTAGGAAAGACATGAGTCTAGATAATAAGACCCACTCATAGCTCAACCCAGCACCTGTGACATGGATATAACACGTGTCTGCTGATATATTGCAGAACCCTTAGGAACTAGGAGCCCAGAGTTTGGACGATCACCATGGAATAATTGTACTAGAGTATATTGGGGACTATACAAATGTTGACATCAACGATTTCACACAGAACCGGCTTTTTGGCATTTTACGGCTCCAGGACCAGCTATATCATATGTCACCTCCAAGATGAGCTACAAAGACGGCGCAGGGATCAAAATGTTTAGAAAAATATTCTAAATAATTTCCGATTCTGAATAAAATTCTCATTTCAGTTTTTCAATTTGACATGTGTGAGCCTTCTGAATCCCGGTACGGCACGACGTCAAGTTGGCCAAAATCTGTTTCTGCGACAAAAACTGTTGTATTTTTATGTCCTCGAGCTAGTCTAACTCTTAGGAGACGTTTCACGTTATTCTGCACCTACCCCACGGATGATTTTTTTGCAACCTGTGCCAATAAATTCAGGGTGAAGTCCCCATATGAGGTGTTGGGGTTGACCTCATAATACTCGAAGATGAGACCAGATTTTTAAAAAATCGGCAAACGCAGTTTGAAAGGGCAACATTCGAAGTACTTAGGTTTCACTTTTCATTGGGATTGGAGGAACTTTTTTACGACCGCCGTGGGGTAATCGAATATCTGGATGGGTGACAATTCCGCAACTTTTATTTTTCCGCAAACGACATTTCCGCAACTCGACATAATTCTATTTCTAGCCACCCTAGGATCCTGGCAAAGATATCAAAAGAAAGAGAAAGTTATGCTGATCATAATGACACCTCTGCCAGGATACAAGGGTGGCTAGAAATCGAATTATGTCGAGTTGCGGAAATGTCGTTTGCGGAAAAATAAAAGTTGCGGAATTGTCACCCATCTGAATATCTCGCGATTCGTCTCATTAGGGCCACCAGCCCATTGGACCTCGATTATATGCTTTAATCACAATCTATCTCTCGAAGAAAGTATGCGGAAAAGGTTGAAAGATTGCTTAGTGATGAAGAACCATCCCCCTTCGGAAAATCCCACGATGATAGACTCAGAAAAGGCATTGCTAGATGCCGCTCCTCTCAGATCAAAGAACATACAAAAATAGAATCAATAGTTGTTTCACCTCCGAGTGGTTGGTGTGCAATGGGGAATGAAATGATGGAGAGAGAGAGAACCGAGAGTTGCAATCTGAGGAAGGGATGACTTTTGCGGATTATCTCTTGTGAAATCTGGAGAAGAGAGGAAAGATCAAAGATCAATCAAGCGCATCTCCTTATTTACAGTCCCGAAATTGTTCGAAATTTCCTGCATTCTGCACTTCCTTTTGCAGAAAATCCACCCTCCAGTTGGATTAGCTGCAGAACATTGAGCTATTTCCGTGAGATAATTATGCTAGAGTATATTGCGGACGAGAAAAACTTCGACTTGTCCTAGAACGGTGACCCGGGTGACACAAGCGTCGATTTCCGTGGACGGCTGGACCCCAGAGACTATTCCCTGAGCCCCTACCGACATGGGTGTACTTATTGGCTAGTGGTTTGCAGGATTGGATAGTCTCGCATTCGCCTAGATTTTCGGTTATATAACCCTAATCATATAGCGACGTTAGGAAGAGTTTCCTCATTTCCTCATTCAACATCGGCGCTAGATCCCTCGTTTCCTCAAAACATCTTATGCCATTAGAATTCCTCGAAGGGGGGGGGGGGGGGGCTAATTGGAGAGTGGTAGAACAGGGGACTCTCTCTCTCTATCCTTTCTCTGACCGACAAGAGAGCACTTGCGGCTCGGAGAGTGACCAAGGAAAGTTTTCGCTTTCATCGCTCGCTCAGCGCATAATAATAATAACCAGTATATTTCCTGGTTTAAAGGAGAGAGGCAGTCCCTTTTGTGAACATTCCTCATGGCACACGCGCGCTTGAGTGCACCCTGCATGCCAGAGGGAAGAGGGACTTGACCCCGAACTTCGGTCCCCTAAAAGGCGGTTCGGCCCTAAATATATTTTCTAAATAAAAAAAAACGGTTGGTGTCCCTAAAAAGGTTGGTGCTTCGAGGTGCTCGAAACGGTTTCCCATTGACTGGCACCGGTGCTTCCAGATTAACATGTCAAACCGATCCGACAAGGCAAAGTTTGCAGGAATGTGTCCTAAACAGGGCAATCACTCCCCGGGGGTCACCAATTCAAGCATGTCAGATCTCTCGCCGGTCAGAGGGAGATGAGATAGTGCGTGAATCGAGTAGAGCGCAGAGTGTTCAGAGATACGAGATAGTGCATGAATCGATGAGAGTCAGTGTCAACCGTCCCTCCTTTCAGCACACCGCTCACGCTTTATCCATCTATCTAGCGACTAATTGATACTCAGCGCGAAGCCCGCCACTCAAAGGCAGCCCTTCGAAGTGGGAAGAGACCGGATCGGAGAGAAGTGAAGAGTGGCTATCAATGCTTAGGAAAGAGCAGAAAAGGCCTCACCATGTCACAATTTCAACAAGATTACGGCAAATTGGGAAACGACAGACAGTGGTGTTGAACGGACGTAGTGATTGGTCATGTGAGGAGATGAGACTCGAGTCTAGAGTGGCTATAAATGTTTACACAACGACTCATTCCAGCCATAATGTATGAATTCTCTTGTTAGAATCTAACTAGAAGTTCTAGTAGTATTATATTCGATCCGATTTAACCAATAATATGTCCACTCCAGAGCTCTTGATTAGAAGAATTCGTCAATTTTACTTCGGGGCAATCAACGAATGCCCCCAACAACTATGACTGTCTCTGCTGTGTCTTTTCCACTCCTAATCTGTTCCTGGACAGAAATACCAATTGACACAATGCGTTTTATCACGGGGTTGAAAGAGGGAGCAGGGTGGCGATGGGGAATGGCTAGCTCGATAACTGGGGTCGGAGACGGTGGGGCAGAGGGGAGGAGGTATCGCCGACGGATCGGCGAGAATTGGCAACTATCAATGTACAGACAGGCGGGCTGAGCATCCGCTCGAGGAGATCTGGAAACAGCAGAATCAGTCTCACCACGTCCAAAATTCAACAGGTAATGCATTAGTAAACAACAGACCGTGGTGTGGGCGCACCGGTGCTGGATCTAATATCCGGGTGCAGTGCGGGGCGGCGGGCAGTGGTCGCAGCCGCCTGGCGCTCCAGATTCTCCGTCGGGTCCGTGGTCTCCGGGTCTGGAATTTTGATATTATTCATTATAATAATATATTAATATTGATATGAAGAACCTCTGTCGCATAATGAATGACGATGGAACCAAAACCTCAGTACCAAGCAACCATATGCGAAGTGCGTGCAGTTCCACAACCCTAATCCGTACCTGCCGGGCAGTCCGGGTCTGCCGTCATTTCCGCGGTCTCCGGGCTGTCCAGGCTGTCCGGGTCTAGCGAGTTGGCCGGGCACTCCGGGTTGTCCGGGGGATCCGGGAGGTCCCTGGGGTCCGGGTCGGCCGGGATGTCCGTCGGGGCCGGGAACCTGCATTGGGGGATAATAAGGGTATTCAAGATCATCAATCTGTACACTTCTAACTGTTGTCATTGGGAGACAAAACTCGCATGGAACGTGATAAAGTATACATGAAATATCTCGAATCGTACCTCGCGGGTGGTTCCGGGTTGTCCTCTCTGTCCTCTGTTTCCGGGGGTACCGTTGTTGCCGGGAGGTCCGGGAGGTCCGCGAGGTCCGGGCTGCGAGCGGAAGCCGGGATTTCCGGGAGATCCGGGCTGACCGAGCTGGCCGTTGGGTCCCTGAACAAAGTTCATGTCGTTTTACATGGGGGAAAGAAGCAAGAAAAGGGTTTCGAGGGTAGATCAGATATTGAACATTGAAATTGTTGAAGTAATTTCCTTAAAAAGGTAATTTCCTCAAGTGATAAAGTGATAAAGGCTGTTCTCACCTTGGGTCCGGACTGACCGGGAGGTCCGGGAGGACCATCGGGGCAGTCGAAGCAGAAGTCGGCGGCTAAAAAATCGATATTCGGATGAGGAACACGGTAGGGATACGACAGGCTACAGAATGATACACCACAATACTGTAGCATATTATACTGTTGCTGAACTGAGGTATGCCGTTACTGTATAATATTGCGCTATGGTATACGGAATCAATACTGTATACTACAGAGGAACGACTTGGATACGGTAAGGATGTTGTGGATACTGTAATGTACGGTAGCTGGGTCACTCACGAGGCGCGGGAGTAGCGGGCGGGCCGTCAGGTCCGTCGCGACCGGGCAGACCGGGAGCTCCGTCGTTTCCGTCGTTTCCATCCTGACCCGGCTGGCCCTGCAAAGAAAAAGAGGTTACGGTAGCAGGCTGTGTTAGGAAGCTACAGTCGACCAATGGAGATTCAGATCGCTTCCTTCACCACTGGGAATGAATTCATACGGTAAGATTCAGTAATATACTGTAGGATACAGTATTCCACTCACGGGAGGTCCCTGGGGCGATTGTCCGCAGCCGCAGCATCCTCCTTGGGGAGCCTGGTTGAAGCTCTCGACGGCGAGCGACTGCAATCGATATGGGTTACAGTAGTTACAGGGATGCTGTATGGGTACCGTAGGCATACGGTAGTCTGGAGGTACGGTATGATTACTGTAGAATCGGTACACGGTACTCACGGGGTAGTTGTTTCTGCTGCCGCCGTAGCTGGAGTAGTAGCCGGACTGACGCTTCTCGCGGCTGTTCGCGAGGGCGGAAGGATTGACACGGGCGAGGACCTGGAAGAGAGATTAGAAATCAAAGATCAACTTTCGAAGTGATCACTCCATTGGAAATGTGCGAGGACCAATGAGATCAGATCAGCTTTCGAGGTGATCATGCTTTTGGGTCCTATTATTTAAATACCCTTACGATATCAAAACAATAGCATTGTAACTCGCCATTCTATAATAGTTTCGCAAAGTCCCATTGTGCATGTCTATCATACAAAACGGGGAAAAGAAATTAGAGTTCGTTAGAGAGGCGAGGCAGCTTCTTCAAGTGTTCTTTATATGAAAGACTCTCTGCTACCGGGCGCTTTGTGCTCGGCTCGTCTCTCATTCAATCAAGGTCCTTTTTGTGAAAGGAGCGGGGGAAGGGAGCGATGCACCGGGCCCCCTCTCATGACCTACTATTGCTCTAACCGGCGAGAGATCAGGCGAAAAAAGGAGATCCGAGCACTCAACGGCATCCCATTAGAGGTGTGTCTCAGATCCGAAGGGGGAGAAAGTGCTGTAATGCCTCCCCAGGAGATTTCCTATAACAAGTAACAACACAAGGATCTGGGTGCGTGACCTCTAATATGTATGGGCTGCTATTATCTGAGTGGATTTACCCTCTGGAGTATCAACAACAACTGTACGAGCTAAGTAACGACGGCATGACCTCTAATGGAAATGCCATCCTTTGGCGGTATCCATCCTAAATTTTGCCTTAAGCTCCATTCGCTGGACTTCTCTAAATGTTCGGAACCTGCGGAATGAGCAGACATAGAGCACGGGTGAATGCGAGTCGCCGAGTCGAGAATGCGATGCATTACGGTGGAATACTGTATCTTCAGTAGATCACCGTAACCCAAGAAGCTACAGCAGTCCTCCGTAACGCCCGGAAATTCAGGATCCGTGAGTCATGCATGCCGTTCAGCAGCCTCCGCTCGCTCGAGTGTGAATAATGGGGATGGAATCGCAATAAAGAGAGAGAAAGAAACGGGGGATGGTTGAATGGCCGGTAGCTTTTCTTGCTCGGAGAAAGAGGGAGAAGCGGTCAGTGAATGGCGCTCGTTTTGCGTGCCATCCGTCAGCTATAGATCAGATACGGTAAATGGGAAAGTACATAATCTGGCACAGAGGGAAAAAAAGAGGTATTAGGTTTTAATGAGAAAATTTGGTTTTGGTATGACAATTTGTAAAGAACACGAATAGCAGCACAATAAAAGGAAAGTGCACAGCTCACCTGCGTCTTCGTGACTTCCCTCCAGATGTTGGAGGAGCGCGACTTGCAGAAGTCAACCTGAAACCAAGATTTGTGACACCGGAACCGAAATGTCAAATTGGGCCCGAAGGTGATCGGATTGGCGCCAGTGCTTCCGGGACTAGGGTATCGGAACCGAAGGACATGATACCCGGAACCAGACTACCAGCGGAACCAAGGGGACACTGAACCCACCTCGCTCTGCATCACACTCTGCATGTGCTGCATGTAGTTGTAGAGCATCGGCACGGAGATGACGCACACCAGAGTGGCGATCTTTAATTAGTTAATTAATAGATTGATTAAATAATTAATATATTTGCATTTTATAGAATATCCAAGGGCATTAATCATCTTCAGCTGATAGTTTCAGTTGAAATTTTGATTGAGGAATTCGACTATCCATTGGCGCAAACGCGAGAGGTGAAGAATATGAATTGGATGTAAAAACAGAAGCCAATATCTTTATTCTTTGAAGCGAATTTTTGCACAACGCGTGTATCAAGTAGTCGTTCAAATTCATTTTTATTTAAAATTAATAATATTGTTAAAGTTACAAACCGTCGACACCGAGACGCCGATGAAGGCGAGTCGTCGAAGGGACGTCGCCTGCTCCTCCAACTGCTTGACGTCTGCAGTCATCTGAGAAGAGTACGGTAGGTTTGGGATTCGCTAGATTACTGTAGGTCGCGACCAAGTACAGTATGCTTCAGTAGTCATTCAACCAAACGATGAGGACTCAAATGAATAGAATCAGCGCAAAGCCATAAAGAAGTGAATCCAGAGGGAACTGTTATTATTTATCATATACATGCTATCACTACATAACGAGGAATGAATGATACGGTTGGCATTGTAGGACTATCGATAGAGGCAACACAGACAGGCTGGAAGGGCTAGCGGGAGGGAAAGAAAGAGAATGGAACAGAGACAGTGGGCAAGCACCCATTACTCGTGTGCCTCAGGAACAGAAGAAGATGAATGCGAGCAAGAGAGGGAAAGTGAAGGGAGGAGGAGAGAGGCGGTGTTGATTCCGGATTGGCCCTGGGCCCGCTTTTATACGGACCGACGGCCCTAGGGGGCGGGCCGGGCCCCGGGTCAGAGTGCGACGAGAGTGCGTGGGTTTGGGAGAGAGGGCAGACAGAAAGGTCGCGTCGGTGAGAGTTACTGCACAGTTTTTGCCCATTAGGCTTATGGTTTGGGTGTGCGTGCGACCCTCCTCGAATTATCTCTCGAACCTGTGTGCGGTCGAGCAAAAGAAGCAACAAGACAATGCCCATTAGCATGGTATGGAACCGAGGTACTCACAGTGGTTCCCGGGTACCTGCTGTGGTAGCTTCCTGGTCTAGTGGTTCGGCTGGACTAGGTCCTTATTCGATTGGGCTAATCACAAACACGATTTGTGAAGGATTGGCCGCATGTCCTTGAAAGTCTCGAGATGAGGACAAACTGTTGCTTTTTCCACGTAAATGGAGTTACGCTGCTCGAGGGGCTCGATCCATAGGAGCGGTACCCGATTGCGTGGTACTTGGTTTGGTACTTCTGTGGTACTTTTGGTGCTTGTCAGCCTATGTTTCTCCCGCAGTAGATTATGCGTCCTTGAAAGTCTCGAGAAAGGGCCAAACTGTTAATTTTTCAGTTGAATGGGTCGCTCGAGGGGTGGGTAATGCGCACTGTTTTGAGTCGTTCAAGCGAGAAAAGAAGAGATGCATTATTATGCCGACATACAAGGGAAAGGAGAGGGGGATCGCGTCACTAGTTTCGTTCTTGGTTGCAAATCATTTACTTCACCAGTTTCTTCAACTGTCAGAAACCGCCCTGGTATGAGCCCTCCTTTGTTTGCGTTTCCTCCAATCTTTAATTCTTTTCAGTTTCTAGGCTAATAATTCGGACATCATTCAGGAGATTCATACTACCTCCCTTCACCTGTTTTCCCCCGATCATGTCCTTTATGATCTCATCGAGACTCGGGCGTAAATTATTATTATCATTGTATTTCTTTCTGAAGTCATCATCGTCATTGGAAAGTTCTTCACAGTGATCACATTCCTACAGATGTGTCTTTGCAACTGGAAACTTGCTTAATTCTGGTGCCATTGTTGCTTCGAATCACTGCATTGGGGTGCATATTTCCAAGAAATTCTCGATGGAAGCGACCTCCCGCTGGCATTATGCTACTTCTCGACGGAGTGGATTAATCAATGTTGATGTCTCGCAGTTTCTGTACAATTAAATCAAATTATCTATCGGCCAGGGTATGTGGGACGGGAAGGTAATTTCGTGATTGTTTGGTGAATTTCCGTATCGTCTAAGCAAGGTTACCTGTCTGAGATTCATCATGCCGCTTCAATTCACCATCTGAATCTCTTTTGCTCCAAATTCTGCATGTTCCCAGCTGATTCCATTCGGAGGCATCGAACTCGATGTTGCTGCTATTTTGAACTGAACCATCATCACTCATTCCACAAGGCACTTTGCTTGTCACCCGTAGCGAACCCGGCACTTGACCTTCCGTATTCACACTTCATAGTACTCAGTCTCGAGTGAGGCTCCTTCGAACCTCCTCATATGTATGTTTGTTGTGATGACGCGAGTATTTTCGCACAAACATTTCTTCGAGTGAAGCAGGCTTTTTCCCTCTTGGATTGCAAATGGATTTCTTCTACCGAGAAAGTGTCGCTGCTGTCCCATCCAAGATTGATAGGTGTATGGAATGATGTTCAGGCTTAATGGGGCTCGAGAAGCAGAGGATGGCGTTGGCTACGGTAGAATTGATCGTTCTCTCCGGGATTTGGTTGAAGCACCTTGAATGCCGGTTGATCTTTGCACTTCTCCATTACGCAATACGCCCAGGCTCATAGTGTTTGAAGCTCGCTCGTTTCCTGATTCTCTACTTCTTCTCTTCACTCTCAGCAGGGGGTCGGCCGAAAGTGCGAGATAAAAAGTGTTCGTTCGGGGAGCTAACGAGATTAAGGAGCATGCCCTTGAGTGTCTATTCTCCCCTCTCAGACCCGAAAACAACCTTGGCTCGGAGTCTCTGCTCCCCCCCCCTCCCTCTCCATAATAATCATAATAATTCGGGGGTATTATGGCGCAATAAGGAAGGGGAGAAGCAGAGACTCTCGCGTCCCTTGCCCTTGGAAGTTCGCGACTGGGTTGGAATAAGAAAAGGAAAAAGCGTAGTGCTCCTCTCTCCTCCACTCTCAGATCCAATTACGGCTCCTCCATATTTCCCCTACTACTGGCATTGTGAATGCTAGTAGGAGGGAGACTGATTGGGCAGGAAGAGATTAGATGCTAGGGGAAAAAGTTGAGCTATTACCGAGGTTGATCAGGCAATGCAGAACCGGGATGAATCTGATGGATTTATCATGTTGCCTTTTCTCCCTTTTCGAGTGAAACACAGTTGCAATCTATATCGCCCTCATTGGACGAATCGGCATAACGTTTCTATCCCGGACGGACGACTCCTCAATCAATGATCAACAGGAAAATGATGAATAATATAGTGACTAAGAAGTACGATCTCATTCATCTCTCTAGCCACGTATTCAACGTTTCTTCTAAAAAAAAAAAGGTGCACAAATGACCACCAGCTGCAATGATAGATTGAAGGAGTTATCGACCAATTCAGAACGTAAAGCCCGGATTTCGCGTCCTTCCCGAGAGCCCTTTCCCTAGACATCTCAGGAATGCCAAGAGCAATGGTGTTCGATAAGCTCTAATCTGCTGAGTCAAGCCTGAACGCGAAACGGGGGGGGGGGGGGGGGGGGGTTGAACCGGTACGAGAGGCCCATCCCTGGCTGGAAGGTCAAACCGTTTCATGGCAGTCTTTGATCGGGTTGTTGGTATCTCAAGGGTCGCTACTCTCTCCGAGGTCAGAGAGACGAGATAGTGTGTTGAATGAGGAGGGAGATCCGGACAACTAGGGATGACAATTCTCCTCGTTTCCAGCGTTCTGTCATAGGCCAGAGAGACCAGATTGTGTACAAAACGAGGAGAGTCATCCATACATTACCATTCTGAGTAATAACTCTAGTCTTTGATCGGCTCGGATCTCTTTCCGAACTGTCGGAGAAGGCGCGCACTAATTGGCGCCAAGTGCGCGCGTCTAAGTGGCTTGAAAGAGTTCGCGCCAGCCAGGTAGGTTATGCCCCTTTCCCTTTCGGCACGTGTGGAGAGGGAGTGCATTGAAACAATTGAGTCAGGCGAGAGCCTCATTGTGCCACTCTAGCATGTGTTACTGGCACAATGAGGCTTGTGATGCCAAATGAGATTCTCAACAATAGAAAACGAAAAAAGAGGTGCCGGAATCAGACATTCTCTCTAAATAGGATGTGCTTCCATCAAAGTTCAAATATTATCAATAGTAAATGTCATTCGTGCTGGCCGAGTCAATACTACTGTTGCCAGATCGAAACTCCTGATCTCGATTTTTTTCGCTTGTACGATTCTGAATCGACTAAGGAGCGATTCGAGACTGCGAAGTAGTGTATGAAATCAATAAAATTCGTAGGATCGATCGAATTAGGGGTTAGTAATGTATTCATTGTTTCTCCAACTGGTATCAGTTAATCATCAAAATCAAATCAATGAAAATACACTATTTTTCGTGATTGATCCCCTCACTCAGCATTATTTCAATCAGCTCAGGGCAAGACGTTCGAGGACAATTTCCCAATCGCATACCTGCAAGGAGGGAGAGAGTGGTTTTCTTTCGCCAGTCCATCAGTTATGCTCATTTCTTTCACTTTTCCCCTCCCTCCTCAACTCATCAGAGCGTGGGCACTAATAGGCATTAGTCAGAGAGGAAAGAGGAAGAGGCAAGAGAACAACCCCAGGGAGGAATGAGGCAGGTAAGTGAGCAATATGCCTGTGAGGGATGATCCCGGAAGAGTTAGCAATACACAAACACACAAAACAATACATTTACGCGATTGGAAGCACATGAAACCCCGATCTATCATTATTCAGGTGGCGTAATAATCTCCATGTACTTAGTATTAGAGCTGTTCTAGTAGTTTCAATAGCAGACAACGTTGGATTCGTAGTATTAACTATCTGAATTATTTTTATCCCAATAACTCTAAACTCTATCTCGATCCCGATTTGCTTCCTCCCCTGCCATCATCACATTCTCACTCACTCACTCGTAAATGACGACTGTTGATAACAGAAAGACATGGGAAGGGAGAGGCTGGCTGTGCAACAGGCCACTTCATCCCTTATCTTTACGACCGTTGAAGGGAAGGGAAGAGCCAAGAAATGAAGGCAGTGAGAGTCATCCATCCACTTCACCATGACCAGACTCGCACGTAAGTTAAGATTATCGATTGATTGATTGCTTCTGGGATACCTGAATAAACGTCAGGCAGACTGCTAGGCATATTTCGTCTAATAACTTCCTCTACAGTTTGCTTCCTCTACAGTTTGCCTTGGTTCTTCAGCCCTTTTTAATATAGCCATTGCTCGATCACTATTCACCGTGTCCCCTACAGTATGCCTCGCGTCTCTCGCGGTGCTGGCTGCCGGCCAGGGCGGCAAGCCGCCCGTGACCACCTGTAACTCGCAGACGATGCAGCACTGCACGGCGTCGCTGGCCCAAGAGTGGGGATACTCCATGGACGAGTGAGTGGAGGTGGCAGAGATCAAGAGACGCAGCTGGGACCTATCCTAGTGGCATGATCATACTTGATCAGAGCCAAAATAGACAAATTATTGAGTCGTGAGTGCGAAGCTGTCCGACTGGTGCAGCAGGCCTGACTGTTAATGGCGCCATCCGTGAATGTTTCGCACTGTGACGGGGGAATGACGCGTGGTAGCGCTCTAATTCGGATGTTATCGCAGGATGAACAACTTCTGGAAGGATCGTCACGTCTTCGATGACCTCATCACGCAGAAGTACGGAAGAACCGCCGAGGACTACGTCTACGTGTGCAAGTCAGTGGGATCAAGGAAGCCGTTGGCTCCGTTCGGAACCAGCCAAACTACCAAATCCACGTCGTTCTTTGGGTGGATTTGATACCAGAATGGACGCGATTCATGCTCATAAATACCTTTTAAACAACGTGACTAGAATGAGACTGGAACTGCGCCTTTCAGCGGCCTCAACCTCTTCTATCACTGCATTGGCCCCAACAACATCCAGTACTGTCTGGGAGTCTCCGGTCTCACCTCCAATCGTACGGTTCATTCGTTCAGAGATGGTTTTCAGCAAAAAAACATGCAATTTGCACAGATGTGATGAAGGAAGTCCAAAAATTCATGAAGAAATTAGAAGAAGGATCATTTCTGCCCACAATATGGTTCAGTTTTTTTTTCGGAAATTGAGAAGTTTTCTACAGAGATGAGCGCCTTCGACGCGTACCAGATGGACGGCATGATGAACCGACTGAGATTCGAGTGTGGAGACGCTTTCTACCGTAAGTTTGCGGGTTACGGTAGCCCATCCTGAGGTTACGGTAGCACTAATCGATAACTGACTGAATGCTGAAATATCGATACGCATACGTTGGCAGGCTTCTTCTCCATTTTTTAAAAATTTAAAATAATATTTAAATAGTAATAACAAATGAAATTTCAGCGATCACTTCCTTCCCCGACGCGACCGAGTGCATCCAGCGCACGAAGAAGAACTACGTCCAGAATGTGAGTTTTTTTGTCGAAAATCATCCCAAAAAATTGGCCTGGCTGAATGACGAATTCGAATGTCATTATCTCGTCATTCTGAATCACAACTTGGATAGGGCATAACCGGGATATGGTAGTACCGGATTACGGTATCGGTATCGATTGATTGATCTCTTGCAGTTCGGCGCTGTCACCGACGCCTACGAGAACCAGATCCAGCACGACACCTACGACAACGTGTGCAAGTGAGTCATCGGTGCTAACGAGCGGAATTCTGCAATCGATAAACAACGGAACGATTAAATCACAGGAACGCCAACGGCTTCGTGTCCAACATCACCGACATCTATCGTCGCGGTCCCTGCTCCGAGGTCAGTTTGCGATCGATCTACCGTAAACTTTCCGAAAATACAGCGCGATAGTCGGAAAATCGATTTGGCAGAACAGCATCAACGATGATATGAAAATGGTTATTTGATGGCTTCTTTAGAAAAACATAGAAGTTAGCTGATGTTCGTCTCGGTAATGAAGGATGGGAGAAAAATCAGTCCATGATAACCGACCGTCGTTCCTCTACAGTACACCAACCCGGCCGCCCTCAACTCGGCCCAGTGGTACGGCTGCAACGGTGCGCGCCAGCACGTGCTCGCCCAGTACAGACACTGCGAGTCGACGATCGCCTGCGGCAACTTCTAAGGCCCGCCCACTCTTGGCCACGCCCACTTATAAGCTCCGCCCAGACGGCAGCAATTCATACTATTCTCCCTTGTTACGCCAGGTTAATGTACAGTAATAAAGTGTATGGTAATTTTGAAGAGAATGGAGTGAAATACAAAAAAAAAACATTTTCGATTATGAGTCAAGGGCTTTGTTTCAGTGGCCACAAAATGTGCTCATTATTGATAACGGACTGCTATGAAATGGTTGCTCAGTGAGATCACTCCAAAGATAAGTTGAAACTAATTAGTAATCAAGCAGAATGGAAATTTATCCTTGTTTGTGATAACTAATTGAGTTCAAAAGGATTAGAAGAGTACGTGCAATATCGAAATTCAATAATCAAAATTGTAACATTGTTTTCGATAAATCAATCAACTCATTTACATTAAATTATGTACTCCCATTGTCCCTCTCCTCGCTATTCTTCTCCTCCCCTCATTCTCTCCAAATGGGTCTCTCGCGTGCGGTTCTTCTCCTTCTTCCTCTCGTCTCCAATCTATCCTATGTCTACGTGGAATTCGAATGTGATCCGGACAATGGCGATCACAGGAAATGTTCGATGGTTCCATTGATCTTCTACCTGCATGAAATGGGAGAAAGATGTGAGTATGCACTTTGCTCTATCACTGCAGCGACTTTGAGCGATCATTTTGGGAGAACCTACTGTGAATCGCATAGGAATTACTTTACAAACACTTGCGGCCAAAATAATTGTACATTGAGTTTTTCCAACATATTTTTCGGGTTTATTCTCGAAAATTTGGTTTGTGAGAGTTTTGTTTTTCGAAAAAAAACTCTCACAAACCAAATTAGTTGGCACTGGCGATAATACGGACGGGCAACTCTTCATCTCTACCATCTCTCTGCTGCGTATTGATCAAGAAGGGAACATCAAGGAAAGACATGTTACTTATGCTCAAAAGATCGATTACGATTATGGATTATTTCTATCTATCAAGTTCGACCTCCCCTTATCTGAAGGCAGAGGAGCATTGTCAAAAGCTACCGACATAATTGTTTACGTGAACTCGATAAATGCGGAAAGATATGATCCTGTCAACTATGATGAAAGATATTTGAAACTGAAGAACAGTGGAACAATACTGAAAGATGATCACAAGAATATTCCAATCTATTTCAATTCAATCCTTATTTCTGATCCTGAAAATCTTGACATCGCATGGAGTAAGTTGAAGTTAGATCATACGGATATATTTACATTTTATATTTATATCATTATTTAATCACCAACGCTTTTATGGAGCGGGAAGGGAGTGTAGAAGGGAAGGGAGTAGGAGGTTATTCTAGAAGCTCAAGCTTGGGTGAGGTTGTGGGGAAGTTTCCGTGTTCCAATTAAATATGAGAGGAATGGTTGATAGAAAAAGGGCTTTTACTTATTGAATTACGGTAAGAAATGCGGGACATGTTGACTATAGGGTTGGGAAGGGTGTTCTAGAGACTTATCAGGTGTGACAAATTTTCCTCGATTTCAGAATAAATCTGGCCTGAACATAATCCATTCACCACTTTCCACCAAGAGTTGTATGATTACGTGAATAAGCCATCAATGCATGCAATAACTCCGTCCCCTTTCTCCCTCTCCTCGCCTGGAATCTATCGAATCAACCTCGTGACCGGCAAAATCAACCAACTCTACTACGATCCCAGTGCTCCCGGAATCAATCATCTGACCTGAAATGTTCCGCGAAAAAATCTCGTACAATAAATGAGCTTCATTATGAATGTTGGTTAATTAATTCATATTCAGTTATAATATACCCAAAAAGCAAATAACCTTGATATATCTTCTTTGCCTTCGAAAACACACATTCGTTCGAATACTTTATTGTGAGTGTTCGCACCGCTATTCGAAATGATGGAACTTCTAAATTTCGAAAATTTAATACAGTTGTGATTCGAAACAGATAATTTGCAACTCGATCCATGGGTGTGCCAGTGGCCATTAAAACGTGTTTATCAATGATAAGAGACGAAGTGATGAAGTGATTGCTCAGAGTTATTTCAAACTATAATTGATTAGTTCCGCAAAACTAAATGAGTGTGTTTCAATGATGGAATGTTTAAGAGAAAGAACTGCGAGAAACTCAAATTGTGGTGGTAAAAAGTACATTTATTAGTGGTGGCAGATTGATTACAAAGTTGAAATGATTCGTTTGAGAATGAAAGTGACAGTAATTTAGAGTCTGATGGTGAATTCCTTTCCCCTGACAGTCTTGAATCCTTCCTTCTCAGATTTCTGCACGAGATCCGGAAGTCTGAATTATTGAATTTCTTGGTTCTCGGTAATCCCGTTCGAATGAAAACTCGAAGTGATAAAACGCCGGGAAGCAGCTCAATTCCAGTCAGAGATCAAAGATCAAACTCCACCTGAGAGTGTGGGAACCGTCGGCGTTCACGGTGTGGTGCTGCTCGAGGAAGGCACCCAACGGCTGTTCTGTAGGAGATCAAAGATCAAACTACAGAGATCAGACTATTATGATCCGCACTGCAATCTTCTAATATGAGTACTAGATAAAATTTGGATAGACAGTTGGAGATGAATCCGGTGAGTTTCAGTCATTCCACAAACCGGGATTAGTGTTCAGAGAACAAATATCAGACTACTAACTACATAGATCCAACCTGTGCATGCCATCTCGTTGTAACAGTAGCCGAACTGCGGGGCGACGAATTCGCGCTGAGAATTGCATGCCCACCTTGAATTTGTTTTTTTTATTGAAATTGTTCCCCTATTAAAATAAAGCAGAATTAGTAAAGTCCGCGTGTATGTATTTCAGAGAAAATTGCTCTCGGCAGTATCTGATCAAGTTCTCAGTGCTGTTTCGAAGGCGACAAAAGTTTTACAAGTTTTAATTGTTTCAAATGCTCACCGGGTTAGAGCCACGATTTACACCAACAAGCAATTCAGAAAAACGTTCATAGTTTAAAATCACACCAAGTATCTGAGTCCTGCTCCGTTCTGCACTCCGAGAGATGGAAGGGCGTCATGTAGCACAGGGCGAGCTGGTTAGCGTAGCTGGAGAAAGTTGAATATTGATGATGTAATTGTGCTGCCATCATTATTGTTATTATCTATCTACACCCGATGCGCGACGAGATCGTAAGGTCAATCGGAATGAAGAAGGAAAAGAGGGAGGATGACTCTCTTGAGTCACATGCAACACTAATCACTGGAGCGATTATTTGTGAGCATATTCATTAAGTTTTTCAGAGAATGGTAAGCTTTCGTTTGTGAGTAGTGACGAAACATTGTAGCATTTATATTTGAAGATATGCCCTCACCTGCATGCTCTCGGCTCGTCGTGCAGCACGTTGTTGAGGTACGTGGCGGTGCAGCCCTGACATTTATTTATTATTAAATTAATATTATTATTTGTTAACTCAGCATCTTTCTGTATAGTCAGCACTTTGATTAGCAGGGTAGTGAGAAAGAAGAAGTTGGATGAGGTAAGTACCTCTATTCATTAATTCACCTTGAGGTAGTCTTGAGAGGAGGAGATCGCGTTTTGGATGCATTTGATGTTGCCGGAAAGCATCGCTGCAATTGATAGATCACGTACACTCGCTCACTCCAAATATCAATGAGCAGTGATCTGAAACGTATGGAGCTTTCCATTGCAACCTTTGTCTTGCGTTTCTTTTTGTTCCGCGTTTACTAATGCTTGAAGACGGGAAAGTATTTTTTAATCCTTCTTGAATGGTAAAAAAAATAATGAAATGCGCTCACTTCCCAGTCCCGCTCCGCAGTTGAATCCGTACTCGGCCAGCACGCCTCGCACTGCATACGCGTCTTCCTTTGAGATCTGTAAAATAACAAAAATACAAAATAAAAATGTTTGCCTGATGAGAACAACTGTTTCCAGAAGGGACTAAGGTGTCTGAATTACAGAAATAACAAATCATATTTTTTTCTTAATGGACGCACTCCCTGATCCTGGAGCATGTTCTTCATGGAGAAGCAGACTGGTCCGCCCAGGCAGTGGTACAAGTTGGTGAGACCGCTGGGAATAAGATCATTATCGCGCCAACTCTGGATTATCGACTTTTGCGAAATAATTCTCTTCAGCACACTCAGTTTCACACTTGTGGATACATGGTTTCTCATTTCGCGTTTTCTCATTGAAGACACGAAATGTGACAAGTAAGAGAAAAGTAAGTGACTTACTTGCAGTTCTTCACAATCGTGTCAATTCCATCGTCTCTTCCCCACTGCGAGAGGAACCAGTTGTTGAGGATCGTGTAGTCCTTTAGGATGCGTTGGAGCGTCTGAGAGGGATTGATCTTTGATCTGCAGCTTCTATATCTCATCAATACATCAAGCACAAGACAGCCGATGCCACATCCAATTCAGGCACGGCTGCGTAACTTTTGTTAAATCCAAAGTAAAAAGTTTGATCTTTGATCTCCCACCGCCGTGTCAGTAGACACTCCCAGACCGTACTCTCCGTCTCCGAAGACGTCAGTGAGACACTTGTTGAGGCGGGGGGACTCGCACGTCGTCGGATACTGGTACTGGGCTACTGTAAGCAAATTATAGATTAATTACGTTTTTGTTTTCAGAATTTACCAGCGGCTTTTCGTATCATGGTTCTAATCGCTGAACTACGATTGTTGAGGAATGAATACCGTATGCTACCTTGTCAAAAAATCGATACTCACCAGCTACCGTAGCCAGCAGGAGGAGGGCGAGCATGTTGTCGTTGCGGGATCCGAATCAGTCACAATCACTCGCTCGATGACGCCCTTGCTCCTTCCAGTCGATGCGAGTGGTCTTATCTCGACGGTCGTAAAACGAGAGGCAAAATGAGGAAAGGAGAGGTTCCAGCGGATGACGGCACGCAGATCCATTCTAACCAGATAATTATCGATCAGAATGAAAGAAAACGTCGTCAACACGATCTGCATCATGCTTGAGTACGCTGTTAGTTTACATACTTCGTCTTTCTCGCATCCAGTCGATAGAGTCAATCTGCGTGGCCTTATCTCGAGAGCGTTGTAAAACACGGGAGGAAAGGCTCCAGTGATGACACGTACCACCATTTTCTAGCGCGGAATTATGAGAGAATGAGGGATCGTTAGGGGTAGATCAAAGTCTAGATGGAATTGGAAAACTGTGTGACACCTATGTTACACTATGCTTAGAGGCCACAAGCCCCGCCCACTTTCCCTCCACTCGATTTGCTTCAAAAACGAGATCGAGGGAACACACGGCTAAATCGCAATGAAATCGGTCGCCCAAAAGATTGATCAGTAGCTTAACATTCTCTTTATCATCTTCACTCTCGGCAGCGATTCTAATCGGTCTCCAGCAGAATTCCAAGTGGGAATTAAGATAGGCTGTCTCGAGATGGATGTAGAACCGAGACTGGTACTCGTAGCTGAAAATAAGTCGGTCGAACAAATAATATTCGATATGGAATGCCCGAATGGCTAAACGCGGCCAGGTTCGGCTGCAATGGTAAAGATGATTGAGAAAAAAAGGAAGATCAAGTTCAACTTATATTCAACTTAAGAAAGGATTTGATAAGTTGCTCTTGGCTTATTTATCTGAAAGAAGATCATGGTATGGGTGTCTCTGTCTTCCATTCTCTTCGTCCCCTCTACCCCCATACTGGGAAGGCCACTCAAATGATGTGCTGAATGACTTTCCACTAGAGACCGTCTAACCGATTTATGAATTCACTATTGACGAGAAATGAGATTCATTCCATTACGAGAATTTGCTAGAGAGAATTTTTTGAAGAATTTGCTTCACCAAGACTCTTAGCGCCATTAATATTTTTACTGTTTTATTATTAATAAATTAAAACTAATTAAAACTTTTTAAAACAATAATAAAATAAATAACGTGAAATCAGAAATGTGCACCCTTGAATTCTGCCTACAGTATGCCTTGAGTAAGCTAATGTTTGGGATGCAATTTCGAAAACAGGCCTTTACCAGTTGAACGAAACGTTGATGTACCGTCGAAAGGTCAATGACTTCAAACTAGTCAATGAAATGCTATTCGGGAATTCAAGATCATCCCGATCCAGAAACAATTTTCTGGTTCTGTCAAAGTCTAATCTCAGAGGCGCAGGCTTCAAAGTGTGCCGAGAAAAATGTCGAACTAAGATTCGCGAGCACAGCTGTGCTAACAGAGTAGGTAAAGACTGTACTTCGAAAAGGAACGATACCTACAAACTATGCAGAGTTCATGAATATGATGTGCAAGGAGGTTGGACGATCTGTGTACTTGCTCACTCACTTAGTTACCCCCCTCCCCCCAACATATTCTTTGTTCTTCTTGACCCAACCACCCCCTCACCCCCACCCCTACAACAATACCACCTGTGCGGATACATGTATTCTATTCTATTCTAACTCGAGAATCATAGACTCACTCAATTATTTTTTAAAAAGCGATCAAAAAGGTAGAACATAGAATAACAAAGTAGAACAAGAGAAAGACATTGGCGGTACAAGGAGTTGCCTAGAGATGATGCAAAACTAGAATCTAAGGAGAGTGATGAAAGCAAAAAGCACTCGTCTATCTGAGAAGAAAATACGGAATCGAGGAAAGATAAATGGGGGAATACAATCAATACACTGGAATCTACGGGATCTAAAATGTGAGGTAAGATAATGCAATATGTTCAGTTGATCTTTCTGAGTGGAGAGGGAGAAGGACGATGAGAGACACCATGGAAGAAGCGAGTAGACAATGCCATCTGAGCCGAGCATCTGCAAATCAATTCTAAATACATTGAAAATTATATAAATACTTTGTCGATATAGTACCCCGCAGACTACCGAAACTCAAAAGATCGATCGAGAAGTGAATAATTTATACCTTTTCCAGGCACCACTTGGCCAAATCGGCACCCTCCTGAGGCATTCGACCGAAGATTTCTGTAATCAAGCTAGTTATTGATTTTCTGGAATATTTTCATTGTTAAATAGGGATACGTCACTCGCCACACTATAATCCATTTCTGCTGATACGGTAGTGCGAACCGAGTTTGCGGGAAGGCGAGAGAGTGAAGACAGTAGAAGAGACGCCCAATGTGTAGACATATTCAAAACTGAATTTCGGCGCCAGAGAATTAATGAGCAAGCAAATCATTGCCTTTGATTAGACACCACCATGAACAGAATAAGTAATCAGAGGAGCATGCTTAGAGGCTCCGCCCACTTGGAGGGGATAGAGACCACAGGCTCCGCCCACTTAGAGGGGATACAGAGTTGCCACACACATGGTGAGAGGTCCGGCAAGACCGATTCTCAACTAAATCGGTCGATCAAAAGCGTGTTATGTAGGTCTAAGAATCCTTCACAAATGACCTGGTGCGCAGCGTGATTGAGCACCGTTGAGTAGGTCAAAATTCATGGTTAAGGGACGAGGATGGGGCAAATAAGGGTTTCTAGTGTTCGTACCCAGATGCGCAGCTCGCAGGTCGTTCATTTGATTTTTTGAGAAATATTAAAGGGGAAAATCGAGTGTCTCTGAGTTGCCGCTCACGTGCAAAAGTATTAGTACGCGCGTATTCGTATTCCGACTTCCGTTGTTTATTTTGACAACCAGTAAAACTGGATGCAAAGGATGGGACTCGAACCTGTGGATTCGGGTTTGATGAACGAGCACGCTACCGATTGAGCCACAAGACCATGTGATTGCTCGTCTCACGTGCGCCACATGATTGTGCGAGAGTGGATTAAGCGAGTAATGCATAGTGGGTGCCTCGAGATCACCTTGTCAATTGTTTCTCGACAATGAGTTGAAAAATCGACAAATGGTCTAAAGAACGATGATATTGGGTCCCTGAGGGGTACTCTGGCACTACATTTTGCCTGACTGAGTGAAATCGGCTCTCGACCCTGTGGTCTCTAAACAAGCTTAATTTATGTTGCTTCATACTATTTGAGAGTAAAGAGCGTCCGAAATCTCACAAGGCGTAGTTATTCAAAGATGGAATAGATGAGTCATTCAAAATTGCGAACGAACGACTATTCAACGAGAGATGGTAAGTGAGGAGAAGCTACCGAGGCTACTAATTAACGGAAGTAAATTTCGAAATTCTGGTTGCAATCTCTCGATTCCGAGCACTATCTTGTCACTGGTTCTTTCGAGAGATTGTGTGAAATGAAGAGGCACGACTCATATATGAGGCCGTTTGTGTTATTTTCGAGCAAAATTGAGCAGCTCTGGCACAGCTCAAAAAGGTCGATTTTCTGAAACTGAGTGTTTTGGGCTTATAGATGATGGTGAAGATGGTATATCCATTTTGCCTTAAGACCTCTCGTTGGCTCCAGACGGCGTCACGTCGAAATCACATTTTCACGTCCTACTCGGCTCTCAAAGGTGCTAATTTTATGCGAAAATGATTTCTGGTGTAGAATTGCATGGCGAATACGCCTGTCTAGTTCAATTTTCATGATTTTCAAAAATAATTTTTTAAATATCAAGTTTTCGTAGAGACAAAAGTGGCCTTACACCACGCGATCGGGCGCGACGAGAGGATTCGATTCCTATAATTTCTTCCAAATTAACCATCCGACCGGTGAGAAAAGCAATTTAAAGTGTATCGAGATTTTCAGTAAAAGAGGCAGTCTCTCCCTTCTCTCGCTTCCCTGACCCTGCGCGACGAGAGAGCGTGGAGTTGGATATATCCATACATATATATATCCAACTCTAAACGGGAGAATGGAATGGGTTCGATCTGCGGGGGGACACTCGGGGATAACGCAAATGCCTCAGATGGATGGGTTAGTGCTCCCGACCCCCATTCATCGTGACCCTGACTGTTTTAGAGAGAAATCGAGAGAGAGGAGCAAGAGGAGAGAAGATGAGGAAACTGGGGGAGGGAAAAGAAAAGAGGTCGAGGGATCACAAATAAGGTTGGTGGTCTGCCATGCCAAGGGGGATGCCGCATTACGAGAGTTGAGGAACAGCCTATCGAACATCTATCCTAATCATCGTGAGTGTTAAACCTAATACAATATACTATCCACTTCCCGTGGGGAAGTGTGATTTTCAGTTTGGGACAAACACAAACCTCGGGTGAATTTGGGTCCACCCCTTGTCCTCCTTCGAGGCCAAGGGGTGGACCCAATATATTATTGAGATCGGGATTAATCGAAGACAAAGGTTTATTGAGATCGGGATTAGGCGAAGACAAAGGTCTTCGCCTAATCCCGATCTCAATAAAAGACAAAGGGATAATTGAGAATGGGATTAGGCGAAAAGCAGTGCGAGATGAGGAGGTATGTTGCATATCAAGGTGACCTTCCTATTCATCCATCCTCTACTAGCTCAGATTCCCAATAGGGGATTACTGTCAGAATAGGCAATGATCACCTTAATGGGCAGTTATTGGGAAAGGGAGAGAGGCGAGATGGTTTGGTTGGGTCAATAGAGCCTTCTCTGCTCGTCTGACACTCTCCTTGGTGTGCACGCACTCTCGCTCTCTCGTAATATGCAAATTATAAGGGCACTAACGCACCTTGGTCAGTTCGATTGGCTGAGGGTCTTCTTCGTTGTGTTCAGTTGACTT
This sequence comes from Pristionchus entomophagus, assembly GCA_036245825.1. Classification (NCBI taxonomy): domain Eukaryota; kingdom Metazoa; phylum Nematoda; class Chromadorea; order Rhabditida; family Neodiplogasteridae; genus Pristionchus; species Pristionchus entomophagus. Next base: position 854,556 of record BTSX01000006.1, read on the forward strand.
GACGGATCCAATCTTCTGGAGAGAGCAGTCACCTCGATTACCTTCTGGAATGTAAAGATTCCCATCAATACCCAACAGTTTGTAGACTCGAAAAAAACTAGATGATAGGAGGACAGCTCACGCCGGTGTATCTCTTCCAGAGGTTCAGCCACTTGCCCACGCCGACATTCGCCGAGTATCGTTCTGGCATGATTGCTACCATCAGGAGACTCTTATTGCTCGGCTTTTAGCTCGTCCTTCTTCTTTTCCTCTCCCAACCCTTTGGGATAACCAGCCTCCCATCATCGTACCGGGATCGTCCGCTACGAGGTAGAACCGCTCCAGAGTGCCGAGCCGAACCCGAGAGAGATGCTCAAGAACGAGAGCGTTCCATGCTGGGGAGATCTGCAGTGAATGATGACATTTCTATGAGGAATCGAGAGTTGATTTGACATTTCATGGGCCCGAAAGCAGAGAGAGGGGAGAGTTTCAGGCTCGATCTAATAACGCGGTAAGTTTCACAAACAGATCAAGTTCGAAAGCATTATCTTGGTGAGCCTCCCTTAGATACATTCAGCTCTCTATGTCGCCGTACAAAAGTGATGACCGAGTTCTACATTTAATCGCACTTTTACCTGTTGCATAACTGAACCAGGCAAGATGACAAGACCGCTAAGAATAGTATCATTACATGGATTGATCTCCGTTTAACTCGCCCTCCTCAAAGTTATTATCTTGTAAACGTGCTCCTCATCGACGAAATAAAAAAATAATTACAGATGGGAGAATTGCAGGTTTCCCCATCATGGCAAGCTGGCGTAACCGACCATCTTACGACCACTCGTCTCGGGCCTCTTGAACGGGTGATTTTTGGAGATATTCGGGAATGGCCTGTGAAGATGATAACGATGATGATTTGGTAATTCAATTAGTGTTGTTTAATTAGTGCCTAAGCATTCAAATGAAATTTTTGAAAAGATTCTAATTTAAGGCGAAGTATATTCACCGTGGACAGAGCGTGCAGATGGTGGCGATTCTGCCTGACAAAAGACACGCGGAGAACGTCGGAGTCGGCCAGTGGCTGACGGTCTATTAGAATCATGCCCCGGTAAGGCGGTCGAATGCTCAACGTAATCTAGATTATCAAAAGAGTACTGCCAACAGGAGTAATTAGACTACTCAAGGCTACTGGCCGTAGTATTTTTGACCCGATAATAACATTTTATTTGCAGGAAGCGATAGAGGTGACTACCTCAGCGAGCTGAAGAATTAATTTCGGAGGAGGCAAAGAGCGAAGAGACGCCTAAGCAACAGGAAGAAGAATCCAACCGGATCGATCCTCAACTAGTCGATTTCACTGAGTCTCAAAACGAAGCATCGGCGAATGACGTGCTTCTCTCAATGGCGCTCGCATCTCTCACAATCATCTTCGTTCTCTCCTACAATCTGATTGGAATGAATCTGCTTGGGCTGATGACTGTAGAGAAGCGCATGGCCACGCCCGATGAACCAAAGCAATGATCAGGAAGGGGTGAGCAGCAAAGGGGTATAGCTCAGTGGTTAGAGCATCTGACTGTCAGGCAGAAGTTCGTCGGTTCAATTCAATGTTTTGCGCACTCTTCTGACGTGTGAGAATGCTTATATTCTGACATTTCTACTTATTCCGTAATGTATCGACTAGACACGATGCATTTTCCCTTCACATTCCTCGTAGAGAAAACTTACGATCCTCCTTCTCTCATCGCACTATTCGCTTCCTTTGTATGATTCATCGTATTGTTGATCCAAAATTATCGTTGCCCACAATCAAACTTCACTTGTTATCGAATCCTGACACGGCCCTCATTCTCCAAATAGTGATCCCTAAACTGTAGAATCCCCCCCCCCCATCACTCCCCACCCTTGCTCTAGATCCATTATATATATATGGATCGAACGGTCCCATTCCCGTTCCGAGGCTTCGTCCACCTCATTTATCAGGAACATCTGTGGGAGTGATCAACTCCAACTCTCCCTTCTTCTATCCCAATTCCCTCTCCCCCCCCCTTCCCCTCTCCTGCTATCTTCCATTCTGTATATGTTATTCACATGATGTCACACCCGTTGGGGTGTATCAAATAAATAAAAGATTCCGCGCTCTCCGGGATGTCCGGGCTGTCCGGGAGTTCGGTCGGGTCCCTTCTTTCCGTCCTCTCCGGGCTGGCCAGACTCTCCGGGAGGTCCCTTGAGTCCGGGCTCTCCGGGCTTTCCATCCGAAACCGTTCTGGCCAGGGGATCTGCCCTGCCCCTGGGGCCCGAGGAGTCCGGGGGTTCAGGCACCACGGGCACGGACTTGGTGTCCTCTCCGGGGGCACCGGGTTTGTCCAGGGTTTCCGGGGGCTCCGGGATATCCGGGGGATCCCTTGGGTCCGGGCTCGCCGGGGGCGGCGTCGTTGCCCTGCTTGCCCTGAGATCCCTGAGGTCCGTTGTCTCCCTGAGGTCCGGCGTTAGGGCCGGGGGGTCCCTGGGCGCAAGGCTGGCACGGGAAGGAGTGATGGGGTTGCAAGACTCCTTTCCAGCCTTACCGGGGGATCCGAAGGGTCCTAATTATATTCGACTTAACATAGTGTGGTGTGCCATGTATAAGCACGGTTTTCAATTGAAAGAAATGGATGTTCGAGAAAAAGAGATGGCGTATGGAACTCCTATGAACGTGGCAGCTCGTGTTATTTTGACTTGCATGATTATAATTCATTTTGGAGTTCTGCGTATCTTTGTGCCAGCGCATGATGTCCCTAGAGAACGGGTTCCGTAATATCGACGGAAAATATGGTAGCCGCGCCCAATCGATAACTGGTTCGATACGGTCGGCTATTGGTACTCGGTAGGAGAGGAATGTGCAACATGAAATCATCGGATATATGGTAGTACTAGAAAGAACAACATGCGGGGTAATTCTCTATAAATAAATATAAATACTCTGTGTGAGTGGAGCATCACAAGGAAGATACAGTTGGGGGAAGGAGGGTTTGATAATCGAGGCTGTTATCAAGTATAGTAAGAACATGAATCACAAACGTATTGCAGCATAGCAGAAACATATCGGCACCATATTCTCAATTTTCCATCATTGCATATAAAACATCGATCCGGAGCGGGAAGGTCGATCTAGCAGTTCTCGATCAACGATATGTAGAAACAGTAGCTAATAAGGAAGAGTTGGGGCCATGGGGACAAAAGCCACAACTGCAGGAGCGGCCGGAGCGACCACCGGCATGCGCAGAGCCACGTCGAGGTCGGTGTCGAGGTAGTCGGCGAGAGCGGTGCACAACTTTGCCGCGCCGCGCGCGCCAACGCGACGGCCGCCTGCACGCTCGGTTGGCGCACGGCTTCCTCCACACCTGATAATAAATGGACTGAAATAATGTTCTTATGCCTTCCCCTGCTTTCAAGGTTGCGCGCTAACCGAACGAAGACTTTTATTGCGACTTTAAACTCTCCGGAAAATGCGTTTTGCAGAAGGAAAGACCCCCACCGCAAAGGAAACCCTCTTGTGAGATCTACAGTTGCCTACCTCCTTCTCTCAAGCATTGTAATGGCAATTAGGCATGCGTACTCATAAAGATATGGGCGAGAGGAGAAATCTGTTCTGATCCCCTCTCTTTTACCACCCTTCGTGTTCTTTACACCTGTCATTTGTTTTTCGATCAACAAGGAGGAGAAGACATTGGACAGATCTATTGAAACATTGGCCTACTCCCCATTGCGCAAAAAATAATTGCTATGTGAGAAAAGTGGTGGGCAATGACATAATATTCAATCAACGGAAGTAAATTATCTACGCAGCCAAAGATGGTGCTTTGATACTCACTCAGCTGCATGTCGTAGAGGGCGCGAGCAAAATGCGTTCTGCGCAGCATTCGGAGTCCGGGCACGCGGCAGAACACCTGTAATTAACATAATTAGAAATTAGAAATTAGAAATATTAAATTAGAATTATTTATAAATACGTAATTAAATCAATATTATTAATTACCCGATCGGCGAAGTCGAATGCGATCGGTGGGTCGATCTGCCAGTTGACCTTGCGGAGTATGAGACGCTCATAATCCTGGAAAAAAACGTGATGCTACTCAAGCAACAGCCATGTAGCCTTGCCCGCTCATCACGATTTCGCCCCATGGGAAGCTGTTAGCGGTGTAGGAGGAGAGGCGGAAGGCATTGGTAGGCGCCGGTGCCTTCATCTTCGCAGCAATCAGCGTGCAGGCGGAGGCGATGCCCTGAAGAGACGGTGATGATACTCAGCCAACCCGCGGGGGGGGGTCATCATCAAAGCAGCGAAAAATTCACGTTTTCTCACCTGGAACAATTTCAGCGGGATGTCCTCGATGGTGAGGCAGTTGTCGAGGATGAGCACGCTGTGCGAGAAGACCTACAGTGAGCTTGTTGAAAATATGACAGAGCAATATATGAGGCCGTTTGCGTTATTTTCTAGCAGATCTGGCACAGCTCAAAAAGCTCATAATCGTGAAACTATGTGTTTTGGGGTTATCGAGGGTGGTGAAGACGATGGGCGTATCCATTTTGCCCACACTTCGAAATCACGTTTTCGCGTGATACTCGGCTCCCGAGAGGGCTAATTTTAGTCGAAAATTGTTTCTGGGGCAGAAATGTATGGCGAACATGCCTGTTTAGTTATTGTAAGATTCAAAAACTCAGTTAGAGTCATGGACTGTTTAGCATACAGTAGGCATGATGAGCGGAACAAAATATTCGCTAATTATTTATTTTGTTTTCCAATATTCCCGATCTTTCTCCTATGTGATCCTGGACGCAAAATGCACTGATTAAATACAAACACTGAAGCCTGGAATCATTTATTAATTATTGCTAAACACAGTAGATAGGACCGTTCGTAATAACAAGTGAAACGCTTTATTTTCTTGCAATAATTTTCCATGATTTTCAAAAATAATTTTTAAAGATACAAGTTTTCGTAGAGGCCTGTGCATGCTTAGCAACCTGTGATATAGAAACAAACAAATTGTTCGATTACATACCTGTACGATTAATTGAATATTCGGCATATTCAGAGGGAGAGCGGCCTCATCGAAGCATCTTCACGCATAGAAGATGAGCGAATCAGAGTATATGATTCCAACTGTAATGAGATAGGTTAGGCGACAATGGAAGCGACCAAACCAGCCAAATGGTGAGAGAAACGGTCAACATGGTCAAATGCCCAAAAGAACTGGACGATAAACATGAGCCCTACAGATACTGGAATGCATGCACGCGATACCGAGCACGGAGAAAAATATACGGAATGCTCATGCACTTGCTAAAAACTTAGTCAAGGGACGGTCACCGACTCCCGCTGTAGAAGTAATGTCAAAGCCAGGTAAGGAGGGAATGACTACGCTCGGGAGTCGGTGACCGTCCCTTGACTAAGTTTTTAGCAAGTGCATGAGCATTCCGTATATTTTCCTCCGTGCTCGGTATCACGTGCATGCATTCCAGTATCTGTAGGGCTCATGTTTATCGTCCAGTTCTTAAGGGCATTTGACCATGTTGACCGTTTCTCTCACCATTTGGCTGGTTTGGTCGCTTCCATTGTCGCCTAACCTATCTCATTACAGTTGGAATCATATACTCTGATTCGCTCATCTTCTATGCGTGCAGATGCTTCGATGAGGCTGCTCTCCCTCTGAATATGTCGAATATTCAATTAATCGTACAGGTATGTAATCGAACAATTTTTTGTTTTCTACATTCCCTGGATAATCCGAGTAATATGTCGACTAGTGATTTCAAATCGAAACCTCGTTCATTAATTTTTTATTCGGATCCTGGCTTCTTGTGCTTCTTCAATACTCTAACTAGCGAAAGAGCAAGCGAATTTAAGAGACCGTTTCGATTCGCCATCTCGATTCAAAGGAGAATTTTTCCCCTTTTTCCCAAGATATGTGAGAGATATCCTCCCTTGATCTACCTGACTCTGCCTCTCTGATTTGACCTCAGTCCCTCTCCCTACGGTCTCAGGCCTCTCTGCCGCTCTGGCCTCTTGCAAAAGGGATGACAGGGAAGGGCCGAAAAGTGACGGAGAGAGAGATGATGCGCTGCGAAATCTCCCGACACATTTTAGAGACTGAAGTATATCTCGATCGATATAGATGAGCTTGTGTCCTTGTGGTGTGAGGGAAGAGCTTGCCGGAGAGCGTGGGTGGTAAACAACAGCGTTTATCGGGCGAGGGAGAAAGTAGAACACTGATGGAGAGGGTCCGGTAGGAGAGCACGGAGCAACAACTACTCGGGACCGGGGTGGAGACTCGACTGAGAGTCTGACAACAAAAGCGAGGGAAAACGGTAAACCCTCAATCAGGGGAGAGAGCGTTACAAGAAAGACGCTAATTTGAATTGGCGTCAGTTTGGACGAATGCTTACAGTATACTGGGATTTGAATGGGCCACGAGTTCAAGTGTGTCAGACTTATGACTGGGCGCTGACTATAATTACTATTCGTGTATATAATTAATATAGAGTATAATTACTATACAACACCTCCCCTTCAAGATTGACACTTTGTCGATCTTAAAAACAACTTGGGGGAAAGAGGTGAGGTGAAGGAACAAATTTGGTCGGGATATCATTCTCGGATGATATAATCATTCTTGGACGGTCGAATCATCCTTCATTGAACACGAGACGGCGATGTCTTCCTTCACGATCTCTTCTTTGACGATGAACTTCTTCTCGTCCTTCTGCTTGAACGTCTCCTTGGCGGCGATCTTCTCGCGAGGCGCGGTGAACTCATTCACCTTGAGAGGTGTGGGAACCTCCTCAACCTTGATCGGTATCCTTGTATCGATCGATTCAGTTCTCACTCTGAGAATATTCAGCTTCTGGATGAGATCTCGGCCGATGATCACTCTGTCGGTGGTAGCCACATGCACTTCTGCACACGCACCGACATCACCGTACTTCAATTCACCCATGAACTTTCCGACGATCTCCATCTGCTGGCCATTGGCACACACAGCCACACAATCTGAGGAGAGACATTGCGGGGCACCGATGGATTCTGAAGCACGTCTGCTCAGTGTGATTGCTCTTGCCACAACGGCTGCATCCGTACGACTTTTCGTACTTCTCATTATCGCGCGACTTTTCGCGCTCGCACGACTTCTCCTACTGTCTGGAGGAATTATCCTTCCATTTCTCGTTGTCGCGCGACGTTTCGCGCTTGCCCGACCTATCGGACTTGTCATTCCACTTCACTCGATACACTTCTCGATGTGGCTCTGTGTTGGTTCTCGAATCTTTCTTGAGCTGAGTGAGATCATTGTACACTGACAACAGGTCTTCCAGTGTGCACTCCTTGCCCTTCTGTTTGGCGGTTTGCATCATTTTGAGGTGCACATCAGAGTACCGTGACAGATCGAGTGAGTGCAGGAAGGTCAACACCTTCCATTCATCGATCGACGCTCTCACTTGAGCATTCTCGACGATCTCATTGACTCGAGCTGCAAGTGCTCTGACATCTTGGATGTTCTCTTTGCTCATCTTCAGATCGATCATGGTCCTTCTGCGGTCGAAAATAGATGTGTCCTTGTGGTGTGAGGGAAGAGCTTGCCGGAGAGCGTGGGTGGTAAACAACAGCGTTTATCGGGCGAGGGAGAAAGTAGAACACTGATGGAGAGGGTCCGGTAGGAGAGCACGGAGCAACAACTACTCGGGACCGGGGTGGAAACTCGACTGAGAGTCTGACAACAAAAGCGAGGGAAAACGGTAATCCCTCAATCAGGGGAGAGAGCGTTACAAGAATTTGAATTGGCGTCAGTTTGGACGAATGCTTACAGTATACTGGGATTTGAATGGGGCACGAGTTCAAGTGTGTAAGACTTATGACTGGGCGCTGACTATAATTACTATTCGTGTATATAATTAATATGGAGTATAATTACTATACAACAGAGACCTTTCCCTGATCATCACGCAAACTGCGCGCGCAACTGCTTGAAACTGCTTTAAAATTTTCCAGAAAATCAATAACTAGCTTGATTATAGTAATCTTCGGTCGAATGCTTCCGGAGGGTAAAAAAAATCAATAACTAGCTTGATTATAGTAATCTTCGGTCGAATGCTTCAGGAGGAAGTGGTGCCTGGAATACCAACCGGAGCGAAGGTATCAATTATTCACTTCTCGATCGATCTTTTGAGTTTCGGTAGTCTGCGGGGTACTATATCGTCAAAGTATTAATATAATTTTCAATGTATTTAGAATTGATTTGCAGATGCTCGGCTCAGATGGCATTGTCTACTCGCTTCTTCCATGGTGTCTCTCTTCTCCCTCTCCACTCAGAAAGATCAACTGAACATATTGAATTATCATACCTCACATTTCAGATCCTTTAGATTCCAGTGTATTGATTGTATTCCTCCCTTTATCTTTCCTCGATTCCGCATTTTCTTCTCAGATCGACGAGTGCTTTCTGTTTTATCACTCTCTTTAGATTCGAGTTTTGTATCATCTCTAGGCAACTCCTTGTACCGCCAATGTCTCGCTCTTGTTCTACTTTGTTATTTTGTGTTCTACCTTTTTGATCGCTTTTTTTAAAAGTTAAACGTTTTTGTTCTCGTAATCGCTTTTTTATAAAATTTAGTGAGTCGATGATTCTCGAGTTGGAATAGAATAGATTTATCCGCACAGGTGGTATTGTTGTAGGAGTGGGGGTGAGGGGCAGGGTTAGTGAATTCGAGTCGAGTCCTCGAGTACCCGACCCTTTGGACTCGGGTAGAGTTGAAAAGTCGAGTACTCGACAAAAGGAATTACTAGACTCGAGTACCCGACTGGGAAAGAGATCACTCGAGTCCGGAATCGAGTCCCGAGTACCCGGACTCGATCGAATTTTGCTAGTTGTAAAAATAAACAACGGAAGTCGGAATACGAATACGCGCGTACTATGACTTTTGCCGAGGTTGTACAATTCGAGGATTTAATGTTTCCCCTATATTTTTATTCTAAAATTAATATAAAAATATAATTCATAAATTAGGAGTGGAGCAGCGTGTTTCATTCATTGGAAGTACCTAAATTCCCTCTCCTCGACCCTATTCATCGATTTTTGAAATAGTTAGACTTGACCGATCTGTCTGCTCCACTCGTCATTTGTGAATATTATTGAGAGCTACATAAAACGTTTTTGATAGGCTCAATTGTTTGAAAACTCGATGTGTACAAGCTCTTGCGGATTTTTGGCAATTCTCTATCCCTCCCAAGTGGGCGGAGCCTGTGGTCTCTATATTTATACGAAAAATGATCCTCTCGAGGAGGCGCATCCAACTATTCTAAATTCAGCTACCACTACCTCCTCATATTTGAAATAAGTAGGTCAAAACCTTTAAACATTGTTTTTAGAAATCCTGCAGATCACGGTTCGATTCCCCATGGTCGAAGCCATGCGCTCTTAAATTTCCGAAACATTTGGTTCACTGAAACCCGAAAAGCTGAAAAATAGTGATTTGAAGCCGGGATGCAGCCCGGCCGACTTGGTGCAAAATGAAGTAGGCCATGATGATTAGCATCCTTGAGATAATCTCTCCCCAGTTTTTCGAAAAATCGATATACCAACCCCTGTTTGAATAGTAGGAAACCGCCCTCATATCATAAAATTAGAATAGAGAATAGGAACTAATTGAAGAAAAGGTGTTAACAAAATCACACCATACAAAAAATCTTCCGATTAGGAAGTGTTCGAAACCTACAGTAAGTTATCTAGAGAAGTTAGCCAATCGCTCGACAATATTAGGTAAGAAGCCGAACGGATGGATGGGGGACAGGCAGTATAAGACATTGGGGGAAGGACATCAGAATATGTTCATTTCGCGTCAAAGGATGGTTTGACGTTCTACTCCCCGGTCACTCGGGGTTGCTGTATCCACTCCTCCTTATCCATTATCGATATGAATATTTCAAATATCGAGAAGGGATAAAGCTCTCAGCCACACGACCTTTTCACAACAGTATGGAGTATAGTTCCCGTGCTTTCTGATGAATTTCAAGCGAATTTCAAGCTTGCTCCCGACTGTGGGATAAGGATGACGAAATTAAGAATTGCGATATACGATCAAGTGATGACGATTGACAATTTTCTAATTTAACTTTTTCTCGCCCTCGATTTATCAAAAATTCGGTTCGCCACACACGAAGTCACTTTCCTTACGGGTTTGGGTAACGGAGTGAATTGTATCCATTTTTTGCATTTTGCGAATTCTCAACTAATGTGGTGTTAAAAAATCATCGAATAGTTCGGATCTTTGCATTTTTTTAAAAACAAGCCCATCATCAAAGATCCGATCCTTTCGCCGATTTTTAACATCGCATCAGAGGCACATTTGGAGAGAATGAGGGGAGGAGGAGAGGGACAGGGGGAGGGGGGGGGGGTAATTGAATGCAAATCTGTTGATTGACTTTCTCGAAAACATTGTTTCAATTTTTGAATTTATTTTCCAATTGTCATGTACTTTTGACGTGAGACTCACGGTATTTCACCCGGGCATTGTGTGGTTTCATATCCGAAACCTCGTCGTGGCGGGAACTATGAATTCTTTCAAATGTTTCCGCACTTTTTTGGCTGACGCGCAGTAAAATACCGTATATTCATCTTGATTTTCAGGCATATCCAAAGACCGGTCAAAATTCAAAATTCTCTCCAAAAACAAATACCGTAATTTTCGATTGATTTTTAGGCGGATCGTGGTGGGGTGACGAAAATGATCGAGTTTTTGCCAGCTCTGGTTTTGATACGGTTACGATAACGGCTCCGGCTTCAAACCCACTCTGTTTAGTTAGTGCCGGCTTTGCGTGGGAACGAAATGCCGTGAGACTTTATTCAAATAATCTATTGCTTTTGCTTTTGCATAATAACAAAGATTGCAAAGATATATATATATATATATATATATCACGTGTATTCTGAGATATTGCAGGACCCCCAGGAACTGGGAGCCCCAAGTTTAGACAATCATGATGAGATAATTATGTCAGAGTATATCGGGGACGAGAAAAACTTTGACGTTGACGATTTGTCTCAGAACCGGCTTTTAGGCATTTTCCGGTTCTGAGCCCGGCTCTATCGTATCTTAGCTCCCAGATGGTGATAAGACAACTCGGAGAAAAAAAATCGGAAAATCAACTTCGGAAAATATTTTTCGGAAAAGGACATTTCGGAAATTTTTTTTCGGAAAAGGACATTTCGGAAATTTTTTTCCGGAAAATCCATTTCGGAATCTTTTTTTCGGAAAAAGACATTTCGGAAAAATTACTTTGGGAAATGAATTTTTGGGAACTTTTTTCTCTAAAAAGAACATTCTGGAAAATAAATTACACTTATTTTTTTCAGTATCTTGACCAGTTATATTCACTTTTAAAATAAGTTTGAATTATAAATACAATTTCATAATAAGTTTGAATTATAAAAACAATTTTAATTGATTTATTCGATTTTCCGCCATTGCGTGGCATACTGTATCCTTCAAGAACATTGATCTTTTTTAAAGCATTTCACAATATCATTTTCAATTTATATTTTTTGTTGTTTACTATTTAATTAAATCGTTTTTTTTTGTTTATTTATTGCCACGGATTCATTGTTGATCATCTATGTGAACATTTTCCCTTATAGACATGCCTTCGAGGAACCTCAAACCTACGATTGACCATGGTGGCTACCTTCTAGAAGAGAAATACACGAGAAAAAAAGATGGATCCACAGTGTACCACTGCCGAGGTATTTCTTTTTCTGTGATTATGTGACTATGTTATAGAAATGTATGGCAGTATATGAAAAGAGTATTGGTGGAACAATCAAGGAAGTCTGGCAGCATTCTAATCACACAGCTGACACTGACAGAGTTGTGGTAAGAACATTCCGAGATTTGCTTACCTAAGATATAATAATAGGCACGTAAGGCAAGAGATGCTCTGAAGGTTGTTGCAAAAGTGAGCACGGACCGTCCTCGTGATATCATCAGTAGAGAACGAGCTACCATTGCACCGAACGCACGCGCGACTGTCCTATTCGGTATTTAAGAATTATAATCGACATTTAAGTATCCTTTTTTAGGAACTACTTCTGCTAATTCGCGATTGATCAGTAGACTGAAGCCAAGAGACGATGATATTGATGCAGCGAGAGAAATTCCTATCAGAATCACGCAAGTGTTCCAGGCTACGAAATGTTGGTTTATTCATATTTAAAACTAATTATTAAATTATTAAAAGGCGGTAACGCGTTCATGATTTATGACTCGGTTCTCACTTCACCAAACTTGCCCAGAATCGTTATTTTCTCGTCCGAGGAACAGCAGAAACTTCTAGCGGCGAGTTTATTTATCTAAATAAGTTTAAATCTAAAAATTTCATTATTATTATTATTTAATTTATTATTATTATTATTATTATTATTATTATTATTATTATTATCATAGGCATCTACCACCGTCTGTTGCGATGGTACCTTTGAAGCAGTGAAGGGAATTATGGGTCAGAACTAGGGTTGACAATTCAAGGATGAGAGGAAGGCCTCCCTCCAATTTTCTCACAGCATGCAAATCGCTCTCATCCTTGAACAAGGGTGAGGGAGAGCGGTCATCCTTGTTCAAGGATGGCCGTCCTTGAGGGAGGATGGAGAGGCGATAAGGCTTTTTTTCAGTCAAGAAATCAAATGGATTTACATAATTAGCCACACGACTACTGCTTGGAGCAATTTACATGTCTATCAAGATGGGTACAAAAGCTCGGAATGAGCTACTTTTTCACTTCTTTCACCTTCTTCCACTTATTTTCATTGACTTATACTGTTTTTATTGTGAATTATTTCGGGTTTGTTTCTATGCCACCGAAGCGTAAGCACCCCCCTCTTGCGACCACGGATGACGCGCCTCCAGTGAAATCTAAGAGGAAGCTGCGATCCTCTCGAGCCAACCCTTCTGTTGACTCCCCCTCTTCCTCCTCTTCTCATGATGGTGAGTCTCCGCTTTCGTTTACTCATTTAGGCGGATTAGTTGTTTAGCATCCCTTTTTGTTTCTATCTTTTCCTAATTACAGATCCACCATCTCTCACGAGAAGATCTGTACGTGCTAGCAAGACTGCCGTACCGATAGATGCTACCGTACACAAGGATGCTACCGTACCCAAGGAAGCTACCGTACCCACAATACGGTACCTTTGGTCATTCTCACCAGTCATACCCAGTCATACATGTGAATGAACCGGTCAGCGAGAAGGAGTAAATTAGAAATGTTTCTTATGAAAGTAAGAATCCCGTCTTCTGAAGTAGAGCCACCAAGTCTAAGATTCTGCCCTTTTAGATCCCGTTGATGCTACTCCAATGCTCACCGTACCCCATGCGACTACCGTACCCAATGATGCTACCGTTTCCGACGGGGAATCCGTTCACGCCGAGATTACCGTAGCCGAGGAGGATAGAGCACCCAGTGAGCTAGTTTTGTAATATCTCCTCATTTGACGACTAGATTGTTTTTTGTTAGAGAAATATAGATACCATTGTAGAATTGCGTTTATTTCGTATTTTCCCTTGCTTCAGATCCCGTTGCTTCTATTACCGTACCCGATGAGGCTACCGTACTTGACGAGGCTACCGTACCCCACGATGCTACCGTATCCAACGATGCTACCGTACCAGGTGAGTATTCCATTTAGTCTTAATAGGCCCTCTTATTGACAATATTTAGGAAGATAATAACGTTTTATTACTTCTTTTCTGATATGTATATCTTCATTCAATCGTTTCAGATCCGAAACAGAAGAAACGACGTGGCCCAATGGAGATTCGAACCCATTTCATGACGTACTTTGTAGTCAACCCCAATGACATTACTAAGGTTGACTGCACCCTTTGCGATCATACAGCCATTTACTTGTTTGGGGGCAAGAAAGTTTCATCTGGTCTAAAACACCACCTGACAACTGTCCATCCCGAACAATATGGCGCATTGATCTCCCTAGAAGCTAGACATGTCGCTGCCAAGCAATGGCTTCTGAGAGCTTTTGCTACCGGCTCACTACCATTCAATATTGCTCAGAATCCTGAGATTCGTGAGTTTGAGTTCTTGCGTTGTCTAGATCCCACTTTCCTTGTCCCCGACCGTAAGACCCTATCTGGTACGATTCTTGATTCTGAGTATGTTGTTGCTCGAAGAGCCGTATGTGATGCCGTAAGGGGCGAACATATCGCAATCACAATGGATCACTGGACGAGTAGGGACAGTGCTCACTCTGTCATGGGATCAACGGCTCATTTGATCACCCCTCAATGGAAGAGAGAATTGTTTGTACTGACTCTCGACGACATCGAAGGTTCTCACAATTCGGATCAGGTATTATGTTTACTTTATCTGATTCAATGTTATTCACTTTTTTCAATCTGCTCATTATTTTCTCCTCAGGTAAACTGCTTTTTCTCCGATTTGACGAAGGAATTCAACCTTGCCTCGGTCTACTGCTGTCTCTCTGACAGCGCGTCAGTGATGAGATCTGGAACAGCTAAGGCCGGAGTTGACAGGTAATTCACCTATTTGGTTTAATTAAGAAATTGCTCTGAATTAACCGTCGCTTGCTACAGGGTGGGATGTGTGCTACACGCCACTCATCTCTTCATCATGGAATCGATCGACAACTGGAAGCCCGCAACCGAGATCGTATTCGCCATTAGGAAGATCGCAGCCCATGTTCACAGGAGTCGAAATAGTTGGATCAGCCTTCTCAGGTATTATTTGTGGGGTCATTGATTGAATGGTTCAAGGGGCGATAAAAACGCCTGTATTGTATAATGGATATTCGATTTCAGAGCTCTGGTCGATGTAAACTGTACCAATCAGAAGAAGATTCCGATGGAAATTCGGATCAGATGGGGATCACTACTGCGCATGCTGAGAGTTGCTGCTGATCAGGTTAGTCGAAGCCACTAGTGAATTTGAACATTGAGAACCATTTTTTTCAAGACGGAACCGTTCTTTGCAGATTGATCAGTTGAGTGATTTGGCGGAAGAACACGGATTCCCTGTACTGGATGATGGTCAAAAGATGACACTAAGACGACTTGTCGAATTTCTTTCTACGGTGGATACTTTCTCTTCCACTGTGAGTATTCTGACTTCTTCAATTGCTTGAGCCATATCTCTGAGATGAGCACACATAGTGCCACTCTCTCGTCAGTCATTCCCTACCTTCGAGGAGTCGAAATTTCTCTCGCCAAGTTTGTTCAGAGTCTCTTCATTGGTCTGATCAATCTTTTGCAGTTACTCAACTTCTGCCCTGAAGGATTTCGTTCCAATTGTTCACAAGAACTTCGCAAAACGGTTCACTTGCTACTTCAAGAATGAATTCGCGAGAAAATCAATGATGGTCGATCCGAGGTTATTATTAGTTCACCCTATGCGTCTCGCTATCTTGCTTATTTTCAGATTCCTCTACTGGGGCACGCTAATCTCTCCTACAGATGAGGAGGACACTCTACATAAGTTATTCAGAGAGGCTGATGAGGGACACTGTGACTCACAAGTAGGTTAGTTTTAACAATCATTTCGTTTATGATTATATTGATTGTATGACATTAGGAATTGTATCTTTGAAGATTCGACCCCTCCACCAGCCAAGAGAGCTCGTCCCAGCCTGTTGGCAGGAATCGCCCCCAAGATGACTCCTGTTCCCATCGGTGCCAGGGTACGTTCGTGATGTAATAACAATAGATTGAGTATGGAAAATAATTTACTAGTCTAATCATTTGATATTTAGCTGGAGTTCGAGAAGCTCCATTCGCTCGCGAAGCGTATTCAGTTTCCGGAAGACAAAGACCCGGTGGAGTTTTGGAAGGAACACCACCAGCTCTTCCCTAGACTAGCCAAGGTGGCGAGATGCCTCCTTGCCATTCCACCTTCTTCGATCGATAGTGAACGCCTGTTCTCGACTGTGGGATTGGTTGTCAACAACCGCTTGAGGGCAAGGTGAGAATGTTTCCTTGATTTTGGGCCAATCACTATTCTTTCTAGAACCGACTCCTACACTATGAAAAAATTGGCATTCGTTGGAGCGCACTCCCGTCGAGAAAGGATCAGGTGAAATATATAGCAAGTTCCGAGATAATGATCTATTTTCTAGGTTCGGTCCGGACGAGTGGGAGGCGCACTTCGAGGGTGAAGACCAGGGCTTCTCAGACACAGTAACCTTCGATTGAGCATTCATAGTATTATTCCAGTGTTTGAAACGTAGATATCATTCGCTTGAAGCTCTCCCCTCTCTTTTGTAGCTAATTACATAGTTAAATCATAGCGTTTCTGTCTGTTTTTCTGTTGTTTGGTTGTTGTATTGTGTTGAAATGGATCTTGTATAGATGATAAAGTTAATTTAGTAACTTTGAAGGGCGTTCCAATGTCTAAAACAACCGAAAACAGCCTTCCTCCCCTCCCCATCCTTGAACAAGGACGGCCGCTTCCCCTCATCCTTGATCAAGGATGAACGGACCGATTTGCATACGCCGTCCTCCCTCCCTCCTTGAATCATTGAATTGTCAACCCTAGTCAGAACGCACAGTGCTGGGTTCTACTCGTTCCTGTCAGTTTATATGCCCTTCAAGCTATCAGTTGCTGATGTTTTGATTTGAGATTGTCAGCGGCGAATATGTCATTGTCGCTTGGGTATTGATGGCGAATCGCCAGACTGTCACATATCAACGTGTTATCGACCATTTCAAATCTCTCCGGACTATGGCAGCATGGGACGTTCAGAATGTGACGGCAGGTATTGGAAGAATTTTAGTTTCTGTAGTATCATATTTTTTAGACTTCGAGCGTGGCTCCCGCAATGCCTGGAAGAACTCATTTCTCAACGTCAAAATCGCTTACTGCTTCTTTCATTATGAGCAATCCATGCGTTCTTATGTCCAGGTGCATTTCGTGAATATTCTTGTTCATTTATATATTTTTTCATAGAAAAACAAAGTCGATCTAAAGGATCCTTCAGAATTTGATGTCTATAAAAAAGTTAGGTGAGTCAAATAGTCATAGTATATAATAGGATTTTTCTGAATTCAGAAACCTCCCGTTCCTCCCCATCCAAGACATGAGGGATGCACTCGATGATCTTATCTCCAAAGACGCAACTGCTTGCAAAGGTGTCTTTTGAACATCGGGTTACGGTAGCTCAGATCTGAGGACAGTTTAGCCGAATGAGACTGGTCCCGGCCTCTTTGAGATTATAATAGACACCAATTTGATACTCTAGGCATTCTCGATCACATCAATGAATATTATGTCAACGGATCCGGCAATCACGGCCCCTTGTTCGAACCCGAAGAATGGCTTTTGTCCACCAGAGCGCCTAATATTCCTCGCACGAACAACTATTGTGAGGCCTCGAACAGCATTATGAATGTAAGTATTATATATTTTTCAATTTTAAATAACGATAATATTTGAGGCTGTGATCAAGACCCGTCGAGGGACGTGTGACGGAGCCTCTCTCCTCGAATTTTTTCAAACCGAAGAGGAAAGAGTGAGCACCGGTGCTTCTGTGGCTGCTGTTAATTCCAGCCATAGAATGAGTCTTGATATTTCTAAGAAAATCTTGGATCGTAATGCGGCTGTCGCACTTGCCCTGTCCAATCCTCATAACAAGCGTGGTTTTGATCTACTCAATCAGATTTCTTGCACATTGGCTCCATTCCAAAAATAGGATGCATTGATTTTACATTAATTCTTCTATATTTTTGCATTTTATTTTCATCCAACTAAGTAGTCAAATATCCCTGTTTTCCGTACTTTAGTTCTGAAGTTGCGTCCCTTCCTTTGCTGTTTTTCATCTCACGTTGTTTCAGTCTTCTCGTTCGTTGTTTCGAATTTTATTTATTTATGTTTTCGGATTAGCTTTCAGAAGCAAGAATATTCACTGTTTCATTAACTTATTATTTCCATTTAAAGTCAGAAGAAATAAGATAAAACACAATATGTACAACATCGGTGTAATAAGTATCGCACAGAGGGGAAAATTAGATGAAACCATTAAATTTTATTTTAATACGACTTTTTTGCCTTTTTCGAAAAAGATCTTCCGAAAATATTTTTCCGGAAAAAAATTTCCGAAATGTCCTTTTCCGAAAAAAAATTTCCGAGATGGATTTTCCCAAAAAAAATTTCCGAAATGTAATTTTCCGAAATGGATTTTCCCAAGTGGATTTTCCCATTTGATTTTTCCCATTTAGTTTTCTCCCAAATGGATTTTCCGATTTTTTTTCTCCGAGATGTCTTATCACCTCCCAGATGAGCTACAAGGAGGGCTTCGGGCTCAAAATGCGCGGAAAAATATTCTAAGAAAATTTTTCGTTGACGAGGCTCAAAATGCGCGGAAAAATATTCTAAGAAAATTTTTCGTTTTCGTTGAAGGATGCCGTCTTCATCTTGCAATATTTGAAAAACGAAGCTCAAAATCACAAAATAAAATCCCATGATTTCCCAATCCCCCCAATTGAGCGAGGTTAGAGCAGATTCGAATTTTACATACTAATATTAGTCAAGGGAGATATGGGTCTCTTTTCGGTTGGACTTGGAACATGGTTATTTTTGCCATCATATAAGAGGTAGTTTGCGTAATACTCGGACAAGGTGTGGAACAGTGATTTTTCGAAAATCTCTGGAAAAGGTTCTCGTGGGTGCTGATTCATCGTGGTATGTTTCATTTTGCGCCATGTCGATTGGTTGAGGCATGCTGCATATGGTCTCCAAATAATAATTTTAGCATGTCTCAGGTTCCAGTGAACCAAATGTTTTGAAAATTTGAGAGCACATGGAATCGACCATTGGGAATCCAACCATCACATTATCGATTTCTCAAATGTGTTCATTTTATTTATGATCTATACTTTTCGTATATGACGGCGTAGTGGAAGCCGAAACTTGAATCAGAAGATCCGCCTCATCGTGAGGATAATTTTTTGTATGGATAGTATGGTGTTTGAAGTTTACGAAATTAGTGTAATCTTCTATTTTGTATCGATATTTTTCATTTCGCACCGCACTATTCGCGCTTTGCGTGAAGAATGGAATTTCATTCGTTATTCCGTCATTTGCGCTCAATTTTTTCGGTGTAAATTGAAATTGCCGACACAAAATAGAAGATTACACTAATTTCGTATACTTCAAACACCATACTATCTATACAAAAAATGATCCTCACGATGAGGCGGATCTTCTGATTAAAGTTTCGGCTTCCACTACGCCGTCATATTCAAAAAGTTTAGATCAAAAATAAAATGAACACATTTGAGAAATCGAAAATGTGATGGTTGTATTCCCAATGGTCGATTACATGTGCTCTCTAATTTTCAAAACATTTGGTTCACTGGAACCTTAGAAATGCTAAAATTATTACTTGGAGCCCATATGCAGCCTCAGGGCCATCCACAAGCCCCGTCCACCACCCCAGAGTGATGGGCCAGAACTTGATCTGTTTCTGAAGCATATCCCAATCCGAACTGGTTCGTGCGCCGAACTCGTTCGAGCGCCCACTCATTCCCCACTCTCTGTCTCCTGAGGTTCTGTCAGGGCCATCCACAAGCCCCGTCCACCACCCCAGAGTGATGGGCCAGAACTTGATCTGTTTCTGAAGCATATCCCAATCCGAACTGGTTCGTGCGCCGAACTCGTTCGAGCGCCCACTCATTCCCCACTCTCTGTCTCCTGAGGTTCTGTCATGGTGTCTGACCAATCGACATGGCGCAAAATGAAACATACCACGATAATCAGCACCCACGATAACCCGTTTCCACATTTTTTCGAAAAATCACTGTTCCATCGATTGTACATGTTTGTTCGATCCTAACGCAAACGGCCTCATATATATATATATATATATATATATGAGGCATTTCGTGGCAAGGGAGACGATTGCCAATGGTGGTATGCAAATATGATTAATTTCACTTCGAAAAACGTGAAATTCAAAATCTCACGAATTCATCTCACAATTATAAGGAACAAGTTCAATATCACTTCATTCGACGATCAGTAAAGTAAAGTCACCTCAGTCTATGTATTATCCACAGTAAGAATCAATGTTTATTCGTGAATCTCTGTGCTCTCCACCCTCCGCGTGCTCTCTCTCTCTCTCTCTCTCTCTCTCTCTCTCTCTCTCTCTCTCTCTCTCTCTCTCTCTCTCTCTCTCTCTCTCTCTCTCTCTCTCTCTCTCTCTCTCTCTCTCTCTCTCTCTCTCTCTCTGTCTCTCTCTGTCTCTCTCTGTCTCTCTCTGTCTCTCTCTATCTCTCTCTGTCTCTCTCTGTCTCTCTCTGTCTCTCTCTGTCTCTCTGTCTGAACTGAGAGAGAACACGCGAACGAGAGATAATCTTCATTGTACGATACAGGTGAGAGTGGCAATCAATCGATAATGTGTACGGTATTATGAGGTCAGAAGAGGGAGGGGCGAGGGTCCGTGGCGTCTAAAGCTAATAACGAGTGATGGGGAGAAGTATCTCAGCACTAATGCCTAGATGCATTTTATAGCAAGAAAGTCGAATAGAGGGTTCGAAATGAGAAGGGAAGAACCCTCTTGTCGATTAGTTTGACGAGAACAGCGACTTGGCAGAGATACTGTTCATAATACTAACATCGATTTGGTATTAGTCAACGGATCAAGTGTACAGATATGATGATAGCTCTGCAGTAATATTGCATTGTCAGTAGATATTGGATTATTCGAGCGATTCTGTTGTTGGGTGGGTCGTACGGTAAACATTGCCATGAATTTGAATCAGCCTTCAAAAGAGAATTAGAAAACAGGATCTGAGATGCACCCTCCCGACAGCAAAAGCGCCGGTTATTGAAGCAACGAAGGAACGTTCAATCATATAGAGCAGGACTGGGTTATTGATGAACTGACACACTGGTCACTATCGTTGAACCGTTGCCTTCAGTAATCACAGCAGCGGACCCATTGCTCGTGCCAGCGTAACCAGACGTGCTGGGACCATTTTGGGTGCCATTCTGGGTTCCGTTGGTTCCGTTGGCACTCGTCTTGGTTCCGTTGATCACGACGTTCTTGATGGATTTGGTCACTGATCTGGTGAGGGAGTTATATGCTGATGCTCGCCCGTTGCCCGCGTTCGCATCGAGAAGGACACAGTGACGGGAGAAGGGAGTCCCCGCCTCAAATTACGTCGTTATTCAGCTATGCATGTTTTGCAGAATTTCTGTGGAAAAGCTCTCGAAATTTTTCAATCCAAGCAATCATATTTTCAGCGATGCTGCCCAACCATTCTCGTTTTCTAACTTCACATTATTACTGGGTAAATTCCGTCATTCTTCTCAGTCAATATCAATATAAACGAATGAAGTGATAGTTGTCCTGGGCAAACCGTCCTTACCTTCGCTAACTCTGTCACGTCCATTCCCCAAAGCTCGATGCCCGATCCTTGCAGGACGTTGTATTTCTGGAGAGATCAAAGATCAGTGATAAATAGTGAGAGATCAATGATCAATCTAGATGCATAGTCAGGAACTCGGAATTCTATTATTCAGGAAATGTAGATCAAAGATCAAACTCACGGGGTCTTTGATGTCGGCTCGGAACATCAATCGATCGTTGACATTCAGACAACCGACGGCTGCTTCGTCCTCGACGGTGAGACGCTTGTAGCGGAATGAGGCTTCTCGCTCAACTCGCTGCAATATTTTATGTTGTCCACGCAAAATAATAAGGTATGAGGGTGTGAGAAGAATGGTGAAAGGGGAAGAAAATGAAAAATAACAAGGAAAGGCGATCGTTGAAAATCATCTGCTTTTCGTTTTGATCTTTGATTTTCACATGTTTCGTGGAGCGCTCAAGGGCACCATTCCAAAAAAATTATACTATGATTGGATTAGTTTTGCCATACAGGATTTCCCTCAAATTTGAGCATCACAACTTAATTCCCTCACCTCTAGCAGACTCTGTGCTTCCTTACTCGTGCCGACCGCGATCACCTTGTCATTGACCATCGAGAGGTGATGGCTACAAAATTTATTTGACAATTAATTATTTTTACTAATTGTATTGTTATATTATCAAAACAATAAGCGGAAAGGGGTTATCAAGAGGCGAGGTCTTTTTTAATTATTTGTGAGTTATTCTGCTTAATTCTTGCCTTTTGAGATTCCTTTCAGCACGATTTTCACTCTCAACATTTATGGAATAAACCGCTCACCGAAGCGGATGGGTTTTGTCGTTCATGAAGAGAGTGATCACGGGAAAATCGCGAAAGACTTTTGCGAGGACCTGGAAGATATCAAAGATTTTAATAAGCCAACACCCTCGACGAGCCTCTAGTCGCCACCTCACATACATAGTCTTATAAACTTGTCTCTAAATTCCATAAATATTGCACAAATGAATGAATGAATATTTAATTCTAAATACCAAAGTTCAAAGATCACTTACGATGGCTCCTTCCACATTCGTGGCTCCTTTGCGAATACCGACGAAAATTTCGCGGCCAGTAAAGAGCACATCGGCACCCTCGAGCACGACTTTGTTGCCTGAAAAGAGAACTCATGCCATATCTTCCGGTTTTAACACATTTATCAAGAGTTCATTAGAATCTTGGCCCTTCTGAAAGAATCAGGTTCATCATGTCAACCGTGTCAGCACAACAGTGCTGCGCTGAATTTCAGCGTTCTGGCCTCTGCCTTATCAACCGACCTATCTAATTTTACCATATTTATCTGCCGCATATTTGATCTACAGCTCTGCAGTAAATTGCAGCGTTGTAGCTGGATTGAATGTTAATTCAACTTCAATGTCTTTTTGGAGTAAATTCAAAGAAGAAGAATGTTTTCTTTTTCACTTATTTCCGATAGCAACAGATGAGGTTACTGACCGTTCTCATGTGTTGGCGTCTCGTGCACAGCCCAAGTCAAGTCGGTCAGCGTCTTTGAAATCTGCGAATACAAGAAATTTATATGGTTGGTGTATTATCTTGACGCCAGACAAAGATGAGTGTAATGGATATAATTTATTGAAAATTATGCTTTTGAAGGTTTGAAATATCCGTAATTCTTAGTTGAATACCCAGGAGCGAAATTCTCTTGCATAATTCAAGAGAAAATGAATGCTGTGCGAACCTGCTTCATTCGGTCCGTACTGGGCTCCTTCTTAGGTCGTGTGAGCAAAGCGATGCCTCTGGAATGATCATGGTGTGATGAAAGGCGACGATTACTATTGTACTTTCGCCACTCTATTGAATTTTGAACCAGGCGAGGTTTCCCACCCACTACACCATGCTTTCACTGTACCTCTTGTCAAATTTATGCAAAGCGACGTTTCTCACTCTCTACACCACGCCGGGCGACGTCTCCCACACCACACCACACCTGATCACGACGACGAGGTCGCCGATGAGGATGGAGGCGGCGGGGTCCTTCTCCTTGCTCTTCTCCTTCTCCAGCAGGGGCAACTCGATGATCTGCACTCCAGCCTCGTAGAGAGTCGCGCGGAGCTCATCCTGAGGAAGGAAGAGATCAAAGATCAATGAGTGATACAACCATTGCTCTACGTACGCGAATGGTGTATTTGAGGCTATCTCAAAGTTCGCAGTTTACAAAAATTTCATTGTGTAATTTTCGGATAAGCTCACACCCTGCAGTCTCTTGCCAGAAGCGAGTGGTATTTGATCTCTGATTAACCGTGATAAGAATATCGAAAATGGTCAGGATGGCACGTTCCAAGTGCAAAGTGAAAGAAAGAATGGCAGTAAGGAATGTTTTGAGCCGCGGTAAACAAATTGCAGACAACCTCGGTGATGATGATTTATCGTCCCTTTCGGGATTCCTAATATTATCGCAATATTTCGTCAAAACAAGAGATGCACGCAAAGAGAGAGAAGTATGAAAGAACTTATTTCTGTGTGCGCTTTTTTTATTTGTTCTTCAGTTCCTTGGAGATCAAAGATCAAGTTTAAATGTAAATGGGCAGAGCTAGTGGGTTGTGAGAGTCGTGAGGGCTAATTCTGAGTGTTGGTCATCAATCAACAGCACCTGTTGTCCCTCGAGTATTTCGATGCCGATGTTGGCGACGTTTCCTACTCACTACACCATATTGCCATAGTTCAGAAAAGGCGGCGTTTCGTACATCACATCCACAATATTATTGGCCTTTTGATTTTTCGACAGGGCGACGTTTCCCACTCGCCACACCACCCCAGTCCCCGGTCATCAATCAACGGCACCTGTTGCCTCTTGAGCGTCTCGATGTCGATCTTCCTCTTCTTGTCCTCGAATTTGAGGGCTTCCGGAATGCGAATGAATAGAGCGTGCGTGGCCCGCATCTTACTCTGCAAGATGGAAAGGGATGATCTTTGATCTTTAGGAAGGTAATAGACGAATAAAAATGACATTGTAGCAGATTGAACTATCGGAAGAAGAGGAGTTATGGATAGTCATTGATATTTGGTCTCTGATCTTTAGGAAATGGATTCCAAACCCGATTAAAGGAGGCGCGGGAGGTAACAATTAGACGACCTTTTGAAGTGAGGTGCATGCAAGAACAGGGCGAACAAAGCTAGCAAGACTTTTTTCAGCTCATGAGCGAGAAGTCGATGAGCAACTTTGCATGCAGCTTTTCAGAAAGAAAGTTCAGAAAGAATCGAGAGTTTCGAAGGTTCTGATGGTGAAAGAAACGCTGTCAGAAGAACAGTAACGTTGGGGGAAACACACAATGCAATACGGGTGGTCAAAAGGGATGGGCGACTCTCGAGAGAGCGACAGCGAAAAATTCGCGAGTACGCGAGTGCCCGTCCAGTAAACAAAACCCCCCAGAGACACTCTCTTACTACTCGAAAACAGGTTGGAATCGATACGCTAAAGAGGCAAGAGTCGAGAGAGGTAGAAGATGAGGGGGGATCGGAATAGGGTTTGCTAACTGGAAATATTTATTGGTATCGAGACAGACAGAGAGGTTGGCAGTTACATTTCGTTTAAATCAAAGCATATCTGCCTCAATTTTTTTAATCAATAAGAGAGATTGGTTCCGGAACGCGTCAAATCAGATACAATGCATGATAGAGACAAGAAGGAGGTCAGGTGTCGGGTTGGGGCGAGCGGCGTACACAACGGACCCGTAAACAATGGCGTGGGATCCTGGCAACGGGCCAAACGACGCGGCGCGTGACCGCGACGCGTCCGGTTGGGTGTGATAGGCATTCAGCTGGAAATAATTAGAACTAAAGCACCTGAGGGGGCAATTAGGACGTAGCTTGGAGTAAACAGAATGATCAATTGCCATTAGTTTATGCTCTATTCATTCAATTTTGTCTCTAGATAAGATAAGGTGAGCTCAGATAAGATAAGAGTAATTCAGATAGGATATGTTTTTTTTTCTATTTCCAAAACAATAGAGAAACTATTTTAACAAATAAGGCGTATTACAACTTAGAAGGTGAACTTTTCGTTGAAATTAGGATAGGGATATGGTTCTTTCTTATCTCAGTTGTTTGAACGAGTTTCAGATGTTACCAAACCACGGTTGCTTTCTGCTTGTTGAAAATGAGGAGTAAACAATGCAGAATTGTTTTAAAATGTTCTAAAAGAATTGAAAATATCTCAAAAATTGGATTTGTGCTCTTATTTTTTCCGTCATCAGTTAATTTGTCACAGTCAAATTTTTAATTTCTCAACGCCACACTTGTGAACATAATTTCCATCACAGCTCACAAGTGAAAATCATCTTTGCTGAATATTTTATCGAAGAGTTGCTTAAGCAAATTTACGCTTTAGAGCATCTGCAAATCGTTTTATTTTCATCTATTATTACAATTATATTGTTAATTGTTTGCAGAAGTAAATAAATAAACTGAAACACGATTGCCCTGTCCTTCTTCCTTTCCTCCTCACGTTCCTCTCTTTCTAAAAACTTCCCACATTCAATAAAAAATCAGAAACTCAAAACTCCTTTGGTATTCGCCTCAAAACATCAAATGTCCAACGTAATTTGTCAAAAATCAAATGCTAACTGTAACTCTGTCTCTCTCCATCGCTCCTTCCTTCTCACGTACTCCCTCCCTCTCTAATACTCGATAATCACCGAGTTTTGGCAAATTGGCCCAATCCCCCGAGAGGCAAAGAAGAAGTGACGAAGGCATTGTTTGGCTAATCAACGATGACAGCGAAGTGAAGATTCGGGGAAGGGAAGAAGACGTCATCTTCGATGAGGACATGTTATGTCAGAGTATAAAGAGCCAGTACGAAAACGCATTCACCGCATTTATTCCTACCGGTTCTGAGTGTTTCTAACACCATCTCGTCTAATGGGAAGTAAGACGAGTATAAGCAATGTTCCTATTTTATCAATCATAGCTTCATGCCTGTATTATTTCTCAGCATTTATATTTCACTAGATGTCGTAATATCCAAAAGCATACCATTATCCATGCGTTTACCATATTTATGAATGAAACACAATCAAGCTATCTTGTACCATTTGTCAGTGAACTTCTGTTTTTGAGAATATTATTTTACCGTGCATTTTTTCTATTGATTTCACTGTCATTTAAATGGCAAGGACGTTCTCTCGGCACGAAATCCTTGTGGCCGGCGCTCCTCTTTCCTTGGAGAATACCGTAAATATTTGGCAATCGCGTGACAAATCTCGTCGAGATCCGGCATTCAGTACCTTCTTCGCATTCTGAGAGTGACTGATTCCTCACACGTCATCCCAGTAAGGGAAAGGTCCTGGTTCGACTCGCGGTCCGGAACTAATACTTTTGTCGTTTTGTGCAATGATCAATGTCTATTGAGCCTTCCCGGCAATGGTCAGAGTTCATTCGTAAGCTATGTCCTCCCTGTAGCAGGGAAAGAGCACTTTATTCCTCATTGATCATCATTGGTTGATCGACACAGCACACGTTAGGTGTGAAGAATGATTCATCATGTAGAGAAAGGTGTCGGAACCGAGGCCATTTCGTGCTCTCCCCTGCCTTCACGAAAGAAGATTTGCAGTTTATCCCTGCTCCATCACTATCTATAATCTGGTCTATCATTACCTATCACCATCTGACACCCCTTGTCACCTGAATTCTCCTACAGTAATATCTTTGAAAAACTCTAAATTATTTTCTAACGCCCCCGATTTCAAATCTAAAATAATATTCGCATACAGATTTCGCTGCTCACAATGCGTGTCCTTCAAAAGTTTCCGTCCGTGAAAGATTATTTTCTGAGCATATGTTTTATTCGCTATGCCCATAATGAATCTCTGAGACTATCACGTTTGAAAAGTGGGAGTTCAACTTCTCTTGATTCTTCATCAACTCTCATTTTTTATCGAAAAGAGATATCGTGTAGAATAAGGGCATTCGTCATCGGGATTATGATACTATGTATATTTTAGTCTGAACTCTAAAAATGTGTGCCTCCCAAATAGTCTTCTTCACTCCTCTGTTTGAGATCGACGAATAAGCATGTATGATTAAGAACTATTTTGAGTTGGGATCTATTCTTACTTAACGTTCTTCTGTTCGTACGAAACTCTAGTGGAGAAGTTTACCATTTGGAACACTTGCGTTCTCTCCATTTGCTCTTCCCACCTTCCCAACCAGAAGATCGCGCCTGGAAAAAGCGAGGGACGATTCAGAACTCGACTCGAGTGCAAACAGCACCCACATGCACAAATTCTCCTTGGGTTTCTCTCTTCCTCTCGCCTGCCAGATCACGCGAGAGATCACGCGAAACTGAGAGAGTCAGACAGACAGTCTCTCTATCGTCTGGAAAGTTTTTGGTGCCGCCTGGTCGTCGATGTGCTCTATACGGGAGGGAGGGTGGGAACGGGAGGGAGGGAGGGAGGGAGGGAGGGAGAGAGGGAGGGAGAGAGGGAGGGAGGGAGAAGGGAGGGAGGGAGGGAGGGAACGGGAGAGGGTGGGGCGGAGAAGGAGAGGAACAGAGAGATATTCCTCTATAAGGGAGCACTCAGAAGACGACGACGACTCAAAAAGAGGCAGTAGAAGAAGAGGAGGATGAGGACGGATCAATGGTCGTCTCTATCCCCCCCCCCCTTCCCCTCCCCCTCCCCAGCCTGACGTCACTCTCGCTCGAGTTTCCTCCTCGCTTCTCTCGTTGTGTTGAAAAATTGCCAGGCCAGAGCATTCAGCTGAACTATTCTCACTTCGTGCGTTCATCTTGGGTTTCTGGCCAGTTTACGGCTCCTGATTCCTGGATTTCGATGCTTAGAATGATGATGAAAAGCGGTTTTGATGCATCTCGATCGATTCAGAGAGCGGAAACGGCCTCCTTGTCCTCTATTCGCTAGAGCTCCCTTCCCTCCTCCCTTTTCGCATGCGCTTGTCTCCCTCTCCCTCTTCTTCTCTTTTTCTCCTCTTTTTTCTCTATTGCATTGAATCGATAAAGTGGGGGAGCGGGAGTAAGAGAGAGAGAGAGAGGGAGAGAGGGAGGGGGAGGGGAAGCGGAGAGAAGAAGGAAGGGAGTCTTCCCCCTCCGACGAGTCTCAAGGCGCCTAAGCCCAAATCTGTAGAGTGAGACCCGTGAATCATGCCAAATACATCCCAAGTTTTATTCTTCGGTATGAACTTAATCCATATTTGCGCTATAAGCCGCATTGAAATCGCAATCGTCTATATTTTCAGTTCCGCGTACTGTTTTCTCCACATTCTCGTTCCCACGCAAATTCGCTTCGATTTTCATCCCTTTATTCTCTATTCTTTGTTCTTTTCCTTCTCATTTCTCAATTTAGCCTCGCGCGCACTCAAGAAACTTGGAAGCATGTCTAATAAAGGCTGCTGACGCGTCGTGGTGGCCTAGTGGCTAGCGTGCTTGCCTTGGGAACACCGCTTCGTTGGTTCGCCGCCGATCCGAAACCGGCCGGCATAACACGAGGATGACCGCCGAAGGCCACAACATCGACGCGAATCTCGTGCCGTGCGGCTCTGACCACGGACACTACTTCGTCAAGTGAGTTTTGGGAAATGTCGCCTGTCGCTTTTTCGACTAGACCGTGCGAATTTGGAAACGTCCCTCCGAATAACACTACTTATTCCCAATGATGACAGTCAAGGTTCTCTTTCTCTCAACCCTAGTATTCATTCGATGAAAATATAAGCGTTTTTTCATGAAATATTCATACCGAGCTTCACTAGACAACTTCTTTTCAAATTCCTCAACCAAGTTTTTCTTCAGTTGTGTCTATCAAGCCTAGCCTAAGTACACTTACGTTATCCCTATTCAATTCCTCCATTTATTTCGTCTTTTGCATCTGATTGACTTGACTGAACTCTGTGGACTTTGCCTCAAATTATGGAAAATCATTGTGTTGCGTCATCACTTGGCAATGAATAGTCGTCTTCATGATTCTGAATTACATGACTTACACAACTCGTAAACCTGAAATTAGCCTGAGATTACCATGAAACACGGCTAGGTAATAGAGGAGTGAGAAAAATGTTTACATCAGATTTTAGGCAGTTTTTTTTCAAACCATTGATCATTTCTGAACTTACAGTAAGACTATTGATCAATATGCAATCATATCGTCAGCAAAAGGGAATGATAAAATGCAGGAAAACATTCGGGAAGCCGACGTACTGCCACCACTGCTGCGACAAGATATGGGGAATGCTCACCCAGGGATACGCCTGCGAGGGTTCGTTTTATTATTATTATTTTATAATCTCTAATGTATATTTGCCTCAAAATACAATTGTGTGACTTCGAAAAACTTTTTTAAAAATTTTCGGTCTAGTCTTTCCTTGTTCCATAAAATGCGCTCCACCTGCACACAAATTTCACCATTTTGGCTACATTATATCGTCCAGATTTCATGCAATTTATCATATTTATCTATTAGAACAGACGATTGCATTTGATTCCCTAGTCTATTCTCCTAACCAGACGAATTCAATAATTCTGAATTGCATGGTCTCGTCGGTAAGAGAAACGAGAGAGCGCGCATAATGAGGAGGGTGAGTGCTCTAGCCGTCTAGCCTGAGAAAAGACGTCTACATTAAGGATGCCATCTCCGATATTGATCTACCCACTTTGACGAGCTCTATTTCCGTTCAAACACAGAACTAATATCCGAAACGGTATTAAATAAGTCATCCCTGGCCGAATCGACCCTACTTCTGCTCTTGCGCTCTCAATTTCGCATGCTATTTCGCTCCGTCTGACCAGTGAGAGAGCCAGTGAGATGGATAGAGGCTTCCCCTGTCTCCTCTCTGAATCCCCAATTAGGAATGCGCAGCGTATCTTCTCTCAAGTGCCCCCTCCCCTTCCCACTGCACTCTTCGCGTTGTAGAAACAGCATTTTTTCGAGATACGACAAAACTCTCATACACACTTAATTCAAAAAGCGAGTCTTTCTTTACTGAACAAAAACACAAATGAAGCATCAAATTATGATACAACGACGTGAAGTGAGACTGAGCTTCAAGCGATGGCCCTTCCACTAGGAAGCATAGCAAACCCGCACAAGTTCCAGTGTGCAACTTCATCTGCCACGACAAGTGCCTCAAGACAGTCGTCTCCTACTGCAGCGGCGTCGCGCTCCAACTCATCAAGGTAGATACGGTAGGGTTACGGTAGCTGTCGAGTACGGTAGCCCGCGCCTTCTGATAACACTGTAGTTCCTGTAGAGCTCAGGCGATTCAGTGGATCCGGCGTTTCCCGGTTCCTATAAACCCGTCTGAGCCAGAGTCGGGAAATTTCCGCAAAAACCCGGTCCCTGACAGAACCCGGTGGCGCACACATGGTCGGAGGCGTCGCACGTCAAGCGCAAGTTCTGCAACGTCTGCAGGAAGCGGACGGAGGACAGCCCGTGTGTCGAGTGCGAAGGTATGGTAGTATCGGTTTATTGATTTATCCGCTCATTACGTTTGTGAGTACTGCCTGGATAGATTAGCTGCGAGAGTTTTTATTGTGCGAGGAAATCTTTGCATCGGTCTTTTGACTACGGTATGTTACGGTTGGATACTATAGTGTAGATTTATTTGATGAGATTGACTTTTTTGGTATCGTGCCTACGATTTATATTCATTTTTGTTGAGCTGAAATGGAAATTCATTGTTGCATCGACTACTGAGCACTCATTTCGTACTGACTGAATGAATGTTAGATAGTCTGGGAAGGCTAACAGTGGGGTATGCGAGAACAGTACCACCAATCACAAGGGTATTGAAGGTTATTATAGGTTACTGTAGGTTACTGTAGGTACAGGGGCGCCATATCGATCCGTCTCGTTCTCTTCTCTCACCGGAAGCCCTCGTCTCTTCTTGCGTGTATTGTGTGCCTGCTTTTGCTGCCGCGCCGACGGACGCGAAAACAATAGGCAGAAAACGAGCGAGAGATCACGCAAAACTGAGAGAGACCGAGCCGATGACGTGGTGGTGCGACCTGCGTGTGCCTGCGTTCTGTCGTTTCCCATTCGTCGGCGTTGT
Organism: Pristionchus entomophagus; assembly: GCA_036245825.1. NCBI lineage: Eukaryota > Metazoa > Nematoda > Chromadorea > Rhabditida > Neodiplogasteridae > Pristionchus > Pristionchus entomophagus. The sequence continues at coordinate 885,996 of BTSX01000006.1, forward strand.
CTGCGCCGGAACTGTCTCTCTGCTGCTTTGCTGCATACGAGAGGGGGACTGCGAGTGACGAGGGACTTCCTTGCATTGTGCATGCAGCATGTCTACGGAATAGAGGAACAGGAGGATAAATGCAAAGATCCTGCATTACATGACACAATAGCGGTCTACACAAAAAAACTCCATACATTATTCACTTTCCCAGATGAATCGGTTTCCGTGTTACGTATTTGTAATGCTTTATTCCATGAGAATTGCACTCATTGCCCGTTGGAATCATAGAGGAGAACAGACCGATTGAGGGGATAGCTTTTTCCTAATCATAGTATACTTGCCGAAATAACAGGTGCACGTGTAAATAACACATAAATACGTGGAGATTGAGAAGCGAGAGGTTTATTGTATACAATCAAGGTTTATGGGCGCCGAACGCGCTCTGGAGGCTGAAATTGCAAGCCATTAAACGTGGCAGAAAGACTAGTGTTATGGCCATTGAAATGACAGGGGAACGAGAACTTGGAGGAAACTCCTGAAAATCAAAATGATAAATTGTGGTTGGATTTCGCGTAATCATGATCAGAAAAATATCGCACGGACAGTAGAACTAAAAAAACTTTATCGACATATTGGATATTATAAGGCTACAGTGAATTGCAAAGAGACATACAAACAGGCATCATTTCTAAGAATGTAAGAGTGGAAAATCTCTCTTCATTCTACATACTACTATGTGAGAGTAATGAAGAGACGGATTCCTCATTCTGACGCCCTTTACATTTTAATAAATATATTTTTAATCATCCCCTTATTAATTAAATCATTAAACTAATTATTTGCAGTGTGCGAGTACTACGTGCACGAGGACTGCCAGGATCTGGCGGTGTCGGACTGCAAGGAGGCCGCCACTTACGTTCCCAGCCATGAGGGGGTCAGGAGGGCGACGTTTACTAATGTGGTGCACGCAATGCAAAATTTGACAAGGCAACGATTCCTAATGGCACACACAACGCAAAAATTGACCGAGATTGTTGCCTAAGGTTGAAAGTGATTTGATCAGAGGGGAAGGAATGTAGACGTCGTGTTATCATAGGACTGATTTGATTGTGAGAGAATGTCGAATTTATGATATTTTGTCATATTTTTTCGCTGATTAAGGCATCTGTTTTATGTATAATAGTGAGCGACCGATAATTGCTACTCCGATGGGAATTCTAAGAAGAATAGAGTGTTTGTTTTAGTTGAGTTTTTTTTACAGACTGTAATTGAACTTTATATTTTCTCTTGTAATAAGTTTCCTTGGCTGCATTGATCTTTGATCTTTCCGCTCTTCCGACTTTGTCCATGCCTACTGCTTCTTCTCTTCTTCTGTCTCTATCCATTTAGATCTCCTTTTTCTCTGTCCTCTCTGCGCTCTCTCAATTCTTTACACTCTCTCACTGCGTTTTCTTCTCTGAGCGTTCTCTCCATTCACCAAACTCTCTCGCTGCTCCTTTCTTCCTTGGCGAGACTGACGTCATCTTCGAGAGAGCGAGAGGGCGGGAGGAGGCGGAGAGCGGGCAGAGGCGAGAGGAGCGCCAACGAGAGAGCGTGCGGAACTGAGAGAGCGACATCGACTAGCCTTCTCTTGCAGTAGAAAATAGCTCGGCGCCGATACTCAGCGGCGAGAGAACATGGGAAAGTGAGAGAGTGCGGCCTCGGGTAGTCTCGGGATGGGGATGATCTCGCAGTCTCCGATAGCGCGGCGCCGGAATATGAGAAGATGCTCATTACCCTCTCAAACTTGAAAGTGAGGGATTTTAAGTCGCGCTGTCGAAAATTCGACAAGCGATCTTTCCTAACTCATACCATATGAATAATACACGACAATAAGCGTAATGCACACACGCGTAGCGTTGTGCGTTGGGGGATCTCGTTACTTATTCACCACAAGCAGCATCAGCAGTACTTTCTTAGAAGGCAATCTGATGATTGCACGCGCTCACCCAAGCCGCCTTTTCCTAGAAATGCACGCACAATCCAAAATTTGACAGAGATATCGTAATTGGTAACTTACACAACTCACAGGGATGGTTAGGGCGACGATTTCCAGAGAACGGGAATCCTAGTAATTGGTAGCTTGCACAGCTCACGGGTGTGGATGCGATGAAGGTCGACGATTCTGAAAACCGTACACACAATGTGAACTTTGACAGGGATCGGAATTTGGTAAACGTCGCTTTGCAGGCGATCGCACCTCACCACCACCATATGAAGGAGGGCAACCTTCCACGGGATAGCAAGTGCTGCGTGTGCAAGAAGACGTGCTACTCGAACGAGTGTCTGGCGGGCATGCGGTGCGAGTGGTGCGGACTCACGGTGCGACATATCCCATTCGTCGTCCTGTCGAAACGGTGACAAGCGACGTTTCCTAATAATGCACCCTCACAGGCACACGCCATCTGCTACCGCCAGATGCCGAGCGAGTGCGACTTCGGCATCCTCGCTAAGATCATGCTCCCGCCCAACTCACTCACCATCCCGAGGTGAGGACGACGTTTACTAGCGGTGTACGCAGTGTAAAATTCGACAGGAATTGGGCGATTGGCAACATGCCTTAAGCAGTGCACACTAAAGATGTTCGACGTTTCCTAACGGCACACACGCAATGCAAAATTAGACAATGAGGGCGACGTTTCCTAATCGTGCACACCAACGCAGGACGGAGCTGCCGATGGAGCAGCTGCTGAACATCTCGTCGCCGGGCGGGTCGGGCAGCGGGTCGGCCGATCCCAGCTCCGCCCATCCCCGTAAGGGTATCGTGCACTCTCTCACTTTCCCACACTATCTCGCTTGCACTAGGATGGATGAGAAAATTCGGATGAATATTATCTCGTGATCCTGTCTCTTACACAACGGCTGTATCTCCTACGCAAATAGTGCTTAGGTTATCATCCGAATGTTCTCGTCCGACCTATTGCCCTTTCACACACTATACTTCAATGATTAGCTCGCATTGAATATACTGAAGTTTCAAATATGAGTCTCTTCATCTAAATAGAGTGTTTGATGATCATCCATGGCTGAAACTCTCGTAGATACCAGCACACTCACGTCTCCTCTTGTATAGTATAGATTGAGTTGATGAAAGGACGGGGAATTGGGGCTGAGCTAACCCACGGCGTTCTACTGGCAAAACGCCAAGTGAGCTTTCGTGGTGAGACCTTTGCGCACTCTCTCGTATTTGCATGCTCTCTCGCCATTCCCCTGACCGCTCTCTCCTCTCTCGCTCACCCCATTCAAAACGCCGTGCTAACCATCGAAGAAGTGTACCCACTGTCACTCACTGAACTAACGCATAGAAATCCCTACACCACTGAAATCCCTACATTTTTTAAACTTTAATTATTTTATTTTTTTCGATATTTTTTCTAACTTCAATCCTTCCACTATCTCAGTTCATTTACCATATAATCTTCTGTCGAATGAAACCAATCTTCATTTAATCTCTCAAAACCCGCTTTCCGTTCCTAACTTTTTTACTTTCACCAGTGAGCATACCTGTCAATTTCTATCTTTTTTTGGTGCTCTACATCCGGTTGATCTTTGATCTTTGTAGTCTCCTCCCCCTGCAAGACCACCCCAGACGACATCAGTGGCGAGAAGGAAAGGGAGAAGGTAATAATAATAAATATTTAAATACTGATTTTTTTTTAAATTAAATAATTTAAAGCGCTGCATGGAACCTGTGCAGTGGAGACGAGAATTTTGTGCACTCGTAGTCTGTGCAGTTTGATCTTTGATCTTTGATCTATGTGCAGGAAGACAAGGAGAAGGAGGACATGGAGATCCTGCGCATCTACGACGGCAATAACTCGTTGCGGAATCAGGTTGGTATTTCGAAAATATTAATCTTTTTTTTTTTAAATAAATTGAAAAATTGTTCCCTGTCGATTTTTCTGCACGTCTTTAGATTTTTCAGATTTTCGCGCGCGAAATTCAAATATTGTAGGTGTACCGTACCGCAGCCGTGCCGAAGATGGCGTCGACGAGTCAGATTCGTGACATCGCGCTGCGCCGATTCCACATCCAGGGCGCCCCCGACAACTACTACGTCACGCAAGTGTTGAATGATGGTGAGGGCAGGGCGACGTTTCCTATTTTGACTCACGCAGTGCGAATTTGGACGCCACGACGATTACTAATGGCGCTAAATTTGAATTATCAGCCGGCGAGGAGGAGAACCTGGAGGACCCGGTGCCGCTGCGAAACGTGAAGAGACCGGCGGGTGCACGGGCTCAGGTGCGTGTTTGATCTTTGATCTTTCCCATACTAGAAATGCGCAGAAACTCATCTAACTGATAGAGAAGAACAGCATTTATAGAGATCTTCTGGACAACGAATACAATTATATTATCTCTGATTTTTGATCTTCCAGATTTTCCTGCGGCACCGCGACGATCCGGAGAAGGCGGTTGTGAAGGCGTACGGTGGCTGGCTACGGTATGTCGCCTTTTAGTAAACGTCGCTAGTCGAAATTTGTACAGGGTGCCGATGACGTTCTGCTCGATGACGGTTGGGAGAGATACGCTGGTGCAGGACTGCATTGCGGACGCCCTCGATAGCTTTGGACTGGATCGGAGTACTTGGAGTCGGTCAGTGGCCTTACGTCACATCGTAATTTATTATTGTGAGATCGCAAGCTCCATGTCTATAGACAACAAGTGCATATTATCGTGCAAATGGGCAAATCATTCGACCGGAAGGAAGATCTGAACTAATCTTTTCGCCATGTTTCACGATCACTTTTTATGAGACTGCTCATCAGTGGCCATTCAGTAAATTTTTTACAAAACACTTTGTAACCCTAATTAATCTCAGGTACAACCTCATCGAGGTCTCCCTCGAGAAGGGCATCGCCGAGCGCACCTGCAACCACCACGAGAACATGCTGCAGCTGGTGCGCAATCTGCGAAAAGTAAATTTTTGAATTTTTGAATTCGCGCCAATAAATCCAGAAAAATATCGGCGCTGTACAAATTTTGACAAGGGAGAGAAAATTTACCGTCACCTACAGTAACCCTCCGGATTCCATTCAGGACTCCCTGCGACGCTACCACGTCATGCGCTTTTACGTGCAGGAGAAGGAGGACCCGCACGATCATGCGGTATGTCGATTTATTGATTTAATAAATGTAATGAGCATTGAATTCATTGACTACCGTAACCCGGAAAATCGTGGTCGGACCGGTATCCCTTTCAGGTGTTCGTCGGCAACCTGCCAGTGTCTCTGGCGCAGCGGCAGTACGAGCGAATCCTCCTGAAGCTGCTGGGCGCGAAAGGTGAGAGAGGACGACGAATACCACTCGGCCTCACGCAATGCAAAATTCGAAGAGGCGACGTTTCCGATTCCTCCTCACCCCTAATTTTGATGCGGTCGATGTTTACCGCTTGATTGCCTTGGGATGACGTAATCTCATTGCAGAAAAGCCCTTCACGGCCATCGGTCCGATCTACTTCGAGTACGGTAGTCTGGTGATCACATTCAACACTGCCAAGGTGATTAATGTTTGTTTTTAACAATCTGTCAAATGCTATCGTTATAGTTTGTCTTTTATTCTCAGATCTCTGAAGCCGTGATTATTGTGGTCTGTAGTTTGATCTTTGATCTCTGATTTTTTACAGGCGGCAACGGCAGCCGTGCAGAAGTTGCAGAACGCGATATATGAGGAAAAAAAGTTGATCGTATTGTGCTTACCCAACGTCCAGGTGAGAATTTCCTTCACGAATTTTGAAAATCCGAAATTGCTCTCTCGAATACGCCTGATCTCTCTTCGATTATTTCGAAATCGGGCGGTTCTTGGATCCGAGAAGGGGGTTGACTGATGCAATGAACACCCACTTGTATATCCAGATCGGCCATAATTTATCTTTGATCTGTAATCTCCACTTTTTTTTAAACATCGGTTTCTGATCTTTGGCATTTGGCTCTAAAGGATGATCTTTGATCTTTCTTCAGCCTAAGATGCTCGCTCCCGACTGTGAGCCCCTCCTCGTTCTGGTCAACGTTAAATCCGGTGGATGCCAGGGCTCCGAACTGATGAAAGCCTTCCGGAAACTGCTCAATCCCTTCCAGGTTTGGACTTGATCTTTGATCTGCAGCTTATGGACGGATATCATAAATCAGTCTGGGCAACGCGTCTTTCTATTCCTCGTTATATCTCTTCATATTGCAATCTTTGGTCTCCTTCTGATCTCCTTCTATCTCGATCTGACAGTGCCTCTCATTGATCTCTGTATCCAGGTGTTCGACGTGCTAAAAGGCGGACCTCTCGTTGGCTTGTACGTCTTCCGGAACATTCCCAAGTACCGTATCCTGGCGTGCGGAGGAGACGGCACGATTGGATGGGTGCTACAGTGTCTGGATATCGCGAAACAGGCGAGGAATCGATTCTGCTGTTTTTTCTGTCTTCATTAACTACCACGGAACCAAATCCACCTCGCTGTAAATAAGAGATCAATGAGGTTACAAAGGGCGGAATTGCAATGAGGAGAACGAGGTGTATTTGGCACCGATTTCAGAGACGCATTTGTGTATCGAATTGTGTTCTCTCGTGATTTCGAGACTCAGACCATCTAACCAAAAGCACTAAAAGTGCAGATACGATTAGCTTTACAGCTTCACAGATGGTTAGAGAATAAATGACACAAGATTCTATCTACAATCTTGTTGTGGAATCACATTTAGAAAAGTATCATATTTTATATTAAAAATAATAATATTAATAACAGGACGCTGCCTGCTTTTCTCCCCCCTGCGGCATCGTCCCTCTCGGCACGGGCAATGATCTGGCACGAGTTCTGAGATGGGGAGGAGGATACACCGGAGAGGAGAACCCCCAGGATATATTGAAGGTACGTCAAGGAATTTGCTCAGCATAGTCCTCACACAAATTCACCGGTCAGACATAGTGAATCAGCTCACTATTTGAAACTAAGTCGTTGTGGAAACGGATTTATCTAGAGCCAAAATAGGTTGCACGGTAGTTTCATGGCGCACATGCATCCGAATTAGACAGTGAAAACGCGCAATACATCTCGTTCTTAGGGCAGATAAAAGCTTTTTTTTAAATGTATGGGTAAAAGATCAAAGACCAAACTCCTCTCTCCAGGACGTGATCGAGGCGGACGAGGTGCGACTAGACCGATGGGCGGTCGTCTTTCACGAGGAGGAGAGGTCACAACCACCCACGAGTAGTGGGACTGAGGTAGGCATTGGAATGGACCAGTGGTAATTTGGAATGGGTTTCGTCCTTCTTCGAACACTTTCTACCATATGTTAATGCAATTAAGCAATGTTGATGTTCCAAAGATTGTTTTCATTATTTCATCATGCCCTTTCATGCATGCATTGCGCCAATTTTCCCGACATTTCGCATTCGAAGATCCTATTTCCGCCCTGAACGAAGCTATTAGGGTGTGTCAAAAGTTCTTACAACATTTTTCTTTATTTTATTTTATGTGTATTCCGAGGTACAATCTCAAAGACGTTCTTGCGTTTATTAGAGGTAGAAAAATACTATTTTGTTCCGTCTTCAGATTTCGGAAATGTTGCATAATTATGACGCAATAATGTGAAGAGTGGGTTTCGCGACCCTGATTTCAAAAATCTCTAATTCAACAGATGATGAAGATGAGAAATACAGATTAAAACCACAGTAGGAGATGACGATGGAGCTCCATTTTAAAATGATACAAGGGAGTTTATAATTAGGTGACAGAAGTAGGTCAATTCTTTTCACTCTCAAGCATTTTCCAGAGGGTCGAATTTTTAGTTTTCAATTTTTCCGAGTTTATTTGCCAATCGATATCCCTTAAATAATAAGTATTATTACTTTTACTTTTTTGTGAATAACTTCTAACTATTATTACGGCGAAATTCGCGAATTTTTATAAAAATGTGTGGGAAGTGGCGAGTTTCGTAGCTATGATGCAATGCGTTTCGGAAGGTTCGGAGAGCGTTCAAATTGCATATTGTCGTCTCTCAACTCACCGAAGATAGTATCCAGATTTTTACCTCACCGTTAAAGAGAAACTTGAATAGGTGATTTTAGTGAGGTCTGGTCTAAAGGGCGTATTTCATGCAAACTGTAACGATCTTGATGGCTGAACTAATGAAACTAAAGAGCAGTGATAGATCCATTCATCGCCTCTTAGCAGGACTCGATTTATTTCTTGGCCGTTGAGAAAATATTTTTCGAAAATTTTTATAAGAACTTTACAATACCATCCTGCAGACCCAGAGCCGCCTTGAGGAAGGGATAATTATATGTATTTCAGGGTGCGGGTGGAGAGGGCGGAACCATGTCCAATCCTGAAGACCAGACGAGTATGATCATCATGAACAACTATTTCGGGATCGGCATCGACGCTGACGTCTGTCTCAAGTTCCACAATAAAGTGAGAAGAGATCAAAGATCAAGCATCTGAAACATTCATTTTCATAATTGAGATTTTTTTTATTTTGCTACTTTTTTTAATTCCTTGTGAACTTCCCGAGACCGGAGACAACGAGAACCTTGTTTTAGCACTTTGTTATACTACTGTAGAGTTCAAAGATCATTTTCAGCGAGACGCTAACCCAGAGAAATTTTCATCGCGCCTCTTCAACAAGACGCAGTATGTCAAGATCGGACTGCAGAAGGTGGGATGATCAAAGATCAAATGCATTTCACTTCCGTTTTATGTGCTTCTGAAAAGAACGAAGTGAATCATTTGCGTTACTATCTAGAGACTCACTAACAGAGATCTTCTGATATTTTGCATGAATCCCGGAACCCTTGGATACAAAGATTTTCAAACAGCTCCGATCTCCTCCAAACTTTGCATGGTGATGTATAGTTTTTCAGCGATAGGCAGGAGACCGTGTATTTCGAAATGCCTAAATGCCGGTTTCGGCTTTTTCGAAAATTCACAAAATCGCATTTTCCTTCACAGTTGACTAAAAACCTCGATCAAAAAACCAAAATGATCCTCTCTGCAAATTAAACAACTGTGTTGTTGATGACAAACCTGACCGACAAGAGGAAAATAGTTTAAAATTTAAAAGTTCATTTTCGGATCCGAAAAATTCGACTTGGCAAAAAAAATTTTAATATGCAAAATTTTAATTTCGCGAGATCTCTTCAGATTCAAAATTTACGAACTTTTTTGACAGTGGTTTATGTTGGAAGTTTCTCGATTGACCCTAAAATTTGCCGCCGAATGCCTGCAATTGTACGTTTTTAACAGAGAAAATCGGTTTTTCAGACACAACTTTTTTATTTCGCACTTCCGCGATCTCCAATGCGAAAATTCGAACTCTACGAGCAAAAACACGCCACAAAATCATATTCTTTGCAATTTTTGAGACTATGATTTTCGGACCAAAATGTAGCCTCAAAATGACCTCACAGAATTGAAAAAATATCATAGTCTCAAAAATTGCAAAGCTCGTAGAGTTCGAATTTTCGCATTGGAGATCGCGGAAGTGCGAAATAAAAGAGTTGTGTCTGAAAAACCGATTTTCTCTGTTAAAAACGTACAATTGCAGGCATTCGGCGGCAAATTTGGGGACTGGGTCAATCGAGAAACTTCCAACATAAACCACTGTCAAAAAAGTGCGTAAATTTTGAATCTGAAGAGATCTCGCGGAATGCATATTAAGGCATTTAGGCATTTCGAAATACACGGTCTCCTGCCTATCGCTGAAAAACTATTGACCCATGGTACATCACCATGCAAAGTTTGGAGGAGATCGGAGCTGTTTGAAAATCTTTGTATCCAGCCACCTCTCGTAGCTTAGAAGATCTCTGCTAAAACTCAAATGATCCGATATGCTGGTTGTTTTTCATCTTATAGACCGAATGCTCTTTTCGCAATGGCATAATTAGTTTATTCGAGCATGAGAAATATATCAACTCAACGAATTCTTGGACTTGATTTTTTCATTATCGCAGGTCTTCTTCGAACGAACCTGCAAGGATCTCTGGAAGAGAATCGAACTGGAAGTCGACGGAAAGGTTTGTAGCCTGTGGTTTGTAGTCTGCTCCTTGATCTCCCCATCATACGTCAAATGAGGTCTAGCCTAGAATTGTTTGCCGATATGCCCAAACAAGTTTTACGACGTGGCCTAGTCGATATGGTCGATTTTCACCATACATTACGCTGTTTTCCTCATTTGCCGATATGGGTCTGGAATGCCGAAGTACACTCTCGCTTTTTCGAGACCCATTTGACGTATGCTCCCCGTATCTTGAAGTTGACGTATCTTGAAGTTCTAGTTCTAAACCTCGTCACCGAAACTGATTATCCAGTCTGATTTCTAGTCTCTCGTCCCTTTATTCTCCCATTTCTGATCGTCCAACTCTCAAACCTTTAGTTTGCCGTCTTCTTGTGCGATCTCTAGTCGATGATATTTGGAGTCGATATTCCGATCTTTGATCTTTGATCTTCAGCCAATCGACCTTCCCAACATCGAGGGTATCATCGTGCTCAATCTGCTATCGTGGGGCTCGGGAGCGAACCCGTGGGGAACGGCAAAGGAGGAACCACCATTTACCAAGCCCACGCACTATGATGGATTGCTCGAGGTACGGTAGTTTGATCTGTGAACTTTGTAGTTTGCTGTATGATCTTCGTAGCCTGATCTCCACAGGTGGTTGGCATCACTGATGTCTCGCGACTCGGTCTCATCCAGTCCAAGCTCGCCGCTGGCATTCGGATAGCACAGGGAGGCAGTGTGAGTATTTTGGAGTTTGATCTTTGATCTCTATGTAGTTTGATCTTTGATCTTTACGGATAACATATTACGTTGTTTAAAGAAGGGATGGCTAGGCTTGAATCTCTTATTGTTCTTTTATTGCTCACCGAAACAGTAAATGAAGCGCAAAGAAGAGTACTTCGCTTACGGACGTTTTCTATTCTATAGGGTGTTTTCATGTGGAACAAGTGAACCACAGTAGTCGGAAGTTTGATCTTTGATCTTTGCAGATCAAGATCACTACACACGAAGAATGGCCGGTGCAAGTGGACGGCGAACCTCACGTTCAATCGCCCGGAACCATCACCATCCTCAAGTCGGCCCTGCGAGTGAGTCATCTTTGATCGTTGAACCCCTAGCATAGAGGTCAACTGACTTCCCTTCTGACCCTTTTGACCTCTCCCCGTAGCCAATCTCCCAATGTGTCTGTCTGTCTTTGCACCTCAAGGGGAGGATGAGGATCGCTGATCTTTGATCTCTCCAAAACCAGCTCTCCATCCACCCCCTCCTAGAATGATCTTTGATCTCCCCCCCCCCATAGACTCGTCCCCCAGTATCGATATATGTGTTGTTCATAGTGGTTTGCGATCTGCATCCTCCTCTTTCGTTTGACTCGACTACCGTACCCCCGGCCTGCCACCCCTCCCTTCGTCTCTAACTACGGTAACTCCGCCCCTGCCCCCTAACACGATCGATTCTTCTGTTTTCCCCTTCTGATTTCCCTCTTTAGTTTCGTCCCTTTTCCTTGGTTCGTCCTCTCTTTCCTATCTCTTTCTCTCTCTCTCTCACTCTTTCTCCACGTCTCTCTTTGCGTATGTGTAGTATCTAGCGCCGTTTCGGAAACCTCCCGCCACTGCATCGCACTCGCTACCGTAACCAAACACGCTTTGCACCACCATACCTCATCCCTACCGTACCCGCCCCGCACTTTCCTCACACTAGAGCATGATGAGCAAGAGATGGAGACTGTAGCTACCGTATACCCTTCGCTATATAGTAGTGCAGCTTGCTTTCGTCCTGCGTTCCTCCCCGATTAATCGGACTACTGTAGGCTACTGTAGGTCATTTCTGATTCTGAGATTAGTCTCTTTCGCCTAGCCTCACTTTCATATAGAGATATCAGAATGGAGGATCCGTCTCTTCATTCTGCACGCTACCTCGTTGCTCTAATCACTGAGGGAGTGCGCACAATGAAGAGACGGCATCTCCATTCTGGCCTTAGCTTCACTCATCCCAAGACTCCGCCCCTCTCTCTCCTCCTCTCCTCTCTCCTTCTCCTTTCAGGCGCAGATGCTCAAGAAGGCGAAGCGGAAGCGGACGGGGGCGCCGGGCGGGTCCGCACTCCGCGCCGTCGCGTCAGACGGTGGCGCGTCCGCGTCATCGAGCGGTGGAGGCGCGCCAGAGGGCGCGGGCGCCTCTCTCGGCGTGCCCTCCTCGCTGGCCGCCACCTCGCGGTCGACTCCGGACGCGCTCCACGATGACGATGATGACGAAGCGGATGCGTTCCTCTAACTATCGACTACCGTAACTCGAGAAAGTCGTGTCGAGACCAAATCCCTTTCGATTCGTATATATAGCTTCCGTGCACGGCTTGACAAACCCCTCTTCCTGTCCCTAATCTCTGCTCTTCTCCTTCCTCTTTTTCCTTCCTGTCTCTTAATTACCTAATTAATGATCAAGACAACTAATTATGAGATTGTATAATGTAGCATGACTCCCGCCTCTTCTTTGCTCTGTCGCTACTTCTTCTTCTTTTTCTTTTCTCTTCTCTTCTTTTCTCTGCGTCTCTCCAATCCGGGCGCTCTCTCGCTCTTTCTCTAACCGTCATGAGAGAGCGTGCGGTGAGGACACGGCGCTTTTCCGAGACGTCGTCCCACGATGACGCACCCGCCCCCACACCACACCCCAGTACCGTACCCTCCTCTTCTCTCGTTTTCGGTCATATCTAGTGAGTTATATAGATTCTACCAGCCTCTTGATTCTACCCACTAGCCCGACTCATCCATCCGCCCCCTAGTCGCAGTTATCGATTCGTTTTCTACCGTAATCCCCCGCGTTCCGTGCGGGATGGAGCTAAGAGTGACGTTGCTCCCGTCTGTTCTCTATGTCTTTGCTGCAAGGGCTTTCCCGTACTTACTATGTAAGGTTTCCTTTCTTTCTCCTTAGATTCGATACTTCGATGATGTTTGATCTTACCCCACATACAGTATTCTTCCCTCCACATTCCTCCTTTATCCACTCCCCCACCACACTCCATTCAAAACTAACCAATTCTGAGTGCAGTTGCATCGGAGTGTGTCGATAGATAGTTCCGTTAGTGACCAGGCTAGATACGTCGTCCCTGCTCTCTTCATTTTGCGTGCTATCTCGCCCAGAGATCAAAGATCATCGAAGAGAGTGGGAGAAGACTTCCGATAGTTGTGACGATTAGTCTCGATTAAACCCATTCCACACCCTCCTCTCCCACAGTGCTCCCTTGATCACAATCCCTCTAGAATTTTGTAATTTACATTGAAATATTGAAGAATGTAATAATAACCCTTTCCCCTCTCGTCTTTCGATAGAAATTTCTTTCTCCCCTACAATAAGTTGTCAGAATAGTATTATTCTTAATAATTTAATCAAAGTCATAAACCAGAGATTGTATTTTATCCTTAATAATCCCCCCTCCTTAAAATCAAACTTGACTTTACCCAATAATGTACAGATCTATACACAGCCGATAAAATATTGTATGTGGCCGGGTCGCGCACGGATTGTCTGGAGTACGGTAGAGCTGTTCCAGGCTGAAATGCTGAGAAAGCCAGCGAGACGGAAGGACGGCACGAAGAAAGTGGTCGATCCTCCGCCCTCGACCAGCAAGGAGGACGAGGGATACGGTATCAGATTCGGACGGAATCTGTTCAAGAAGCGATTCGCGAGGTATACGGTAGGCGGAGGGGTACGGTAGGAGCATCGATCGATTGCAGATTCGAGCAACGACGGCGGTCTTTGGGCAGAACGAGCAGTAGCCGGCGGAGGGTATGGATTTTGTTCAAAATCAGCTTTTTATTTGTTCCGACTCCCGCACAGAACCCCTGGATTACGGTGGTCGTATTGCAGGAGGTGGAGAAGGAGTGCCACTCGGCCGTCGATTACACTGAGCACTCGTCCACCTCGCAAGAGGGCGCGCCGGCAGAGGAGAAGGGACCGCCGATACCGTAACCGGAGATCCCATAATCCCCAAATACAGTAACTCCGAGACACCGTTATCCCCAGCCAGCAGGGTCATCGTAGCAATTATCGATTGATCTCTCTCATCTCAGTAAGGCGCAATGTATCGTCTATAGTCTTTCCATGCTAGCATGATTATCTTCGTTCACATTCCGCACTTTGTAAAATAACAATAATATTATTTAAATAATTGCTGTCGCAGCTCATTTGTCGTTCACTTTTTATTCAAATTTTTTTTTTCAAAAACAATAATTCTAATCATCGAAATTCGCAATCATCTGCTAGTCAAGTGCATTCTAATCAAAAGATCTCATCCGACTGATCTTTGATCTCTGAGACTTTCAGAGATCAAAGATCAATCTGGCCTACCGTAATCCCCGTTTTGCCACTAGGCGAAAGCTTCCGTGTAGACGCGTTGTGAGCGTCGTCCCGTGTCTGATTCTCTCCGTTTCGCATGCTCTCTCGCTCGCTCTGACCGAGGATAAAGATTGTGCTGATAAAGATTGATTCAAAAATGTATTTTCGCCCATACAATGAACTCTACTTCGAAGAGGCCTGATTGTTTGATTCCTCTTGTTTCAACGTTGACGTCTTTGAAGATACTCAGAGTGTTTATTATCTACTCATTTTGCTAACTACCTCTACCACAAGTGTGAGTTCGGTACATAATTTTGGAGCAATATCTAAATGCGTTTCAGTCCTCTCTAAAGCGATTACTAGGTAACAACTTCCACGGCTTCAAAGTTGTTTCCCTCTTCAGCGAAATATCGATTCAACTTCATCTTCTGTAGCGTTTCCTGCTATTTCTGCTAACTGCTATTTCTCAATGCGATTTTGTCGATGAGTAGTCGAATCCAGCTCACTTTCTTATTTTCCCATGCTTCATCGCTCATTGGCTGTAAATCGTGGAGAGATGATAAAGTTTGGTTCCTGCTAAGCGCATTGTGGCTATAATGACACAATGAGATGATATGATGAAAAGTGGATTGGAAGTGATAATGGATGATAAGGAGTGATGGATTGAGTGATGACTGACTCTCCCCGATTCGCCTGATCTCTCGCTTCTCTGTTCGAAGTGAGATAGAACTATGCATCCTAGAATTATCCGCCCAACTGATAAAGCAGTCATCAAGGTGCTTGTACATGACTGTTTGTTGGTCTCTGTCGAGATTTCAGTGCAAACTGGATAGTTGACTATTTCTGAGGTTACTGGATGTAGAAAACCCACAGACTAACCTTATCCATGCGTCTCATATTAACTTTCCGAGAATGCTCGGAACGCGTCTAATTCCTTGTAGTTTTCTGAACAATATCTAGAAATCAGGAGCCATATTGGACACTTTTTCGACACATTTGTTGGATTTTTTACCCTAAAATCCTATGCGATGTGCACTTTTCCAGGTAAACAACCGATCAGGCTCTCGAAATGCGAAGGGTTGTCGTGTTTCTCGCTGTTTTCTGCCACCTTTCCAGTGCTGAGCCGCAGCAAGGTCATTTTAATTTAAATTTTGCATGTATTCATGTTATTCAGTGCTATTTTCACAGAAGGGGAGATTGAAACAATTTTATTTCTGATTTTTAAATACGTTTTTATTAATATTTATCAGATTTGATCACTGAGCATCTACCGAAACTCAAGGAGGAGCTGAACTTCCGTCAATTCGCGGGTTATCTGGATGTGTCCGAGCAGAAACAGCTGTTCTACTGGTGAGAGTGCTCATTCATGAATGCCTCTACTCATTTTCCAATCAAGTGCACAGAGGTTTACACAGCAGTTTAGTTGCTGGAAAAGGTGACATGGAACGAGTGTTTTGTTCTAATTCGCTTAGAAATTTGATAAAACGTTTGCAATGGGTTTATATCAAGGGGAAATAGACTGATACCAAAGCGGCAATTGGAACGGTGCAACGGGGGCTGGTTCCTTATGGTTTTGTTCCCAGGTACACGGAGACCCAGGGCGACCCGACGAAGGACCCGGTGGTACTGTGGCTGAATGGAGGGCCGGGATGCTCATCACTACAGGTATTAACTGTGGGTCCATACCAAAATGTCCCCCTCGTAAAACTCCCCCACTGGCATTCAGAGGTTAAATCGAGAGAAGGCAAATTGCACAACCGTCTGAGAATTTTGACGTCAACAGCAAAGTTGTAGATCATGAGACGACGCTTTTCACTCTTCATATTGCTCGCTCTCTCACCAGTCGACCCCTGAAGTAGCATGAAAATGAACATTTCTAGGGAAGCAATCCCTTGCACACACTGCCTGAAATGAATGACACTCTCAATTTTTGATTGGCAAAGTGAGGAAAAGGAGCAAGGTGCTATCGGCATCGTCGTTGTAATTTATGATCTTTGATCTCTGATGTATTCTCAGGGTCTACTGCTCGAACTGGGGCCGTTTCGCGTGAGCGACTGGGGCGAGACGGTCACCACGAATCCCATGAGCTGGAATAGGGTTAGTGATCGATCTGCAATAAAGATACCGTGGACCGTGAGCTACCGCGTTCAAATAATCGATAATCTTGATCCAATTGCTGGATCGATCAATAATAGAATAATACCGCAACCGTAATTTTCCAACAATTGATGCCATCTCAATGATTAACAAGTTCATTCACAATCTAATGTACAAAAAATATGTCACTAATCGATAGTCGTTCGTTACTACAGTATGGTCAAGCTACCGTAATCCATCAATCGATATCAGTTCGCTTCGATCATCTTCCTGGACGCGCCGGCGGGCGTGGGATTCTCGGTACGGAGAGACGGCCTGTACAACTTCACCGATGACGAGGCGAGTACTGTAGTGCACGGCGAATATTATCGACGAGTGGCTATTCTGCTAGAGATCAAAGATCAGACGTAATTCTGAATGAATCTCGAGGTTTGAAATGAGATTATCATTATCTATTGTTGGAAGCGGTTGATGGAGAGTATTGTAGAGCAGCAATGCAAGATAGCTGTGAGCTGCGAGAAAAAAATTGCATTTATTTCCGCACACCTCTAACACTGTTTCATGTTGAATCGACATCTTAAAATTCTGATGGGATAGACAAAATCAGAATAGAAAAATATATAAGATAAGATAAATTATTATTATTATTATTATTATTATTATTATATTGTAGGTCGCTGACGACAACCATGTGGCGATGAAGAAGTGGTTCGAGAAGTTCCCGGAGAGGTGCGAGATGATCTTTGCTCTTTGAAACTCACAATCAGTCCTGGTCCAGTCGTCATTAAACCTGAAATATACAACAACAAAAATCACTTTGATCAATTCCTAGGAGAAGACTTCAGCAGTCAAATATTATGATTACTCTCAAGCGGACGAGCCAAATCAACATCTTACCATTTTATTTTCACATGCTGAAAAAAACACAATACCTCTGCATCGACAACCGTGCTCCTTACTTTTCCGCTCAAATCCCAATTCAGGAAGACGAACGACCTCTACATCATGGGCGAATCGTACGCGGGCACGTACATTCCGATGCTGGCCGATCGATTGGCCAAGGATAAGGAGAACTTCCCGCAGTTCAAGGTGATCTTTGATCTTCAATTCTATCCCTTGCCGCAAAATCTGGATGATCTCCTGTCCAAGGATTCAGGGTCGGGGATTCAGGGGGGATTCATGGTAAGTGACCTTTGGTCTATCAGCCAACCCGAGTTTTAGTGGAATTAGATAAAGTGTTCAATGAAGATGCGCCGAATAAGGAATACGAATGAGGATTCTGCAATATTACTTCTCCAAAGATCATGCCAAAGATCAAGGATCATCTCAGGGAATGGCTGTCGGCAATGGCTGTGTGAACGATCAACTACTGTTCAATTCGGTGATACAGTACACCTACTATCACGGACTGGTGGATGAGACGTGAGTACGGTATAGATCGACATCAGAGTACGGTATAGATCGACATTACGGTACTCTGAAAATGATGCACCTACTATCATGGTTTGATCGATTAGTGAGTCTTGAAGCAAAAAAATTGATAAGCGAAAAATCGATAACGACTCTTTATGAGGCGTGAGCGTACTGTATTCGCACGGATGAATTCAATAAGATAATCGTTTTTGTAACCTAAATCGCATCCTTGACTGTTTTCGGGAAATGGGTGATCAGAAGGATACAGTAATTGGAGAGATCAAAGATCAAAGATCACATTTTAGCATCTACATGAATGCAGTGGACAAGTGCTGTAAGGGCACGTCATCTACTGAGTGCGACTTCTATTCGCATGCCTGGGACAAGCAAGACCCGTGCTATGCGGAGGTGAGAAGAGATAAAAGATCAGTCAAACAGTCTAATCTTAGAAGAATCACATGTGAAAATCCTATGAAGAACTTTAATTCACTTGTTGTTTTTATAATGATGTCGCTTCTGCGAAAATCCGAAAAGGATTATTTTGTCGAACGTGTTCACCATCATCATCCCTCTCTCAGGCTCAAATTCTCTATCAAGCCAATTTCTTCTCCGGTCTCGATCCGTACTTCCTTTACTTCACATGCTACCTGAATGAGACGACTACGGTGGTAAACAAAGAGATCAAAGTTCATTTCAATCTTAGAAAGATCAAAATTTGGTTTCGAGGCCCAAAAAATAGGAGCGTGTTTGTCTTTTCGCACTATCTCTAGTCTCTAGGCTCGTGAATATTAAAATAATATTACCATTTAATTTTGAACTCGATCGTGTTTCATTTTCTTGTCATCGCTATATATTGAAAACAGTACAGAAACTATGCGAAAACGGCAATTTTTTTTTTAAATGCTGGAAAAATAGAAACCAAGATGACGTCTTCTCAGCCTGTCTCTCGGTCTCAACGTGACGTCATGATCGGCCATCTAAGACGGAAGATGGCGGCAAGGGCCGGAGAATCCATCCAAACACAACAAAACGATGCCGATCCGGACCATACCGACTACGATCCCGTAAGAGATTTGCGTACTGTACCTCGCATGGTTCGGTTACGGTCAAGTTTAAGTTACTTTTCCTTTGAAGTCACTTCCAAACGGTAAATTGCGTGCCAACAAATCCAAGCGTTATCCATTGACGAGAAGTGGAGAGGTGTCTCTGTAGAGCACTCCTTACGAGACGTTCCGTGTGATAGTGAACCTTTGCCACGGATGACTTTTTTGCAACCTATGCCAATAAGTTCAGGGTGAAGTCCCCATACATAGAGCTGATCGCCAGCCCAATATGAGAGGTTGGGGTGCACTCTCCGAAAAATGACGGGCCGTGCCCAAAAAAAGTCGGCAATTTCATCCAAGAAAAAAATACGTTCTTATAGGTGTTTCAGGCGTATTTTGCAATGAAAATAACAAAAAACATAGTTTGAAAGCGATAGAACAACGTTAAAATGTTGAAAACGATTTTCGACGTTTTTCCGAAGTCATGAAAATTTTTTTCATCCGTTATCTTTTTTTTATTGCATAATCGGATTCTACGCATGAAACTACATAGGGTGTTATTTTTTTACGGCAATCGAGCTATGCGCTCGAGAGTTACGTCTTCCGGCCCGAGGTGTTCTTGGAGGCTGAAGAGAGAACAGCGACCAGAGGATTCGCCATTTGGGATCGATACAGTCACTTTTTCAACACATTTGTATGTCATTTATCGTTTTTAAGCATTTCTATCAAGTCTATGGGGTTAGGATAGTGATACAACACTGAAAACCCGAAAATTCGAAAAATCAGATTTTTGAAATCTTAAAATTTCAAAAAATCATAACTCATGAATCTGATCTCCGAATGCTGTATTTTTTTTTTTTTAAATAACACCCTATGTAGTTTCATGCGTAGAATCCGATTATGCAATAAAAAAATGATAACGGATGAAAAAAAATTTCATGACTTCGGAAAAACGTCGAAAATCGCTGTTTTCAACATTTTAACGTTGTTCTATCGCTTTCAAACTATGTTTTTTGTTATTTTCATTGCAAAATACGCCTGAAACACCTATAAGAGCGTATTTTGTTCTTGGATGAAATTGCCGACTTTTTTTGGGCACGGCCCGTCATTTTTCGGAGAGTGCACCCCAACCTCTCATATTGGGCTGGCGATCAGCTCTATGTATGGGGACTTCACCCTGAACTTATTGGCATAGGTTGCAAAAAAGTCATCCGTCGACCAGGCACAAAAGCTTCACTAACTCACGGAACGTCTCTTACAACCATAGAAATTAGTGACCTACAAAACTTAGAAAATACTTGTGATGACACAACCCTGCTTACTTATTTTCCCCCATTCTAGAATCTTCCTCAATGCGCGCACCACGATGACTACTCCATCTGGCTACAGATGCCCGAGCTGAGAGCGGTCAGGGGTCTTTGATCTTTCTAGTTTGTAGCTTGCTCTTTCGATTCACTATAGAGTTTTCACTGCTAGATCTACATGACATGTATCTGAAGTGAACAAGCTCATTTCGCGTTATGTCTGACAGTCTGCGGTTTATAATGAAAACAAATCGAGTGATCATCAGTCTGTATCCAATCAAATACACACTACTTAAACTTGCTCGTCAGATTATTTTTCAGTTTATTGAGGTTGTGGGAATAAAAGAAAAGAGTCTCCCTCTCGCCTTCAAACTTTCTTTCAATCTAAAATGGCCTGTGCAACGAACCAGTATATGCAGAAATTGTGGTTATTGCATCATCACTAGTAAATTTCCAGGTGCTGCACGTTCCGGATGACGTGCAGAACTACACGAGTTGCAGGTACCCATCCAATCCCAATCGATTTATCCAGATCAATGTACCGTAACCCATGATACCGTATTCCACGCTCAATCGATGTACAGTAACCTCCGTTTTCCAGTCAACAGGTCGAGCACAACTACATCTCCACCTACGATGACATGAGCGACACGGTCAAGAGTGTGGTCGCGTCGGGAGTGAAGGTACTACGGTAGATGACGGTTGATTACGGTAGTCACACTACGGTTGATTACGGTTGTTAGGTTGATATAGAAAACAGGGATGTAGATGAAGGAATCTACTGGGAGCAGTTTTAATGAATCCATTGATAGTTGAATACAGTAATCATAGGTAAACGAAAGATGTGCGGACTACTGTAACTAAATATCGATAAATTTAGGTGATGTTCTTCAACGGCGACATGGATTCCATCTGCAATGTCCAGCACAACAATCAGTTCATGGCTAGGTGTGTTCTTTGATCTTTGATCTTCCCTCACCCCTCGGTGTTTTCCATAGGTATTCCCCTCTGCCCTCGTCACATGCTATCATAATCATTCTCGTTATCACTCACTATCAACGGGTATCAAACCGTATGATATTGATAGCTCACCCTGACCTTCTCACACTGGTCACTTGATAGACAATGCTAGAACTAGATTGAATAGCAAGGAGAAGATTGATCTACGATCTCTGATACCAGAACCGAATTACAAAGAAATTAGACAGATCAGTACGGGACACTAGGTAAGCTCAAAGCAACGATCCCCCATTATGTGGATTGATCTTTGATCTTTCTTAGACTCGGGCTGGATAGAATCCATCGTGCCAAGCCATGGAACGACAAGGAACAGAAACCGCCCTCAATCGGGATGTGGACCGCGTACAAGGGTGAGCATACCGTATTCGGAAATGATCAATCGAAGGATACTGTACTCAACATACCGTAACCCTAATCGAGTTATCGATTGATAGATACTCTGCTCAAGAAGGAGAGGAAGTGTGGATCTCAATGATACCGTAACCATGATCGAATTAGCATACAGTACTACTCGAAGAATAGAGTGAAACGAAGAGGCCGTAATTTTGAATGAAAATACCGGCAGACCCATGAATTCGTCTCCATAAAATCACTGGCAGATTATATCTATGATTGAAAACTCAGTTGTGCAATCAATAATCAAGTCGATCGATATTCGATTACAGTAATCGGTTATATGATGTTAATTTCAGGTTTGGACTTCCTGACCATCCGAGGCGCGGGACATTTCGCTAGTTCTGATGCCGAGAAGCCGAAAGAATCACTCCAGGTCATTGAAGGGGATCCGTATGTGAAATACATGTGAAAAAAATATGCGAGGAAAGAATAGTCTGGAATAAAACTATGTCTGTCAGTGAAATTGGGATCTAACTGGAAGCCTTACTAAAGCAAGAACATGCTAGACATCAGACTTATCATACATGAACTGCGCGATTATCTTGTAAGATTGTAGATGGGAATCAGTTCAATAACTGAATTCATACCTACATCTCTAATAATCACTGCAGATGTTCTACAACTTCATCAAGGGCAACGACTACTCGACGCCTGTTCCTAAGCCTGAGGTACTTGTAAGATACAGTAACTGGAACAAACCACAGTAATCGATGGTCCTCTGAACCTACCGTGATCGTTTCACATTTCAGACTATTCCTTCCACATCAACTCTGATCTCCACCACAAGCGAAGCCCCTTTGGTCCTCAATCTTTCCGTAATCACCTCGTTGTTGGCAATATTCCTTATTAGACAGTAACCTAATAGATGTGTCACACATTGCCATCATTTGTGAGAACAGCCAATATCCCTACAAAGAGCCGCATTGAAGAGAGCCAACACAGTACTGAAAATTAAACACGATGGCTGGAATAACACAGTCGTGTTGATTTCTCAATACGATTATCGGCTCCGTATCACAGAGAACATTCATACATACCGTAATCACCACACAACCTTGCTTCTTCTCGATTCAATATGAATTATCAATTAAACTCATTCTCACGTAGCCCGATACGGCAGTGAAGTGCTATGCGCTTTTCAAACATACTCATCCATATTATTCAGCATTCCTGTATACTCTATCAACTAGATCGCTACTTTCAGGGCTGCGGAGTACTGTACTTTCAGTGAAGATCGATCTCGCATCTCGGTCCCTCGCTCAACCGAATGGGCACTCAGAAGGGATCCAATGCCCGGGACCAGATGACCCTCTATTCGAGGCCTGCCACACACTCACTCCGGCTAATCCGCACTCTCCGCCATCCACACACTCTCTCGCATCCACTCTCTCCGCGGACTCTCCTCACTTCGCACACTATCCCTTTCCGTCTGACTGTCTGGGCTCTCTCACGGGACGCCATCTCTCGCCACCCATCGGGCCCCCTCTCTTTATGAGAAGAAGAAGGGTGTATGCCCTTCGAGATACGATCGATACGGGGGGACTCGAGAGAAAGGTCGATGAGTGGTACCACCGATCTTTGGTGTGATCGAATACTGATTGGGGTTCCCATTTAAGATGAGGGAGTACGGTAGGTCATTGGATTACGATAGGGGATCAGCAGCAATCGATGAATGTATACCCGGTGATAGGAATGATCTTGGCATGATCTATCCACCGACGGTAACCATCCACGGGTTGCGTGGCGCCGAGTACTGTAAGACCGGGAAATAGCAGCAGGGACCAGGAAATAGGGGCGATCCAGAGAGAGAGAGGCGTTCGATTGGGGGAAGGGGAAGGACGACTGTGTGGGGTATGGCATGCCTGGCTCGCTCCTCCTAGAGGGCGGGGCTGACCCCAAAGCAATAGGAGCGATGAGAAAACAGCTGCTGACCCGAGATGAGGATTAGCCAACGAGGTCAAGAGACGACTAATCGAAACACGGGAACACAGGACTGTTTGCTAGAAGAAGAAGAGGAACGAGAAGGAAGGGACGGGGTGGGTTCGGGTTGCGAAAGACTCGAGTGTGAGTCAGCGTGTGGTTTACGCGAAAACACGAACTGATAGCGAAGCCAATTAGTATCGGAGAGGGAGGGGAGTTCATCGTGGAGGAAACTAGGGGAGAATGGAGCGGCGATGGGGGGCAGGGACACTAGCAAATGAGACGACACTCAAACACACGAGACGACCGACCGAGGAGGAAGAATGAACACAGCAAGTGCGGCTGAACTTTCCCGAGGCAGCGCCGGTGAGCAAATACAACGCGAGGAGGAGATAGAGAGGATACACCCACACGTCGCCCATACACTATGGAAGAAAACAAGAGTGAATAAGGATAAAACAATGCAGAAAAAACGGAGAAAATCGAGAGCGAAACGAAAAACAGTGCGAGTGATCGAAAACTGAAGTTCATTCCAATTATTTCGATCATCCCAAGAGTGAAAACGCAAGTTCAAACGCGCGCCCGAATTCTTGCACGGAAGCCATTCCAGCGGAAGCCGAAACTTTTTCTAATTTTTTGGAGTGCACTTCCTTTTTTTCGTCGAAAGTCGACAATAGTTAGTTAGTTTCTTCGAGTCGTCTCTTCTACCACCCCCATCCCCACCCCACCCCGTCCTCCTTCTATGACTCTAGTCGTCAGTTCCCTACCCTCCTTCGATGCGGCTCGCTCCAATCGTCTCCGATTCACACTCGTTACGTGTTGACCATGGTACGTATTTACTTTTAGCTCATTAACAGTATGGTTCATTTATTGCGTGTGATTGACCTGTGTTGGGTGTCTTGTAGTGTTGGCGAATCGGAATCGACTCCTCCCTTTCAACATTATTTAATCGTCTGTAACTGAAACGATAACAAATGGGTGAAGAGGACGAGTTGGTTCGGTGTTTCCATCACTAGTGTCCTGGGGAATACGTTTTTATTGTTGTCAGTTTGTCCTATAGCCGTGTAAAGGAATATTTTTGTTGGTGTGGGTTCGCTGTTGTAAGTCCTTCTCCCCTGTTCTTGCTTTCATAGGCTCTGGGATGATGGGTACGTGTGTTTGCAACATTCGCGAAACTCTAACCTGCGAATTCGCTCTTTCGTTCGCGTTTTCTCTGCCGTCTCTTGCATTAACGCTATGCCTCGCTGGTCATGGGACGGCTAGTGTTCGTAAGGGGGGAAAGCGAGCGTTGGGCGGAGTCCGTAGTAGTTGAGGGGCGGGGCGTAGTATCAACCCTCTCCCTAGGTTGGTCATCACGTGAGTGACCTTGCCGAGGCGGAGCGAGCATAGCACAGCCTATCTCGCTGTCCTCTGCCCGTCTACACTCTCTCAGGACACCACACTGTCTCACTGACTCCTCCCCTTGCTCTGCCTGGTCCCTCCCACTCGCGAGCGCTCTCTGACTAGCTCCGACGCGCGCATACGGGGTCAGCTACGCCAGTACTAAGCGGTCGCCTCACATCTCCCTCTCCTACCTCTTTCCTCGCAGTCCACTAGTCTCCTCCCACTTCTTCTGCCTCCCTTCGCTCTCCCCTCTCCTTCCCGTCCCTCACTCATTGTCTCGCTCTCTCACTGGTACGGCCTACATTCGCCTCTCGCGAGAGCGACCATCCACACCCTTACTGCCCCCATTTCTCCCCTCGTCTCGTCCCCCATTCCTAGAACTGGCCGATATCCGTCTGCTGGCGATAAGGTTAGCTGAATTCCTTCTCTTTTGCCACCCGAGTTATTTCATTCGGGTCTACCCATGTTGAGGCTAAACCCGTAATGATAATAATTCGCGTGGCTCGAGATGGCATCGGCGACACCCAGTGCCGATGATGTGATCGCTCTGTTCCCCTCCCCCCAATCCTCCATTCTTCGATCTGCCCAGCACAGCTAGGTTTCGACGTATAACGTACAGGTCGCCCTATATTTAATGGTCGCAACCCGTAACGTTATATTTCGGAACTCCTGTGTGTGCACATATCAGAAAACTGCAGAAGCCTTTGGTAGTAAGCTATTTGGGTCTACGATATTGATGCGTTAAACCCGTAGCCTTACTATCCAGAAGCGTGCAGGGTGTGTGTGATCGAACGTGTTCTCCTTCCCTTCCCCTTGGCGATCGTCCTTTATAGTGAGGATGCATCTAGTGGTTAGTGATGAACAGTTGTACGATGGTGTGTCTCCGTGAAAACGTCAGTTCGTTGATAGAGAAGTGGTGAGAGTCAAAAGGCGGGCGATAGTCAGAATAAAGACTGGATTGGTTCTTTTAGGGATTGCAACAGATGGTGAGCATAGCAACTGGCAGGCTGTCCTGACAAGGGCACCACTGATACCCCTACCGTAGTGCAATGATAGATAGGAGAGACGGCTAGTAATGTCGAACGATTGGCCTCGTTTAAAGGGGGCGAAAGACGCGGATTTCCGAATAATGAGGTCCGATTTGGGAAATGTGAGGAAGTGCAGAGAAAGGACATTGATGGGTAAGAATCGGTCGGTGTTTCCAGGACTTCTTTCTCGGAGCAGTCGTGTGACTTTTTATTATTCATTACCACAATTTTAGTATAGGTAGTAGTGTAGTCAGTCTAGTCTCCTCGTACTTTAATAGCACCATCAAGTGAAGAGTACAGAGCAGCCGTCGTTGAGGAGAGATACGGTAGGCTATCGCCCCTCGTCCCTGATGAGTACAGTAGCTATGGGTAATGATTCTCGGCCCATCTGGGCTCGCTCGCGCCCTCTCCATAGTATAGGTTGATGGATTCGGGTGGGAGAGGGGCTAAAGCCGTCTGATGGGAGGAAGGGGCACTTTGAAGGGGGGGGGGGTGGGGGAGGGGGAGTGGATTTAGCCAATTCCGACTCGAGAGATACTAGAGTTGTATGGTGTGTGGTCTCCTCTCTCCATTTCCCATGCTGTCTCGCCAGTCAGAGAGTCGAGATAGCACGTGGAGTGAGGAGAGTCTACCCCCCCCCCCACCCATCTCCTCCCACTAGTAGTAGTGGTCAGTAGTAGTGTCCCCCCTCCGCTCCCGCCCTCCTCCCCTCTCTCCCTCTCTTATCCACTCATCGATCGATGGGGAGAGAGTGGACAGCCGGGGTAGTATCTCCTCCTTCCTTCTCTCTCGATGGGAGGAGAGTGACCATCTGTCCCCTCTCTAGCTCCGCTCCCTCCGGAGAGAGAGATGCAGAGAGCGTCTCTCCTCACTTCGCACACTCTCTCGCGCTGTCTGACCGCTGGCTGGGGTAAGAAGTAGGGCCCACTACCACCACAGCACGTGAGAGTGACCATCGATTGAGGGAGGAGGCGGAGTGGGGAGAGGGGGATGGATGAATAGCCAGTTAATGGAAAGGAACGGGAAGAGGACAGAGGGGAAGGAAGGCTTCAGGCTGACTGCAGGACCCTCTAATTAACAGACAGTGATACGGGGGAGTGTGGGGTGGGGGAGGGCCGGTGTATTACCGCAGAAACGTTGCCATGTTTGATGCGAGATAGGACTGCTGCAGCATTTGCAGTCGGTGTTGGATCTCGTGGGACAGTCGGGATACAGAATACTTCCTTTCTAGAGGTTAGGCCCGCAAGCTGCTTGGTTAGTTTGACAAAGGTAGGACTGTCAATTCGGAATTATCCATTAGGCATTCAGAGTACTACGCGAGAGAGGGGAACGGGGAGGGAGTGGGGTATGGCCCCTATCCCACCCGAACGAATGGGGTCTTGATGGGGACAGCAGAGCGAGGTCACGCGCCAGGCTACCGTATACTGGATGGATACGGGGAATTTCGCTAACTGATTTTATTGTAAGATTCAAAAACTCAGTTAGAGTCATGAACTGTTTAGCATACAGTAGGCATGATGAGCGGAACAAAATATTCGCTAATTATTTATCTAGTTTTCCAATATTCCCGATCTTTCTCCTATGTGATCCTGGACGCAAAATGCACTGATTAAATACAAACACTGAAGCCTAGAATCCCTTATTAATGACCAGCGGCATGACGAAAACTCTCTCCCCCCTCCCTTCCCCTCTTTCTGGAAGTTTCTATGACGAAATCTCTCCCCCCCTCCCTTCCCCTCTATCTGGAAGGTTCTGGAAGTTTCTATGACGAAATCTCTCCCCCTCCCTCCCCCCTCTTTCTGGAAGGTTCGATGACGAAATCTCCCTCCCGCCTCCCTCCTCGTCTCGTTGGGATGTTCTGGAAGTTTCTATGACGAAATCTCTCCCCCCTCCCTTCCCCTCTATCTGGAAGGTTCTGGAAGTTTCTATGACGAAATCTATCCCCCTCCCTCCCCCCTCTTTCTGGAAGGTTCGATGACGAAATCTCTCTCCCCCTCCCTCCCCGTCTCGTTGAGAGGTTCTGGAAGTTTCTATGACGAAATCTCTCCCCCCCCTCCCTTCCCCTCTATCTGGAAGGTTCTGGAAGTTACTATGACGAAATCTCTCCCCCTCCCCCCTCTTTCTGGAAGGTTCGATGACGAAATCTCCCTCCCGCCTCCCTCCTCGTCTCGTTGGGAGGTTCTGGAAGTTTCTATGACGAAATCGTGTTGTTTGTAGTCTGTAGCGTGAAGTGTATGTAGTGTGGAGTTTGTAGTTTGGTCTTTCTAGTTCGTAGTTTGGTATTTCTAGTTCGTAGTTTGATCTTTCTAGTTTGTAGTTTGATATGTCCGAACGGAGTCCGAACAGAAGGAGACCGCTTTATATAGGAGTATGATTGCTAAACACAGTAGAATGGACCGTTCGTAATAACAAGTGAGACGGTTTATTTTCTTGCAATAACATGTTGTTTGTTCTGAATTTACAGAAGTTTCGAATAATGATATTTGGTCTGAACTGTAGTAGAGCCTGCCTAATGAGTAGAGCTAACATCTAAAAGACTACCGTATACCCAAGCGGATGGCACGGTAGGTTACGGTAGTCTGACATCGACAGACATTACTACCGTATACCGAGGAGGGAGAAAGAGGAGAAGTGTACATAGGTCAGATCAGCGATCAGCTCCGATTAGTCAACGACGTGTAATCACTAGTGCCCTCTATCTCTTCACACGCCGTTTCCAGATAGAGAGGCAGGAGTAGGCCAGATTCCTTGACCCTCCCTTCCTCACCTCCTCTGCCTCTCCTCATTGCACACACTATCTCGTCGATTAGACGGAGCGAGATAGTGGGGGAAATGGAGAGAGACCATCACCCCTTCAGCACTACTTGATCCCCGATCGGGAGAGGGAGAGAGGGGGGGAGAGAGGGAGGGAGGGGGAGAGATAGAAAGGGAAAGGTGCACATTCCTCAGGGGAGATGACCTAGTGAACTTGTTCGAGAAGAGTGAGGAAGATGGATGGGGATAAGCGATGAGGGGAGGTGATGATGAGAGGATAGAGACGGAAATGGAGATGGAGGGTACGGTAGGTTACGGTGGTTGGTTATTGTGAAGGGAAAGTTGGAGTTCTTTCCTCTATCCCTGAATTATACTTTTTTAACCCTAATACTTGGGTAGGCAAGGCGAAAAGGATAGGCCGTCTTTCTTCTTCCTCCCTTCAGTTTTGAGGGGAAATGTCTGTTCTTAGACGCTACAGAATGCTTCTCATTAGCAGATTCGAGTGGTTTCACACTGATATTGATATGGTAGAGAACAGACGGACAATACAATCAATGATATCCTTCTTTTGTCGCTCCTTCTTTTTGTATTTCTGTGCTCTGGTCAGTCAATATTTTGCTGTTTGGATAGAAATCTAATGAATCTAGGCTCTCTGCCAGATACCAGAGTACGCGTTTTTTTCTGCAAGATGGGACCCCCAACTTGGGACAAAGACAGTTAGCAGAGTGACTGAGCCCCATATCTTACTTTTTATCGAGGACACCTTTTTTGCTACACTGACCATTTTCATGGGTACGGTAGGCCAGGTTGGAACACATAAGTTCTTTTTTCTATCCCAGAAGTATGCGTTTTTGCCCTGCTTCTACGGTAGGGAAGGCGGGAATGTAAGGGGTTCTTTCTTCTCCTTCTCCTCCCCTCCCCTCGCCTCCCTCCCTCCTCCCTCCTCCTTCTACCTGTGTGAATATGTCGGCCTGAGAGCCAAAGGGCGCACGATTAATCACGTTGGGAAGGAAGGAAGGGGGGGGGGGGGAGAAGGAGGAGAAAGAAAGGTGACCGGACCTCTCCTTTCATCTAGCGGGCCCCTTTCGAATGTGTAGTATCGGCGCCACTTCGAGGCGACAGGGACTGATTGGAATGATTCTATTGGACTGAGTCTATCCATTCCAAGGGCTATCTCGCGTCGAGGAGAGACTAGAAGGGAACTGATAGGAATGATCTTTCTCTCGACAGGGCCAGACGGAGCGAGAGATCGGGTGAATTTGAGAGAGCCCAGAGATAGTTGCCCATTCTGATAGGCGATATGGAAATGAGCAGTTGGAGAAGGGAGAGGGAAGAGGGCGTCTCTCCATCCTGCACGCCCTCTCGCCCATTAGACAGACTAGATAGCGTGGGGATTGGAGAGAGTCGGGCGAACAGTCGAGGCACTTTGATAAGGATGGCGCCTGGTGATACGTCAGTCTGGAATGAACTACGGACCCTCTCTAATTCGCCCACTATCTCGCTCTGTCTGACCGACGAGAATGGAGAGTGGGAGGAATGGAGAGAGTCAGTCCAATGGAGAGAATCAGTCCGAGTCAGTCCAAGGACGGGAAATGATCTCAGATACCGGGAAGGCTTGAGATTATGACCTCAGAGGATAGACTGCTTCCTTGAGGTGAATGTGAGTTCGAACGGGAAGTTTTAGAGAAGTGCGGATGTTTTCTCTAATTGAGTCGACTATTCTAACCATGTCCATCTCTGAGGTGAGAGCTGAGGTATGTTTGCGCATTTGAAAGACATAGAAGTGGCATGCATTGTCATGCGTCTTCATCGCCTAATTTAATCATATTATCGCAAATAAAATTTTTGCAAGAATAATCATCCATTTATCCATTGATCCACCTGTCCCAGAATAATGTAGAATCCATCTTTCAATTCGACGAGCTCACTTTCCCACCGTAATCCCTATCTATTTGGTCATTCAGAATCTAGAGATAGAATCTTCCCTGCACCTGACCCCGAGTCAATGTGTGATGCAAGCTGATCAGATGGGCAGAAAGGACGGAGATCACGAGAGGGAAGGGCAATGACTCTCTCCATTCAATGCACTCTCTCGCTCTGTCTGACGGGCGAGAGACTGTATGAAACGAGGAGAGTATTGGGAGTGGACAGGGGTCAGATTGTAATCTGTGTGAATGAAGTGGGTGAATGTGATGGACGGGGAAGGGCGGAATGAGACAAGATGAGACAAGAGGGGTCGGGAGGGAGAATGGGTGGTCCAGAAGAATTTATAACATGAATTGTCAACACATATGACCGGTTGGAATGATTTTTGGAATGAGCAGTTTAAAGATGGAATTGGTAGTATGGGTATTCGAGAAGCACTTGGGAGATTCGCGGGAAGGAGCGGAGTTTGAGTCAGAGATACAGACGTGAAATGATAGAGAAGAGGGACGGAGTGTATGTTCACTGTGATATGAGAACTCGGAAGGAGTACATATGCATGGAGTAACACACAATGATGATGATCTCCGATTATCCGGCTCTCTGCTGCAGCTGCTGCATGCCAGCAGAGCGACTGCTGCAGCTGCTGCAGGAACGAAAAAAGCAGACGCTGATTGGAGGGACGAGCTAGCTACTAGTGTTGCCGGATCGAATAGGGCCCATTCTGCGCCCTGTCAACAGTAAGAGCCACGGCGTTCTACTTGGGGTGAGCGGTCAGAGGAATTGCGAGATAGTACGCGAAAGTGAGAGAGCACGAGAGAGGTCTCGACGGGAATTAGTTTTGGCGCTTTGCCAGCAAAACGCTGTGAAGAGCGACAAATAACGTGCAGAATGGAGCAAGTTACTACTCGATCGGAAGATAATACAGCGGCCAAAACATCACAATCGCAGCAGATCTACTATCCTCCTCATTTCTCCCAGATACCGTTTCCAGCCCAAACTACAGTCTATCGTAAAATCTTGTGTATCGTCTACCCAAACTACCGAACCCATCGCGACAGCGATAGTGTTTAGCTGCCGCATCCACCTCATCGTCAACGTCTTATCGTCGGAGCAGCTTGTGATGCCCCCGTTCCAGCCGGATACCGTATCCGTTCACATGTCACCGTACACTTGCCTAACTGCCGTATACTATCACTCCTACCGTATTCATAAGCTACAGTAAACCTGCCGACGAATCGAGAAAGTCGTGAAGAACAAGATCACTGCAGCCCACGTTCTAAAGCACAGATGAAAGTTTGGATAGCAAAGATCAAAGATCCGTGAGAAAATTATCAGCCATCTTCATAGGAAGCCTAGCATCTCATGCTCTGAAGCGAGGTAGATCAAAGATCAGACTACAAACTCTGCAGTTCATCGCGCGGGTCTTCCGGCTCCCTAAAAACTCGGAAGACTGGAGAGAGAGATCACACCTTTGCTACTGTAACTACAAAATATCGATTGGCATACTCCAGTTTGTTCTCTCCCCTGCATCTCTGTCTACTAGCATTATATACCCCCTCCCGCCTCAATTTGCATAATATGCAAATTGGATTGGCGAGAGAACAGAGAGGATTAGAAGGACAGAGAAAATTATGTAAATGGAGGCAGATAAGTACATTCGATTAGAGGATGATCAGAAACGAAATAGAGTGTAGTTGCATGTCCAGCTCATCTATCCTCCGAGAGATCAAAGATCAACGGTCACCATCTAAATTCTGCTCCATACCAGAGTGCCCACCAGTTTGCCTGAGGGAAGATCAACAATCAAACTACAAACAACATATAGCGAGTTGAGCACATTGATTGTTCATAGATCATTGATTAAACCACAAACTACTGAGATCAACGATCAAACTACAAACTCCATCCTAACCATCTGCTGTCTACAGCCTTTTCGCAGCTGGTCACCAGTCAGCGCCCGGTGGAGTCCCTATAGATCGACGTCACGTCATAGAGATCAAAGATCAGATATCAGAGAAGAGGTACTGAATTGATGATCTGTTGGATACTGTAGTAGATTGATCTACCGTATTCCCAAGGAGTTGAGGTATAGGAAACTGTAGCAACTTACCGGATGCTTTAGACAATTTCTCACTGAATAGAATCGTACACGTCTTTCCAATGTGTAAATGCACTAAATTCCGCTGTGCTGATAAATCTAATTCCATAATCTTCCTTCGCCAGTTGAGTGAGAATGATATGGGCGCCTGAATGAATGATAAGAAGAAGATGACAAGGGAGGAAAGGGTGCGGGGAATGTGTCATTTTGTTACTTTCGATTCTCGCGTCTTATTTTTCGACAAAGTAGAAGGTTTTCTTGTAATACGAATTGGTGTGTACTTTGGCCGTAGTTTGGGTGTGATGTCAAGATCGTTGTTAGGTTCTATTCACTACCGACCGAACGGCGATTCGTTTGCTCAAGGCACATTATTAGTTACCAGCTGATCGCACGCGCCAAGGCGCGTGCATCGACAGGCGTATGTCGGGTTACGTGTTAGTAGCCTCTCACGCTACCCTCTCCTTCTCATCTCTCTTCTTCCTCCATTCTCCCTCCCCTCATCTCCCCTCCCTCCCCTCCTCACCCCCCCCCCTTCTTCCTCCCCTCGTCCTCATCCCTCTCACCGCTTCCCCTAACTCCTCTCTTCTTCCTCCCTTCCCTCTCCCTCTCTTCCCTACCCCTCCCCTCTCCTTCTCTTCGCTCTTCGCTCTTCTCCTTCCCCTCTCCCTCCCATCCTCCTTCTTCGCCCTCCCCTCCTCCTCCTCCTTCCCCCTCCTCCGCCTCCCTCTTCCTCCCCTCCTCCTCCCTTTCTCTTCTTTCGCTCCCCTCTCAATAATTTCGTCATTAAAAGTTTCATCATACTCCTATATAAAGCGCTAGCGTCTGTCTGTTCAGACTCCGCCCCCTTTTGGCCCCGACCCCTCCTCGGCCCTCAGGGTCCCCGATCCTAGAGTAAAGATCAAAGATCAAACTACAATACAAACTAGAAAGACCGAACTACAAACTAGATAGACCGAACTACAAACTAGAAAGACCAAAGATCAAACTATAGACCACAAACTACAAACTTCAAACGTTAGGTTAGAGACTACAGACTACATACTCTTACTTTCTCTGAAGAAAGTTCTAGAAGGTTCTCCAAGGAAAGTTCTAGAAGCTTCTCTGAGGAAAGTTCTAGAAGGTTCTCTGAGGAAAGTTCTAGAAGGTTCTCTGAGGAAAGTTCTAGAAGGTTCTCTGAGGAAAGTTCTAGAAGGTTCTCTGAGGAAAGATCTAGAAGGTTCTCCAAGGAAAGTTCTAGAAGCTTCTCTGAGGAAAGTTCTAGAAGGTTCTCTGAGGAAAGTTCTAGGGACTGCCCGGAGCGGGGAAAGAGAGGGAGATGAGAGATTTTGTCATATAAAATTCCAGAACTTTTCAAAGAGGGTGAAAGAGGGGAAGGAGAGAGATTTCGGCATAGTAACTTCCAGAAATTTCCAGAACTTTCGCAACCTTCCCGAGAGAGGTGGGAGAGGGGGAGTCTGCCAGTGGCTTCCCCCGCCGTAGGCGGGGGAATGCCGCTGGTAAGCTTATAAAATTGCGCTCTAACGTGTTCTAGCGTGTTATGACATGTCACGGCGTCTTCTAAGCAAAACCAATACTTGACGGGACGCCTATACCAAATTATTGATTTTTTATCCTTCCCAGGACGCCCATACCAAATTATTGATTTTTTATCCTTCCCAGGACGCCCATACCAAATTATTGATTTTCGATCTTTCCCAGGGTGCCCATACCAAATTATTGATTTTCGATCTTTCCCAGGGCGCCCATACCAAATTATTGATTTTCGATCTTTCCCAGGGCGCCCATACCAAATTATTGATTTTCGATCTTTCCCAGGGCGCCCATACCAAATTATTGAATTTTTACCTTGCCAGGACGTCCATGCCAAATTATCGATTTTTTACCTTGCCAGGACGTCCATGCCAAATTATCGATTTTTTTTACCTTGCCAGGACGTCCATGCCAAATTATCGATTTTTTACCTTGCCAGGACGTCCATGCCAAATTATCGATTTTTTACCTTGCCAGGACGTCCATAGCAGAAATGGACGGGACGCACAGACCGAACATACAAACACACATACAGACAGACGTTTGCGCTTTATTATATAGTGTGGATTTTCGCCTTTCTGAACGGTTCCACTGACTATCTCGCACTATTTTCTTTGCCGAACCTTCCTGAACTAGTTCCTGTTTTCCAGATAGAAGTGCATGGCGTTCTTTCTCACTCGCATATTCGGGTCAGCTTTCAAAACGCTTGCCGGGCTGTTGAATGACGGCAGTCAGGGTACCGTAACCTCCACGGGTACCGTATCCTCGGGCATCCGCTCCAACTCGACACTGACCTTCAACCCATGGAACCTCAAACTATCCCACCTCCGCTATCTCTTCTACGCGGTAACTATCTCGATGCAATTCCGGATTTCTACAGTCCAAACACCTCAAAGAGCCGGAAAGACGGGAGAGTGCACAGCCGTGAGGCCAACTGAATTCCGACTCTCCTCAGATCGCGTACTCTCTAGTTTCTCTGACTGACGAGTGAGTACGCGAATTGACGAGAAATGGTTCCCATTTGTCGTCACCACAGATTGGAGATACCTGAAATCCGAAACGACATATCCAGGTGACACCAGAAGAGACGACCTTTGCATCGATTGATGATGTCCCTGATTACACCAAGATTGTGAGTCTCGCAGGGAATATTACGGTAGATTACGGTATCGATCGATATTGTAGGTCACAGTCTGGCTGGGCATCCTCATTATCGCCGAGATGCTCTTCCTCAGTCGGAAACAATACGCGCTGAACGATACCGTAACCTCGGTCACTTCGGGCATGATGTATCTGCTGTTCAAGTATCGATCATATTCGGGGATACGGTAGATATCGATTTGCACAGGTTCTCAGGCAAGTATCTGTCCGCCGCACTGTATGTTGCGGTCTACGATAAGTTTCATCTGGTAGATCTGGACCCCTTCAATCCGTGGGTAAGAATACTGTAGATACGATAGATTATGATATGAATTTCCTCACCAGATTGACTCTCCCGACACGAGGTTACGGTATTACAATAATCTCATCAGGTGTGGATAATGTGCTTCCTGACTCAGGATCTGGCCTACTATCTGGCGCATCGAACCATGCACGGTGAGGGAGGGGTCACGGTAGGTTACGGTAGTCAAATTGATATTTTCTGATGAGTACGGTAGCCAATGGATAGGGAAGATCATGCAATGGAATCGATACGGTAGCTCAATCGATGATGCTCAGGTTGCTATAAGGGGTCACGGTGGATGTTTGATTGCTGTATTCAGAAGATTACTGTAGATTATTTAATCGATTTAAATGGTTACGGTAGAAAACTCAATGCAATGACTACGGTAGTGAAAGAATACAGTATGTTTCAATCAATCAATCGCTGCTGGTTACGGTGGCTTACTGTATGATTTTATTAGGTTTCAATCAATCAATCGACGCATTCAGAATGCGGTATCTTCTGGGCGTTTCACCAGATGCACCACTCGTCCGAGTACTACAACTTGTCCACAGCCACGAGGAAGGGAATGTTCCTGGTGAGAAACGGCGGCCATCGTATCCGCACCCGAGCTACCGTAATATCTCACCACAACACGGGATACGGTAGCCGTCACCACTGAAGTGAAAAGTGGTGTGAATGTTGTGAGAAAGGGCGGCCACCGTATCCACATCCGTGCTACCGTAGCCCACACCATGCTCAGGAAGTGGGCGCCTTCGGATTCGACCTGCTGCAGTGCCTGCTCATCCCGCCGCAGATCTTCCTCCCGCACAAGTACTTCAACCTACTCTACCAGTTCTGGCTACACACCGAGGTATGGCGGTTCGGTATCGATTGATATATGATCGGCGGGATGTGTGTACTGTAGCTCTGGCAGAACGCCGAGGTATACGGTAGGTGGCACGATACCGATCCAAGATATTTCAAAAGGGTAGATGAAGATCGAAAAAACACAGTATCGGTATTCCCTCAGTTGGTTCCTCCGCTCGGCCCGCTCGAGTACATCATCAACACTCCCTCCGCCCATCGCGTCCATCACGGACGGAACCCATACTGTATCGGTGAGAGGATATCGATTGTTTCGGGAGCTCTGGATGACGGTATACGATCTATTGATTTATCTCGGTGATGAGGACTACTGCAGGTTATGGTAAATTGGGAGGTCGGGAAGAATACGGTAGGCGCATGGTAGTTTGCTTGTGTCGATTGGAGTTGCTAGTTATCGATTGATGACGTCATACCTATGCAACCCATCTCAGATCGCAATTACGGTGGCACGCTGATCATCTGGGATCGGTTGTTCGGCACGTATGCAGCCGAGAAGAGAGACGAACGCATCTCGTACGGTAAGAATACCGTAGTCGGAGGATACTGTAGCTGGGGGTTACAGTATCTCGCAGGGTTGGAATAGTGTAGTCGAATGTCATGGTATCTTTATGGAAATGTATGGACGCCTTGATCTGGCACTAATGTGTGAGAGGTTTCGACGCGAATGCATTGGTCCCTTCCCGTTGAATTCGAGATGTGATTGTGTCATTTTCCAGGGCTCGTCGAGAACGTGAAGAGCTTCAATGCCATCTGGCTGCAGTGGTGAGAGTAAAATACACATTGGGATACTGTAATTTCAGAGATTACGGTATTCAGTAGCTAATGGAAGTCTACTGTACTTTTCTTCAGTTTGCTATTGTTACTTTGAAGATTCTAGTATACAATGGTCTTCTGTAGATATTGATACGGTACTCAGGTTCGATCTCCACTTCTTCCTGTTCGGAAAGGGACTGATGAGAAAGCCGGACGGGGAGGAATACTTCCCCGGTGTATGGAACAAGATTATTGCTATCTTTGCCCCTCCCGGATACTATCCAGGTATACGGTATCCAATCGATTATCGATTGAATGAAGTTCGATTTCAGGCGTCAAGACTCGTCGATTCTTCTGGTGGAGATACATGGAAGACAACACTTTCAACATTCCGGAGGTTGGTGGTTTACGGTAGGGAGGGGTTACGGTATCGATTGCAGGTAGATCACAGCGAGCCCAAGTACGATCCGCCCATGTCCCCAGTGAAGGTACGGTATGATTCGATGGCACGAGATATTGATCGATCGTTGCAGAAGCTGTATCTCATCTCGCAATTCGTCTTCTTGCTGACGTTTGCGCATCCGTTCTTGGAGCGTAGATTGGTACTGTATGTAGCGATACAACCGTAATCTCAGACGATCGAGAACTGACTTTTCTTATTTTAGGAAATGGACTGGA
Organism: Pristionchus entomophagus; assembly: GCA_036245825.1. Taxonomy (NCBI): domain Eukaryota; kingdom Metazoa; phylum Nematoda; class Chromadorea; order Rhabditida; family Neodiplogasteridae; genus Pristionchus; species Pristionchus entomophagus. Next base: position 923,985 of record BTSX01000006.1, read on the forward strand.
TGGAGTTCGTGGCTCAGATTGTGATGATCATCTCCACGATCCAGTGCTTCGGATACTACTTTGACCATGAGTGAGCGGATTACGGTTTCTATCGATTTTAGGGAACTGTATCGATGAGTAACGGAGTATACATCAGTTAGTTATATTGACTTTTCAGCCCCAACGCAGTGTTCCACGATCGAATGAGATGCTTCGGGATATTAGGTCAGGGAAGATTACGGTAGCCGGATCGAATAGTAGGTAGCTACATTCTGCACACTCTTTATATGAGCAAGAGAATGAAAATCATGCAACAGCAAACATTCGATCCGACGTTCATTTAAGCAAGATAAGAATCTATGCAGAGATACCGTGATTGCAGGTTACTGTATGCGATATCAATCGATTGCCCTGATGATAATCGCAGTTCTCAATATTCCCTGCATACTGTATCTGGAGAATGAAGATAGTAAGAGTGAAAGTTGAGGGACGATTAATGCATATGTCTCAGAACTATCAGAACCAGCGACAGAAACTGTAGAGGAACCGAGGAACGTTGAAACGGAGAAAAAAGAGAGGAAGAAAAGAAGCAAAGCGATCAAGACTGAATAAGTTGCATCTTTGTATGCATGTTACGCCAAGTATAAAAATATAAATAAGTAAATAAATTGGTAACGAATAGCTTGTTCACGGTGTGACGTTATGTCCAGGCTACAAGGAGTTCCCGTATAAAGAATTGATTGTACGCCATGTCTAGACCTTGACCATAATAACCAAGTGTCATGACCGTAGCTCTGAATGATTCCTCCGATTCTTTTCACGGTGAGCTTTTAGTTGAGATTCTGTGAGCTCGACATTGCGGTTAGGAATATCATGGACCGATGAAACTGAGAGATGATTCCATTCGGATGACCGTAATATCCAAATGGAGACAGCTGTCAGGTTAGCAGAATACGCGGAAAGCTACGGGTAAATGATCAGGTTACGGTAGGCGATAGAGGAATGGTACGGTGCGAGAAGGGGTATGGGATAGGCCAAAAAGTAAGTACGGGGTGATAAGATACGGTAGAGAGTGGGGAAGGTTACGGTAGGTCTATGCTAGGCTGTTACAAAACTAAAAAAAAAACAATAATTGAGAAAATTTGGATACGGTACGGGGAAGAGGCTAATGGGGTACGGTAGGCGGGGAGCGGGGAGAGGGGGCGGACTCCTGAAGTCCGTGGCACGACGAGTGACTTCGCAGCTGTCGCAGTCGATAGCGCCTATCGAGACGACGAGACCACTGCATCTTAACGATTATGAATGAGATACGGTAACTACTTCATACCCAGACCCGCGACTAACTATAGTATTTTCATCGAATTGTTGGTCGTTGAATACCGTAACTTCGGGGTACCCTAGCTAGAGAATAGAACAGATCATTGAAGGGGCACCGTAATTGATCTCATCAATTTGTAGTAGTCGATCAACGTAACTTCGTGGTCTAGTATGCATTTTATTGCTAATTCAAATTCGTAATCGCTCTCCACTCCCATCTTCATTCTCAGTATCCTTTCAATTTTATCGTTTGCAAACTCAAAACCAGCCAAGCTCCTGATATTATCTCCGATTCCTCACATAGCCACTAAAATCTACTGTCCGTTACCGTACGCTCTTCAGTGATCTAATCCCTTGCTAGGTTACGGTATCACGAAGTTATGGAAATCAAGAACCCTACAAATCGATGAGACCCCGCTGACTCCCTCCACTACCGTAGTCCTCACCCGCTCTAGCACGATGGTCGGTGGCGTGGCTGCTTGGGAAACGGTAGATCGCGGCGAGACGTCGTAGTCGAGCGGCCGTCGCCTGAAGATACGGTATTTGATTGCTGCAGATTTCGGGAGGGATCTTTGGAGGGATCTTCTAATGCTTGGACCATACCTCAGACCAGATAGAGGGGCAAGCAACCCTAAACCATTGGTTCCAAACCCCTTCCTCGGAACCACAAGCTGAGATCTCCCTGTCGAATATCAGAGGACTCAGGTAATATTTTTTGCTTGTGTTATTATATATATGGCTTTTTCATTGGTTCTGTGCGTTTCAGAAGATCGAGCCGAGTTGATTTCTTCAATCCGAATGAAGCCTCTCACGACGTCACCATAATCACTGATAATGGAGAGAAGATCTACGCCAACAAGGCAGTAAGTCGTAAATAATAAAGAATTATAATATCTTGTTTGTATTTTCTCTTATATCATTATCCACACTATATAATAAAGCGCAAACGTCTGTGTGTCTGTCTGTCTGTCTGTATGTTCGGTCTGGACGTCCCGTCTCATCCTGGCATCGATCACAAATCAATAATTTGGCATGGACGTCCCGTCAAAGATCAAAGATCAAACTACAAAAAACGATAATTTGGCATGGACATCCCGTAAAAGATCAAAGATCAAACGTTCTGTATAGACACCCTGTCAACTTTTGGTATGGTACTCTGGTCCGCATGGATAAGCTTATAAAACTTTCTAAGCTTATATTTAAAGCGCGAAGCGCTGAACCCAGCCAGAGGCTTTTCCCCCGACTCGGGGGAATGCCACTGGTAAGATCTTATTGTGAGATTCAAAAGTATTTAGTGTTATAAAAATTATTTTGTAGCTCTTTTCCGTTCACTCGTCGTCTTTCGCCAAGCTGTTCGAAGGGGGGAAGAATCCGAAGGAGATCGAGCTGGATTTAGACGATCTTGTTCAGTTTCTCGTCGTTTTTCTCCAACTGATCTACACGCGACAATCAGAGGGGAATTTCAACTATATATATTTTATTTTATCTACGCTCGAGGCGCAACGGGATACGGTTGTAAAATAATGATGTGATTATGACAAGAACGATGTGACTCTCCTCTCAATGAGGATAAGATGGATAATTGGGGGGAGCAAGTATAAATACGAAGATCTAATCCGCTGGTTCCATCTGTCTTTCTTTTGGGTGAGGGAAACCGAGGAGGAGAAAACTCGGGCACCAGGTAGGCTACTCCGGAACCAGTTTCATAGATCTCTAAAAGGGGGGACTATTAGGAGGGGGAAGGGTTGATGTAGATTTACTTGACGATCGTTGAAGGAGGGGGAGGGGTGAGGGGAATATAAGGGATAGAATATTCGAATATTACTAGCGAAAGATGTATTTACTAAAGTCGAAATCTAATTCACGTAATCTCTTCTTATACACATAGACACTAGACGATGAATGAACATAAGATGGTAGAGCATTCAAGATTCTAGCGATTCTACGTGAGAAACAATGATATCTAGATGTGGATTTGGTGTGTTCAATATGTATTCCAAAGTTATTGGACCGTAGTCTAACTGGGGTGAACGTGAAGAATCTATTACGGTCGAGAATGGTTTCTGTTTCAGATAAGTTCCTCGCTATTTTGGTCTGCGATCTCTTTGATGATCATGTATGTTTTAATTTACATACTATTTTTAAATTATATTTAAAAAAATTTATAATGAAAATCGGATTGAAGATCTTGTGAAAAAAAATATGTTCGCATTTCAGTGTCTCAAATCCAAGGTGGAGACTCTCCCCCTCAATGAAGTATCTGGCTTTCTTAGTGATTCTCTCAATTGTATGTAAATAATCTCTCTTCGTTCGTTTCATCTAGTATGTATTGATTGCCTTTAGATATCTCAGTAATTGTGTAGTCATTATCAGGCAATATCATTCATTTCTCTTTAGCATCATTTACTCGTTGTAAGGATAAAATAATGAGATGCTAATCACTTATTCATTTCACTTATGATCGGGTTTCTATCCCAGTTATACTCGACATTCTTTGGTATCAGTTCTTGATTGGTAGCCGCATCCGCGAAAGGGTTTACAGTCTACGGTATTTGACGGACAAGGCTTTGGCTGTTTAAAATATGTTTTACTGTTTGTTTAGCACGTGATGTTGCCTTCCGCTTTTGCCCGATGCACTGGTAGGTCACTGCGTCTCCTCCATCCCTCCTCCATCCAGTCTAGCCGTGGCTTCTCTATCGTGAGTTGTACTTGCTGTGAGATCGCATGATTTGTCCATTCCTGTTCCTTCTCGACTATTTTGAATCCGGGACAGAAACGAAGTGTATTCTAATGCTTTTTAGCCTTTTTGTGTCACTATGCTAGACGACGTCGTTTCTAGTCTGTTTCGTTGCTGCATCACTCGGGTCAATTTCTAATCGGGGAATCCCTGGCGGGAATAGAGTTTTGACACGCGACTCCGCTCGGTTTTGACCGTGATCTTCCAAAGTAGCAGCGATAGCGCGTATAAAAGGCCACCATTTGACTGCAGTGAAGGAACTCACATTCCTTGTGTTTTTGGGCTCTGTCGTTTCCCTTAAAGTCTCTCATGCACTCCCGTATGCGCCTTGACCACCAATCTTTTTGCTCAGCCAAGTGCACTAAAATAAGTCCACACCAGTACCCTTATCTCTCAATGTTAACGCTAACACCGAGAGAGGTAGATCAGGACTGATTTTGGCTGTCCGGATCTCTCGAGTAGCTTGTACTGTATGTGCTATTATCGATTTCCTCTCCCAATCGATTACTGTCTTCAGTCCCTTCCTCTCGCGATGCCCATTCGCTTCGACGCCATCCCCGGCGGGTCCTTCGCCTTCAACGACGGCAACGACATTCCGAAGATCGGACTGGGCATCTCGCGCATCGTCGATCAGGTAGTTTTCTGGTTGAGATGCAGCACTGCCGATAGGCGGTATCTGAAGATCGTTGGATACCGTAATCATCGCATTTCGCTTCAGGAGAAGCTGACGGCGGCAGTCCGGGCGGCTCTCTCGGCCGGCTACCGCCTCTTCGATACGGCACGAATCTACAAGAACGAGGACATGCTGGGCGTCGCGTTGCGGGTACGGTAGAGTACTGTAGGTCCCCCCATTGATTGATTACTGTAGGCCCTGATCAATAATAGCTATAGTATACTTGAAGCTCTGTAGATATTCAACAGCAATTTCAAGCTTATCACTTATTCATCATAAATTATTTGAGACGCTCTCGAAATTATTGTAATCTGACTGTGACATGAATGCTGGCATGACTGTTAGTCAGTTTATGATAACTACCGTAATCTAATTTCAAGAAAAGTGAGTGAAAAGTGCAGATTGATGGTTAGCTTGCAGACTGCGATGGCTGAACTGGGCCTGAAGCGAGAGGACATATTCATCACCACAAAGGTTCGTCTGAAAGTGATGTCGGAGCGAATAAAAGGAACTCTTTCCGTTGTGCACCATATCTCGTCAGTTAAAGAAACAAGAGATCATGCACATTGGAGAGAGCTATGGTTCGAACACATCGTTTGACGTTGTCGTTGATGGAAACCTAATCAACCCTACGGAACTCTTTCGTTGATCTATTTTTTTTTGACAATTTGCAGTTTCTCCATGTACTCATTAAGTGATGTGATGCATTCTGTGGGGATAGACTACCGTAACTATCGCCAACTGACTCGATCGATCGCAGGTGCCTACCGTAAACGAGGACCCGGCCGGCGGCACCGAGCAGAGCGTCAGGGAGAGTCTCGAGAGGCTCCAGACCGAGTACGGTATTTTCCCTGTATCGATTTTCCGACCTTTTTAATACGATATCTCCTGACCGACAGATACCGTGCCTTTTCAGCTACCTGGATCTAGTGCTGGTGCACTACCCGCGCGATCGATGCACCGGCCAGGACGACGACGAGAGGTATACGGTAGTTTTCCAGTCGGGACCCACTACTGTTCGAAAGGAAATCGTTCAATACACACTATTTCCCCTCAATTAATAAGCCGTTCCGCATGTTTCTCTTTTTGGACTTCCGGGGCGGTGTCTGCTAAACACCATAATGCATCTCATAATACCGTATCGAATCGCAGGAACGGGCCCATCCGGAAGATCGTGTGGCAGAAGCTGGAGGAGATCAAGGGTGAGTAGGGAGATTACGGTAGACTGTCGATTGTTTGGTTCATTTGGTTTCGACTATTCACCGACCTCAGTGAATTCATAAGGTTACGGTAGTGGTTCATCGATTGATTGCAGCGCGTGGCACGATTCGATCGATCGGCGTCTCCAACTACGAAGTGTATCACCTGGCGGAGATGTTCGAGTACGCCAAGGTGAGATCAAAGATCAGAGCGAATGTAGAGTGATGACGAAATACCTGGTGAACGGAGAGGTCAATGATCAGGGTGATTACCTAGTGATGATGAAATGGCGAGAGATGGATCAAGCACCGGGTTGTCTATGATTGGAATGGTGCAATCATGCCGATAACCTATTTCTAAGGAAAGGCCCGGGCTCTTATTTTGTCTTTTATGCAGCGGTTTTGCTATTGTATTGCCGAAGACCTCAGATATCCTCACAAGACATTCTCTGAAGCCGAAGGCTCCCTTTAGTATAGTTGTGACGCAACGATTGCCTAATGCTGACGCCACAATGACAGGTGCTGCCGGTGCTGAACCAGTGTGAGTACCACCCCTACAACACGGAGAAGCTGCTGCGCCGGTTCTGCGCCAAGAAGGGCATCGTGTTCCAGGTGAGACCGGGGTATGGTAGTCTTGTGGGATACTGTAGCCAGGTGGAGTACGGTAGTCTGAAGGGACACGGTAGTGTATATAGGGTACTGTGCGAAGTACGATGACATTCCAGTCGGGAGACAGAAGGGGGGGGGGGGGTCCCCCCCCCCCCGGGGGACTCTAGGATGACTAGGGTAACTATGGGGTTTTATGTGAGTGATAGATAGCTGAGAGCAGTAATCTCACGTGTACTATTTTCATAACTCAGTTCTGATCTTTGATATCTTTCCCTCCTCATCAGGCGTTCTCCTCGCTGTGCTGGGGCAATCAGGAGATCCTCAACGAGGCGCCGGTGAAGGCGGCAGCCGAGAAGTATGGAGTGACGGCCCAGGTCAGCATCTGCCATTACAGCCACGGCATCAAGTGAGCGAATAGTACATGGTCAGAGTAAAGCGAGAGAGTGTATGAAAGCGAGAGGGATATCTTCCAATCTCTCCCCTTTACTATGTTCGTGTACTATGACCTGAATTGACATCGCGGCAGGTCCCACTCCAAATGTGCGTGTGATTTGGAACCTACTGTATTCCTTGGTGAATCTGTTCGACAATACGAATCAACTTTGGAAGTTTACATCTACGGTAGTAATGTCTCGATGTATCGTACCTTCCTGAATTGGTGATATGTAGAAATGATATTTTGAAACGATTCTTTGGATGAAGTGAGAGAGCAGCGCAGGGAACGTCGTTGCGTCTAATTTCGCATCACCTGAGGGAGATTGGGAATCGTCTCCCCAACAATTCGCTTTCCTGTCGAATTTCACATTGCGCGAGGCAAACTGGGAAACGTCGGCCTACCCTCCACCACCACCTATCAATTGCAGACGATTCTGTACGCGTTCGCGGTGTCCACGGGCGTCGGCATCATCCCCAAGTCGGAGACGCCCGCACGCATCGCGGCAAATCTGCACGACACGATCAAGGTACGGTAGAATACGGTAGGTCAAGGGGACCACGCGGTGAAGATGGGATACGGTAGATAATGGTATAGGGTGGCTGGCAGGAATAACTAATAATTATGGAATTTATGCGACTGTTGATTCCTCCAATCAATAATCGTATAGTACAGTAGGTCTAAATCAATCGATAATCACAGAGAACTGTAGATTGCCAATCAATCGATAATCTACAGGCCTCCCTCACGCCGGACGAACAGACCGCACTGTTGGCACTCAACAGGGGCGTCGTCTTCTGTCCCGGATGCGCGCCCGGAGAGTGCATCTAGGTTACGGTAGCCCCTTGATATTGGTAGGATACGGTAGCCGGCCCCCTGCGAAGGGTATCTACCATCATTGAGGATACGGTAGCGATTGTTATTATCATTATGTGAGATATGCTTGTAAATGTGTAATTTATGTGTAGATTCGTTGTTCCTGTGATGATAGTTTCTCGGTGATCTGTATCGCATTTTGCTTAAGATAAATCGAGTTTGGTTATTGAGTTTGGTTATTGGGTTCGACTCGCCCCAAATGCTTGTCGACAAGGGAATGTTATCAAGGTTCTACGACCTGCTTCTTTATCTGGAAATCGTGTGGATCCGTATCTGCTTGTTTGTCACTGTTGACAGATGAAACAAGGTTCGGGATAGGCACGGCCCGTTGACCAGTGCAGGGCCGGAGCCGCAACGCGCGCGTCGTTGTCGTCGGGGCGCATGATTTTCTTCGGGCCACATTTTTGGCAAAGGCAGATACCATCAAGAAAAGTGAACTAGTTACAAAATAAAAAATAAAGAGACGTTTAGACACTTGATAAAAAATTAAACGTAAATCATGATTTACTGGACTACGGACTTTTAAAAAATCATAACTTTTTTTTAAACAAAGATAAAAATATGATTTCAACTTCTAAAAATTTTCACTACATAGTAGAAACTATAGCAAGTCATCATTAGTCAGTAAAATGAGAGAAACCCCTAAGAAATGAATTATATAGTCAAAACTAGCAAAGGCCCGATTTCAGAACGAGCGCATCCCCTACACAATTCGCAGAATTTAGACATAAACAATCTACTGAGCCTATGCAACACAAAAGCGCCTACAAAGTTACGCTTAGTATGGAACTATAGAACATTTAATTAATTAATTAAAAATTAAAAACCATCAAAAAAGAGCAATAAAGCGAAAAGACCAGAGCCGGAGTTGGTACAAACCACAGAAATGGTGTGGCGCACCCGAATGACTACAGTGTTACGCGAAGCGGTTGCGTCAGTGGACTATTTTCAAGGGGGTTAACGGGCCGTGATAGGGAAGATTAGGAAAACTGTGAGTGTCTAAATATTGGGGTGTCTCAAAAGTCTTGTCGCCGTTTTTCTTTTTATTATTTAAAGAGAACCGTAGGTCTCAATATCTCTCACTCGTTGTTAATAGGTGCAAGTAGTCCTGCACTAATTTATTCGATTTCGAGTAGATCATGAGATTGCCTAATGGTGAAGCAATAATGGAAAATGTATGTTTTTCGACCTTGTTTTAAAATATTCATAAAACAGAGGCGGTTGACATTCCGAAGCACAAACAAATACCATAGTAGTAGTAGGAATCAGACTTTTAAATAAAAATTTTCGAACGAAAAATATCGCTTGAGAACTCAGAAATAATCAAGAATATGTGAAAACCATGACCATTTCGGAGGTCGATTTTTGAGTTATCTATTTTTACCCCCTTCGATTGCGCTCAAATGTTAATTTTTCAACGTTTTGATTTATTTGCAAATATTTTGATCGATTTCCGGAATCAAATTCGAAATTTTTTAGAATAATGTGTGGGAAATGGCAAGTTTCATAGTGATGATGCAATTCGAGAAGGGAAGTCGGAATGGTGCGCATATTGAGTATGGATTACTTCCTATTTGTGGCAAACACTAAACTAATCTATTCAAAAAAAAGGAGAACGGATTTTTTGAACGAAAACTGAACGTGGGTGTTTTTAGTGTGGTCAGTTATACATACCGTAGCTCCTCGGAATTGAAATGATTTCACTGGCTGAAGTATTGAAACAAAAGATCTAACGTCACTTCATCAATCGCCGCTTAGCAGGATCCCATAATGATCTTGACAGTTGAAAAAATAATTTTCAAAAAAAAACGACAGGACTTTTGGGACAACCCAATACTATCGAATCTTGCCATTATGTCCCTCTGATCAATTTCGTTATTGAAATGGAAATTCAATCGCTTCTCCCTCTATATGTCACTATCTCTAGACTGTGTAAAGTGTGCTTTGTGTGCGTTCTTGCGTGATAAATCGTCGAAATTGATAATGGGGAAAGAGCAAATGAGCAAGAATTGATAATTTTTTCTCATGAAAATCTTGTAGTTTGCTGCCAAAAATCATTCCTAGCATACTACTCGATGTTCGGTTTTATCGTGTGATCTTAGAAGATAGATGATGATTTTGGTGATCTATCGTATGTTCCCTTGTGCATGCGCTTCGTTGAGTACTGCATCTATCCGAATACTGTATCAATCGATAATTGCGCAGCATGTCGACTGATCTACTCGGCGGGAGTGTTGTGCTGGCCAGCGGACGCAGCATGCCCTTCGTCGGACTGGGCACCTCTGCCATCAAGGTATGGTAGATCGATATAAGGGTCACGGTAGTTCCAATCACGGAGATTACGGTAGGTAATCATAGCGATATTGTAGATCATCGGGGGGGGGGGGGCGGGTACATGGAGAGTACATGGAAAAATTGTATAGGTCGAACTTCTCTGGATTTTTTCGATCGTCTTCTGAAGTTATGCTATTCTGGTATCATGACAGCTGAACGTCTGAGGATAGCTTGATGTGATCTTGCCGGGGTTACTGTAATATCCCTCTCCGGGTACTGTAATCCATCTTCGGTGCAGGACGCGCACCAGATGAGCGTGGCGGTGGAGGCGGCGCTGAAGGCCGGCTACCGCCTGTTCGACACCGCCCACGGATACGGTAACGAGGCAGCGATCGGAGACTCGCTCAAGGTATACGGTAATCGAAATCCATAGATAGAATGCTACAGTGTCACGGAACGGGAAAATACTATCCTCATACCGTGACTCTTGTTATAACTGCTAGTTTCCTGAGCCACGCAACATTCAGAGATACTAGGAACGACTTGGATCAGTTAAAGACCAGAATATTGTAAATCTGGAGAGTACGGTAGGTATACGGTAACTAATCGATCGTTTTTCTCAGACACACCTGCCCGCCCTTGGCCTGACCCGCGACGACGTCTTCATTTGCACGAAGGTACTGTTTGGGAACGGTATCTGCATTTCTCTCACACTCTCACTGTGTCTAAAGCATTGCGGTAGATCACAGAGCGGTTATGGTAGGTTGTATTTATTGATACTGTAGATCTGCAGTTACGGTCAACACCTGCGTATTAAAAAAGCTAGAGATAAAGACGATTCCTGCAGGTGCCGATTAAGAACCACGACACGGATACGGTAACTCGCGCGATGCTGGACCAGTCGCTGCGGGACCTCGGCGTGGGGTACGGTATCGATCGCTCAGTGCGGTTTCGACCGCTTTGTTTTTCAAGCGGGATAAAAAGGGGAAACTATCCATCACTTACACTTATCCCTGCGACCGTTATTCCCTTAAGAAGCGACGCTTAAGAATTAATTGGATTCAAAACATGATAGCAGCCGAGTACGGTAGCATCGGGTTACGGTATCCCATTCCAGCTTCATCGATCTCGTGCTGGTGCATTACCCACGGCACCTGATCGGAGGCGGGGCGGACGCGGATCCGATCAATAAGCAGAAGAGGCGGACGGTGTACGGTATCCTGGAGGAGTACGTGGGTACGGTATTATCGATTATCGAGATTGTCCGGGGATACAAGATCTATTGTAGAATACATCAAACGTAATGCATACCTCACCCAAACGACACACGGTGTTGATCGATCGATCAATACAGTTTCGGAATAGCGCAGGAGAACTCCGATTATCGATTGACGAGAAGAAATTATTGATTTTCTCTCTGTCAGGGAAGGGCGCGATTCGATCGATCGGCGTCTCCAACTACGAGATCTTCCACCTGCTGGAGATGGACGAGTACACCAAGGTTGGTCTTTGATCTTTGATCTGGTCACACTATCTGGAATTTGATACCATCTCGACTCGCCTACATATAGCATAGTGAATTGTGATTGCACCTTTGACCTACCATAATGGAAGCGGGAACAATTCGGACGATAGGGCAGAAAGAGGAAGAGAAGGGAGAGGGTGGAGGGGAGAGAGCACACGCGCGAAGGGGGCGGGGCTAAGGGCGCGCTCCCCCTCGTCTCTCTTACCCGTCTCGGGTAGAGAGCACGAGGGAGACGAAAGGAGGGCGCGCGCCCCTCTCGTCGGCTGTGATGTGTAACAGGTTGGTCCGTGTTTCCGACAAGCGAGTGATGTTACTACAACCTTCTGAGCCAAGCAATTCGATTGCGCCCATTATTTTTGCGTTGCTCTTTTCGAGGAGAGCTCCGATTGTGCCCAGCGCCAGCGTCTTTTTTTTACGAACTAAAATTCGAGAAGGATTCTAGCAAAGAACAGTGTCGTTTTTATATCAGCAATGGTGACAAGACACAAGGGATACATGCTGACTAGCTGTGCCGGATCAAATAGTGCACTCTCTATTCTACACGCTATCTCGCCGGGCCAGAAACTAGAGAGAGAGAGTGCAGAATGGAGCGATCTACTATCCAATCCGGCATCACTAATGCTGACGGCATTGCAGGTGAAACCGAGCGTGAATCAGTGCGAGTTCCACCCTCACCACACTCAGGACCAGCTGAGGGAGTATTGCCGGCAGAAGGGCATCTTCTTCCAGGTATGAGGGCCGTGGCAATCGGAAGGTACGGTATTATCGATTATCGAGATTGTCCGCGGATTCCACATCTATTGTAGAATGCATGAAACGTAATGCAATCAGAACAATGATGCTTACTGAGCAGTTGTGATGTACAATGGAATGGGAACTAGTTTCTCCTCAATCCAAGCGATCTCTCATTTCTCTATTCGGCGAGAGTGTATGCACTGTGGAAAGTAGTTTGGCAACCTGGCTGAATATTGAGTAGTGATTAGCGGACATGAGTGCGATAGTCTCTCGATTGGGTTCCAGGTATTGGCATTAGAGCCGGGTCTCTCGAACCAGGAATGCTTGTACTGGGTTTGCACGGACATGGTTTGGCACGTAATTGAAGATTGATTCTCGCCCGAGTTGAGAGCGGGATAAGGGGCTTTAAGGGATAGTGGGCACGGTACCGTGGTTCCGGGCGGACCCGGGATGTCTTGGGTACCACTAACCACTCAATTTCGGTTCCAGGCATTCGCCTCGCTGTGCAGTGGAGACACGACGATCCTGGAGGAGCCGACGGTCGTCGGTCTGGCTGCCAAGCACGGAACCACAGCCCAGGTTGGTACCGTTGGTTCCTGGTTTATGGTTCCTGCCACCGACTCTTGTCAGGTCCTAGTTCATAACAGCGAACCCGGTTCTCACTTTGGATCCTAGCACCGAAGCGGCCTTTGGTCCCGGGTTTGCATCATAGTTTTGTGGTCCACCAACTTGCGTAATAATGACTTGATCTCCAGACGATTCTTCTTTTATTTCTGACATCTTTGCCGTACACTTCTACTGTCCATAGCTACCGTACTTGTATATCGATTGCCATTGTTACCGTACTCTTCAGACGATACTGCTCGCCTTCGCTCTTGCCACGGGCGCCGGAGTCCTGCCCAAGTCGACCAACCCGGAGAGAATCGAGAGGAACCTCAGGTACGGTATACCACGATATCTTGGGTTACGGTAGGAGGGAAAGTAGTGTAATGCAAACTAAAGTGTTCGTGAGAAGAAAGAAGGCTGCCTGACAGGTTACTGTATTTGTTGACGAAAGAATCAGGGCGGTTCGTAGGCTCATTGGATACAGTATCCAAGCATCGGCAACGCGGATGACGGTATCGATTGCAGGGGTACGGTAGCGGTAAAGCTGTCGCAGGAGGACGTCGAAGAGCTGCTGAAGCTGGACAAGAGAAAGAACTACGTGGGCAGATGCACACCCTGGAGAACCATCTAGGGATACGGTAGGGGATGATATCGATTGATTATTCTAGGTTACATTATGACGTGGAATTTATTGATTGTTCTAGGATACTGTACTTTATCGATTGATTGTTCTAGGATGCAGTATAATTCATCGCCTAATGTCTTGATTGTTGAACATGTTGTTATGTAGATGAAAGTTTATCTTGATACGGTGTATATGAGATACGGTGGGGGGTACGGTAGATCATCCGGCGACGTTCACAGTGGCGAAATGTTCGTATGCCGTGTCCCTCCTCAGCTTCCCGCCCGCATCCGTGCGCGCCGTGTTGAGGAAGTTCTGGTAGGCATCGTGTATCTGCCAATCAATCGATAATTGATAGATCGATTGCTGAAGAGTTCCATGTTTTCTAGTTTTGCTGGATAGAATAATACCTCTCCCCATTATGATGCACGGTTTTCGTCTCTCTGACCGGCGTGATAGAGTGGGCAGAATAGGGAGGGTTACAATTTTTTCCTTGGCAAGGCTACCGTATGTCAATCGCTCAGGAAGGCGACTGTAAAACTATTGATCGGCCACCGTATCACCTTGAGATATGCTATGCAAAACTCGGGATTGTCCCTGAGATCGCCATGGTCTGCTTCCAGCTGCTTCGTCATTGCCGCGAGCGTCCCACCGTAGTTGAAGCACATCTCTGACAATCGATAATCAGGGATACTGTAGCTGAGGCGTTCTGTAGGTACTGTGGATACGCCATACTACTTGAGGGGTTCGGTAGATCAAGACATGCATTAGATTCGGGGTAAGGTAGCTCAAAGCATACTGTAGATTCTATCCAGGAAGTTTCCGAGCAGTCACACCATCAGCAAGTAGATCAGAAGCGAGGAGAGAATGGTGATGGTGATCTCGAACCAGTACTCGAGCAGGAACCCTGCGAGGATACGGTATTTCAGGATATTTTTTCAAAGAAAAAAATGAAAATACCGATGACAGTGATGAACCAGGAGTCCTGGATGCGTTTGATTTGTCGGTTGAGCGCATCGCCCATTGAAACGACCGAAACTCGCGAAGGAAAAAGACGAAAATGAGCGAAATAAAGTTCTCGACTACGGTAGAATTTGAGTCTCGCGCGCTTAATTAGGGTTTGGCTAGGCTATTGATTGGTCACGCAAAATTGCAACTTTCCGGATTTTTGGTGCTTCTATTGTTTTTTTCTTTGTTTAGTTAATTATTTAATGATTTTTGGAGGTTCCCACTGCCGCCGACAACATGGAGGACGTGGGCGCGATGCCGTGCGAACGACGTCGTTCGTTGATGACGTCATCGAAGATGGCGACGCGCCTTCTGAAGTGAGGACGTGGCCCCAGAAGGCCGCTGTCGCCGTTCAGAAGCAGAAGAAGAGAGAGGGCGATGAGAAGGTGGACTCTAGAGTTTTCCCTCGCGGCTCTTTCTACCTCTTCTTCATTGTTTTCTTCTTCTGGCTCCTCTTTCTTGTTAGATGCCCATATTGAGAGAATCATTCCAAATTGAATATTCACGATTACTCGTAGTCTAGGATGTCACTAAAGAAGCATTTGAAGATAGGTTGAAGTAATACATGTGGTTATCCTTGCGCCTGAGTTCACAGAGAAGGAACGCGATCCCCTCCTTTCATTCCTTCCAGGTACGATAGAGAAATGTTCTGCCTCCGACCTGGGCTTCAATTCTTCCTCCAGCGCACAGGAGTCACACGATCAGGTTTGTATTGCTTCTCCAATGGAGTGCTTCTTGTGCTATTGTGCGTTTTCGATTGCCTTATTCGGAGTTTTCTAAATACTCGATCAAAGGTGTCCACGCCACTGTTGCCTCAAACTTTTGTAACACTTCGCAATGAGCCCTTGCCGTTTCCCTTTTTTATTGAAGCAATTCAGACTCGATTGTTATTGCGGGTTATCTACCATCCGACGTGACACCTAAAGGAATCGATTCAGTGAAGTGAGTGATCTACTTGATGCTGGATTCATTGTCGAATAAAAGGAGGAGTTAATCTCTTCATTCAATGCGCTCTCTCAGTGGTTGAGAGAGTGTACAAAATGAAGAGATCGACCCTTTTGTATTTTGTCGACAGTGAATCCAGCATTACCATGGAGCATTTCTGATCAGTTTTGGTGACTATTCTCTGCTTTTCGTATCCTCCAATGCTTTGTTGAGCGGAAAGTTATTAGATGGAAGATCGATGCAGGATTTGTGGGTCAGTTATATATTTAACAGTTATTTCTCTAAATTATGGACGTTTCCTAAGTGCGTAATGACAATTGATGCAGGCGTATCAACGAGCTGATCATCTGCAGAAACGGAACAAGTCTAATTGCCCTCTCCTCCCTCTTCTCCCATTCCCTCTCCTCTCATTCTCCCTTCTCGCCCCGTTGCCGTACGGTCGCTCGCTCGTCCTCCCCGCTCGGATCACGCTTCTCTCATGGTTAGTTTTGAGTACCTACAGTAAAGTCGCATTTTGATCTACCGTTATCTAATTGATCATCTACCGTAACCACAATGTTTTATCTACCTAAATCTAGGCAACCACCGGTACCGTGGTCGCCTTCACGCATGCTGATGTCTGCGGCTTTCCCGGTACGGTAGTTAATCGATTCACCTCCGATTACGGTAGTTTATCGATCGATCTCGCTGATTACTGTTGAGTTTTCCTCGATCGCATTGACTATTGTAGATTCCTTATCTATTGGCTCTCGTGCAGGTTCGATCGCTGCTCGTGGGGCGTCGTGTGCGACCTGTGCCTCGCGGGTACTGTAGCCATGCTTTACTACACCACGCGATACTCCACGGTTGCGGCGCCGCCGAAGCATCTCCTGCGCTTCGAGCCGGAACCGGCGAACAACCTGGTACGGTGATTGACACGGACGCTGTAGGAGCCAGCTAGTAGCCTGGGGTACTGTAGTTTACGGTATGGTGGAAAGAGATTCGCTGTCGGCGAATGGTTATTATTATAAATCGATACAGAGCCGTGAAATATCCTGTATATTAGAAGACTATGATGGTTATCGATTGCAGGACACGGCGAAGTGCCACAGCCCCGCCGCCTCCTCGCCCACTAAGAGGTACGGTAACTATAGCACACTGTAGATTATCGATTTCTGTTGAATGTCATTGATCTCATTCGTTACTATGGATGATCGATGCTTACTGTATAAATAGGGCCGATAGTGCCGTGTGGGATACTGTATACTACCACCATTGCAGAACTCGCGAGGGCTCCAGCTGATCTACCCTCTGGCCAGCGACTACCATACCTCCTTATCCCTACTGTACCCC
Organism: Pristionchus entomophagus; assembly: GCA_036245825.1. NCBI lineage: Eukaryota > Metazoa > Nematoda > Chromadorea > Rhabditida > Neodiplogasteridae > Pristionchus > Pristionchus entomophagus. Next base: position 940,855 of record BTSX01000006.1, read on the forward strand.
GAACGTGCCTCACCTCATTTTGTTCCCCATCCCGTCTCCATCACTGACCTGCCTTTCCACTTGTAATGTATGTAATGTAGTAATAAAATACTCGAAGGGAAATGTGGTGTTTGTTTTCTGCGTTTGCATTGAAATGTTGTCATCATAGAACGATATCTGTGACAGTTATGGGACTTTATCCGTGTTTTGATAGTGAATAATGCGTTGAGTACGCCAGGGGGGGGGGGGGGTACGGTAGACTACCGTAATCTTCAGAGTTTGATGGCATCGTAGTCGTCGAGATTCTTCTCATTATCCTTGGTCTCCTCGCCCGCCTGGCCTTCAGTCTGGAAAATACATGCGCTTACGATAGTTTCTGCTGGTATACTGTAAGTTAGAGAGGCAAGAAGTAATTGGTGCCGTTTTTCGTTCTAATGAGGTGGTAAGAACAGCATGGAGGGTACATGTACAGTAATCGGTTCTCAGGAAGGAGATACGGTATGATACACGGTTGTAAGGAGGATACTGTTAGTTTCTAGTATAACCTGCTTATCCTTGTTCGACTTTCTCGTCTCTCCCAATTTCTTGCTGCTTTTCTTGTCCGTTTGCTCCGTTCCCTCCTGCTTCTTCGTCTTCTTCTGACTTTCCCTCTCGCGACTGTTGCCTGAGATGGGGAGTTGCTATGGGATACGGTATATCATCAGAGTTATTGGTTACGGTAGATGGCTAGTTAATGGCTTAGATTCGGGATACGGTAGATCAAGGCGACTTATTCTATTCTCTCGTGGTATTGTTTAATGGTTGCTGTTGCTTCAGCAAGGATAATCGTGGAATATCTTATCAAATTAAATAATACTGGTTACAGTATGAATGCTTTCTTCAGGCTTACGGTAGGTAATTTTTTACTAAGCTATCGTTAAAGAAGGGTTACTGTATCCCCCCCCCCCTCCTCACCATCCTCTTTGCTCCTGGTGGACGATTCCTTCTTGTTCTTCTCCAATTGCTTGTCCCTCTTTGATTCCTGGTCTTTGGTCTTTGATCTCTGATCTTTCGCGGACTTCCTCGATGCATTGCCCTTCCTGCTCGGAGTCCGCGGCGTCTCGGCGCCCTCTAATAGAGGCTCGCGATCTGAGAAATGAACCAGTTGGTGATAGGTAAGGGGTACGGTAGACACCAATGGGAATACGGTACACACTCACGACCAGAGGCGGGCACGCGCTCTCGGCTGTTCTGCGAACTGCCCGTCTTCACCGATTCGTTGCTTGATCGTTTCCTGCGATCGATTGCGGTTGTGGTAGTCAGAACGTACGGTAGTTCGCCCGGTCACACAACTAACTCACATGACGTTATTGGCCGCCTTCTCTTCGGTTGCTGCGACGAGCTCTGACACCTGAGATTTGTATATAAGGGGCACTGTAGGACGGTAACGGTGGGTCAGGGATGGTTATTTATCGATCGATAGCTACCGTATACCTGGAGGATCTTGACGCGCTGCTCGATGCGCAGCCGCTTGAACTCCTGCTTGAAGTGCTCGTAGAGGCGTGCGCGTCGTATCTGCCAATGAGAGATTATTGATCGATAGGGCGAAACCGTACACTCGGAGATTCTGTATCCTACAGTACTAAACCATCTGTTACGCCCAATGAAGGGTACGGTAGGCTTCAATTCTATTCATCCTCCTTCAAGAGCATGTCCTATCCAATCGATATCTAATGTATGATATATCCTCCTCATCTCCTACAGTACCCGATGTAGCCTACAGCACTCCTACCGTACCCTAGCTCCCACTCCGATATGGATCGATACCGTATCCCCTGACTACCGTACCCTCAGTCGCGTTTGCCCTTCGGCGACGACGCAAATCGCGACGCTGGCCACGAGCACGATGCCGGCCATCGCGGGCAGGAAGAGGGAAGGGAGTACGGAGCAGTCATCCTGCAGTGATGGGAGTACTATAAATGGAGAGACTATGACATCGATTGGACTACTGTAGCTCAACAAGAGGAGGGATACGGTTACACGGAAGATACTCGGGGCAAGAGTTATTATTCCCTGAAGACGGAGGCCATCATGACAAAGAGGGGAACGGTAGGCAGATCGATGATTGAGGGATTTACCGTATCCTCGTGGTTACTGTAACAGTACGCTAGCATACCATGCACTTGGGAGAGTCGCCGGTGAGTGGAGAGAAGAGAGAGCGGATGGGCGAGTGGACCGCTCGGGAAGGAGAGAAGGAGAGGGAGTGAGGGAGACAGAAAGAGAAAGAAGAGAGGTTGTTGTTGGAGTGAAGTGATAGATAGTCAAATGAGGGGAAAAGTGGAGAAAAAAGCTAACGGAAGATTAAATTGTGATAGATTTATCAGCGCGAATTCTAGCGTAGATTATTCAGCGCTTCCTTTCAGTTCCTTTCAATCTCATTTGTCGCTCGTTACTTCCCCTTTCATCCTGCAATCTGGTCTGGAATTCGTGAAAGTGCCAGGATTTAGGTTCTAAATTTTACTTTCGGGGCCTTTAATTGGTATAATATAGGGTGGATCGATTTATTTTTGCCTGCGAAAAAGTGCCCCTTTCCTCTTTCTCGAATATTACTCGTTCGTCTGTTTTGTTCCCATTCAGCAGAAGCAGCAGCGTAGAGACTAATTGGTGCATTTCGGAAGCCCCCCCCCCCTCCCTCTCCTCTCCCTTCTCCTCCAATTTATTCCATCCATTCCACCCGTTTCCTCCCCTCCTCCTCCCTGCTCTCATTCTTCCCTCTCCCTCCTTCTTTCTAACTCTATCGCGATTTCTCTGCCCGTCTGGCGTCCTCTCACTCGCGCACACTCTCTCGCCAGTCGCGGTTCGCACGGTGTATCGTCGTCTGCCGATCTCTCGAGTCGCAATGATCTCTCATCTGCTCTCTCAAGTCGCCGTGCTATCTCGTATTTTCTGTTCGTCTCGCCACCCTCCGATCTCTCGCCTCGTCCCTTTCACTGCACGGAGGGGGAGAGAGACCACTCATCTAATTCCGTCTCGTCGTCGGGAAGCTCTCTCACTTTCCCACACTCTCTCGCCTCTCCCTCTCTCCTCACTTTCCCCCCTCGATTTCTTGGGTGATTTGAAAAGAGTGAGAGAGGGCGAGAGATGAGAGAGTGCAGAGAGGTTAGAGGGAAGAGATGGTATGTCCTTCAGAGTTATGTCATAAGGTGGCGGATTGGACGGTCGATGGAAAAGTGGGAATTGATGGAGAGAGGAGAGCATAAAAATACACATGAGCTGTGGAGAATATCCAGTCCAAGGAATGCCTTTGATCTACTACCCATCGGTTTTTGATCTACCAGCGAATCCAAGAACGCTGGGTAGAGAGAAAAGAATGTCTCACTGATTGTACCAACATTGAAGCATAAAGAGACGATTATTAAGGAATGAGGAATTCGATTCAGCAGTAGTGCTATACTTTTTGATCTACCTGACAGATTACTGTACTTTGAAGATTATTGAGAGTCAGAGACAAGGACACTAATTGAATGTGATGTTTGTGGGAGTCAGGAAACATCTGCACAACCACCCTCACTGTGATAAGTTCCGGGTAGATCCGGGTCCCGCCACGGTCGCTTTTGAGAGCTGATTACGGTAGTATCGATCGATATTCTTTCCAGTAGTCGGCCTAACCGAACAGAGTACAGCAAGCACCGATTGAAAGTGGTAGAAACATTGTCCAGTCTCTCGGCCAATCGATAGTACTGGTGGGATACGTTAGCGATTCAGAGTATGGTAGAGTATCGATCGTTGCTACGGTACCTGCGTACCACAATGCGGTCTCTCTGAGGGTTCCGGTTCCTGAAATGGTCTCAAACTGTAACTTCCCATTGTCGGATTGCGCTCAAAATTTGTGGGCATGTATCGATTACCGTTCCCAATGTTCCCTCCAACTTTGGCCCCGATCGATAATCGTTGGTTATCGTATGTGGAATGTTCTCGATCCCTGTGTCCCCTCTCCCTCCTCTCGTCTTTCTTCTTCTTCTTCCTTTCGCTTGTCGAGCGTTCTCCTGCTCTCTCCTTGTCGCGTGCTCTATCATCATTGTCTGCCGTCTCTCTCTTTGACGTGCTCTCTCGCAGCTCTCGTCGTCTGACCTTCTCTCTCCGCCGCGCTCCCTCGCCTATCTCTCTCTCCCTCCTCTCCACTTTCTGTGCTGCCCAGTAAACAGAAAGGGAGGAGAGGAGGAGGGAGGGAGGGGGAGATGATCTGGTAAAGAGAGTAACGTCGTGGCGGCGCACCCCCAACTTGGAAGAAAGTACGCGTGACTCGGTGACAGGATGAGGGTGACACAGAGAGTGACGCCGTCTCGGTGACCCAACCAGATGATTCCCATAATTACAGGGTGCTGAAGCCCGGCGGGATTAATAGTGAGATGAAGAACCATGGCCGGGTGTTGAAACAGTGTAGGGATATCAGCCTTGAACTCTGAGGAGCTGAGCCAACCACCAAAATGGGGGGATACTCTTGCAAATAGAAAATTCTTCGCAAATTGGCGTGTTTTGCACTCGCATTTCTTTCGGCGCCCGAGAACTTTTTCCTCGATAGAGAGAAGTTCGATCAGCAAAGTGGTCTGTCGATTCTTTCTCGGTCTCCTCCTCCCCTATCCCCCTCTCCCTCTTGATTCATTCTTCATTGGAAATGGACGAGAGAGGGGAAGGATACGAGAATATGCGAGATGAGTCAAAACGGGAGGGGAAATTGAAAGTAGATCAAAGATCGAGTTATCTATCAAGGCGTTGTGTCCTCTGCATTGCAAACAGATGGACTGAGTCATGGGAGAGGTATTTATCGCGCTTAACGCACTAACAGCGTGTCGGGACCAAAGATCGATAATTGGGGGAGGGACCAAGTATTGATCGGTGGAGAGATCACCCCTCCCTCTCTCTCCTATCAACAGATCAAGTGAGACAGGCAGAGAGAGGTCACCAATGATGTGTGATGAAGGGTGTGTACTTGGATGTCTCCATTTGAGTAGAGATCTCTCCATTTCACAGGATGAGAGAGCATGCGGAATGGAGAGAGTATTAAGATGAAGATAATACATGCCCGATTAGCCGTTATCGAGTGTTTATCTCGATGAAGAACGTAATGGGAGTAGAGGAGGAGGAGGAGAGTTCGCACTTTGAACTTGGCGGTGCTTATGAGAACTGGATAGAGAGCCTGCAGGAAGTGTTCCCTTCGTAATCAAAACAAGGAAGATGGGGTCCGTGACCTACCATGGGGGCCGAGCAGGGAGCAACTGGGGAAGAATTTGACAGCATCTATCCATTTCTAGTATGGATGTCGCTAGGTAATTGGTTGTGACATTAGAACGAATACAACATTCCAGTTTAGAAGCGCATCTATTTGGTTCTGTACATTAATTGACGTTCCAACGTCCAGCTTGTTCCAGAGGGTAGATTCGTTCTCTTGACCTTAAGTGACCTTACGAAGTAAGTAAGGTCATGTGGCTATTCCCTCTGGCACGGCTTTAGATATTATTGTCTTTGTTGATCAGGAAGAAACAAATACCTCTCTATCAGCCTAATGCCAAACAAATCTCTCCTTCTCTCACAGAGGATGACGCGTTCCCTCCGAGTATTCATAGAACATTTGCTCTCTCCTCCCCTTCTTTTCATGTCGTCTCTCTCCCCTCAACTTCCCCCCCCCCTCCCTTCCTTCCCGTCAGCTGCTCTCTCCACTCGCCATGCTATCTCGCCCCCGCTCTCTCCATTCGCCACACTCTCTCGTCTGTCTCTATCTCCTCGATATTGTGTGTGCTCTACTATCTAGCTGCTGGGCTGGGGGAGACCGGAGGGGAGGGGGACCCGCTTTTTATAGGGTTGAGAGCACCCCCACTTCCAGGTTGGTTGTATGGGCGGGGCTAAAAGGGCTGCAAGAGCTGCAGGTGTCGTAGGAGAGGGGAGCGTGGCCTACCACGGGATCCAGGAATTCCGGAGCGAGAGTGAACAGATACAGTCAAGTAGAATCGATCATTGATCGTTCTCTGAGCCCTGATATCCAGGGATGTCCTTCACGTGTTAATAGCAGATGCCTCGGTGGTTCTTAACTATGTTGGAAGGGTCTTTCCCCTTACCATCCATCTTATCATTTCCTATGTAGACAATCTGAAACGCAAGGGGAATTTAAAGTGTCCGGGATAGTAAACAAGTGCCTTCGTCTCTCTTGCGTGCAAAGGTCAACTTTTTTTCCATCACTTGCGATCTCTCTGCTCTAGCAATTGGGCTTTGATGAGCGCTTGTTCCGGGTAGAGGCCGGCCCGGTCAAAACCCGACCAAATACCCTCGATACTCTCCTCGTTTCGCCTGCTCTCTCGTCTCTCCATCTCTCTTTTCTCCTTCCACTTCACCCTTACCTCTTCCTTTCCCGCTCCGCCCATTCTCTCAATTTATCATCATCCTCCCTCAGCTCTCCTCGTTTCGCACATTCTCTCGCCGTCCTGGATTTGCACCCTCGCCGTTCGTGTGTGCTCTCTTCGATTCACACACTATCTCGCCTCTCTCTCTCTCTCCCTCGACCCTTCTTTGTGAATGGTGTCTGTGTTGGCCTCCTCCTCCCCTGTCTCCCCCCCCCCCCCCCTTTCTCTCTCTCTCTCTCTCTCTTCCTTAATCATCCTCAGCCTGCGTGCATGCTCCAACCCCCGGCCACATACTTGACTAGATAGGGGTTACCCAGGGAGGGGGGGGGGGATCCGGATGGCCAGGAGCCAGCGGGTCGACCCGGAACCCACGAGGCAATCGCGATGTCGTTTGTTTCTCGTTCGCCTCCCCCCTCCCCTCCCTACTCTTCTCCTCTTTTCCCACCACACCGAGTGTTCAATGTTTTCTTCTTCTCGTGAGCATTTGAGCACTATATCCCCCCTGACTGTATCCCTCCTCCTCCCAGATTGACTCGTGCGCGATTCTTCCGTGTGTAACCAACAATCCATTCCAACTCATCCAGTCCAAAAGGTAGTCTCTAGTTTGGCATGATCTTTTCATATCTCATAGGATCCTCTGTTTGCCTGTGTAACTCGCATTGTGTTTTGCATGAGAGAGAGTGTGGGAGAGGCCCCTTCGCGAGGTTGTTGTTTTTGGAACTGTCCAGAATAAGTACGCGTGTAACTAACACTCTCTTTGTGGGATAGAAGTACAAATTTTCGAGTTTTTGCTGATATTGTGAGCTGCTATGGAAATCCATCTGTTTTGAGGCAGAATCACTCTATAGTCACTCCCTCTCTCCGTCTCATTCCCTTCCTCTTCTCTCGTCGAGCGCGGTCGAAACGTGGGTTTTCCCTCATTGTTCTACCTCTTTAACTCATCCTATCTCCACTAACTGCTGTTCCCTCTTGTTGGTCAGAGGGAGAGAGAGAGAAGTACACACACTCCAGATGGTAGATCAATCATGCGATGCTCCTCCCTCCCTATCTGCTTTGTAGTACATTCGCGTGACGTCACTACCGGGGCTTTAATCACTGGCACCTTCCTTGCTGCTATCCGGCTGTGGTTATCACTGTGTTCTGCGGTGTAGTACCGTTCCGAATAAGCGTGTAACAGTCGCGTGACGTTATCACTGGGGTAATTCCACCCTTGCGGATAGATTTCCAGCCCTGAGAACCTTGCGAACTGTTCAGAGGCAACCATTTCCCGATTATGTCTCTTAGCTATCTGTCATGTTCATTCTGTTGAGAGGTTTTCATCATGTGATCAAGTATCGTTCACTTTTGTGGCGTCACACAGGGTTCTATCCACATGCCACCTTCCTTTCTTATCAGCCTTAATTGTGAGAGAACTCTACTGTTCCAAGTGACGGTGTGTGTATTCGTGTAACTAGTTAGTAGTCAGTGCAGACTCTCTCTATCCATGTCTCTCCCTCTCGCTTCTCCCCCCTCGTGCTATCTTTAGCCCCCATCATCATCTAACTGTTGTATGTCACAGATATCAAACCAATTCCCACTTCCTTGACCCAATCCCACCTATTTGGGTCCAGAAGGGCAATTGGTAGGCATTGACTTGACATCCCTGTTGTGCTGCCAATCCCCCCTAGTAGCTCTGTTCACGTGACCATATCGTATCGATAGTGTGCGGGTGAAGAATGGTAGAACTGCAGAGAACCAAGGGAGGGGATGGGGGATCTAGAGATGAGGCAGTGTGTGAGTTGGAGGCAGGGATGACCAGAGCGCAAGACTGCAGATGCGCCGAGGGTGCCCAAAGGTCCGGGCCGACCGGGCCTCGTCCAGACATGGTACCACCTGGTCTCTTATCTTTGTAGTACTACAATCGGCTGACTTTGACGTCACAGCCGGGGGTATCTTTTCAGAGATCCCCCTATGTCCAATCTGATCCCACTACTAATCAGAACAACACTCGTTCCTTCTCATTCCACAATTGCGCTTGCTGTGAAGCGTATGAAAAATGTGGCACTTTCACATTTTTTCGGTCCCCTCTCTGGCATGTCTGTGGCTCTCGCCAGTCCGGCCTCTGCGTCTCTGTCCCCCTTCTCCCTCTCCCCCATCGCCTAGTCGCGTCTTCCCCCTCCCCTGCCCCTCCTCCGCCCTCTGACCGACTGCTCTCCACCTTTCGCCTGCTACCTCATCCCCCCGTCTCGCTGCTCTCTCGCTTTCGCCCGCTCTCTCGTCTCATCGCTCTGTACGCTCTCTGCCTTTGCCCCACTCTCTCCTCTCATTCTCTAGTCCGCGCTCTCCTCCGCTCTGTGTCGTGTGGCTGCAACGGCCGTCCGACTTGTCGCCCCGACGTCGCGACCGGTACCAATCGACGCGTCTCGTCGCCCCGGTTCCAACGGTACCTGATTTGCGCGCATCCTGGTTCGGGAAACCACTGTTTTGCTACCCCCAACCCGCAGAAAACTAGTACAAAGTGGGTGGAACCACGGGAAATCGATTGGGTTGGGTCCAGGGATCGTGCTGATGGTACTCGCAAAGTTTGGTAGCGATTGGTCATCGCGGAATTGAGATCGGGCGTATCGATCGAAATGGGTAAGGTTGGCGCCGCGCCCAGAGTAAGAAGAAGAACTGTAGGATGGGAGGGAGGGGGAAGAGGCCATAGTGAATCCCCCAATCCGCAATTGGGCTGGTAGTTGGCACGTCGAAACCTGGTCCCTGGGTCTTGCTTGGTTCCGGAATGTGTGTTTTGGTGCGCTGGGAGGAGAGGGAAGGGTACCCACTTAAGAGGACTCTGCTAACAGGTCACGTATGAGATCGGCGACCTAAGAGAGGGGCATGGCTAGACAGATCCCAACCCGGAACCCGTGGACCTGGTACCGGATCGGGTACTATGGCACTGTAGTGTGGTACGGGAGCGAGATTGCGTCATCCCTAGTGCGCGTAGTCTAACCATCATCTCAACTTATCGGGGGGGGGGGGGGGGTGACGTCACTATTTATCCCCTTGGGCGGAAGTATATCTACAGTGCGCGCTTGATAACACGAGAAGATCATATCCATCCTCGGAATGTCAACACACTTGGTGATGCGCTGACGACACGGCGTGTTTTTACAATGGTTCTCTGCTGTCTGCTGCCCCTCTCATCTATTGGTTAAGTCACTCAGATCGAGAGTTAGAGGCAGGCAAGACGAATTAGTGAACGGATTAAGAAGAGAGGGTGAGCAGAGTCATGGACTTTGCATGTACAATCTCGCCCTTAGATAGGCTGGCGTGGTTCTCAAACTACTCGTAGCTCTCCGCTTTTGCACATTGCCTCTCCTCCCTGCTCTGTCTAGTTGTCTGGTAGGGGCAATAGGACGGGGAGACTCGTTGGTCTCTCTCCTCTCCCTTCCCTTCCCTTCTCTCTTCATTCCATCTCGTTTCACTCTCCCCCTCTCCTTTCTATTTCACAAGATGTTGACGAAGGAGCGAAGAAGGGTTGAAAAGAACACTCGGGTGGAAATTGTAGCCAACGCACTCCGGGTTTTTTGTGCTACGTGTGGCGACGTTTCCGAAACTGCGAGGACACGCAAATCGCACCATGTGCGGGAAAGTAAGGCAATGAAGGGGGAAAGAACGTCTAATCAGGCTACGCCAGACTCGGTAATTACACCCGTTGTTAATGTGCTTTCGCGGCAGGCGCGAGCGCTGAAAGAGTGGAGAGCAACGCTCAGTCGCTAGTGTTTGATTGATGCGTCACGCTCTCGCTTATCAATAGCGGGGAGATGGGAATCGAGATTAGAAATGCAAAAGAAGACGAGACACGCGAAAATGTCGCTGCTTTTAGAAAAACGACTGCGACCGGAAAGCCGACCGGGAAATTCAATGAGATTGAAACGCGCAAACGCGCGCACGGTGCCGGCACGGCACATCACTAGCGCGTCTGCAGCATACGCGTCGTGCGCGTTTCAAATTACTTTCGTTTCCACTGGGTTTTCACACATTCTTTGCGGGCGGATTGCGTTTAAGTATCATCAGTAGTGACTATATGGGGCGCTGTACTCGTGCTGACCGCGTAAAGTGGCTGATCGCGACGAATTCGACTCTGGTCAAGACCAATTCACCTGCTTTTGCTCGCTGATTGCATTTTGGCGGCGCGGGTAATTTGAGAAACGCGGGAAATGCGGGTGTTTTATGCTATCAGAAGGCGCGTCGTGCGTGGAAAACGGGCAGAACCTCGCGCACTTTGTTGCTTTGTTCTTGCGCGCCGTGTGTATGTCGTGTCATCATCATCCATTTCCGCTCGTTGTTTTTGTTGGCCTGTGATTTGATATATTCGCGAAGCCCCTCTCCCCCCCTCCTCTCCCTTTCTAATCCCACCACGCTCCTCATTGCAGTGCGATCGCCGCTCTCCCTTCCCGGTGGATTATCGATCGATCGCTGCACGTCGAGCGGCCGTTTCATACTCTGATTTGGTCAGTAATTTACTTCATTATTTATCTATTTCCTTATTCAATTTTCAAATTGGCTCTGCTCACGCACTCCTGCTCTTTTTTCTCTGTTTTATCTCGGTCTCGGTTCTCTTTCTCGTCTTTCCCTGTCCCTTTTTTCCTCCCGTTCCGCCGCCGGTATTTGAGGCGGTGTGTAGCAAAATAGGCGAGAGGGAGAGGAGAGGAGGAAGAGAAGAGATAGGCGGAGGGAGAGAGCGGGACGTCGGCTTATGTGCAATGGGATATGGGAAATGAGCGAGAGCGATGGAGAGGGAAAACATTGGGAGAGGGAGAGAGAGAGATGGTTCTTTCTGCACTCTGTGTTGTTCGTCGTGTGACCCAAGAGAAGTCCTTCTCTCCTTCCACTGATTACGAGAACAATGCGAACTGCAAGAAGAACTGCAGAAGAATTGAGGAGGTTTGCACGTAACATTTTGGGTTTTGGACTCCTTATTTAGACGTTGCCGCCGACAGACATGGTTGGAAATAGCGACCTTGGATGACGAGGTAGATCACACTGGTATTCCCCCTCCTATTTTCTGTCGGGCATCCCGGAATAGTAAGTCGGGTGCCGAAAAAAGGGAAATGGAATACATAACTCTAGTGAGACTCCGAGGGAAATACTGTGTTGTCGTCGCAAGAGAATTTCCAGTGCTCAAAAATCGCTCTCTCTCGCTTGCTTGTTTACTGTCTGGTGTTCTCTCTACTAGGCGTCTTGTAGTCTTATCGCTTTCCGAAGTTGTCAGAGGGTGAATGAATGAAAGTGAGGCAATGTCCTTGTCATTGGTCTGAAGGTCAGAGCGATTATCGATTAGTCAGTCGGATTAAGCATCGGCCATAATTAGTTACCATAACTTTGTAGTTCCGGGCAAGTTTCGTCATTGTTTATCACGCTCATCTTGTTCTGTAATTCCTCCAGTGCTATTATTTTCTCTATTCTTTCAATGCCTTCTTTTTCTGTCTCATCTGTCTGTATTTATCGAGATAGCATCTTTTCCTTCCCTCCTCGTCCCTCCCTCTCCCTCCCTATCTCTCTCTCTCCCTCTCGTTCCAACAAGGTGTTTATCATAGTCAATCAGGCTATAATCTATCTTCTCCCGAGTCTCTTGGTAATGCCACCTTGGTCGAATGAGAGCTAATAAGAGGAAAGAAATCAAGGAGATTATGCAAGGAGATTCAACATAAATCGAGATTATCAAATGATATCATTCAAGAACAAGAGATATAATCGAATTTGAATCTCATAGTCAACGTCATCTAATTACAGGTATCATCGATGACTGTCAGGGAGCGCGCGTAGAGGAGACAGCCTGCCCACCCACCAATCGATAATCGAGATTGATTGACCGAGTGACTCCTTCCCAACACTCTGTGACCTACCGGTGAGACTATAATATTTTTGTTATTTGAATTTTAGTTACATGTTCTTAGCATCTCCCTTTTATCAGATAGTAGATTAGAAAAAAAGCTGAATAGAAGAGTAGTTTAAGTTCACGTGACTTACTTGCAGTCATGCCCTAAGATATTCACTTTTTTAGCTTTTAAAAACGTGCAGCAAACATAGAACGATTTTTGCAGTAACCTACCCCTCGCCTCCCATCCATCCACTAAGCCGAGAGAGAAAGAGATGAGTTTCTCGGCCGCCGAACTCAACTACCTCATACTACGGTACATGGAGGAGTCTGGTGAGTATATTAATTTATTAATTAATATATGTATTATTATTATAAATTATTTTAGCGCGGGTATTTACGGTGTCTTTTGTGACCGGTGGAAATGAGTTTCATTGATTCTATTGATGGCTATAAGAAGTGCATGGCATAGTATATGGAGTAGGCCCGGCTGAATAAGAATAGTATTAAGCCCCGTTGCATCCCGAACGGAGGGGAAGAGTTCCAGAGCAGACATGTCACAGTATAATGGGAGGAGAGGGACGGGGAATGAATAATGATGGAGGAGAGGGAGTAGATGGAGGCTAGACTCTATAGATGAATGAGTGAGTGTGACATTCAAAGAGAGGAGGGAGGGGTAAAGGGCACCCCCTCTCTCCCCCTCCCCCCTCGCACAAACCCGTTCCTACTGTCTTCTACCAATGGGGAAGGAGGAGGGCAATCCCCCCCCCCTCTCTCTCCTCCTGTACAACCACCTCCTCCTCCTCCCAGTTGGTAGTGTGAAGAGCGGAGGAATAAGAGAGAATGGGGAGTGTGTAGTCTATGAGGAATGAAGAGGAAGAAGGAAAGAGGGGAAAAAAGAGAAGGGAATGGCCTCTCCCTCGTTCTCCTCTACCCCGCAACTGAATGGGGGAAGGGGGAGAATGGCCTTTGAAGAGACCCCACTCCTCCGCCCCTTTTCTATTCACTTGGGAGTTCCAGAAGACGGCACCCTGAAGACTAGTCCATAAGTGTATTTTAGTTCTTAATCTAATCAAGCTTCTTAGGTGTTAAAGCTAGACGGTGTAAGCATCCTGCGGACTTGAGTCTTTAGCGAGATATTATTAAATATGAAAGAGAGGGAGGGATGAGGAATGATTGGAAGCTGTAGCAAGCGTGATGTGTTGTGGCATTTGGAGAGGGGAGGGGGGAGAAAGGAAAGAAAAGAGCAGGAATCACCCCCTGACCAGCCCCCCTGACTCATCATATACGTGATAATACGAGAGACGAGAAGGGGGGGGGGGGGGGTAGAGTGCGACACTGTTTCCCCCCCCCCCCCCCCCCCCCCCATCTTTCCCCCCCCCCCCCCCCCCCTTTGCTTATCGCCAAACGAGATCACTGTGGTGAATGGGAATAGGAGAGCAGAAATTGCAAGATGGAGGGGGAGTGGAGTGAACTAATGACGAAATCCGCGGCAATCAGGATCCAGAACTTTTCTCGTCTTGACAAGTTGTTCGGACGGGATGAATCGGGTGTAATGAGGGGAGGGAGGAGGGGGGAGGCACACGGGAAAGAAGAAGAAGCTAACAATAAGGATAAGGAGGTGGCGAGGGAGGAACGGCATCAGGATTCTATCCATGGTTGAGATTGTGGGAAAATCAAAGTGCTCATTATTAGACTTTTTCCTTCGGTGACTAAGGAAATTGGTGGGAATGCGAGGCTTAATTTCTAGTATCTGAAAAGGGTTTAGCACGGGGGCTATAATTAGGGTTTCATCGCATCGGCGGCATGTTATTGGCTACGGGTAGAGGAGAAGGAAGCCTTGTGAGAGTCTCAAAAACGAGGCTTGGGAATGCGCAGTCACGCACGTAGATCGTGTGAGAAATTATGAGGGGGGGGGACTTGTAGAGCTAATTAAGTGCGTTTTCATCAGCTCTTCGCTGTTAGGCTGAATTTTGCTATTTACAAAAGGACATACCTTTCGTCTGATCTGAACTTGTGTGCCTTTAAATTTGATTAACTTAGATGAGTGAGCTATCAAGGCATGGACAGGACTTGTAAAGTAATTGCATAAGTATTAATTAAGTCAATTAAACTTGTTCTTCTTGCAGGCTTGAACCACACGGCGTTCCTGTTCGCGCGCGAGACGCAGCTCGACCAGATCGACCTGGGCAACCGCGAGGTGCCCGCCGGCGCCCTCGTCCATGTCGTCCAGGTACCGTACTCACGGATACAGTAATCTCTGCCCATCGAGAACTGGTGGTATTTTTGAGTAGTGGGTTTCGGTTTCTGATGACCTCTAATATAGGTGTTGGTACGGATGAAAAAAATCTGCCCTGAAGCTTAGTCACTCATTAGTCGTTAATAAGGCATTAGAGCGGATAAGGTATAGATTTCTAGCCTTTGTGGTATTCCCTTAGGCTCATTATTCCGTGCAGAGGGGGGTTTCATAATATTTACTGGGGGGGGGGGGGGAGAAGTGATGATTGTCACGCTCGACTGCTCTAATTAGTCTTGTTAGTTATGCATTGCATAGCTGTGTTGTCTTGCGCCTGGCTAAATGTCGATGAGATGAAGGGCACGTACTTGGAATGGATGGGTAGATCAAGACGTATTTCAGCAGAGCAAAAAAAACTAATAGAGCAATATGTTTTGAATAATTATCCGCTTTCTTCCATAGTTTCTCCCTCAGAATGTGTAAGATACGCCTGAATGCAAAAAAATAGATTATTTGGATATGTAAGTAGAGAATTGCAATGGTACACGCCATTTTTCAGAAGGGACTGGCCTTCGTCGAGTTTGAGTCGAAGGCGAGTATGGACGGCACCGCCGAGAACGAGAACATGCCGCGCATCGGCCTGCTCGATGCTGGTGAGCCCCTCCCACTCGGTTACAGTACCCCCTCCCCCACTAAGCATGCAGCACACGATGTGTCGTGAGCGAGAACTGACTTTTTTCTTCGAGCAATGGAATTGAGGTTACGTGAGAGCAATTAGACTAACATCTACGACAAACTACGATTTAGAACTTAGGGCTTTTTGAGCAGGCGGTTTCATGTTACTCTGAAGCGATATGATTGATCATGTTGTGCTTAGTAAGGAACAGTTGGCAGTGTGATATTGTATCGCATTGCTGGAATTAAATGGTGATTGACTTGTCTTTTCTCTCATTAAAAACAATTGATTATTTGAAGTCTCGAATGAATTTGAACTAGATTGAAAGTGACTTCTGATTGGTTTCTTTCCCTAAATTTTATAAATTAAAATATTTGCAGTCTCCGATGAAACGGCGCGGCAACGAATGCGAGAACGATTGCCGACCAATGATGGCGCAGGTTTGATATTGTTTATTGTTATAATTATTAAAATTTATGTATATTCTGAAACGCTAGTTTGATCTGTAGCTTCTCTAGAGGAGTAGCTGAAATAGACTATTGGGCACTTCTTTGGATTCTGGCTCTGATCATTTTAAATTGCCTAATGTACCTGATCTACCTCTGATTGCATTGCTTCCACCTTCCGTGCACGATTCCTTCCCTTTCCAGATGATGATGATGATGCCGTGGAAATTATTAAAGTTATTAAGAAGAATTCCTCCCGCAAGAATTAAATAAATGTGTTAAGAAGTGAATCCCCGCCTCTTGTATCTCGCACCTATTATTATCTAGTGCATTTACCTACGGCTGGAAGTACATCTAGACAACTTTACAACAAAAAAAGAGAAGATATGCATAGCTAGAACTTGGGAATGGACAGCTTGAAGAACGATATTTCGCCCACCACCCAACCCCCTCAGGCTCTGAAAAGCGAGAATATGCAAATGAGGCGTTGTCAAATTAGGCCTAGACGTGTGGGCATAGATAATGCGATTCGCGCGTGCGGACTAAATTTGATTAGCATGCTAATTGGTCGGATGCAAATGCGTCATGCGATCGATCTGCCAATCTTACCGTACCCTTTATCTCAGGCACATCCGGGCAGACGCAACGCGACCGAGACCGCGAGGCTCGTACGGAACGCGTTGCAGGCGGAGCGGAGCAGCGGACGAACGGAGGTGGGCCGCCCGGCCAGGGCGCGACCCCGAAGAGCCGAGACAGGGTGAGGAAAAGATCTTTTATCGTTTAGAACAATTATTCATATGAGATCGAAGGCAACCCTCTCATTGGATGGGTGTGTATCAATTAGGATAAGAGAAAATGACATAAGCTGGCACAATTAAGTTTCACTGAACGGATGATAATTACTTAACGAGAACAAATGGGAAGTCGTTCATATTCGTTAGGACCGTGTGCGAATGCGTTGATTGTTGTTCAATTCATGGTGCGCGTTTTGACTTATTATTTCATTATTAATGGTTCCCCAGGCTAATGTTTATCACGACCCCACCCCCCTCCCCCCCAAGTACTTGAATTTTATGAAGGATGTTAACGGAATTGCATCTGAGGAATTGAGAATTGACTAGACCTATTGCTGCTCTCCAGAGTGCGCATCCGGCCGGTCTCTCTCCGACCAACTCGACCTCCTCGCAGTCGGGCAGCAGCAGCAGCCATGGCCGCATGCAGCCCGCCCCGTCCCCTGCCGCGCCCTCCCAGCTGCAGCACCCACCAGGAGGTGGAGGAGGAGGAGGAGGAGCAGGTACGGAAACCAGATATCTATTGATGAGGGGGGATGATATCGATTCAATGGGTGCGCTGACACTGTAGGAACAGTCGGAACATTCGCTTGTGTGGGCTTGCTCAATCTTGGCTACATCAGAAATTGTATCAACACCGACTGCTCTCATTCTTATCTATGGTTGTAACCGAAAATCACATTTCTGTCGACACTTTGCGATTACTGCGAAGTATCTTGCAAAGAGAAGGCCATTGATTAGCTAATGCGCCTTGTTTCAGGGAGTTCAACTAACGCACCAAACGGACAGTACAATAACAAGAAGCATGCAGCGATGAACGGATTAAACAACAGGTACGGTAGAATATCGATTTTATTTCTCAATCAATCAATCACGGGTCGAGAGTATTGATCGATTAGGAGGGGTGTACTGTATGTAATGAACGATTAGCCCCCCTCTCAGCGCGCTGACTCTTACTGTCGTCTGTGTGTGTGAATGTTGTTTGGTGAATCGTCTACCGTATCCCACCATTCTTCCAGTCGAGAATGCCTTCTGAGAAACTCAAGCCATCATCATTGATATGCTGCATCCCCCTCCCTCTCCTCTCCTGATTGTTGTGTCATTGCATTGGTCTGTCTCCTGCCTATCAAGTCCTTCTCCCTCCTCCCTCCCTCCCCCCATCCGACCATTCCTTTATATCATCCAGAAAGACTCCCTCCTTCCTGTCTGTTGTGGCTCCCTCCCCCTCTTCATCGCTCCCTTCCCACCCAGCCTAAATCGATCAATATTTCGCACTCGAAACCGTAGTCCACCGTAGTTACCCACCCACCGAATTCCACATTCTCACTTCTCGATCGATCGATTCTCAATACCGTGATGTGTCTCCTTACCGTACCATCCATGCCCGATACCGTAATTCCCTCCTCCCAGCGAGCCCCGCCCTCTTTACGGATCGCCCTTTCCCCTCCCTCTCTCGACACTGGTTTGTGCTCATTTCAGAGGCGCCCAGCCGCGCATGCCATCTTCTCTAGTGTCCCCTGCGTCCTGATTTCGCCTCTTCTCCTCTCTCCTGGCGCCCCTCCATCTCTCCTGATCTTTGATCTCTGATCGTTGTTCTATCGTTTGTTGTAATGTCTTGTTGTTGTGACTCGTACCAATCCATCCATTCACTCATCCCTCCATCATTCGCTAACTCGCTCGCTCGTTTTGTGCCCTTCCTCATTATTCCCCTCATATTGTCTTGTGGCTGTTGGTGGCTTGAGTTCGAGTTTGAGAATCCGGACCATTAGGGGCGCTCCAGATTACTGTATGATACTGTAGGACGGAGTGAGGGAGGGGGTTACTGTAGGCTGATGATCTCTGAGTCTATCCTCCTCCTATTCTCAGGGATCTGCTGGCGACGAAACCGACGTCGGATGTGTCGTTGACGCAGAAGGTCGCGACCGTTGCTCTCCACTAGCCCCGCCCCCTCCTACAGTACTCCTACAGTACCGCTCCCCACTACAGTACCCCTCCTCCGAGTGATGCATACCGTACTCTCCCCCTCGCCTCCCCCGGTTAAGCCACGCCCACATTATCCACCTTTTGCATGGTTATTACATTTTGAGTTGGTCTGGTCTCGCTCAGCCACACAGTCTTTTCTATCCCCTCAATAGATTCTTGCTTGTCTTCTCTTATCTCTCCTCCACTATCGCTTCTTCTGCACTCATCTTTCCTCTTTGTTGACTGTGATTTGGTGTTTTCTGTTCTCGCCCCCTTTTTTCCCCGTATCTAGTCTCATCCCTCGTCTCTTTTGTTCGCGTGAGCGATCAGAATCTTGGCCGGTGGGCGATCGGTTACGGTAGGGGCTGTGCTCCGCGCATCGATTACTAACTTGTTTCTCCTGCCTACCCCATTCTTGAAACGATTCGCTCGCGATTCCTTCATCATTTTCTCGTCGTAGTGAGTAAGTATAACCAAGAACCTCCCTCCCCCCAATACGAGCTACTCAATCTGTTACTGTTAATATGACGAATCGGGCTCGAATTCCACTCTGCATGTTTCCTTTAGTCTTAAATCCGCTGTTCTCTAGGGGCTTTAAATCGCATCTCCTCTCTGATCTACCACATCCGCCCTTTACCCCTCCCTGCGATCGATTGATCGGTCGATAGCAGTAGTACTGTAACCTGCTCTACGTTGCAAACCTATACAGTAATCTCTCTTTATTAAGAGACGTTTGTGCGTATTTTACGGGTGTATCATCATTATGATTATTGTTGTGCATCGTATACACTTTTCGGTTGGTCGAATTAATCAGTCGATTCAATTGATAACTGATTGTATTTGTCTTGTCCGTTTTTTCCTCTTGAGCTGTCCTCACTGTATGTCGCACTGTCTCAGGTCTCGCAACTGATCCCAAACACCTCTTTCCTGTCTCCCTCCCCCCTCCACTTCCCATCCCGTTGTTGTATGTTATTCCCCATTATCTAGTACTCACCAGATGCCCGCCCCTCTCATATCTATGATTATCGATTGACTTTTCTGATCTTGAATTGTCCGACTGGGAACACCCCCGTCTCACGTATCTTGTCGGTTTTAAATATGGTATATATATTTTTCAAATGGCCTCCCCTCCCCTCCTCTAATTCTTTGTCTAATCTTGCAATATACGTTCATATTGTTTTCACATTGTATACTCGTCTTAAAATCCCATTTTGGCCTGTATGTTTAATATCCATAGATCAGCGAGGATTATATATAATTCGGTTAATTTCGTTCGTTCGTTCGTTCGTCCTTCTTCTATTGTTTTGCCTATTTTGCACATTATTTAAAATGCAACACACTTTCTATGATTGATTCCTCATTCTCGCATCTCTATTTCTTTGCCCGTTGTTCTTCGAAAAAAAATTAAAATAAAATGTGAAACATAGATCCGTTTATGACAGATGGCGCAATAGCAAATAGACAGAACAGAGAACAGTAGCTATCGTCGGTATTGGACAAGTGGTGGAGTATGGTAGTATGATAGGCTAAATTGTGTTAGGCATGAAAAAAATGGTCGAGTTAAATGAGCGGAAGCTACCGTAGTGGGGTGTGCTGTCCGGGTGTGAGCATACTGTAGTCAATTGTAGACCGGCACCAAACTGATTGTATATTCCTGGCTACTTGTGGTGAAGTTTTGTGAGCAAATTGTGGCTCAGATCAATTGATAGTCTCATGCCAATCGATAATTAATGAATGGATACAGGCTAGCAACGGATGAGGACCGAGTGGCTCCGTGGACAAGCGACTGCGAGATTGCAAGAGATAAGGTTAGCAATCCATTGATTGGATACAGTATCCAAGACCTACCATAATCCGAAATAGAGTTAGCATTGGACGATCCATAGACGAGATCATTTAGCCATGGATCAAATTACAATGAAACAAGGTTCGGGAGAGGGAAGATTAGGAAGCTGCCTAGAGGAATAAAAGAGAATCGGCAAAAACACTAGCTTAAAGTTCAAAGATCAAACTCCAACATTCGCAGGTCAAGTCGATGAAGCTGCACGCTTCCGAGGTGTTCATCTGCTCGTGGAACCCGGACCCGAACCGGGACTGCTTCGGCTCCGGGTGAGATTTGTGGCTTGCAGTTTGTATTGTTGTTGGTGGTCTGGGATAATTGTTCAATTTCTTGTGTAGAATCGATTAAACTTATTGTGTGGATCCGGCAGTAGTTTGATCTTTGTGCCGCCGTCTGTAGTCTGTAGTATGTGGTTTTGACTGCTCATGCTGCAGATCGGGCGACTCGACGGCGCGAATCTGGGACGTGAGCGATTCGGAGCGGCCGGAGGTCACGGCCGAGAAGCTGTGCAGCCGGTAAGCGATTGGGGTCCCGGACGGAAAATGAGTGATGTAGACTCAGGCGAGATTACGGTAGAAAAGAATAGGCGTTGATGCAGGGAAGAGTACGGTAGTTACTGGCCTCATGTAGAAGGAAAGCAAGAATTGGCGGCTTCGGTAGTTTAATAGAGGAACATGCGGTAGATCAGAGGTGTCTTCTGTACGGAAGAAGGCGGGGTACGGTAGGTTCAGGTATCGAGCGGAAGGAGTGTGGGGTACGGTAGTCGACCCTTCTCGAGGCATGAACGTTCATTATATATCGATTGAATCGATTTATCTCCGATTTGCAGGTCCATTATGCTCAAGCACTGCACTGACCAGACAAAGGAGAAGGTAAGTGATGTAGTTTGTAGTTTAGTCTTTGATCCCTTTAGATTTGGCTGTTGATCTCCTTTGTTCTTTGATCTCTACTCTCTCTCCTCTTCCAGGACGTGACGTCGATCGACTGGGACGCGAGCGGGCGTTGGCTGGCGACCGGCTGTTACGATGGCCAGGCGAGGCTGTGGACAGCGGATGGTGAGAATGGACTTTGTAGTTTGATCTCTGATCTCCTGACAGACGATCTGTGTACATTGCTTGCTCTCTATCTTGATTGCAGTTTGTAGTTTGTAGTTTGATCTCTGATCTCCATCCCCTCAGGCAATCTAGTGTGCACGCTGGGCTCGCACAACGGGCCGATCTTCGCACTCCGCTTCAACGACAGGGGCAACTACATTCTGACGGCCGGCGTGGACAAGAGCACCATTGTGTGGGATAGAGAGCAGAGTGAGTTGACTGGGGGTGATCTTTGATCTTTGATCCTTGATCTTTCGGAGAGCACCATCGTGTAGGTGCAGAGCGAATTCAGTTTGATCTCTCGGGGAATGATTATGCGAATTGGACTAGAAGACAGCGGACCTGTTGTGTCCTAGCCTCATTAATATATATTGTTTGGGCAACAAACCCACGTCCTATTCCGTATTCTGATAATCACCTAATCGTTATCATAATTTGATTCGTCTCTTTGATCGTTGATCTCTCTCCCCTCCGTTCAGAGCGCCAGATACTAGGTTACACGGTCAAATGATAGGAAAGGGTGTAGAGAGTGTAGTTTGATCTCTAATCTTTGATCTCTGCCTGCTTCAGAACGTGAGGTGCAGGTGTTCTCGTTCCACGACTCGTCGGCGCTGGATATCGACTGGATCGGCGAGGACACGTGCGTTTAAATTATTATTGTTTTAATTAATTTATATATTTTTTGGCTTATTCATGTCCTGCATCAAATTTCATACTAGGAAAGCTATTTTCGGTGTTCTGCACTCTCCATTCGGCACACACTCTGTTGCATTATGACCGGCGAGTGAGTGTGTGCCGAATAGAGAGCGCTACTATTAGACCCGCCATGAATCTGATTCGTTCTTCGCAGATTCGTGTCGTGCTCCACTGACAAGAGGCTCATCGTCGGCCAGATTGGAAAGACGCGGCCAGTCAGGATCTTCAAGGTGAGCAGAAGGGAAGGAGTGATTGATCTTTCGGGGGAAACGAAGGGCATTAGAGGCCTCCAAGAGGCGGAGTGGGCCGTGAATTGATGGAGATGCTGGGCACTACCGTAGTATCCCGGATGGATATGTGGGAAAGTGACTGTCATTGATCCTAATGAAGTAATTGGGGAAGCACGATTGTATGGAAGGCTTGTCAGGTTAGATTTGAATGCCGAGTTCGGGTTAAGTTGTCTCTAGGTGATGCGGTAGCAAGGGTACTATACTTTGGGCTGGATACGGTATGTGGGGGATACTGTATCTCTCACTCTGCAGGGTCACACGCACGAGGTGAACGCGGTGCGCTACGACCGTCACTCGCGGCGCATCGCCAGCTGCTCCGATGACAAGACGTTGAAGGTATACTGTAGCTTGAATGATGATACGATAGCATGAAAAGTGGTACTGTAATTAGGTGTTGCGGTAGCATCACACGATGCTCCGAAGACGTGATGAGAGTCCGATGATAAGACTTTAATCTTTGTTTGTTAAAAGCACAGGTGAAAAGACACCGTCGAAACAACAAAATTGTTTGCAGAGGGCGGGATTCGAACCAGACCCCTTGCCATGTACTCAAAATTCTGACGCCACTCTGCCATTGTTTCGATCGTATCTTTATCATCTAAATTAAAATTAAAATAATTTAAAATTGTATAGGTATGGTCGATGGACGAGGAGCGACCCGTGATGGACGTCCAGGCGCACTCGAAGGAGATATACACGATACGATGGGCGCCCGACGGATACTTCATCGCGAGGTTGGAAAGATCAAAGATCAATTCTGGACTAATCATGATCACGATACTAGGGCTCACCTGCTGAATACGATCTAGTGCAATGATTCGTTACATGTCTTGAAATAGTTTAAATTGAACACATCACATGCGTAGTCTTTTGTGAAGTGGTGTGTGAAGTGTTTTTTGCTAGAGAGAAATGAAGGGAAAGATCAAAGATCAAATATGTCCTTCGTCGTCGCTGTTGATGAGTCTTTCTTCCAGTGCGGGGTTCGACAAGAAGATCCGGCTGTGGGACGTAGAGCACGGCCGCGCAGTGAAGTGCCTCGACCGACACAGCGAACCCGTCTACTCGGTGCGGTAACTGTGAATGATACCCTTTGCTAGGTTACGGTAGCCTTGCATTGTGATTAGTCACTGTGTATTGCCATTCATGGGTTATGTTAGTTTGGAAGCATGGCCTTGGTTTTGTTATAGTTTCCTGATAATGATGCTGTACTCTACCGTAACCAGCAAGGAATCGATTGATTGTCAGGTGAGCTTCTCGCCCGATTCGCGCTACCTTGCCTCAGGCAGCTTCGACCGCAGCATCTACATCTGGGACATGCGGGTGAGTTAACGTGATCAGAGAGGTTACGGTAGCCGTAGTCGGATGATATACATTTTTGTGTGTTGGCATCGCTGTTTGCTGTCTTGAGAGATGGGCGGGAACAGAAATGATAAAGATTGTGCTGTGATTCTTCATAAGGCCGTACTGATCCATCCACAGGTCATCTAGAATCATTTCCATATTGGAATGACTGGAATGAATTGTTGCAGACGGACGACGTGGTTCTCTCCTATACCGGAGGTCCAGACGCAGGCGGGATATTCGAGGTGAACTGGAATAAGACCGGAGAGAAGCTTGGCGCCTCCTGCTCAGATGGAACGGTGAGAAGAGATTATCGATTGATTGCTTATTAATAGAGATTACGGTAGGATCAGAGAATCGATATCGATTGATTAGGCTCGGTGTTACGGTAGACAAATAAGGCGATGATCATTGGAAAATTGTACATACAGCAAATGGGGGAACAGAAGGATTTCATAGAAAGGAGGAACGAGTTTTGGTTGATTGAACAGAGATCTGAAGAGTAATCGATTATTGATTGAATGTTGGTTACGGTAGATCATTAAAAAAAGCTCCTTGCAGGTTCATGTGATGGACGTGCGGCAACTGCAAGTGACACCCTCGATCCGACACAACTTGCGCTTCCAGCGTTGATCACAGGTCCCGCCCCTCCTACCGTAACCCGGCGGGTCGAGTGGTGGGATACCGTCTAGAATGTAGTTTGATGTAGAGTACTTTCCGTTTTATAACTTTCGCGATCGCTTGTTCTTCGTAGTGACTCATTATTGGTCAC
The DNA here is from genome assembly GCA_036245825.1 of Pristionchus entomophagus. NCBI lineage: Eukaryota > Metazoa > Nematoda > Chromadorea > Rhabditida > Neodiplogasteridae > Pristionchus > Pristionchus entomophagus. The sequence continues at coordinate 965,197 of BTSX01000006.1, forward strand.
ACCCAGTCTCGATGTCAGAATGTTCGTTCGTATTACTCGCATACTTGATTACTGTATCGGGTTACTGTATCACTCTCAATCGATATCAAGTCTCTCTCAGTGTTTGCATTTCCCCCTCCTCCTTGCCCCCACTTAGTAATCGCTAACTTACTAATTGACACGCAATTCGTAAACCAACCGTATAGTCAGACACTGCCCTGTGATCGAGAAATGACTAGAACTGCCTAGCAGCCATCTTTTTTTCCTATTTAACATGATATATATTTATTTTCACGGTTTACTTTGAGATTTTATATTTGAAGCCAGTATTTGTTTCCTTTTATGTTCATATCATCAAATGCAAGGTTTGTGAATCATTTGTACTCTAAATTTAACGTGTATCTCGAAGGATAAACCAGGAGTGTTTCAAATAGCGTTATTACATCATTTCTCTACTCATGAGCGGCAACGAGATCTATTGTACAATGGTGACTAGGGTGAAACAAAGCTGTTTCACTCTCAATTGGGGTTGTGAGATGTCTCGTAGGGTTATCCTATCAAATAAGAACTCAGGTGTCGGAAGTGAGTGAAAAGGCTACGGTAGTTCAGTAGGTCAGACACGTGATCTACTGTATTCTTGGAAGAAATTATCTTATGGTTATTCGCTTTTGTCAATATGCTCGTGGAGAGCGTCCTGCCTCGGTAGATCACCCATCTGCTCCAGTCTGAAATAGGAGGGTCGGGTTACGGTAGGGAGAGAAGAATCCATACATCGCCACGGTTTAATGTAGGTTTGATCACTGTACAAATGCCGAAAGTGCCAAACAATATTGGATGGAAGTGTACTGCAGCCAATCGATAAAGCCTACCGTATCCTCCGTCGGATCGGTATTTCGACGATGGCGAAACAGAGGGCGGAGGCGACCGTCAGCAAGGCCAGAATGGCTAACTGGCCGGGCAGAATCAGCAGACCACCGTAGAACATGGATACGGTAGACATTAGGGCCTGTAGATTGAGAACTGACTTTTTTTCGGGTCTGAGAAAAGGATTACGTGATAGAACTTGAAGAGTGCCATCGCCTGCGCGCAGTTCTCCTGGTAGATCGAGGAGGTGATGGCGTAGAGTTGCGTGTTGAAGGCGCTGTGTGGTACTGTATCGTACAGTATCCTACCGTAACCCGTGAGGTACCGTATCTTACAGTATCCTACCGTAACCCCTAATATCGTACCTATCGACCAGCCCGAGCAGGAACCCCGACAGACAGGCGATCCACGGACTGCAATGGTATGGTATGTCATGGCAATAATTGGGGTACGGTATGCAGTACTGTAGCCGATGACGTCATCATTCTGCAATACCTGGGCGGGATGATGGATGCCCCGGAGGTCTGTTCGAAGGGCGCATCGACGGGAAGGTTCAGACCAATCTGGATTACTGTATTTCAGATTACTGTAGTGACTCGTAGATGCCATCAGAGGGTCTACTGTGGTATTGATAAGTTGGCGATTCTTTAAGTCAAATGGGTCAGACACGTGATCTACCGTACCAGCAGCAGGGCGAAGCAGTTGAGCAGACCACCGATGGAGACAAGCATGTAGCGACCGATCTTGCTGACGAACCGATCGATGTAGATGAAGAGCAGACATCCTTAGGGTACGGTAGTTGCGTCATCAATAGCCAATAGTGATGCTATGTCGGTTTACAGCTCTCTCTCTTATCTAGACGAACAGAGCCAAGCCCGAAAAGATTTCACCACACTAAATACAGTCTTCCGTGGTAAAGATACCATCGTCATAATGCAATTTCTCGCCATATCGAACGATATTCGACAGATACCGTAATCCACCGTACCTGTGGCGCCGCCGACTCCCACCGCCAGGTTGTTCATGCCCAGCACTATCTTGGATGACATGGGGAAGTTGTCGGTGAAGGAGAGGGACGTGGGATAGACCTGGAAACGGATTCAATTAGCAATGTTCAATCGGAAAGATGCGTTACCGTATCATATCTACGGTGGCGTTTCTTTCCGATTCAACAGTAGTCTACAGTAGTGATGCCAAATCGGCCTGGACTCCAGAAATGATAGAACATGTGAAATGAGGAGAGTCGAATGCCGATTTGTCATCACTAATCTACAGTACCGCGCTCCAGAACGAGGTGTGCAGGCCCGTGTAGGCGTACGGTACCGCGAGCAGCGCCATCTTCCACGTGAACACCAGTCGGAAGGTGCCCACTCAACGAGGATTACGGTAGTTCACTGGGCCAGGATTACGGTAAGTCAGTTTGTTTCAGTAGGTCAGATTGGCGATCTACGTGTGGAAGTTAGCAACCGTACCCAGCTCTTGGAGGTAGTTAGAACGCTTCTTGGCGCGCATTTCGACCTGGAGTACGGTAGGTAGAGGGGTACGGTAGGCGGTGTGTGTCTACCGTACCTCCTTCGGTGTGGTGCGTGTGAAGGCGAAGACGATGTTCCCCACGAATGCCACGCCGCAGAACGTGCCGTAGAGGATCTGTGTCAGCGCTGGAATACGGTAGGATGGATACGGTAATGCATCGATTGGCAGGATACGGTAGACTATCGATTAGCTACGGACTCTCGGTGATCTCAGTCGCGTCGTTCACACTGAACATGATGAGTAGGTAGATGCCGCCGAAGATATTACTGTAATTATCGATTATCGATTGATTATCGATCGAGCGACACAGTACGCGGTCATACTCAGCATCCAGAAGATCGATGAGTTCCGGCCTATCGTAGTCTCATCCGAGTTGAGCGCCATGTAATACCCAGAGGCCGTCCACATTACTGTAGGGGTGCGGTAGAGGGAGGATTATTGATTTACTGATAAACTTCGCTGGAAAGCACTAGGCAATGCAGCTATGTTTCAAGTTATGTGAAACTCTTCTAATTCACGGCGTTTTGCATGGGGTGAGCGAGAGAGGAGAGAGCGGTCAGGGGAATGGCGAGAGAGCATGCAAATGCGAGAGCGTGTGCAATGGTCTCACCACGAAAGCTCACTTGGCGTTTTGCCAGTAGAACGCCGTGAATTATTGGGTTATTTTCCATATAATGGCCGATAAAACTCACGACCCGCCGCAAAACCTTCTAGCGCCGAACCAGCGTACAGAGTGAAGTTGCTCAGATAGAGAAACTGTGACATAAAAATAGTGTAGCCCACCGAACCTGCATCGTGTATGGTTTTAACGAGTCTGGCAATGTATTCACAGTTTGTAAAGCAGAGTACATTATCCGATGTAGTCTAGTGGTTATGATTTGCGGCTCTCACCCGCAAGGCCCGGGTTCGATTCCCGGCATCGGAAGAAATGTTTTGCAAGTTTTCGCTCTACTCACCGACCACCAAAGACCAACGGCAGCCGATAAGTGCGACGATTGGAGGCGCTATCAGATTGGATATCATGAACATTCCGTAGATAATGGTCTGACTGTTGGGGAAGATCGGATGGTAGAGACAACAAATGATCGCGAACCTGTAGTATCCTGCCTTTGGAGAGATGGATGGGTCTCGGGCGCTCATGTCATTAAGAGTCGTCGTTTCGATCGAGGACATGGCAAGGAAGGCGAATAAAATGAGACAGAGACCAGCTCCGCACTGAGCGACTCGCCACGTCTCGGAGGAAACCATACCTGAGTAAGGAATTATCCATTGAACTATCGAGAACTGTGAAATCTGCATAATCTAGCACACAGAATGTGAAGAATGATCATAACAGTGTGCGATTAGAGACGATGAGAAAGAAAAATTATGGCTTGTTTGACACATTGATTGGGTGAGGAGAAGTGTGATGCCGAATGGAATAGTTCTGTCTTCATTCTACTCACTGTATCTGACTGCACAGTGAAGAAAGAGTGTGTAGAATGGAGAGAGATGGAATGATGGAACAGAAGGAGAAAGTTCCGTCCGGCTTATGCTATTGGGAAACAGAGTTTGATAGCGAGATTGGATAGTGGTAGGGATGGACGAATTGATTGATTCATGTGGGAGTAGTCACAATGGTAGTTCGCTTCTTTTCTCAAAATTAGACAACAAAAGTTTTCCCACTCCTAGTCAAAGATCATATTATCCGGAGTACTCAATGATTCGTTGTTTGCTTAAGATTTCGATAGTTGCACTCAAAATTAATCTGATCGGATTATGTTTCTTACAATCACAACCTCAATAATTTAACTGAAACATCGTGAATCCATTGCGTAAGCAAAAGTCGTAAATATGGAGCTAAAAATGTCTAATCAGTGCTATCAGTCAGGTGCAACTCCATTTTAGCTGATAAGGTTACGGTAGGACGAAAATAAGCTAGCTCTCGATCGGCATATTCTGCTCATAATTACGGTAATTCTGCATTTTGCTCGCGTCGTGTGTCGATTTTTTTTCTATCTTTCCCATTTCGAAATAACAATCAATAAATCAAAATTGCTGGATTATTATTGATTTTCGCTTGCTGATTCTTATTTCACCCGCTTCCTTTCGGTCAACTCCACTCACCACACTTGAATTCCCGTTGCTCGGTCGCGTTTACCTCTCGCTATTGACGTTTGTATTTTTCCAGTTTGAATTATGAACGCGCCCGCGTCATTCGAGTCGTTCTTGGTGTTCGATGGCGAGCGAAAGGTCCACTACGAGAAGGACACCAAGGTAGGCGTTGGCAGGATAGCTTGAACTGCTCTCAAGTCGGTTTGAGCTATGTATGCTTGCATATAACTGCTCGTAGTTGGACGCAGCGTTTATACTTCTCGGAGTTCATCCTTTTCCATTCTTGAACCACCTCACACCTTGAGCGATTGTGCATTCCACTGACTGCGTACGAAACCTTGAGTTTCGAGCATCTGATATGCAAACAAGATTGCCTCTGGATGACGGTGTTGTTTTCTAAACTTAAATACCCATTTTTGTTATTAATGAAAGTTTTGTCAGGTGCCCAATGCGGCGGTGTTCACAATTCTCAAGGAGGACCACACGCTCGGCAATCTGCTCAAGCAGTTAGTGGTCTTTTTAAAAATTAATTATTTATTATGCAAGCTGGGTTTGTCTCGTTAAATATGAATACGAAGGGCTTAATTTCACGAGTGAGGAATGCCCAGGATGCGCGTTTTGATTTCGTTTAGCCGCGAGGGTTTGAAGAAGTAGACGGGTGCTGTGAGAAGAGAGAGTTCGATAGTAGTGACTAGTTTGATGAATTTTCCTGATAGTGGGGCCTATTCAGAAGATGTTCTGGTGATTTTTTAATCTGTCTCAGTAAGTATTCGTTACGAGCAAGCTTCTTTACATGTTCTCTAGGCGTAAATATGCTTATTTTCTCTCATATTTTCTCGTTGGATTCTTGACTGTTGATTTACAGCAGGATGTGCGTTTCGATTATAAGCCATATATTTCATGCCCAACGAAGTCGCAGATTCGCGAGTGGTTTGATGAAGTCTTGAGTAGAGGAAGGATTCGTCGATTTCACTACTCCCAACTTGTTTTTTTGCTGAAACCGCGAACCGCCAGGGATTGCGATACGATATGTTTTTAGTCTACAGGCGTCCTCATCCTGTTCAAGCATCTAAAAATATAATAATTCTATTCTTGAGTGATGGTTCCTCGCAGGTTACGTGTTTCATTTTGAAACCATACATCGCGCGCCAAAATGAAACCGCAGATACGCGGGTGGTTTGATGTAGTAGAGTAGGATCCTGTGTTGATCTCACTATTCGCAACTCTTACTTGACATGCTGAAACCGTAAACTGCTTAGGATTGAGAAACGATCATTTTAAGTGTCATCATCCGATTGTAGTTTAAAATGATATAATTGTTATTAATTAACATTAATTGTTTTCAGTCAGCTGCTGAAGGACCCTCAGGTGCTCTTCGCCGGCTACAAGAACCCGCACCCTCTCGAGCACAAGTTCCTGCTCCGAGTCCAGACCACCGGCGATGTTAGTTTATATTAGGATACAAATTGAGGCCAAATGCGGTGTTCACTGATCGAAACTGATGGGCAGCAAGGGCTCTACAAGTTTTCAATCGTGTGTGGGACTGTTACTTCTAGGAGTAAGGTGCCCTCCAGTAGAATATTTCTTTGGGCACGCCTCCTACTTCCCCTCAACCCAAAGCAATCCTAATTTAATTTATCAATGTTTGAAGCGTCAGGATCGCGTGTTGAACACTAGGATACCATTTTGGAAAGGTGGTATAACATATGTGTAAGGGGGCGGGGTTTCCGGCGTTCTGGAGCAGTACCTTTATTTGCTACATCATGCCCATGAATGGCTCTGATTGTTGTGTTTAGTAGCTCGATGACCACTTTAGGTGTTGTTTGGAACACCAATTGTCGAAACTTCTTCGGTTTCTGACCCAGATTGCGACCGCACAGTTTGAAATGAGAGTGGTGGTATGGAGATCGAGATAGGGGAGGAAGAGAATACAATCACAGAATTGTCTGGACCTGAAACCGAATAAGTGTCCAATTGTCTAGCATACCTCCCAGACAAATAGGGGTTTATTCATTTTCAAGATTGAGCCTCCTCGAAACTCAAACCAACCAAGCCATTGCTCCAGAGAAAAAGTTGTTGGACATTCAAACTCCACGTCAAAGTTTTGTACTAGTTGAGCCAGCATCAGTGCATAGCTAGAAATAGGCAGTACTATAAATATATTAAATATTTAAATAAATAAATTGCAGGTCACTCCGGCTGACGCGCTCACCAACGCGATCACTGACCTGCAGGCGGAGTTGTCGCTCTTCGAGGAGCGATTCAAGGTCCTTTAATTTATCGCTCATCGAAACATAATACTTTTCTAAACGCATATCTAGCAAGGAGACTAGAGCATTGGGCATTGGACAGCGTTTTTTTCTTCTAAAATAATGCTGAAGTCCATCAGTCACGTTTCGATTGATTCTATTTCGATCAAGCTTCCCAAGCTAGATATGAGTGTTGTGATATCAGTGCCTCTCCTCTGTCTTAGTAGCCGTGCATTCGGCATTAGAAAAATTGTCACCCCGTAATTTCTGGTTTCAACGAGAAGATATTTTGCATTTTTATCGTACCAACAAAATTTCAACAAGATGTATTTCAGGATCAGCTCAAGGAAAAGCGAGAATCGGCCAGGAAAGATTGATCTACCCACGGAATCGATCGACACCAATCGATAATACGCTCAGATCTCGTTCTAATCTCAATCCAGTGGCACACACTCTTGTTATGTTGTTCTCTAAATAAATGGTTTATTGATTTTCTTATTCGTTGATTAGTTGTCAACTGCGTCCGCTGTTGGTTGTGTGAAACGTGGAATTTTGTACATAATAAAGTATTTTTTGACAATGTGTTCAATCATCTGAGTTCCACAGGATTTCCTTGGGCAATACTTTATCGATTGATTGGCACTCTTCCCGTATCTTGTACAGCCTTCGCTCTAGTCTGATCAAAATAGTGATCTCCTCATTCCTTCTCCGCTCATCTTCTTTTGTAGAACGAGAACGCGATTCCAACCTTCACATTGTCTCTAGTGATGCAGAAGTACAGTCAATGGATTTGTTGGCACCGTCTAGGGTTTCCTAGTCGCTTCTGCTGAGTTAGCACCCCTTCAACCCTGCTTTCTCTACCTCCCTTGAATGTATTGTTCGCTGGAATAGAATAGACGCCTATCCAGCAAGGAGTCTAGAGCGAGTTTTGGTCACGTGACCTTATCCGACGGAACGGCCAGGTTGCACCTTCGGCTACTTATCATAGAAAACGTCTAACTTAGCCAAATTTTACGAAACTTCAATAATATTCAGGATGTATTTTAATGATTATTTCTGCTCATCGATATATCGAAGTTTTGTCGAATCTTTCTCATTTTATGTTCTCCCTCAATGTAGTCAGAAGCACCCCGTTCACAGTGCTTTATACAAATGAGAAGACCTAAACACATTTCGCAGCGTGATTATTGCTCAATAGAGCTGTGTATTCACTAATCCCAGTGGTTAGGCTTCCCATCTCAGTGGCTGGGCTCCCCATCCCGGAGGTTAGGCTAACCATCTCTGTAGCTGAGCCGGATTTACCTAAGCCTAAGCCTAAGTAACTTGGAAAGAAGAAAAAATTACTACTATTTTCAATTTCCGTTATTTTAGAATGAGCTATTTATCGAAAGCTTAACAAACCGACAACTTTAAACTGCCAGTAATTGATTCTCCGTCGAAACAGATATTCGAGTTAACGCGTATGATAGTTCAATGTCAAAACGTAGCTACATTGTTCAGGACAATCCAAAAATACGAAGAAAGAGCACGAGAGAAAACGCTCCATTGATTTCGTAATAGCAGTTGTTAACGTTTAAACGTTTGAATTAGAGTATGCGGTAGTTCGGCGGATCATATTTTCGAAGGTGCAACCCGGCCGTTCCGTCGGTTACGGACCGGTGTTTTGGTCACTCAACGCGTGTAGATGTATTAACACTTTCTAGCTACGTTTGATAATTTAATTCCATCTTTATCAATGTCACCTAAGTACTGTACATTCATCGATTGCTATAGACGTTCCAACATTTCTGTAAACTACGTGGTGCTTTTGTCTTTCACATTGCAACCATTTTTGCTATGCACTTTCGAATTATCGATTGCCAACCTTTCTGAATACCGTACTCCTTCCTGATTCAGGGATGGACACGATCATCCGCGTGCGTCGCAAGCGAGGAGCCGAGCCGGCCGAGGCACTCGTCCTCTCACTCAAGAAGGCCCGAACGGATGATGGAGAGGGTGAGCGAGAAGCAAATATTGGGATGGCAATACATAAAATTGGTCTATGTAGATTGACTGAAACCCATTTCAATCTAGGCAGATTGTTCGGAATGTGCAGGAGGGCCGAACTTTATCTCACCCATTGTGATACGTGAAGGGTAGATGATGCCACGGGTGATTTGTTGTTTCGGAGTTCACTTACTTGGCAGGCTGGAGAACAATCCGGAGTCGGAAGGGAACGGATGGTTGTTGATAAGAAGTCACATAGTAGTATGAACTTGAATGCGTTCTTATTGCTCGTCTCTTCATTTCCTAACCTTGAAAAGACATTATCCTTTTATAACTCAAGTGATTAGAGGTCTTGCAAACTTTCTGAGACCGCAAATTTCCTGGTTTTCGAATATTGGGTTTCTTCAATGCGCCGAAACTTTAAATGCGCAATCTGAAACACTGACAGAGTGCTATATCTTGCTGTTTTTCTCCCGTGTGAAATGATCGATTTTCGGATACTCTGCTGCAATAGGGGGCTAACATGGTGTTTAAAAATAGTTTCGCTTGATTGCTTTATTCGTATTATTAATTGCAGACGCCCCTCAGCGCGTGCTGTTCTCGTTGTGGAGGGACGGGGCGGCTGCGGCTGCGGCAGCTGCAGCTGCAGCAAGTGCGCCGGAGGGAGGAGAGGGAGAGGAGATGGAGGTATGGTGCAGTATTATTATTCTTCAGCTTCGCTATTTCTGTCCAGCATATTACTTGTTTCGGCCTACTATTGCTATTTTGGCGGAAAATGTTTGATGGTCGTCTCATCAACTTTTCTGTAAAACAAAACACATTAATCTCCCTAGCTAACTGCTAGTAGGTTCTGTTATCTACTTTTTGAAGAAAAAAACGCTGAAACATACCCATTTCGAGTGGAAGAATGAGCCGCGAGCACTCGTCATTCCTATGTTTGACCGCTGCTTCTTCATTCCAAATGAGAATGGATGGGTGGTGATAGTGGAACCCGCACTTCAAAAAGGAACAAATGATTTTATGAACACAAATATTTACTATGAAGTTTTCGATGAGGAAACTCGGTGCCTCCAGTTTGAAGAAAAAAAAATTTTATGATTTAATTATTATAATGTTATTTATTGTAGAAGGCCGAGAAGCGCCGACTGATCGACTGGGAGCTGAGTGAGCCGAGAGCAGCCGAGGGGGCAGGTGCGACGGTGGGAGAAGAAGGAGAGGGGTGAGTGACGATCTGGGATGTCCGCGCTCTACATTCTGCACACTACCTAGCCTCTGTGGCTCGAGGAATGAATGGGGAGAGCCGAAATGACACCTCTAGTGGCGATTGATGGCCAATATATTCTCTCCTTATTGGATCCGGGGCTGGTTCAAGATTATTATAAATCTGTGTGTGTATTGTGTGGTTGAAACTGAAATCACCTTGGGTAGAAAACGAGTAGAAGCTGCTGGTTCCTGTGGGTTTATGGACGATATACTGGAGTTGGAGCTGCAACCAAACGGGCTGCAATTGGAATGATGGATCGATGGATTTGCTATTTTGATGGTCGGAAATCCTCGCAAATTGGCAAAGCGCTTCGGAAACGTTCCATGAGAGCATCAATGTCCTTTTTCATCCTTTAAAAAAGTATTATCTTATTACATTATTGTTATTTCAGTTCCGTTCTGGTGGAAGGGAAGGAGAACGCGGAGCTGTCTTTCGTGTCTGATGATGCCATCGGAGAGATCGGAGAGGTGCAGAAGATGGAGAGGAGGAGGGTCAGTCGGGGAGGGGATAATGCTGTCTCTCTGAAACTCAAATGTGCCGGGCGGATGAACTTATAAATTCTACGCGCTTTCATATTTCTCTGAAACAAAGATCAGCGAGTGACTTAAAATCAGATTGCACGGCTTATAGGGTGGAAGATAGGAATGTCAGCGATTTTTTTCACTAATTGATTGTAATCGGAAGTTTTATTCTCTTTGTTATAATTTTCGACATGATCCTGCATTTTTCGTATCACTCGTGAGGCTCAAATTCATCGGGGCGAAAATCGATACCTTCAGTCTCTTGCCGGGCTAAATAAGCTAAGAGGTGGAATTTTTTTGAGAAAATTATGTGTTCTTATCGCACCTGAAACTCCAATGAATCGGGAGCGAGCGTTGCAAATACCAGAGATATAATGGTTGGGTCGAGGAGTGAATACATTCTTATTCATTAGGCCCTTGCATGGGCTACCTTCCTCTATTATGGTGCTACTCCATTTTCTTTCGATAGGGGAAAAACCGTGCATGCTGATCAAAAATGCTCTGAGTTTTGAGGACGATGACGTCATCATGTGCAACGGGGCGCCGCTGCAGCCGGCCGCGACTGCTGCAGCTGCTGCAGAGTGCGACGACGTCTTCGACTTCTACCGCGTCGCCCATCCCAACGGTAAGAATGGCCAGGGACAGCGAGGAATGCCAAATCAATTCTCTATTATTCACGTGAACCTCAAGTACTTGGTGTCGAGAGAGACAATAGCGAGGATTTGGTTTGCCTTCACTAGCAGAAGGCGTAAATAATAGGATTCGCCATAGTTTGACGATTGAGTGCAGCAGAATCCTGTAGTTGTTCATGGAAGGACGGAAATGTGTCACCCGATGACTTGGAGTTATCACAATAGATTGGCAGCAGAGAAGGTGGTGGTGGCACAATCTATTGACGAAGTTCTTTGAATTAAATTCCCATTTTCTGTTTCAATTAGCCCCGTGAATTGTGTATCACGAACATTGGTCACCCCCGGTGACTTGCGGTTGCGACCATAGTTTTAAAGTAGAGAAGGTGGAGTTTGCACAGTTGGTTGACGGCTCAGTGCTCATTCTACTAATATTATATTGTTTTAAAGTCAAATTTTTTGCAAAATAACAATATTAATTTGTTTATACTTGCAGCTGAACTGGTGTTCGAGGACGAGGAGGAGAAGGAGTGGGAGATTGCAGTGGCGACCAGGCGAGTATTTAATTAAATAACAAAATAGTCATTTAATTAAATATATAACTATAAATTTAATAAATAGGCGGGGGAGGCTGGCTTAGGTGATCGACTCTCTTCTTTCTACGCGCTCTCTCGTTTCTCTGACTTGCGAGACAGTGTGCCGAATGGAGAGAGGTAAAACCGAATTCAAATTCGTAGTAGATATGAGTGGGCGAGTCGCAGCGGGTTTCAGAGTGAGAACTAACGGCACTCTAGAATTACACATAACTCGGTGGTTTGGTGGTCTCGAAGGAATTACCAGGAGTGATGGAAATGGAAAGGATATAGTAATTTGGGAATGCGATATCTACATTTTTAATAGCTTGCAAATGAGTGTAGGGAACATGAAGTACTTTATGTGAAACATTGACGATTGTCTTTATTATTAATTCATTGCTAAGGAAATACGCTTTGCAGACAGGAGATGCTCGCGTACATCGGAGCGATGGAGGGTGTGGATGGTGAGCAACTCATTAATTAATTAATTTAATTAACTTGCCAATCAAACATATTAGTATGTATAATGCTCAGCGTAGCGACGAAATCACGATAGCTAAATTCGTGAGAGAAACCGGCACTTTTGAGCTAAATATTGCCCGGTGATTTCTGGCTGCCTCGTTATTATGAACGGCGAATGAAATGTGAAAAAGATAGTTATAATTGTTGATGTTATAGAAAAAAAACTATTTGGACTAAAATCGAGTTCACTACTCCGATCCCATTTAGCAATAGCTGAGAAATTATTACAATGTGATGAATTCTATGTGGATGTAATGTGTGGTTGGCAGCTCATCTGTTGTTTGGGTGGCGCACTGAATCACCTTTTGACGATAAGTTTTCATGTTTGATAAAATCATGTCGGTACTATTTTTTTTCAAAATCAATCAAAAAATTATCGCCTTCATAATTGCAGGGGAGAGCGAGCCCGACTCGGAGGACTCGAACGACGAGAACAACTGGAGAAACGACTACCCCGATGAAAGCAGTGATGTGGGTTGATTGATTAATTAGTCTATTTAACTAATTTTATCATTAAAAGCGGGAGTGTACTTTGTGTCAACGTATCCAGGCGGTTTCGCTCATGGTCAAGGCTGGCCCGGTGACTTCGAGTTTCCGAGCTAGATTGAAAGTCGAGAAAAATGTAGAGTTGACATTGCCGAAACTACAAACGTCTTTAAAAAATAAATAATTAGTACTGACTACTACACTCAACATGTAGTTAGTAGTGTGATCTTTGATCTCTGTCCTCCACACAGGAAGAAGACGCCGAGGACGACGATGTGGGCAGGCGGAGGCGGCGCGCGCTCCAATTCGGAGACGAGGAGTACGGTAAGTGCAGCCTGATCGATCGATTACAGTATCCCTACCGTTCCTGCAATCTGATCCTGCTGTTCAGGTTCGTCGGACGAGGATGGCTTCCGGTACGGCGGGGAGGATACGGAAGACGACGGAGAGGACGAGTTGGCGGAGGATTGGAGAAACTTCAGAATTGGATAAGGATGACGTCATCGTCGTGACTCCGCCCTCTTTTCCCCCTGACTCCGCCCCTTTCCTCTTTGACCCCCTATTGACATTTTACATTTACTGCGATTCATTTCAAGGTTTGAAACGGTTGAATTCGAATAAAATCTCCTTATTGAATTCTTGTTCCGTGCAGTTATTATCCTCACAAGCCTTCCCCCACATTCACTATCTCGTTGCTAGTTTGTATCAGGTCTAGATTGGTTCTCACTTTTTTCAGTTTGTTATTCAGGTTTAATTCTCGCTTTCCATCCAGATTCCGTTGAACAACCCGATACTCAGATATCGCCGCCTTATTACTTTGTAGTGTTATCATTTGTGGAGATAAAACAATGAGATAAGATGAGGACGATGAGTCACATGGCAGAAACGTTGACACACGTTACACAATATTTGGGTAGATAGAAATGTGGTCGATTCGAATAATAACTCTCTTCATTGTGCACACTCCCTCGCGGGTGAGAAAGATGAGAGATTGTGCAGAATGGAGAGCTGGTATCACCGATAGTCTGGTGTGCTTGCAAGTTTATTTGGCCTTGACATGATACTTTGGGTGTGAGAACGATGCCGAGAACTCGATAGTAGTGCATTCATCTCTCGATCTGGTAGATTGAATTATTGACTTTCCTCATTACAACGAAATTATTTCCTATCCTCTTTCATCGACATGATTCATTGAAACTCTCCTCCCTATCTGACTCCTTTTTTCTGGTTTCCGCTTCATGAAAATTCGCTGAAACTCCACGATTTCGCTTCGAACAATGAATCGCTACCGCTCGTCATTTCTATGTTTCACCTATCGTTCAACTGCCAAATAAGGAGAGATTGACTAATATCTCTAATTGTTTAATTCGTATTAAAAATCATTAATTCCAATGCTTTCTCCGTATATTCCCCTCTGTTTCCCTAGTGATGACGGAATCTTCAGGTCTTTCCTCCCCTCGATCCATTCGATGGGTCTTGGTCCTCCTCTGTCCCTTCTCCTCCTCCTCTTTCCCCTCCTGACTACGGTAGCAGGCCGCTATCGATGCAAAGGACTGGACGGGAAGCAGGTGGACTGGTGAGTATACTGTATCTAGCCGATCGATTACCATCCGGGGAAAAGTCGATTTCCGCGATTCATGCTCCCGATTTCTTGCCATATAATGTCTAGCACTACCATCCCACGGATATCTGTGGATTGGCCAATTAATTAGTAATGACGCAACCGCTATAATCTGATCATCATTAGTAATGTAGTTATAGCGCTCTCCATTCTGCACACTCTGACCAGCAAGAGTGTGCGAATTGGAAAGAGCCATAGCCGAAGCTACAATAAAGAGATAATATCTAGCTGCAGTTACCTGTGTTCGAATGGATGAGACATTACCGTATCCCTTAAGGCTACCGTAATCTATCGATTGACTACCGTATCATCGTGATTACGCAATCAATGGCAGGTTCGCCGCCTACAAGCTTCCGACGGCGGTCACCAACGCTAACGGCGGCAAGAATTTCGTCTATGCCGACGCCAACAACCCCGCCTGGCAGGTATACGGTAGATATTGATTATGGTGGGGAAATGGTAGTCAACCGCAAGGTTACGGTAGTAAATCGATAGATTACGGTACCTTTACGCATTCGACAAAATATTATGGAAGCTATTCCTCAGATCTATAAGGATAAGATAAAGATTCCAAAGATACCCCAAGATGGGCTAGCTTCTATTTACAGTAGGGATATGATACGGTAGGATACGGTTGTGGGATATCGATTATCGTACTTTATCCGGAGTCCAATAGGGATGTCGTTTCGGCTATTGCACCCTCTATTTGGCACATTCTGCCGCAGTTTAGAGAAACTAAACAGTGTGCACCTTGGAAAAAGCTAATATCCGCAATCTCATCCCTTGCGGGCCAATCAGTTAGATATCTTCCTCTAGAGATACGGTAGTCAATGGATTATGGCACCTCTGTTAATACGATAGCTAGCGATATTCCTCTCTCCTCTTTCAGCTCTCGCGCAAGCCCATTGATGATGCGGACAGCGCCATCGGAGCTACTGTATCCCAAGCCTACGGCAATGATACGGTAAGTGGAGGAGGGTAATGGGGGTAATGTAGGTAAGCTTTTAATGATGGTGTGCGGTAGAGTATGTTTATATGTTAAGAGGAGGCGGTTTATGATTGGCTAATTAATTTTTCTACTGTAAGTTATAACATTCAGTAGGAAAATGACTATTTCGGTTACGGTAGGCAATCGATAACTAAGGGTATTGTCTAATGATGACACAATAATTTCCCATGTTCAGTCGTCCTTCGTGTTGATGTACTCGGATGATGGGCCGGTGACGCCCGTGGACTCATACCGAGGCCACGCCAAGGTCTGCAGTTTGATCTCTGATCTTTGTAGTTTGATCTGCTTGAGGGAGTGCTGGTGTTCGACGGTCAGAGCGGCTTCTGGCTGGTGCACTCGGTGCCCAACTTCCCGGGTCTGAGTGAGTCGATTGGACTTTGATCTCTGTGGTTTTAACCCAATAGAGTTAAATAATGCTGTTCATTATTGCTGCATTTGCTACGAGACGGTGGAATTTGGTTACATCACCATTAGCATAAAACTGTGGTATTGTGAATCTCCCGATGATTTAAGGCCCGAGTGATGGAAACAGTGGTTCATTGAGATTTCGGCGTTAAAGGAGATTGTAGTTTGGACTTTGATCTTTGATCGTTGATTTCTACAGACTCGTACATCTACCCACCCACCGGCTTCAAGTTTGCGCAGTCCTTCCTCTGCGTGTCCGTCGCAACGGACAACCTCGCCGCCATTGGTTCGATCTTTGTAGTTTGATCTTTGATCTCTGATTTACCTCAGCGTTATATAGTATGGCCTTTATAGTGTGTAGTTTAATCTTTGATCTTCGATCTTTCAGGCGAGCAGCTCATGTTCATCCAGTCGTCCCCGTTCAAGTCGCAGCTGCCGGACAAATTCGGCACGAGGTATACGGTAGACTAGTCAGTTGCCGATGGCATGAGGAACCCACCGTAGTACACCACCAGCACCAGCAGTATCCTGTTAAAAAAAAACAATATTGAGAGGTCTCATGCAGTGCAATAATAACGTAATGTTTTTTGCGAATTTTTTTAGCTCTCTCTATTCTACACACTTTCTCTCTCTTTCGATCATCAGTTATAGATAGCCCGTATTACCGTACCTACCGTATGCTCTATCCAGATTCCCGATCCTCCGTACAGTGCTCGCCAAGCGCTCTCTTCCCTCCTCTGCCACGGTAGATTACTACTAACCTTTATTATGTGCTGCGCATCAACACGAGTAAAATGAATAATGATATAAATATTGATAATTGCTATAACGGAGATGTCACATTGAGACATGAAGACTCACACAGGGGAACCGGCATGAGTGGGTGTCACTTGGGTTTTCAGCGCTCTCCATTCTGCACATTCGATCGTTCGTTTCTAACCGATGAGAGAGTGTGCAGAATGGAGAGAGCACAACTTGATTCTGTAATGAACACGCATTGGTCACTCAGATGTTTACGTCGACGGCGCACATTCGGACGGAGGGAGGCACGGCCTTCCACGCCTACGCCAAGCACAAGAAGTACCAGAAAGGTCAGGGGAGGGTACGGTAGGATTGGATAAGGGCCGGGTGAGTGACGTCATCGACCAGGCATACATATTTTTGTATTCTCATCCTTGATCACTGCGCGTCTCAAACTTTTGGATATCGATTTATGCATGGAACAACCTCAGACTACGAACCACAGCGCTCAACCCCATTGAGTAATAATTTTGCGGAGATCTCTGCTCTCTCCATCCTGCACACTGTATCGCTGCTCTGGCCGACTAGAGAGTGTGCAGAATGGAGAGAGCAGAGTGCAGAGGCGAAATCTCTATAATTAATCATGCAATCCGTTGAGACCTCTAGCACGACTTTAATATCGAGATAGGAATTGCCTAGTTGTAACGTAATATTTTTTCGTTTAGATATTTTTATTTTTATATTTTATTATAATGTTATATTATAATATATATTATAATAATACAATATTGGTTGAGACCTCTGGCATGACCTCGTGGCGGCCGATCAAGGCGTCTCTCTGGGCGTCCAGACGTGGCTCAATGGAGGTGCCGACGACATGCACTCGGCCTGCCGTACGGACGGCATCAATGTACGGTCGAGTGGTCTTTGATCTTTGTAGTTTGTAGTCCGGAGACATCTAGTGGCTTACGGTGTATCGGATCGAATAGTTGCTCTCTTCTTTCTGCACACTTCATCGCTTATCCGACAAACGAGAGCTTTTGCACATTTTCAGAGGTGTTTGATTATGCTTTGGAGTTGATAGTGGGCTGATCTTTGTAGTTTGTAGTCTGATCTCACCTTATTGGTTTCATTATTTCAGGTCTTCGACGTCACCGACCTGACGATCATGGGCGCCAACTTCTCCTCGAGCAAGGTGAGTACGGCAGCTAGAGATATCGATTGGGGGAATACTGTAGCCGGACAGGTTACGGTAGCCGATGCGAATATCGATTAGCAAAGACCGGCAAATCACAATATCGATTGGAAGGGCACATTAATCAATCGAATATGGGTTCCGGTGCCTGTAAAACGGCTCTGGTCGTGTTTATCGATAGCGGGGGTTACTGTAGTTCTTCCGCTCAGGACCATTCCAAGTGGGCGGTGAGTGACGCGGCGCGTCGTCCTGTCGTCTGCATGGGCGACCTCAACAGACAGGTGAGTGTTTATTCGTGCTGTCTGGTTTTCAATCATGGTTGCGAGATAGTGTGCAGAATGGAGAGGGTTGACACCGAAACAACAGCCTCAACACCTACTAGATAAGGAAGGACGATCCTTAAGTAATCGATACTTGTAAAAGCACTGGCGCGACATATCTGGCAAATTCTCTCCAAGTGATAGCGTCATATACGTTGTTTTTCCTCCCTCTTACGTCCTCCGTTGTTGCAGAAGTCGCAGCTGTCTCGCGGCGGGGGCGCCCTCTGCCTGGAGCACGCGGGCATCTGGCGCACCTACCGCGGCACCGTCCGCGACGTCGAGGCCTGCGGACCCGCTTGGGCGCGTGGAGGCGGAGGAGCGGACGGGGCGGGTTGGGCCGATTCGATGAAGATTGTGGTCTATTGGATGGTTGTGGGGACACTGGCGAGGTGACTAGGCGTGAGAATGGACAGAAGATTGTGGAGGAGGATGATGAGGCTACGGTAGAATGGATACTGTAAATGAATGAGAGGAGTACGGTAGACGAATATATATATATAGATAGTGATCTGCCGTATGCTTAGAGGATACGGTAATGAGTAGACAAGTATATATTGTAAATAGCCAGTGACCTACCACCTTCCGCGAGCTAGAAGCTACGGTAAGATATGGTAGACAGATCGATATTGTAAATATTACACACAGTTACTTGATTGAGACACATTCCACTACCTCACTTTGTTATGTTTGTATCACTACTGCCATAACAATTCACACACTGAAATGTCACTTGCTACTCTCGTCACGATAAATCGATAATTGCACTGGCTGCCGTAACCCACACGCATACAGTAACCACGGTTTATCGATCGATCGAGGAAGAAAGACGCGAGATGAGTGTGTAACAAGTATGTACAAGCAAAGGGAGCACCGAGAGTAAAGCACGTAATACTGGTGGGTAGATCAACGTTAATTAGGTGGATATTTATAGGGAGTGATGCTATTTCGTATTTCGCTCTCTCCATTCTGCACACTCCATCCCTGATCAGACAAATTGGGGGAGTGTGCAGAATGGAGAGAGCTAAATTAACTTCCCTAGTCATTAGATAATTAGACGAATATGTATAAAAGCATAATAATAATAATTAAAGCATAATAATGTATCCGAGTAGGAAGATGAGTGAGATCGAAGCCATTGTGAGCGCGTGAATGGCAGTGAAAGCAGCCGTCCAGTCCTGTAAAAGATCAAAGATCAATCTCGAGGATGACCTCATCATAAGCCTAATTGCAATCATTTCGATGATCATAAAGAAGCATTCGCAACATGGTAATTGGACAATAGTGATAATGGATCGAATTGTAGTTCTCTTCACTCTTCACACTCTATAGTTTCTCTGACCGAAAATATTGTGTGCAAAATGAAGAGAACACTTCTCGATCCAGCATCACTGTTAGACATTCGAGATAATCGTTGATTAAGTTATCTGAGAATCTCAACGCTGACGTCCTTCTGACCTTCTGGAAGTTTCCGCCGGCCGCACTGCCCTTCTCCATGGCCTCCTCCTCATCGGGAGATGAGTGGAGCACACAGACGACGTGGTTGACGATGGAGGAAATTCTAGAGATGGAAAGATCAAAGATCAAATTGAGACGTCATCAGAGGTCAAAGATCAGGGGATAGTGGATTCTAAAGAGTTAAAAGGTCAGCCGATATCTGGCTAAGTTAACTTGACTAGTAGTACCTTAGAAGAGTGAAGATCAAAGATCAAAGTTCAATGTCCATCTCACTTGATTAGTAATGCCCATGGCGGGAGGGTTCGACGAATGCGCCCGGCTGCGTGAAGGAATACTGACGCCGCCACGGATAGTACGTTGAGGATGATGGCGAATTCGAGGAATCGGACTGATGAGAGATCAAAGATCAGGAGGGTGACGTCATCAGAGATCAAAGATCATATTATAATCAGAGATCTACCATTAGTCTGACGTCATCTTTTCGAACGTTTTCCTTTCGATTAAACTTTTCTATCATCCTGGAATCGTCTTAAAGTGATCCGTACAGTAAGTAGATCTTCCAGGATTACAAGGCTAGATACAAGTGACAGCAAACCGGCATCGACTCTCATTTGCGTGATCTCTTATCGGTTTGAGAGGCGAGAGACGACGCAAATTAAAGAGAGTCGGATTTGTCAGCACTACTTGATACGATGTGACGTCATTCTTACGCAATCGGGGGGTCGATTGGGCGGAGCCAAGATGGGCGGCGATTCGGTTGGAGAAGAGCAGAAGGGTGAGCAGTTGCATGCAGACAAGGAAGAGTTTGAAGAAGATCTGGAAAGAAGAAAGGAAGTCAAGTCCAAGACAAGTCCTAGACAAGGACCCTCCATTCTGCCGGACTGGGAAAGGCTGACCACGGATCGAATCGTGCTCTCTACATTCAGCACACTCATTTTGTTTTTTTTTTTTAAGAGATAGTGTACGGAATGGAGCACACACTATGCGATTCGTCTATCTAGAGTGTGCGCACAGAAAGGTCAGTCGCCGATTCGGACCCTCATTCGATCTCCGGAGCATTTGGAGAATGATGTGACCTGCCGTGACCTGCCAGTTACCTGAGTCCTGATTGTTCCGAAGAAAGGGGAGAGGAGGAAGAGGAGGGCGCAAGCAATCAGGGGGACGGTCATCTCGATCTTGACGGACGACGAAGCACGAGTCAGGTTGATGCAGAAACCAACCTGAAATTAATTTCAGGTCCTGAATATTAGCACTCGTTCTCTCCATTCTGCACACTATTGGGCTGCCAGGCAGAAACGAAGCAGCGGCACTCCCTATGCTCAGTCGAGCACGGCTCGTTGAAGCGTCAACTCAAATGCCGCAATCGCATGACCGCGACGCGCGAGTTCCTTAGGGCGCGTTCCAATCCAGGGGTCAGTATTTATTATTTTGATCTACCATAATAACAATCTAATCGGTCACTGCCTGCTCACAACGTCTCGTGCACTTCAGGTTGATAGATCAAAGTTCAATAATTGAAAAAGCCACATACACATGGATGATATACCTTATCACTCCGAGTTGTCTACGAAAAGAACGACATCTGAGTCTAGGATGGATTTACCGATCTCTGATAAGTTCTCTCAGTGCCGTTGTGAAACTTTGATGACGTTATCATGGAAACTGAATGTCAGAAAGGCTCAAATTACATACCTTCCATTTTAGCGGCAGCGGCCATCCTTCAAAATGGTCCCATTTTTGAATGGGAGCACTCTCAAGCAAAAACAGCACATTGGCAGACGCCTAATGACATTCCACATAAGAGTTAACTAGTGCTAGACCTCACGAAACCTTAGGTTTCAAGAAAATGACCGGTAAATGAAAGTTCGGCAACGAGAGTGGTTCGCGCAAAGTGAAGCCAATCACTAGCGGCGCATTTAGACGTTAAACAGAGGTCACAATCGTGTTCCGCGAGGTCAAATGCATAGGAATTAACTAGTTTAAAAGTAAATAAACATATAGTTTTATCACAAATAAATAAACAATAATGAATTGAAGCGAAACAGAAAAGTAAGCTCCGCCCACAAGAATTTTAAATTTCGCGCCGCGCCGCAACACGTCCAATTTTGCTTGGATCGGTGTGTCAACTTTATAGCGCTTAACGAGCCGTGCGAGACTCTCCTCAGTCCACGTGCTCTCTCGCCGGTCAGAGAAATGATGATAAGTAAGTTTCCCGTTCGGGTAAGAGAGCGCCGTGATTGCACCAGTGGCAATACTGAGGTCTACGCAAATCAGGAGAATGCGAGGAGAGATAATGGCCTCTCCTCGTTTGCACACTCTCTCGCCCTCTCTCTAACCCGTCTCGTACAGCGTGCGCTCTCTCTTCACACTTTCATTTTTCCGCTTTCATCTTTATTTTTGTTCTCTATAATTAAACATTATAGTGATAGTGAACGTTCCAGAGGACGTTGTGGCCCCGAATTAAATAGCCCCGCACTTCTACCGTATTTCTACCGTACTCCTGCGTTTCAACCTAATTGTAAGACAAACCAGTGCTCTACAGGATTGGTAAATGCTGAGCGAGATGTGATCGGTAAATTATAAGCAAAAAAGTTCAAAATCATGTCGGGATCTCTATGATCCCGAGAAGCGAGAGTAGCATGTCGGTTCTCTGCCCTCTCTTTCTCCCTCGGTGTATATGCGATTCTCACACGAGCAAGAGACATGTCTCTGGTAGTATAGTGGTTAGTATCCGCGCCTGTCACGTGCGAGACCCGGGTTCAATTCCCGGCCAGAGAGAATCTTTTGCGCGAGTTTACGCTCACTCGTTCTCTTATTTGAAAGCGAGTTTCTATCCCGTCTCGTCTAGCGTGCACTTTCTCTTCAAGTTCTCTCCATTCGCATCTCTCATCGAAATCATACTTCACAGGATCATTTCTGTAGTATGTATTTCGCATGATCCCTCACTCTGCTTTGAACGGGCAACCGCGATGATTGGGAAAAGAGCGAAGCGCGAGCGGGAAATTGCCTTCGGGCTTGAGGACCGCGGACGCTGGGAGCTCACTTTTGGTGGCCTGCGCCTCGCTCATCTGAGCGGTTTTAATGACATAATCCTCTAGAAGAATCGTGTGTATTTTATAAACAGTGTGAAGAATGGAGAGTCTTTGCCGACACTCCTCATTTCGCGTGTTATCTCGCCTCTCTAATCAACGAGAGATCAGAGAAATTGTAGAGAGTTGGATGCCGATTTGTCACTAGTGCTTATTACCTCAGGCTCTTGCGAGGGATCCTGGACGACTTTCGGCACTGTTCCCGACACTTTCCAGCCGTACTCGCGGAAGTATTTCGGGTCCGTGAACACGGGCAAATTATCCGTGGAGAAATCGATGACCTCCTTGAAGAAAGTCAGTTACCGATCGGCCTACCTACGATATACCTGATTCATCTGGGCCTCCAGCGAGAAGCAGCACTTGTACGTGTCGTCCGGGTAGCTGGCGAAGTCGGTGTCGTCGCAGAAGGTGCGCAGCGAGAAGGCGAGGATTGCTAAACGTCGGCGGGGTTGCTGTAGCCACACCACGCATTTACCGTACCCGACACGTTGCCGCGCGAACTCGTCTCGATTCGGCGCAGCTCGAAGCCGTCCCCATTCCGCAATGCCGTGTCGTAGCTGGATTACGGTAATTCTGTCAGTTATCGATTGCGAGATACCGTACTTCTAGAGGATCACAATTAAACAAATAGTTATCGATCGCCGGTTTGCCTGCTACCGTACTTCTGCTGCGTGAACACGGGCACCCAGATGTGGCTGGCGGCCTGGATGCGCAGCGTGTCCGCCTTCCACTGGTCCGAGTTCCACTGCAGGCGCGTGTCCTGAGAGAAGGCGACGATTTACAAACGTCGGCCGGACTACGGTAGTCATGCCACCGCTACCGTAGAACGATTACTGTAGCCGGAAACGATCGATGCTCACCTTCCACCCGATCTCGATGTAGCCGTGGATGGAGATGTCTCGGAGGAACTCGTTCTGCGAATTAGGGGAAGAGATCAGAGATCAAAGATCAAAGGTCACGGACAGCATTACGTTATTACAAATCATTAGCCACTATATCAATAAACACCAAACCAAAGATCAAAGATCAAAGATCATCGACTGACCAACTCGAAATGCTGCAGCACGACTTGGTGGAAATTGATGAGCACCGGCTCGCGACTGTTGAAATTGGGCGCAAGAGAGGCGATCGGATGCGGAATCTCAATATAAATCTGCCCCAATTGAACTACCGTATTCCCCCATGGTACAGTATCACCTTCCTGCTGACGAACCCTTCTCTCAGCCGTACCCCTTATCGCTCCATTGTCTCCTCAGATGCTATCGTAATCGCCCGATCGATTACCGTACCCCTCCGGATACCGTACCCTCCGCCCAGTTACCGTACCCCAGTGTGCGCGGAGCCCTTGACCGCCTCCCCCGCCAGGTAGTAGTACAGGCAGCGTTCGAGCGCCGCGTACTCGTGCTGTGCCAGCAACTCCACGTCTGAAAGATGACCTATCGACTACCGTAATCCCAAGGTACCGTGATCGAGAGCGATCGAGGATTGGTTTTATTATGAATACCGTATTTCCAGGATATCATATTTGAGAGTGCTCGAGACCTGGACACTTCTTGTAATTGTCGGATTGAATAGTAGCTCTCTCCATCTTGTACACTCTTTTGTTTGCCTGACCGGTGATAGTGTGCAGAATGGAGAGAGTGCTATTCGATTAGTGGTAACCACGATAAATCGGTAAAATGCCAGATAGCATAGAATCAATCGATACGAGGTCTGCTCCTACCGTAGTCCAGACTTCCGTAATCTCCATCAATCGCTAACTGACTCGTGATGTTCTTGAGCAGATACTGGCAGGCGTCCAGCTTCTCGCCGGAAGTCTCACGCGCGTCGAATAGCACCCTCTGGCACAGTGAGACCGGCACAAGAAGCAGGAGGAGGAACAGCAACATCTAAATCGGTGCTAACCACAGGAAGTCCGACGAACAGGCGAGACGTGGAACGAGAAAATGCATGGGATACGGCAGCGCGAGTAAAAGTAGTGATTTTGCAGCAGAATACGAGGAGTACTGTAGAATCACGGAGTACGGTAACATTAGCAAAGGTCGCAGGGTAATACCATAGCTCGGTTACCGTAAGCGGTGAAGGGGTCAGCGTATAAGCGGAAAGTCACTCTCGATTCTTTATATTGCAAGAAATTAAACCGTTCCACTTGTTATTACGAACGGTCCAATCTACTGTGTTTAGCAGTCATTAATAAGGGATTCTAGGCTTCAGTGTTTGTCTTTAATCAGTGCATTTTGCGTCCAGGATCACATAGGAGAAAGATCGGGAATATTGGAAAACTAAATAAATAATTAGCGAATATTTTGTTCCGCTCATCATGCCTACTGTATGCTAAACAGTCCATGACTCTAACTGAGTTTTTGAATCTTACAATAACATAAGTGACTCTTATTTGAAAGACTTATCTGACCAACTGGGAATATGCAGAATGGAGAGAGCTATTGCTCGTTCGACACCACTAATTGTGTATGAGTAGCTGAGCAAAGCGGAGAAGTCAGTGTGATCTACTACCTACCACTCCTCCTCCCCTCGATGATGGATAACTGGTCAAGGGCGACAAATATATCTTGAGGCCAACTGCAAGTAGCCAGACCAGGGGCGAAAAGACACGCGATAACAATGGTAGGAGAGCGAGGGAGGGATGAGGAGAGGAGGGCTGATTGAGGGGGATACGCTCCCTCTAGCGGCGGCAAATCCGCATCCGGCTCTCCTCAATTCGCGCGCTCTCTCGGCTCTCTAACCGACGATAGATCAGGCAAAGTGAGGAGTGTCGCAGCCGAATTGTCAGCCCGCCCCCCCCCCCCCCTCTCCCCTCTGAGATATCTGCCCCTCACGTAACGGCCGGTCGGCGCAGTGAGAACAACACCCGCCCGGCTACCAGTTATATCATCAGTAGTAGTACGATGATCGGCATATCGGTGCTAACCGCAGGAAGTCTGAGGCGGCATCGGCAGCGGGCGCAACGAGAAAATCAGCCGAGATCGAGGGACATCCATTAGGGGTTTATGACTCCAGGGAATTGGGGGGGGGGGGGGGGGGGTAATGGATCTGATAACATATATGACCTACCTACCGCAGTCGCTACCGTATTCCCAGCGGAAGAATGGCCTACTGCAGCCACTACCGTAATCCCAGAATGAGAGTGGCGAGGGAAGGACTGATGCCTCGGGCGGAGGGGGAAATGAGTGGGAGAGAACAGATTCGATTAGAAGATAGAGGCTCAGTGACCTCCTTGTTTCTCCTATTGTAATACGTTTGATTGGCCCATTGAGCGCATCCAGAGGTAGATAAAACCATGCTATTGATCTACCCTACCGTAGGTCAGATGAGAGGTCAGAGAAAGTGGTGCGGCCGGCGACCGGTGCTAACAGGATCTGAGAAACCAGAGAGAGGAGCGATGTTGTAGATTAGAAAGGAAAGGGAGAGGGCGGGGGCCATAACATGAGGTTCAGATTATCCGAGTAGATCTGTTGAACACTAAACACAGGAAACATTTGATAGGTTACGGTAGGAATGGAGAGTCGAGCGAGTTATCTACCTATATACCGTCAGTTTCAGAGTATCCCAACAGATCTGTTGAACGCTAAATGAGTAAAGAGACTGCGTCCGTCTCTATCCGTCTCGTCCGGCTATCATTCAATTCTCACAATTCTGCACACTTGTGAGAGGTGAGAGCGCGCAAAGTGGAGAAACCGACTGCTTAGTTCGCGATGACCAAGAACTCGAGGAGAAGCGAGCGATTGCTCTACCTATATACCAGGAGGTTCAGATTATCGATCTGCAGAACGGCACTAAATACAGGAAGAAAGAGTCCGTTTGATGGGGGGGGGGGGGGGGACGATCGAAGCGGACAAAAGGCAGCATGTCGGTCTAGTGCCTTTTGCCGGCCTTTCACCGAGCCATTTACAAGTGTGTTTCACGGAAGAGCAGAGCCAATAAAAGAGCGGGCTTGGTCATTTCCTCTTTTTCTCAAGGACCATTGCAGAAGAAACACTTGGGGGTAATTACATGATCGGAGTAACGATTAGGATCTATTCCATTCGTTCCTTACCTCCAAATACCATAGGTCTTAAGTCGAAATGGAAATGAACTGATGAGATTGAGATTCCTGATCATCTTTCATCGGTTAGACAAAGCGAGAGTGCAGGGAAGAGGTCGAGATCATCGGATCATTCTCGATGACTCTCCTGCTAGAGATCGGTTTGTTTCTCTCTGCGGAGGAGGTGATCACTGTCAAAACCCTCTATTTAGGCTAATTAGCCGTACAATTAAGCAACATATAATTGCAGAAGATGTATCTCTTCATCGGTATCGGTCTCATGTTCACTGGATTCATCATAATCCCTCTCCTCGACTGCTACGAAAAGGTATGTGAAAAGGTTTACTATTCGATCGCCTATTGATCTACCAAGATTGGCATGTATCAATCATCGATCCCAATCATCTTGGACCCTTGTCCATCTTTCTAGAAACATCGAAAGACCTAATCTAGCTAGCTATTGATCTACCACTCATTGACACAACTAAATTCCCCCAGTACAACTGTTTATTGTTTCCTCTGAGGATCGGTGATCTACCCATCATCCGATCACCTAGGAAGCTCACTTGTATAGTCTAATCCATCCTATAAAATCCTACCATGTCCTTAATCTACCAATCGGATCTGCTAGGACACATGACTCGTCTAATCCAACTAGTTTCCGGTTTATCACTAAATCGGAACCACGTTATCCCACCCACTCTTGACCTACCAACCGTCTTATTGATCCACCAATCGACAAGTGACTTCAGATGGCGGACAAGCGAGACCGTCAGGAGGCCCTCATCGTCCACGATGACTGCATTGCTCCGCCCGTCTGCCATGCCATCGCCAATGAGCAGAAGGTTGAGGTGAGCACTCACTAATGTCATTAGCATAGCCCTAAGACACGCTTAAGTAATGCCCTTAACATTTCCCATCACTAACATGTTCTATTGAGCTTGTGAACTGAACCCCTTACTGAATGATCCTCATCGTTTAGGTGGCAGACTGGAAGGACTACTTCGCACGTGAAAACACATTCGAGTAGCGATAAAGTGTTTGACCAACTCCGCTATTTATCTACATTCATTCATTCGAAACAGTAAACGATACAAATCGATCGATCAAACTACGGGGAGTAATTGCATCTAGTGGGCCTCCTGCTTGAGCTCGTACGCGGGAAGGATGCCTGGAATAGATGAGTAAATGTACTAGATGAATAATATTTAAACAAATAAATATAACAAAATAAAGCTCACCGGAAGACTCGACACGCTGCTTCTTCTCGGCCTCGATTTCATCGAGGTACGGCTTGAGGTACCACGACTCCTGAATCGTTCTAGTTTCAATGAAGACCCACGACTGCTTCAACTCGCTCAACCATTAGGGAGAGCAACCAATTTGGATTCAATGATCCTAACTGTTATCCGTCATTAGGAGAGGTTCTTCCTGAGAACAGGCTATCTTACTGACGCCACGTTTGTCCAGGATTCTGGATCAGGTTCAAGCACCGACCTGGTCCCACTGAGTCCACTTGGCCTTGGGGAGCTGCTCGCCGTGAACGGCCAGGGTGTGGGCGGTGGAGAGACGCTGCTTGCGCGCGTCGAACTGCCACGGCTCCTGATAATATAATAATAATAATGTTACTAATTAAAATAATATTTTAAAGCTCAGCAAAATGCTCTGGAACTAGCTTTGCAACTAAAATAGGAAGAAGGACGCTTGCCTTCAGGTTGAGTCTGCGGAGAGCCTCGGTGACCTCAGGGGCAGGCTCAAAGTAAGTGTCGTGGAACTGCAGACCTGCAAGTCGCGCGTAGTTTATTTAAATAATTATATGATCGACGTTTAGTCAAACTCGCAGGACAAATAGCGGAATTCCGGAGTGATAGGCCCGAAATAGAACCCGAGTAATGACGACAACATGAACTAACCATATTCACGGCCTCCCCAGAGGTACTGCCATGAGACGTATCTGAGGTACTTGCCAACGGGTCCTGAAATTTCCGAAAATTACAACAAGGCAAACAGAAGGATGAAAATGACATTCCCACGCGAATAACGAGAGACACTGACCGTTGTACTTGAAAGCAATGTTCTTGGCAACAGCCGGTACCTGGTTCCAAGCCATCTGAATAAGAAAAAAGTTACAATAACAGTTACAAATAAAAAATATTAACAAAATTGGTGACGCCAGCTATCTCGAAATTACTTGAGTGCAGTGGTGTGCGCTATCTTTCCGAAAGGAGAAGAGAAGACCGAGTCCTACTGTACACTACACACTACCGTCATTTTCGACGTGACGTGCCTTTTTTACTTAATTTTGCTAATTGCTTTAGTTAATTACTTTTATTCCGCTAGTTTTATGTCCCATTCGCATGCATCAGTCTCGTTTCATCTGGCACATCATATTTGTATAGTTCCGTTTGTTAGCAGCTAGGCTTTTCTTGCGAAATGTATTGCGTCATTCGTAAAAGCTAGTTGTCCCCTCGCTAAAACGTCTCTTTATAGTCCCAATGTCGGACGAGGAGCAACTCGCAACCGCGATTGAGAATCTCTCGGTCGGAGGCAAGAAACTCACGAAGAAGGACGCTAAGAAGGCGGCGAAACGCGCCCAGTACGAGAATGAGATCCGCGCGATGGGCGGAACGGTGGAGGGAGATGTCAAGGAGGACCCCGACGAAAGAGAGCGTCAGTATTTTGACTGTTCTTTCCTGTTGAGCTGTATTTGATGCCCAGATTAGTAACACATTCGAAATTAGATGAGTTAGCTGACCTAGCTGGCAGTCCCGTTATCTAGCCTCACTTGAACCAGGATATATCCTTCGGAATTAAGCTAATTCGTTAACTCTTGCAGGTCTCGGTGGTGGAATCGGGGCAGGCGCCGCACTCGGCGACCAGTTCACCGTCTCCGCCCAGGCCAAGACCGGCAAGCAGCAGAACCAAGTGGACAACGAACTCGATATCAAGGTGCAGTTGCAGTTATGAGCTGCCTTCCCAGATATTCGGCTTATTCTTCCGCGATTCAGAAGTCTTATTAGCGGGGGTACTACCAGATATCTGGCGGGTCACACATCACTCTACGGTTAGCGGGTTAGGAAGGTCTACATCATCTGTCGCAATGCATAATTATCTCGATTAATTAAGTATTAGATCTTGCGTAGTGGCATTTGTGAAGCTTTACATTGATTAACGGTTAAAATCGCAGAGAAAATGGTAAAGGAGTAGTTATTTTCTCGATTCATGAATACGTAGATGAGCTATATTATGATTATTTGCAGGTCGAGAACTTCGACATCCAAGCCCAGGGTCGCCAACTCTTCAACAAAGCCTCGCTAACCATCTCCCACGGCAGGAGATACGGTCTCGTCGGTCCCAACGGGTGAGCTACCGTAATTCGATCGATTAGCATCAACGATCCGATGAAAAGTACGACAATGCTCTTTGTGCCTGTGTTTCAAAGATTCTAAAGCATGCGGGATTTCAATCAGATATGTTAGATCATCTGCTCGATGTTACTGTTAATTGATCCCTATAAAGTTGATTGATGCTACCGAATTATTGACTTTCCGTAACCTCGTTTTCCAGAATGGGCAAGACTACCCTGCTGAAGCACATTGGCGCCCGCAAACTGCCCGGCATCCCCGCCACCATCGATCTACTGTACTGCGAACAGGGTACGGTAACTGAGATTCAATACATCAATTTAGACAATTCGGTAGAATTTCTACTCCATTGATTGAGGCGTATTCACTAATTCTTGACACCCATACAATCATAAACCAATTTCTTCGTTCCAGAAATCGCGGTCGACGCGACTTCGGCAATTGACACGGTGGTTAAATCGGACAAGAAGCGGCTGGCACTGCTGGAGGAGCAGGAGGGACTCACCAAGCAGCTGGAGGACGGCAACACCACCACCGAGCTGACCGAGAGGATCCAGGAGGTACGGTAGCCAGGGGGGGGGATCGGCTTCTGACTATTTGTAAATTACTATCTATGCGAGAGGGGATCTCTTGATCGAGGTTTATTCTGCTTAATTCTGGATCCTGCGCGTTTCTCATTTCAATGTTTCGTTTTTACCTAATTAGGATTAGTGACTCTCTCCGCACACTGCATCGCACTATTGCTGAAAAAATTTGCAAAATTTCACTCACCTGTATTTACCTGGCAATTGAAAAAATACATAAAAACATTTCACACTTTCCTTGAGAATCGGACATGCTCGTAAATATCTACTAACCCGATAAAAGCCATCTCGCTCGTTGCATACTTTTTGTTGTTGTTGCTCCGACTCCTAATTGGTTCGTCTCATCCTTCCTTCCTATATCGATAAATACCCTCTTTACTACCGTATTCTTCTTCCTTCCTAATCAATTGATATCTTCCCAGGTTGCTCAAGAGCTTCGTGACATCGGAGCGGACGCGGCTGAGCCCAAGGCCCGACGAATCCTGGCCGGTCTCGGGTTCTCCGTGGACATGCAGGTACGGTGCGGGGCTACAGTATTCTCACGCATTGTGAACTGGGTTTCTACATTCATCACTTACTGTGCCCGGAGCCTACTTAAACGGTGATAAAAATTAACCAAAAAATATTGATGTTCCTCGGTTGCCGCAGCTGGGAGAATGCGATTCAATGTGATTGATTTATGTTTTAATTATAGGAGAAGGCAGTGCAAGACTTCTCCGGAGGATGGCGCATGAGAATCTCCCTGGCTCGGTTAGTTTCATTCATTTTTATATCCAAACGGCAACCAACCGTGTTGAAATCGAGTTGAGAACTGTAATCGATATATGTTGGACCAGTTGCTTCTGTCTAGAATCTCTCTGGTCAGAAATCGAATTTTGAAATTTACAAGGGTTGCATGTTGGATAGATCTAACTAGCAAGGAATGCTTCTCAAGATTTCAAAAATAGATAGTACAGTCAAAGCCGCAAGGACCGGGGGGGGGGTGCAATTCGGGTGGGAATATTGATTGGTACGGTTGTTTTGTTGCAATTGTTGTAACCAAGACGGAGCGATCCTGACCAAGTTTTATATAAGACGCAGTGGGGCTGATACTGTCAACCAACGGGGTGGAAATTGAGTTGAGATATTTACCGATTGAGTTCTTGGATTATTTTTTGTAGAGTGGCCTGAGCGTGTTTTGCAATTTTTCACAAAAAATGTAGTATAGTTAAAATCACAATCTCCCTGTTCCAAATCTAGTTGACAAATGTATTTATTGTGTTGTTTGTGCTACACATGGATCTAGAATTGACTGATGCATGAACTCGGGAGGGATAGTGTACTGCGTGTTTCGTAAATATTGGAAAATATATTTTCCAAAAAATAATATTATGTTTTTCTTGTTGCAGTGCCCTGTTCCTCGAGCCGACTCTGCTGATGCTCGATGAGCCCACGAACCATCTCGATCTGAATGCAGTCATCTGGTTGGACCAGTGAGTTCGATTTTTAATATTTGATCTCTGAACTCTGGCACCATTTCCGATTTCTTCAAGTGATGTCATTCTGAAAAACACAAAATTATTTTGCATTATCTCTATGCAATTTATCATTTCATATACATTTATAATTTTGAATGATTTTTTTTTCAGTTACCTGCAAGGCTGGAAGAAGACTCTACTCATCGTTTCCCACGACCAAGTCAGTTGCGGTTCCACTCACTTTTTTGGATCGTTTGATAGAGTAAAAATATGCAAATCGAAATTTGTTAGTACGACCCGGTGTGTTGTGGTTCCACATTATCTGGCATTATTGTGCAATTCAAAAAAAATATGAGAAATAAATAAATAAAAAACCTGCAGGGTTTCCTCGACTCGGTGTGCACGGACATCATCCAGCTGCACGACCAGAAGCTTTTCTACTACAAGGGCAACTACAGTACGTTGGTTGTAGTTTGTAGTTTGGAATTAGACCTTCGCTATTTGGTCTTCATTGGCTAGCGATCATCCCAGAATTTATCAATTCCTGTTACATTGCGAAATTGTGGGGTCGAATTAAATGCAGGAGAGGTGAACACTCATAATAGAAGGAGGCTGTTCTGACAGGGAACGAAATGAGGAGATACGCTAGGCCTGAAACAGGAACATTGCTGGCCAGATATGTTTTAATAGGAAAACACTACTTACTAGAAACTAATTAGGGAGATATGTTAGAACCGAAACGTCGATGCGACTGGTTGGTTACTGGATTTAATTTTCATCTGTAGAACACAGAGGAAAAGCTCTGCTCATTGGGAACTAGAGATTGTTTCGGTTGTCAGGTCTCTCCATTCTGCACAATATCTTGAGATTTGAGTATGAGAAACGCTTGAAGCACGAATTTTGCATCCAGAGGTAGATCAAACCACTGGTTGGAGACTTTTTTGATTGCACAAATAGGGAAAAGCTCCACTAATTGAAATTGAAATAGGGTGATACGTTCAGTCTGAAGCCTAAATGCATCTGGCCGGTTATTAAATTTTCTTTGAAGTATGGTCGCGAGAAATGTGTAGTGCCTGAAATTCGAAGATTGATGGTCAGAAAGTATTAAAAAAAACAATCTCGTCTCAGCGCTCTACAAGAAGATGTGGGAGCAGAAGGTGCGAGAGCATCTCAAGGACTTCGATACACAGCAGAAACAGTTGACGGCACTCAAGAAGGTGAGCAGGAATGATGATGTGTTGATTTGGACTCTCTATTCTGCACACTCTCTCGTTGCTCTGTGTGACGATAGAGTGTGCATAATGGAGAGAGCCTTACTCTATCTGTCAACACCAGTGAGAAACAGAGAGAGAGAGAGAGGTAGAGAGTGCGGATGATATCTTGAAAGGTGAAACAACAGCCCAAGATGGAACGATAACGACAGATGATTTTCTTGGAAACCATAGCGAATCCCGATCAATCGATAATCTCACGATCATTTGTTCAGGGTGGCAAGAGTTCGAAGCAGGCCGAGGATGAGCTCAAGAACCGCGCCGCCATCAAGCAGAATAAGCAGCAGAAGGGCAAGAAGACACACGGAATGGGAGATGAGGGTACGGTCGAGGGCTAATGTATCGGGTTACTGTAGCAGTCTTCTGGTGATGAGTTAGTGATGGGTCCGATTTTTTTCACCATTTGTTAACTAAATCTGGAAAATAACCTTTATTTTGATTGATCTATATGTTCCACCGAAAACGAATGAAAACGAAATGTTCCCTGTCAATTCACTCACTTATCTTGATTGCGATTCACATTTTCTAGCCATCGTCCTTTCGACCCGCGTGTTTTCGAACATATAACAACAACAAAAAACTTTTGAGCGTGAAGCACTATCTTGCCAGGTTATTTGTTGAAAATATTTTTTGGATACGTTTTATGGAACTGATCTCTCACATGCCGGTATCCGATATCCGATCGACGTCTGAAATATTGATCTTTGATCTTTAATCTTTGATCTTGTTCTCGTTGCAGACGACACTCCCCCACCCGAGTTGATCCAGAAGATCAAGGAGTACCAGGTGAAGTTCCTCTTCCCCGAACCGGACAAGCTGCCCCCGCCCGTCCTCGGACTTCACGGTGCGTCGCTTGGATTTTTATGGTTTTTGCGCTATCTCCATTCTGCACACTCCCAGGCGATGAGCGAGTAGGCTGATTGGAGAGGGCGTTATTCGATCCGACAAGACATAGCCTATCTATCTCGTTTCCTCCTCGTCGTTTATACTTGCTTTTTTCTGTGTATGAACCTCATTACCGTACCCTTCCATTTTCCGTTCAGGAGTCTCGTTCGCCTACGGTAAGGACGTGCTGTTTGAGAAGGTGGAATTCGGTGTGGACATGGACTCGCGAATCGCAATCGTCGGCCCCAATGGAGTGGGAAAGTCAACCATCCTCAAACTGCTCATGGGCAAGATCCACCCCGTTGGTTTACTTTTATTTAATTATACTGTTAATTATTTATTCAGTGGGTATATGTTGCGAATTGGAGGTACAGATGGTGTTTATGGAAAGTTTGATTGACAACAAGTGTTGAGAATTTAATAGGACTAGAATTGATCTGAAGGGATTGCAAAAAGCTGTTGCCTTTCCACCACCCAGTGGATTTCTTGTTTTAAATAAAGTTTATATCTGTGACTAATATTGAAGGGGTGTTTAGTGGAATGGCAATATTAAATACAACTTAATAGACTATGAATATTTACCAAAACAACCGAGTCGATCAATCCGTTGTGAGTATCTACGAGCCAGGGCGATTTGCGTTTCGCCAAGTTGACATCTGATCTTTGATCTTTCTTGCAGACCTCCGGCGAACTGCGCAAGCATCGCCAATTGCGCATCGGCTGGTTCGATCAGCACGCAAATGAGGCACTCAACAATGAGATGACACCTATCGAGTACCTTATCACCAAGTTCCAGATTGACCCTCAGGTACGGCGGTTCCAGATATCCCCATTGATTAAGAAGAACGCTGTTCTTCAACCCACTATCTCAACAATAATGCTGACAAATCACTAATAGCCAGTCTTCAATAAATTTCGGATTCTACCTGCTAGTCTCCCGTCTCTATTCGTTTGCATCTCTAGGGTGCGGCTGTCGTTTTGTTGTGTGTTTTTTAACGATTCGTTAGAGAGGTATTTTCGGTTCTGGCTCTCTCCATTTTGCACACTCTTGCACTGATCGAGAGAGAAGGAGAGAGAACATTCCTTGAAGTGGCCTTAGACCTCTCACTCCATCTCAGGTCGCCCGCAAGAATCTGGGTACGGTCGGACTGCCGGGAGCCTCGCACACAGTCAAGATCAAGGATCTGTCGGGAGGACAGAAGTCGAGGTGGGCTATGGTAGCCAGCTGGATTGCGCCATCGAGAACTGGTTTTTTTTATAAATTTTATTTTTAATTGCTGCAGAGTCGCGCTGGCCGAGCTATCACTCGGAGCTCCCGACATTCTGATTCTCGACGAGCCTACCAACAACCTCGACATTGGTGAGTCCCGAAGCGATTGTCTGGATTAACGGTAGCTCCGCCCTTTTCCAGAATCGATCGACGCCCTGGCGTGTGCCATCGAGGAGTTTGGCGGCGGAGTGGTGATGGTGACTCACGACGAGCGACTGGTGAGAAAGACGAACTGCCAACTGTGGATCGTCGAGAATAAGGTACGGTAGTCAGGAATCGTTGTTCGAGAACTGATTGTATTAGTATTTAATGGAATCGTGTAATTCAAAGCAATCTTCGAAGAGTAGGTGGAGACACTGATTAGGAGCAAATTGGAATTTGTTTTAGCATCTTGGCTTTCTCAATTTATTCAAGAGTTTGATTACGATAGAAGTACTGTAGTTCGATAAATAAATAAGCGATTGAAAACTGAAATGGCTCTGTTGGGTAACTGTTTTTTTAAAAAAAAATTCAGGATATTTGCGAAATCGACGGAGGCTTCGATGACTACCGTAAGGAGATTCTGGAGGCACTCGGAGAGACTTTGTAATCGACGGATCGAGGATACGGTAGCCCCGAATACGGTATCTATTGCTAGTAATTGCCCAGTCTCTTCGTTTCTCATTTATGGACATAAGTCTCCCGTTTCTTTCGTTCCGGTTATTTGTCTCTCTTTTTTTGGTGAAG
Source organism: Pristionchus entomophagus (assembly GCA_036245825.1). Taxonomy (NCBI): domain Eukaryota; kingdom Metazoa; phylum Nematoda; class Chromadorea; order Rhabditida; family Neodiplogasteridae; genus Pristionchus; species Pristionchus entomophagus. Next base: position 1,001,334 of record BTSX01000006.1, read on the forward strand.
TGGTTGTTCCTTGTTGATTTGTTAGTTCTCCTTTAATTATAAGTGTTTGTGATATGATGAATATTTCCTCTTAATTGCCCTAGTTGCATGATATCACGGAACGGGAGATTCTGGGAACGAAAACTTCTACATTATGTCATGATGACGAATTTATGATCTTTGATCTCTTCTACAATAGACTGGCGAAATCCAAAAGGAGGATTGATCACAAATGAGAGAAACGAACGGACGTGTGAGAGAGGCTCCTCTCCCCTCCCTCTCTCTCTCCCTCCTCTCCCGACGAGTGACACAAGGCCGAACAAGCAGATTCGCAGGATTCTATCCCTTCTTCTTGTTCCCTCCCATATCTTCTTTCAACATCCCTTGTAATGCACGGTGTCAACTCAACAATTAACAATAAATTTATTCATCTCAATGCGACTTCGGACGACAATTGCCAGACGGAAGAGCCTGGGGCCAGGAAAGGGGAACGGCGAACGATACTTCTATGGACGGGAGAGGAAGTAGGGGATGGGAGTCGATGAGGGGGAGGAGAAGAGGCGGAGGAAGGGGTAGAGCACGGATGAGCAGAGAGAAGGGGAGGGGGCTCGAAAGGAAGATTGTTGTGCAATAGCTTCAGCTCGTCGGCTGCCTCTTTGCCGAGGGAGTCTAGGGCCCCTCTGAGCTTCTTCTGAACCGCCTGCTCGCCGTGCCTCAGGAAGACGCTCGCCTCCGGGTTCTTGGCCACGAGAAGAGAGGCCATCGAAAGGGAGCGGAGCGAGGCTTGCCGATGAGTCCACGATTGGACCTCGTCCCTGAAAGCACACACCATCAGTACCACGCTTGGACAACGAGAAGGGGATCGAGTGGAAAGGGACACAGCCTAGTGGGAGTGGAGGGGAACGTACCTTATCAATGCTCCCAACTCCTGCATGTCGCTCCGGGGCCAGGGATTTCGCAGATTCCCGGATTTGGCGATCGTTCGTCTCTTCCGGCCTGGCGCCGAGACCTCCTTGCCTCCACCCTCGTCCTCACTGCTGGAGCAGATGCGGCGGCGTCGGCGGCACGATTCGACTTCAGCTCGGAGACGCAGGTTCTCCTGAGATGGCAAGGATAGACGGGGCAGGGGAGGTGGGGAGGGACTCGGTGGGATGGGGAACGTACCGTGGACAAGCGATTCGCCTCGACCAGTCTGCCCATGACGGCGTTTACGACGTGAAGGGGGACGTTGATGGCGGCGAGACGAGCTGATGAAGACATCGTCGAGATCGGTGTGTGAGAATGCCAGGGCGTCCTCCTTTTATGCGCCTACAAGAGACATTCGAATCGATAAGTCGATGTAAAGATGACCGCAAACAAGGGGCTCAGAAGACAGATCAAAATATGAGCATGCAAATCGATCGAGTACAAACATGAGTATTCAAATCGGTGGAGTACAACGATTTTGCAACCTATGCTCAAAATTTGGCCCTAGGGTCAACTTTGGACGTAGAGTTCGAAAATCGACCTTAGAAAGCCGTATCTTCAAAACCTCATTCCCTGTGGCACACTTTACGCTGTGCGGTCGGTTTTTATATCTAATGAACGGCGATTCGGAGACCTACAAAATTATAGTAATTCTGAAAGACGAGATAAGGCTTTTCACAATTGAGAGTGAAGGGCTAGCTCATCTGTGAAAATAGTTAAAGGGATCGAGTCTCCTTGAATTTTTTTTATTATTGATGATATTTTGAATATCGACAGTAATACCTGAATTAAAATCAATATTAATATTTTAAAATTAAATACAGTCCCGCAGAGTCACCACCCCAACAAGTGGGGCACGGAGGGTCACCGTGGGTCACCCGAGGTCACCCCGACTTTGAGGAGGCCTTAGACCTCTTTAAAATGCGAGTTCGACTCACTATTTTTGGCTATGGGCTTTTCTCATGAAAATCAATGGATCTGTGAAAGCAGATTTCCAAAATTTGCATTTTGAGCTACTTTCTTAGGCGTCATCGTTTAGCCCTTTCCTCCTCCATTCCCCTCATTTTCATAAACGACAGCTCCCTTGATAGGTGAGAGTGAGGAATGTGTGATCGGAATGGAGGGGAGCAGAGACGGGTCAAGATGACGTCTCAGAAACAAGCTCAAAATGCAAATTTGTTCCACTTACTATTTTTGGCTAATGGATTTTCTCATGGGGGTCAATGGATCTGTGAATGCAGATTTCCGAAAATCCGAACTGGTTCGAGCGCCGAACTGGTTCGAGTCTGTTCCCACTAATTCCCCCCTCTCTGTCTCGGTCAGGGTTTTTTTTCTTTCTTTCCATTTTAAATATGACGGAGGAGTGGAAATGACCAGACTAATGCCAAGTAGTGTAGCAGGTCGAATAGTAGCTCTCTCCATTCTGCACACCCTCTGGTTCCTCTCAATTCCCTCTCTATTCAGTCCGACAAGATAGTGTGCAGAACGGAGAGCGTACTATTTGATCCGGCAACACTTGAACTTGCAAAGCAAAAACAATATTCTGCCGCTTTCTTCTCCAATGGACGTTTCTCATTCTCATCAGTAATGCTGACCTGCCCTTCAGGTGGAAAATTTCAAGATCGGGGGCGTTTGCTAACTGTTCGAAGACGCCGATCTCATTATCTCACACGGCCGCAAGTACGGACTCGTCGGTCCCAATGGGTCAGTTACAATGGGTCGCGCGACTACTGTCTGGACGCCCTACAACTGGACTCGCCCCTCGGGCAAGCCAAGAGTGCGCTGGAGAGATGACTTGACGCGAGCTATTGGCAAAAACTGGTGGAATACAACCCGTGATGACTACCAGCGACTCATCCTCATCTGAGCACCCTAATTGCCTGATATGATAAATTGATTGATTGATTGATTGATTGAGTGTGGCATGCAATCGAAAGAGTGTGCATATTGGAGATATTTGAAAGCAAGCGAAACAACATTCAGAGTACCACATATGATAGAGAAATCCGACCGACTGAACATGATAGTTGCCAAATGACTCCAATTCTTTGATCTGCGAAATCCCCTCTACAATTGGAAAAAACGTGAAAAATTACACGCTACCGTAACCCATCGACCGGATACAGTAACCATTAGTCATATCGTTTTAGTTTTCTGCTCTCTCCATTCTGCACGCTCGCTCGTCTGTCTGCCCGGCGAGAAATCCGAAATACATCCCTAGTAACCACAAACATAGATCTGTAAGAGCGACGCACACAACGCACCTTCACAATCGACCAGCATAGAAAGAGACGGAAGTAGTAGAAGAATTTGAGGAGACGTCATCTTGGCCAAAAAACAAAATCATTCGTGGTGAGACCTCTCTCCTACTTATTCTTTTTTCTCGGAGATCTCGCTGCCTATTGTAAAACATAGTGCTAGAGGATCTTGGAAACAAAAACAGTTGAGAAAAGCATAGCGAACACTGACCATAATGAGTCCCCGAGAGAGTTGAATCAGACAGAAGAGGCAGAGCAGCAGATCGGAATGGAGAAGAGACGGAGGAATGAATGGAGAAGGAGAGAGAGAGGACAATGGAATGAGAGGAGATGCAAATGGAATCGAGCGAAAGCGATTGAAGAGAGAACGTTTCGATTCGACGTCACTAATATCCAGTGTCTTCCCTAACTACAATATCCTATGTCTTTCCAACTATTGTATCCATAACTAGAGTATCTAGTGGTGAGATGGTCAAGATTGCCCTTTATCGGAAACACAGGGTTATGATATGTTAGGTGCAGGCAAATACTAAATTTAGAGAGCTTAAGATAGGGCTGCAATGAATAATAACTGAGAAAATCAATGATTTTCGATAGAATAATCAATACAATAGAGAGAACGGTCGGATAGATTGTACGGTAGGTTGTACGATAATGTATGAGTATAGGTGGGTCTTCGGGTTTGTAAAAAATATATCGATAAATGCCCGATACAGTAACCCACACTGTCTAGAGAAGACCACTCGGAAACGGCAAGCAGTCAACTACGGTAGAAAGCAACTAGGAGCTATCGACAATTGACGAGAATCGAAAGTCATCTGTCAGAAAATACGGGAAATAGAGAACAAAACATTCAAATGTTGAGAAAATACTGGAGCAACGGGGAGATGAGAAGGAGAGACAACCGAAGATGATGAACTAACGATATTTCAATTCTAGAGGTAGGTCAACACACACAATCGTACGAGATACAAAAACAGGCAGTTTTCGAGAGAAAATCAAACGGGGAAATCTCATCAAAACAATCAAGGCGATACGGTAGAAGGGCGAGAGGGTGGGGTATTGATGGGGTAACGGTACCGATCGATCGATAGATTCAGAGGTACTTCTGGGAGCCCGAGTTACCGAAGCGCGAGCTCAGCTGACCGCATTTCTCTTTGATTTCAGCTGTAGAGGCGGATTTGAGTCCACGCACCTGCAAAATGTGAGTAAATACTTTATTTATTGATTTTCGAAAAATGATTCTACCCGCTCCTATGTAAAAGGTACTGCACCATAGCATTGACGGATCGAATAGTACCCTCTCCATACAGCTAAGTGAATATTCTTGGCGAATACGACTTTTTTTCCTGGTTCCACAGTTCACAACATCACTTTCAGTCCACTCCCAGTCAATCAGCATAACTGTGAAACACAAAAGCGTCAACTAGCAAAGCCAAGTCAAATCATGTAACCCTTCACTTTTCTGTTTCACCCCTATCAGGCTAGCTCAACGCGATCAGAGTGAGCCACAAACCTGTACACAAATTCTATAGTCCTGAATGATAAAAGATCAAAGATTAAACCTGCATGTCCTTCTCGATGTCGAAGGGTCTTCTCACCGTGGGTGCGGATGGCCCCGCCGTCTCTTCATCACCCGCCTGTATATATATTAATGTAATATTTCTTTAAAAAATAAATAACCGCAAAAACTACTCTGTCTACTTCTCCAGCTATATTGCTATTGCATCACTTGGAATACCGGCTGGAACCATCAAGATCCCTAGCTTTTCATCACAGTCACGAAGCACGAAACTGCCTTTCTCCTTGCACTATTATTTTCCGATTTTGTACGCTAATTCAACCACAATTGGTTGCTACAACACGATTCCGTCCACTCCTACCGTATTCTATTAAAAATCGATAGATACAGTACCCAAGCCAATCGATAACTGAAACTACAGTATACCTTTCTCTTCCTCGAGTGCGAATCGAGCATCGACTCGTTCCTGCCGGAGTTGAGGGAGGAAGCGATGCGCTCCTGGTGCGAGTCTCGTTCCGCGTTCGCCTGATCAGGATGGGAGGATTACGGTAGTTCAGATTAATAACGATTTATTTTCAAGAGCCATATTCGCTGATCGAGGCTGAATTTGATTCATCAAATATTTTTCCTAGAGTCAGATCACATCAGGCACTGATTTCGTCGTCACTGCGCCGTCATCTCTTTATTCATTACTGCTCGAGCCTCACCCCCCTGCTCTCTCCATTCTGCACACTATCTCACCGATCAGAGTTACGAGACGAGAGAGTGTGCAGAATGGAGAGTGCATTATTGGATCGGGAGAAGAACTCACCAACAGCTCCATCGCCTCTTTGCTGGTACCGGGCTGGTCGGAGGAGGAGGAGGCGCCCGGGCCTGCAATTCAGGGAGGATTACGGTACACCGATCTACTATTTTTCCAGAAATCAACAAGCGTATGAACCACGAGGCGTCTTGCTCTTTGCATATCTCGCTTCTTCTAAGCGTACAGTATCTGGCTACCTTATCCCTCACTGCCAGCCAGCCACTACCGTATCCCTGCCTACCGTACCATTGGTCCATGCCGAGGTATCTCCATTGCCTCCGTTCGACTTGGAGAAGGATCGCGGACCGAGGCCGTAGCTGGTCAGCTTCTTCGGCAACTGCAGCATCCACTCCTCACGCTTCAACTTCTTGTCCTAACAATTATAATATTATTAATTTAATTAATATTAATTATGTAATCATCTAAATTAACATCGTATAAAATACTAGATACACTTCTCAACGCTTCGTCTCATTGTACAACGACATAATGAACATCAGAGGTGGCTCTCTCCATTCTGCACACTCGCTCGTCTTTTATGCCGACGATAGAGTGAGCCGAATGGAGAGAGCTGCCATATTGTGTTTGCCCACTGCCTTACAATCCATTGTTCTCTACCGACAACAAGATCTACCGTACCCTCCTCCCTCTCATCACCCACCGAACCTTTGTATTCTTTGCTTCCAGCCAATCAGCTAACATCGCTCAACAACAACTAATCCAGTCTACCGTATCCCCTCCTCCTACCGTACCTCCCTCTCCTTCTCTGCCTTCAACTGGGCTCTTCGCATTTCGGCCGCCCTTTCCTCTGCTCCGTCTGCACGCGCCGGCATTGGTCCGATCACTTCTGCGAAACATTATTTCAATGTTTAATTAGTTCAAAACATTTAAAAATAATAGACAATTAAAACAAAAATAATTAAAACATTTAAAAATGTTAGACGATACAGAGATTATAAGTGATTGAGAGTTGAGCAAAACCACAATGTATGGAGGCATTACGCATACATTAAAGAGGAAAAAAATCAATTGAAACATGTATGCGACATAATGGACCGAAACATCCAACCGCGTCATTTACTATTCTCTCTTATTTCTCTTGGTAGTTATCCCAATCTTTCTTCTCCCGAACCCGTTAATGTAATGTAAACTATTATTCACCATCATCCTCCTCCTCGTCCATCGTTGGCATCTCCATCTCGGGCCCGCCCCCTCCTGCAGCTGCAGCCATTGCAGCACCGCCTCCGTTCTGCAATTATATTAATATCAATATTAATATTTGTATTTATACAATCACGATGACGTTTCAGCAGATTGCTGTGAATAAGCGCTTTCTATCACTAGTCCGTACATCCATTTTCACTCACCCCTATCAGAGCAATAAATTAGAGGTTGTTAGAAATCTTCCCAATGTGAGCAGGCGCTTTGACGCTATGCCTTTCTAATATTAACCCCGAGTGTCTCATTTATCACGATCATTTCCGCTGCTAATACACAATGTGGCACTTTTTTAGTTCAGTGCCGGGCCCCCGCTCTTTGTGGGGGCGGGCCACCTCCGCCCATGCCCTCCTTCCCATTGCGAATCTCGCTACTGGTATACGTATAGACAAACTACTTGGACCAAGTTTTATCATTGTAAAATGGCTTAGGGTGGGGCTGATCTCCACCCTCCCGCCCCCTGGTCAAAGGGGTGGAGTTAGGGGGTCCCGGCACTGATCTAGAAAAGTGTTCCCTACACTCGGCATGTCGTTTACATTTTCAACTCTCTCCATTCTGCACGTACTCACCATGCCAGCTCTCTCCATTCTGCCCGTACTCACCATGCCAGGGGGAAGGGCGGGTCCGTAGGAGTCATCCTCCTCCTCCTCCTCTTCCTCCTCATCATTCTCATCTCCACCATTTGCCTGGAAATTTAGAAATAAATATATCTCAAAACATCAGAATCGACTCTAATCTGTAGCAGGAAACCGTAATCTTACTTATGGAAATACACAATTCGTTAAAAACATAAATCGTCTTATGTGTTTTTAAACAATGCAAATGAAGTTTCCGTGCAACCAGGATCAGGCAAGTCATAAGATATTTTTTACTATTTTATTATGTTATTTAAATCTCACCTCGAAAGGCAGCAGGTCGGGCGGAACGGCGGGTCCCATGACGCGCGCCGCCTTGGCTGCAGCAGCTGCAGCAGCGGGACGCGGCGCCTGAAAGACGCTGATTTAATCAACTCCACTTCTAAATCATTATCCTGAAACGACTATTTTTTAATGAGAAATTAATTGTTATGGCCACAACGCAACCCGCACCTTATTAAAAATCAAAGATAGATCCAGTGATACTCGTGTTTCATGAATGGTATTAGTCTAACACAGTAGAATTCGAAACAATCATTACAACTGAAATATCTTGAGGAATGTATGAGTAATGTAATTTTTCTTAGTGTCTCTTTTATCCATGCTATCTAATCACCGCGGTGAAGCCCCGACTCACGGGTGCCGGTTCGGGCGGGGGTGCAGCCGGGCCGTACGACGAGTGGCGCGGCGGAGGTGCTGCGGCTGCAGCAGGCACGGCCGGCCCGACCATCGGCAGTGAGAGGCCACCTACCGAGGGAAGGGTAGGGAGAGGCGCGAGCTGCAAAGATGGAATAGGGGTGACAGATCGAGCAGTTGCTCTCTCTCCATTATGCACACTCTTTCGGTGATTAGAGATGGCCAAAGAGTGTGCAGAACGGAGAGAGTAACTATTCGACAACGAAATTCTACTGTGGAACCATTCAAATATTCTCAACACGGATTTCGCCTATTATTGTAGGAAGATGGGGAACTCCAATTAGAGATATTCATTCGTACAATTCATGATACCAACGTGAAATCTCACTTTTCCAAGTCGAAAATTTCAGCGGAAAGGATCGGAACAATTTCTAATTATGACAAAACTTAAATAGATGTTGGAAATAATGAAGATGGTGTTGCCGGATCGAACAGTACACTCTCCGCCATTAAGAACTCTATCTCGCTGGTCCGATAAACTTGACGGTGTGCACAATGTGGTAAGCTACTATTCGATCCGGCACGCCCACCGTAATCCTCCCCTGCCTACCGTAATTCCTGATCTACCGTACCTCCGCGTCGTCCTCGACAGTCGGCTGCATCATCATCAGCTCCTCCTCACCGGCAGGGTCGCCCGGATCTTCGGGGTCCTCATCGACCTCATCATCATCATCAGCGTCGGCGCCTCCACCGAGATCGAAGCCAGGAGGAAGGGAGGGGCCTGTGAGAGTGAAGTTTCAGTCAGCCTATAATTAGAAGAAAGATCCCCCCACCCGTGAAAAAATCACTAGATAAATATAGAAGAAGAATAGGTATGAAACCAAAGAGGGAGTGAAGGCGATAAATATGTGTCAGGCTGACCAAAACTAGAAGAATATTTCCTTCGGTGAAAACTGTCCTGGTTTCCTCGTTTCCATATTTTATAACTATGCATCCCAAACGGGTAAAATTATATGTATGTCGATCCGGGTTTCAGATCTCTTTACATTTCGCACACTTCTCTAGTATCTCTATAATTGTAAGTTGAAAGTTGGCATTTATGATCCGATGCAACGCCAATATCCCTGTTAGTGCTCAAAGTTGGCTTTTCATCTTAAGTGTGTGCCCGCATCAATCAAACACTGTCGAATAAGTTACATGACAAAATTCTGATAAAGCTCCACTCTTTAGATGATCCTGCTTTCGCCCAATGGCACGAGAGAAATTCCAATCAAACATTCGTCTACACTCCTATTTACCGGGCAAACACGGGCAACCCAGATGGCGCTACTACTACTGCCCCCCCAAGCAACGACCTTTCCAATCAACAATAACACTTGCAGAACTCGCGCAAGCTTCTATTGATGTCGCTTCGGGTCACAGATCTCTACGCAGGGGTCGAATGCCTAAGTAGTCAAATGACTAAGTAGTCAAAACATGTGGGTTGATATTGTGAAATTTCAAAAGTGAAAATTTACCAAAAAATGTGGGTTGATTTCAAAAATTTGCCTATTTTCCCCCTATTTTTCCAATTTGGTGAAAATTTGTGGGTTGACTGCGTCGGGTCCAACCTACTTTTCGATCCTTGTCTCTACGAGAGCCTACCAATCTCCCTTTCCTGGTCAGAGTGTGCAGAATGGAGCTATTCAAACCCGAAATTAATGTGCTCACCGAAAGCTCAGTCCATTGAGGACCGCATAAATATAAAAATAAAATCAATAAAAAAATAAACTGATGTTTCACCGATATCTCTGGCGGCTGCTGCTGCAGCAGCGCGGCTGGAGCTGCCAGCAAGCGTTGCAGCAGCCGGCCTTGCTGCAGGCGCTGCCGCAGCTGCACGGACTGCAGCCAACGACGACGATGAGGACGAGGAGCACGACGGTTCTGCGATTATTGAAACATAACGTCGCTATTTAAAAAAAAAAAAAGTTTCTGACGCATGTTTTGATCCCCTACATTACCCGGTACTTATAAGTTTCACTCAAAGCCCATAATTGATGCACTTATTGCTTCCTTGTCTGAAGCAGGTTAACCCCGCTGCGGAGATTCATTCAATACATTCTTGGAAAATTTAGATAATTTTTTAATTCCATACTATCCACTACAGTTACCAGCAAGTTTTACGCGAAATTCGTATCCCCTGCAGTTCTTCATTTCATTTTCTGAGACGGGTGAAACTCGAGCATTTTGGGCGCTCTTGCGTCGAAATTAACAAATTACCGTACCCTCTCCTGGATCTCCCGGATCGTCACCGGGAGCGGCCGGCTCCTCCTCCTCTCCGTAGTCCAGCTGCTCGGCGCCGAACTCATCCCAAGACGGTAGATCGTCCTCGCCCGACATTACGGTAGTCGGATCGGGGTACGGTAGGACTGAACGAGGACGGTTACTGTAGTTGTTTCCGAGTCTTGGAGCTTTTATTTTAGCAATATACATCTCGACCCCCGGCACACGCAAATGCACTTCCGAACGCTCGGATACAAAAAATATAAATGTAAAGCTTACAGAGATTACGGTGGCCGGGAGATACGGTGGAAACGACGAGAGGCTATCGATCGATCACCCACCCGAGAGACGTCTGCCTGAAGAGAGGAACGATAAAAAATAATAATATTAATATTATCTCCGAGAAATAACAGGGATAGTAATTGGACTTGAGAAGGAACAGAAAAGCAACGAGGAATGTCCTTTCGGGTATCAGCTCTCTCCATTTTGCACACTTTTTTGTCAGTCTGACCGAGTGTGCAAAATGGAGAGAGTCAACGCCATAATGTCATCCCTAGAGGCAACCATATGTGGTAAAATGATTGGAGACATGACAACATACAACAGACTAATCGCTCTTCAATAATGATAACATTTTTTTTTTAAGCGGATGATTGTGAAATTGCTCATATCGTCAAAATCGTTTCCGGTAGCTAGTGAAAACTAATTTCGGTTTTGTAGAAAATGGATGAGACAGGAGAAAAAGGGGGAAGTTAGGAAGAAGAAGAAAGAAATAGGGGAGGGGGGGGGGAGACAAGGAAAAAGGAGAACAAAAGAGGTGCATTGGGGGGGGGGGGGATTCTCGAGAAGAAATGCATCTTCAGAAGGAGTACGAGAGGATACGAGCAAAGATTTCAGGCGAAAATAATGAGATACGATTTTGCACAACTCACCAATTTTCTCGGAGTTATGGGCGAAATTCTGAGGCGAACCAAAAAGCCAAAGAAACGTGCAATTTTGTGTTGCAGCTTCCTTTGAAAGCAAGCATGTGATTCTGAGTTTCCGCATTCGGCAAAAAATGAGAAAAGCAGTTTTCTGCCAGCAAGTGTGTAAGTAAATGTACATGATTTTCGCAAATCTGCTAATTTTGAGCGAAAATCGAGCCATCAAACCAGGGAAGATGACGTTTCAGCAAGCTTTGAAGAGTGGAAATAATTGCGAATGATCTTCTCAACTCGACTCGCATCCGCTACTCACTAGTACTCGCAGGGGATAATCCTCCTCTCGTCCAATATCACGAGACAAATTCCATTCATTCAGTCACCCACACTACTATTTACCGGGCAAACTCGCGCAACCTAGACGGCGCTGATTACTCCCCCCCCTAGCAACGACCTTTCCAATCAACAATAGCACGCGCAAGCCTGGTTACCGTATACCATTGAAGTCGTTTCGGTTCTCACCTCTCTCCATTCTGCACACTATTTCGTATCTCTGGTAGGCAAGATAGTGTGCACAACGGAGAGCGTGAAAACCGAGGCGACATCATACTAGGTTCGCCAATATAAATTCTCTGAAATTCGCGCATTATTTCCACCGGACATCCGGCCCCTAGGCGAGTGTGCAGAATGGAGAGACTATCGCTCGCTACCTACAGCATTTCTGGACACTTTCTTTTTTGCATCCGTGTGCAATACAAACAGATACTGATGTTCATCCGAGTGCCAACCCCCCCCCCCCCTACTGCGTACCGTACTGCCCTTTCCGCTCGAGACCGGACGCGCTATCACACCTTATCGAGGAGAGCAGGTGACACTACTGGCAGAGAGGCGCGACGAGATTCCTATTAGAAATGCCAAGGGTGCCCACTCTCTCGGCTCCCTGCCCGACGAGAGAGTGTGCAGAATGGAGAGAGGCATTCTCCAACTCTATATCTCGCGTTCTAATCGTTCGAACCTGCCGAACCGCTAGCCAAAAATGGGAGGAAGCGCATTTCCAGTTTGATGCGTATCTTCAATCTCGAAAAAAAGATGCGAAATGACCGCCGCAGAGTATCGGAACAGGTGAATAAATTTCTCTAAAAGACAGATACTGATAAATTGGCAAATCTAGCTCCAAAATGGAATGAGGACCATTAAAACTTTACACAATAAAATGAACGTTTTCAGGAATCGACTTCAGGAAAAAGGGAAGTTCAATCTCATTAAAGAGCCAAAAGGAAACATGCAATTTGGCGACACTGATAAATTCTCGGCGGATTTCTGGCATCTTTTCCGAGCCTGAGGAGGGCGGGCTTATCGCGCAGAGGCTATTACGCAGAGGCTATTACGCAGATTCCCGTCGACGAGCGAGAGAAGGAAGAGAGGAGAATGTGCGCCGCGGGCAAGATTAGAAGTGGGGGATGAGGCGTGCGATGCTTCTGGAGGCGAATGTGCGTGAAATAAGAGATAACCCTGGCAAAACGCGCCAAAATGTGCACACAAACACATGCCAAAGGGGATATTAGAGACATCACAGTAACCACCATAATTGAGCGTTTTGGCTCCAGTGTTTACGAAGCGGCTCTTTTGGGAATCCGTAGAGGGGACCCGGAACGGTGATTGGAGTTTTGGAACCTCCTTTCTACGGGAAATGAGGTCTTACACAGCATCTATTTTAGGACTATGTTTTCCGGACGAATCGGAACATTTGTGGCATTATGAGAACTATCACAGAATTGGTGAAACGGATTCCGAAACGTCCCATCACCTTCCCGAACGGACATTCCAGATCAGATTGGGCAGGCACTCTACCTCTCCGGTTCTACACACTTGACCTCCTTCGAACTCATAAGGAAGTCACAAATGCGCGCGGAAAACTGCGATAAAATCTCGCATGAAACAGTAGGTCAACCCGAACACTTTGCTCACTTTTTAAATGCGAAATCAGGCGACAAATGCGCAAAAAAGCGCAAAAACCGGCGGGTGTAAAAAAGAAAGGGAATGCGAGAGAGGGAGAGAGTGAGGGGAGGAGTGAGACGAGAGGGAAACAGCATACACACTAGGTACGAAGGAACGACCCAGAGCGGGGAGAGGGAGGAAAGGGGGTGGTTGGAAGAGAGACGGGGAAGAGGAGAGACCGCGACGCGTCCTCCACGCGTACGCGCGGTTCTTTGCGCCCCTCGTCCCCTGTGCACTGACCGGGGAGGATCGTCCAGCCCAATCCACTCCAACCACGACCATGTCTGACGGTCCTATCACACCCAGCGATGAGGAACCCAATGGGTACGGTAATCATTATCGATTAATTCGTAAATTACATATCTCAATTGTCAATCGTCTGATCATAATCAGATCAACTGAGTCATAGCTCAACACAGAAACTTATTCCACTTTTATTCCTCGTTTCGTTCCTAGGCCGTCGATAAATCCCATGTTACCGTATGTATCCAAAATGTGCCTGATTCAGGGACACCTTCAAGCTCTGTTCGGATGATCTACAGAAGCAGCCCGAGGACGTTTTCGACATCGTGAGCAAACTCGGAGAAGGGTGAGTTGATCTTTGATCCTTGCTCATTAATTCCCTCCTACCCGATCTTCCCTAGGGAGTGTCTTCTTTCAAATGCACAGATCCGTAAGGTAGTTTCCGCTCTGAACTGTAGACCGAAACCAGCGCTGTGGTCTCAGGATAGGATAAACAGCTTGAAGATCAAAGATCATCTTCAGATCCTACGGTGCGGTGCACAAAGCTATCCACAAGGCCACCGGGCACACGCTCGCCGTGAAGAAAGTGCCCGTGGATACGGACCTACAGGTGAGAAAAGCGAAGACTCCGAAGTCCAAGAGATCAAAGATCATAAAACATGAAACAGAGGCCGACACTCAAATATAATGAAATGTCGAGAACATTCAGCTGTACAAATTGATCAGTGCACATGCCAGATCCATTGATCCATCTAGTGTATGATCAAACAGTCCAAAAAATGCGATTCATGTTCATTAAACATATGATATGCAGCGCCAAAAGATCAAAGATCAATCTTCAGGAGATCCTCAAGGAGATCTCTATCATGCAGCAGTGCGACAGCAAGTACGTCGTCAAGTACTACGGTAGCTACTTCAAAAACTCCGATCTGTGGGTGAGTGTACAGTACCCTTTCGCACACCGTAACCTACAGTACCCATTGACACCGTATCCCTCAAATTCCACAGTAACCCACCGTAACCCCAGATCGTGATGGAGTACTGTGGGGCCGGCTCGATCTCGGATATCATGCGGCTGCGTCGCAAGACGCTTACCGAGGCCGAGATATCGGCTGTTCTCAGGTATTACAAAAAAGAAAATATAAACAAATAAGAAAGAAAAAGACGGTTCCAGTACCCAGAACCGGAGAATAGATGAGCGTGAAATTTGCGCGGTCTCATCCTTAGGCCATAAGCACGTATCACAATAAAAAAAATGAAATAGGACCTCACTCCGTACACTCTCCGAGACAGAGGTGTGCCGAATGGAGAGAAAAAATGGCCAAAATTTGCCACCGGAATCATATCTCTATTCACAGGGACACACTGAAGGGCCTGCGCTATCTGCACTTGCTCAAGAAGATCCACAGGTATACCGTATTTCTCGTAGATCCAAATACACAGAAAAACAACTTTAAAAAGAGAACAACCTTCGAAGAAACCCGTGAAATTCACTGATTCTCAATACTATCCACTGAACACCAATAAACCCGATGTTTAGGCTGTACGAAAATACAGTAGGATTGAAAATTTCACTCACAACATTCGATCTATGCGCCTACAGTATCCAATCATCTTGTTCATTCAGGGACATAAAGGCCGGCAACATCCTGCTCAACACGCAGGGCCATGCGAAACTCGCCGACTTCGGAGTCGCTGGCCAGCTTACTGTAAGATGACGAGACAAAAATCGATAACCGTAAAATTTCCGCTCAGGACACGCTCGCCAAGCGCAACACCGTCATCGGCACGCCTTTCTGGATGGTAAGATCTCCCTACCACATTAAAACGGAAAATCAATAACTACCGTAATCAAAAGCAGATGATAGTCAATAACTATCGTAATCCACGCCCTGCCAATCAATAACTACCGTATCTCACAGGCTCCCGAGGTGATTGAGGAGATCGGGTACGATACGAAGGCGGATATTTGGTCGCTGGGCATCACTGCCATAGAGATGGCCGAAGGACGACCGCCCTACGCCGACATTCACCCCATGAGGGTACGGTAGTCTCTCTATCGATCCGTACCCATGAGAGTACGGATTTCCAAATCTTCCCTATCCTCCGATTCATAGCTCGAAAGCCTAGATAACACAAATCAAATCAAACACCGGTACAGTTCGGCTTCACATAAGGATCAAAATGGCAAGTAGGAATTTTCTCATAAATCTGCCATTGAAACTCACCAACGCCATGCCCGATTACACTGCCGTCTACTATAATTGCGCACACGCAATGCAAACAATTAATCGATACTCCCTTCAGCAATTCCTACCATAAATGCTATTAGATCGATCCCCAGCCTCATTACCGAACCCCTTACAGTAATTCCGCTCCTCAGGCAATCTTCATGATCCCCACCAAGCCCCCACCGACGTTCAAGAAGCCCGAAGAGTGGAGCGAGCCGTTCCAGCGCTTCATTCGCGCTTGCCTAGTCAAGGTAATCGATAAATTGAATAGTAATCGATAATCATTGGTTACCGTAACCCCTTAAATCCGTTCAGGAACCCGACAGCCGCAAGTCCGCCGCTGACCTGCTCCAGGAGGATTTCATCAAGACCGCCGCTGATCCCACCCTGCTACAGGTATACGGGAAAAGAGGAGGGATACTGTAGCTCAATTAATCAATAATACTTCCCAACATAGGTGCGTTGTAGACTGAGGGGGTACTGTAGGTCAGCCAATCAATAGCCCCTGATTCAGGACATGATGCGGGATGCCGAGGCTATGCGCGAGGCCGCCAACAACGCGGCTCAAGTGAGTTTCGCGAGATTGCGTCATCCCTAGTCAATAATCCGCCAATCTCCATTCTGCACACCTTTGCGAGCATCATTTCATCATCCCTATTCAATCTATCGACCAACCGTGCATTTATGATGCTGGTTCGCACATGATCTACTAGCTGTCTACATTCTGCACACCTATCATTTCATCATCCCTTTGCAATCCCTGCCTTCACAGATCCCCATTCCCGCTGCGGACGACGCGTCGACGATGGTATCTGGCATGAATCGGACGATGATCGGTGAAGGCGACGACGCCACGCTCATCCACCATCCATCCGGCACTTACGGTGCGACCGGTTATTAGTCACGCCGACGAATCGGATAGTGCCCTCTCCATTCTGCACACTCTCTTACCGGCAACAGAAGTAGTGTGCTGAACGGAGAGAGAGCTGCTATTCGATCAGACGCTCATGTTCTATCCGTGAAACCCCTAGGAAAAGAAAATGAATGATCGCCTCTCAAAAACGTTGCTAAACTGAACAGGAGAGATAATTAACCGCATGTCCAAGCTCCCTGGCTTTCAAATGGCATTTTCCACCACAATACAGTAGAATGAATGCAGACCAACGTCCTCCCGCCATTCCAGACGACTTCAAAACCGCCGAGAATCTGCGCAACCAGATGGCCTCTCTGCGCATCGGCGGACTGCCTCCCGGCTTCCCCACAAACGGCACGGGGCGGCCTGCTGATGCGCCACCGGCCGGCGTCGGGCACGCCCTCGGCGCCATGAACCAGATGGGCGCCAACTTGGCGGCTGCGGGCGCCGGAACGGGGCCAGTTGGCGCCACCGGATCCTCCATGACCAGCGCCAGCAGCGACGGCAGCACGATGGACCTGTTGAACACGGAGGTAGGCCACCAGACGATCGATACTGGCGGAATACCGTAATCGCTTGATCTATACTGATATACCGTAACCAGGGACCAGTAATCAATCAATAATTCCCTCCCTCCTCCATCCAGGCGGAGTACTATCGGCGCTTCCAGAAGGCGATGAACGACGGCGACTACAGTTTCGTGAGTACCGTATCCTACGTTTCGGCTACCGTATCTCATTGCCTATCGCGAACTGGCTATCTTTCAGCTGCGCAACCTGTCGCTGGAGGAGCTACGAGCGAGAAAGGAGGCGCTTGAAGCCGAGATGGAGCAGGAACTTATGGTGAGCGATGTTTGATGGCTAGCGTAGCCGGCCAATCGATACAAGACGCCTACCGTAGTACATCACTCGACACTTATCGCCCACTTGAGTCGCCGGATCGAAAACTACCCTCTCCATTCAGCCCACTCCCTCGTCAGAGGAACGAGTGAGGGTGCAGAATGGAGAAAGGTGCTATTCGAATCGCCCATCGCTCCCTCTCAATCGATACTCGGATACCGTAGCCCTCTCAATCGTTGCAGGAGCTGCAGCATCACTACCACACCAAGCGGCAGCCAATCTACGACGCCATCGAGCTGAAGAGCAGTCGGGCGCAGGCAATCGCGGAGTGACCCACCGTATCCTGAATCAGGATCTACCGTATCCCCATCGCGACCTATTCCTCTCCTTCTGGGTTACCTAGGGTAGTGTGTCAGAGACAAGTACATCAAGCATACACGTGCTAGAGCAAGTATACCGTAACCCCTTTCAATTGGTCAAGCACCACACATTCTTACATTTCTCTTTCACTCACCGCCAATGCACACATAAAACGCGTCAACCTCTCTTATCATTTACGCAGGCGCTGCACGAACTCTCATCGTTTGCTGCCATTCTATAACATCCCCACATCTGCGCAAGCACTACATCCATTCTCCGATCTTCAAGCGCGCTTTCATCTAACATACAGTATTCCCCATGCTCATAACCGTAGTCCAAAATTGATTCTAGAATAATACAGACAGAAATCGATAATAAAGATATTGCATACAAGAAGAGACGACTTGACACATTTCAAAAACCACCAAAATATTGAGAATTTTTTAATTGTAAGACATGAACGAACGTGACAAACAACAACAAAAACAGAAACGGTCCCAACGAGACTATCAATAGGCGCACGGTACGATAATCGATAGATAATCAATAGTGTGGGGATATAGTAATCTATGGGCTACGGAAGCCGAGAGACAATCAATAGGCGAGATACGGTAACAGGTAGATAATCAATTGGCATGGAATACGGAAGACTCGGGGGTACGGTAATCGATGGGAGTGACGTCATCAGCAGCACTTCGCAGCCGCCGCTTGCTGCAGGATCGTGTACCGCGCGATGAAGTTCTCCGCCGCCTCGCCCTGCAGTTATTGATTGATTCTCTGATACCGTAACTCATTAATTACCGTACTCCTTTAAGCAACTATAGCAGCTAACGAGCCGTAACCATACGGGCCCGAGTATCAGAAACTATTATAAGTTTAGGGACTGTATCACAGATTCGGCTGCTTAAAAAGTGTGTGAAAGGGAGACAGCAAAAACAAGGCAGGCAACTACCTAATATTATTGCTGAAGCCGCAACCATAAGTGTCGAAGTTTCAGCTACTTTTATTGTTTTAGCATACTATTCATCTACCGTACCCCCATCAATCGATTACCTTGAGTGAGAGGATGGCTCGGCGATAAACATCTGCGACCTTCAGCGGAGCCCGCTCCATCAGCAGCTCGCACCTGAAGCAATTAATCAATCGATATATAGCTACAGTAACCTTCGAACACCTTACCCCGCCACTCTATTAATGTATCCTTAATTCGCAGGAAATAATCAGGATAGTCTATCGTTACACAGCCCCTAACTAGCAAAATAAGCGAGAATCTTTTCCAAGCAAGTTGCGGTTTCACCCAGCTTACAACTCACAAATAACTAACACTTGAACAATCACTGGAAATGTCCCGTTTTCAATCTTCAAAAAAAACAGACAAGTTGCTATTTCAGCGAGTCTACAAGTCATAACACTGGAGCAATCACTGGGTAGTAACATCTCCTCACACCCCACCGTACCACTACCATTTGCCTCATCAATCGATATACCGTCTGCCTCACAAATCGATAATCCACGACTACCGTACTCACCTCGCAATCCAGGCGTCGTCGCTGTCCGGGTGCTCGGCGACCGCTGCAGCAAGGGCGACGTCGACGAGCGGGTCGATGGCCATCGTCGTCGCCTTCGATCCCTGATCAGGATACCGTAATCTCCATTGATCCAACCATTTTTTGGGGTTCTGACAAACTATTCCCCCGTGATTTCCATAGTCATTGGCTGCCCTACCCTCTCCGATCTCTAATTTAGGCATGTAAAATGAGAAGCGCGCCCTCTCCATTCTGCACACTCTCTGACCCGTGAGTGAGTGAGTGCACAATGGAGAGGCATGCTTCGCTCGGCATCCCTATGCATGATACCGTACTCCACATTCCATGAATTTCGAGGCTTCTAACAAAATATAGCCCCGTGATTACCGAACTCGTTGGCTACCGTAATCTCCTCACCCATCGATTACCTTGATGGATTGCGTCAGCGACAGCAGCGATTCGGCCACGTGCACGTAGAATTCGACACTGCAGCGGACATTATTTATTATTGATTATCGATTACTATAATCTGATCTCATCGACACCGCCTCCTTCCCATCAATCAAATTGCGAGTTTTTATAATTGAATCTACCAACACAACTAACTGGTTAAAAAGTGTCAACGTTCATCTAACTGCGCATCCGCAATGCACCAAGTGGCATCGGCAGTCCCTCCTTCCCAGTTTTAAATGAGTTTTTTGTTGACCGAAATCTGGAACTCGATTAAACAAATCGCAAAAATGGAAACTTTTATGCAACCGCGCAACCACAATGCACCTGGTACCAGAATCTGCCCAACTCGCCGTTCATCTCTCGAATTCGCCATTTTTGTTTCATTATTAGCACGGCATACATTCTACATACCATTCATTTCCCTTCGCGATCGCGTTTATTATTTCCCGCTTCCTATTCTGCGCTCCGGACGGTCGTTTCATTGGCCTTTTTTTAAAATCCATTTTTTAGAACTCTCAGAGAGATATTATTTGTGTGAAATCAGTCAAGACTATGGAGCAACCGATGGAGAAAGAAGCCATGCGATTCTGATATTCGCTTTATTTAATTTTTGGTTTGTTTTAAGGAGTGTTTCTGTAGTGAAGGCTTTAGAGCAACTGATGAGACAAGAATCGACTAGGTAGAATAGTCCTTTTCACGTTTTGCTAAAAATGAATGATTTAAGTTCAAAAGTATTTCAAAAAAATAAAGAGAAGAGTGGAGAGAATGGGAAGAAGGAGATGGTGCATATTTTGGTGTCCGTCCCTACTCTTTCCTTCGACACTTTTGACCTCTCTCTGAGCCAAAAATCAACTCATTTGACCTCTAATCGACGACACACTATCTAGTGTAGCCCTACAGTACGCCACACCATCCGATCCTTCCATTCTGCTAGACCCCATTACCGTACCCTACCTCACCTATTGGGTCTCCTGTGCACGAGTGCCCTCAGCTGCTGTTCCACTCCAGTCCATCGCTTCTCTCGCTTCTCCTCGTCCTCCTGCCATTTCATGGAACTAGTTACTTTAATCAATATTTTCGAGGAATCATTTATCGCCGCATATTTTGCTCGAATAGAGAAAGCAAATGGCTGGAGAGCTGAATAATGCTCTTTCTGAATTCCGCACACCCTTCTCTCTCTCTCTCTCTCTCTCTCTCTCTCTCTCTCTCTCTCTCTCGTCGTTCTGATCGATGAGATAGTGTGCAGAATGGAGAGAGCAGCTCGGACAACAGCAAAAACGGAAAATTCATTCGTACCTCCTCCACGATGGACAGAAGGTAGTCAACTCTCAGCTGCTTGAGTGCACGATGGGTCGCGCCCACTGAGCCATCGATCGACGATTGGAACACCTGGAAATTACATTAATTTATTTTAGAAATAAGTTTGTATGTCTCTCATGTGCTCCAGATTAGATTAATTTTTAACTAACGATTGATTACTAATTGACCTCAACTAGAGAGCGACAACTTGAAAGAACACCGCAACCGGAATAACCAGGTGACTAATTGATCTACCATACTCTCCAGCTACCGTAACCCCGATCGATCTACCGTATACCTTCTCCACCGTCTCTGGGGCATGCTGGATGGCGATATCGATCGCCGCCTGGTAGAGTCGCACCGCCTCCTCCGCGTCTTCGTCATCACCCGCCTGATGTATATTAATTAGTTAATAATTGAATTAATTAATAGATAAATATTAATTAGTAATTTATCAACAAAAATACAAATCCCGGTCGTAATTAGAAGTTTCGTGTTTCAACGATGAGTGAAATTCGAATACGATTGACAAGAACACTACAAAAGACAGACGCATAAGCAGATATGAAGACACAGTCCATTTCAATCTGGAATTCCTTATCATCTGAATCAGTAGCTCATTCCCATGAATCATTCCGTATTTTTATTACCTCTCAACCACCCTCGTTTTCCCCCAAATCTGTTATCCATAATTGGCTCACCTCTTGATCTTTGATCTTCGACCCCCCCCCCCCCCTCCACCCCCTCTCCTCTCTCCACCCCTCCCTTCCCCATACCCTTGTTGCGACCCAACCCGATTCGACATCATCGACGGACCTCCGTTCTACGCGACACATCACAGTTATTCTCTTGTAAACATGCCCCTGACGGAATAAATAATGAATGAATGAATGAAACCCTGATGAACCTGGCATGGTACCGCCCCCTATCTACCACCCTCTGTTGATCTACCCCTCCTACCGTACCTTCTCGATGGCTCGGTTGATGCGGTCAGCGTGCTTAGCCACTGACTCCGCTCCCTCCAGATCCTTGCCCTCAGCGTCGAGGGCGAGTCGCCAGAAGAGCGCACGACGAGGGAATCGCTGCAGGGAATAGAATGAACAACGCCATTAGTGTTCGTGATTCGTGATTGAATGATGTGTGAAATTAGAATGAGATACCCGAGATAACTACAAAAGAGAAATTTCATCAAGACCATAAAACCCCAATGAACCTAGCGAACCATGGACCTTCGTCTTCTTATAGATAGAGTGCGCCCATGCTCAATTCAATTCAAATACGATTACAAAGATTTCAAAAATATTTGAAATACGACAAGACAAATGGCTGACCTCAATGGCCCTCTCCACTGCTCTCCTCCCATCCTCGCCCTCCACTTCCTCGACGCCTCTTGCCCACTCCTTCAACAACAAATATTAACCTGTGGTTGGATTTTGACTTTCTCATTGTGTTTGACTATTGTAGCTCGAGGGTTACGGTAGCTTGCAGACCATACAACTCGACCTGCTGCTGATGCTGTTACTGATGAAGAAGCGGTTGCGTCGCCAGAGAAAACTAACGACCCCTCGAGAATGACACTCGAAACGAGGATAAATACGATATCATATGAAGTGCCAATTGTGGTTGCACACGGGAAGGGAACATGGGAAGGGGGCTGATTGCGAGGAAAGAAATTGGGTTATGGTTGGGATTACTGTTTCCCGAACGTACGTGCATAGCTATTCCCTAGCTCTATTTCCATCTGTCCCCTATCCCTTCGTCATCTATTGTTTCATATTTTAATGGAGTGTACTTATACAAAAATACACTCCATTTCGTGTTCTGATAATAATCTAATTGAGTTTCCCTGTCTGACTCAATTATCATAATTTGATTTGTCTGTCTGATCCCCTCTGTTCCCTCGCCCCAATTCGCTTTGCATGGCATGCAAAGTGAGTGGGGAAGGGGATATAAGGCCGCTACGAGGGGCGAACCTCAGTACGGTGCATAAACATTTCAGAAAAAATAAAAAAAATAAAAAAATCTGGACCAGGTCAGGCGGCATCAGTGCCGTTTGTGTCAGTAGATACACCTAGTAGCCGTTAATCTGTGATCTCTCCCCTCCACTCAGAACGCGAGACACTAGTCAGATGAATGATAGGAAAGGGATCAGGGCATTTAGTGAAAAGCGAACAAAGTAGATCGGTGCTTCAAGAGTTTCGTTAAAGAAAATTTCAATGAGCTCAAAAGGGTGAATGGTCCGGACTGCCCCGAAATTTTCGAGAAAAAGAGGGTCGGGCTGCCCCGAAATCAGTCGGTTAGCCCCCGACGTACGGTAGCGGCATACTGTAGTCTGGATGGTATGGTAGCTCTGAGAGTACTGTAGTGAGCTGGCGCTGCACAGGCAATATGAATAGGGCAGTGTACTGTAGACCGGCGATGTAGTTTCGGTTCTAAGCTCTCTCTACATTTTGCACACTCCTCAGCGAATCTGACCGGCAAGAAAATGTGCATTTTTTTCCAAAGATATTTAATTATTCCATAATTTTGGCTCGTGCAGTAGATGGACATTCTAAAAATCAGAAGTCGTATGTCTTAAACGTATCCCCCATAATATAATCATACGCCCTCAAATTATTCATGACCTATGCCCATAACAAATTGTGCTGAATGGAGAGAGAGAGAGTCTCAATTCCCACCTCGCACTCCTCTTCTGTGGCCTCCTCGACGCCCTTCCTTCTGGAGACGAGTGCAAACAGCAGGTCGCGCGCCTTCGTGAGTGCCACGCCGTCTGCAATCCATATCCATTTCTACCGTAATCACGCAGCCAGCTACCGTAGTCGTACGCTATCGCAAACTGATAGCGTGGAAAATGTCAAAGGAGAAGAGAAAACATTTGAATTCCCGCCATTGCGTATCTCAGCTCCCAGTGAAGCTAGCGACTTCAAACTTCGTTTTTAGGGTGGAAAGAGGATTTCCACCCCATATTCCAAGTTTCAAGTCGCTAGCTTCACTGGGAGCTGAGATACGCAATGGCGGGAATTCAAATGTTTTCTCTTCTCCTTTACTTTTTCCACGCCATCACTGTCTAATCGATGCACCGTAAGCGTTTCGCAGAATATTAACGTTAGAAAGAGATCGGTCTTCCCCATTCAGAAAAAAATAGTATTTGAACAGCAACCTACCCGTTTCACGCGCTAATCATACTTCACTCTTCTAAGCGCAACTTACACCAGTATTTAGATTTTTAATAACAATTGCGCCTCTCATTTCGGTCTTCAGAGACAATACAACAACCAATCAGGCGCATCGGCGCTTCAGTCGAAAATTTAATTTCACGTAGGGGAAATTTTTTTAAATTTCACGTAGGGGAAAAATTACAGTTTCGCGCATTCTAGAACTTTTCTCCAACCAGCAACCTTCACATTTCACACGCTACTCATACTCTAATCTCTCAAGCGCAAGCGACCAACAGTTAATAATCAACAACAACATCAACAGTGATAAGCTCTCCTCCCAGACTATCAGATTAGTCGGGGTCCGGATGCTCAGGGTTCATGAGATCGGATATCAATATTTCTAGCTTTTCTGTGCTATTCGGCTCATTTATCGGGGGGTCTGACCAGATAGGGAAAGGTCACTCATCAATATCAAGTGGCCTCACCCTCATTCGTGGCTGCCTTTTCCTTCAGTCTTTGCATCGCCCATCGAATCTCACCCGCACTGGCGCTCGGCCAGTCCTTCAACGCCAGAGCATCCATCAAATCCTGAGAATCAATTGCTAAAAATAAAAACAATAAAAACAATAAAGTAAATGCATGAACAACGTAAGATGCAAATTTGATCTAATAAGAAAGTTGTCAACAAGAACCATCTATAGCTAACTGAGAGAATATTCAAGGATCCGTTAAAACTTAGATCAACATGGAGATGAGAATTCGAATTATCTACCCTTTTTTTATATATAAAAACAAAGCAGTTCGACTATCCTCGATCGAGTACGATATGAATATTAAATTCGCATGAAACACATACCAACCAACATGGCAAACCAGAAAGCAAAAAAAAAAAAAACCAATCCTTGAAACGCTAAAAAACCAGACCTGGCAGAATCGGGTTTCATCTAAAGACTATAAAAGACATCTCACCTCTCCCTCTGCCAGCCGCTTCTCCACGTCGACGCGCCACTTGATGGTGGCATCCGGCTGCGCGGCCATCCGCTCCTCGAGCGTCGTCCGCAGGCGCGCGGCATCAGCGTCAGTCGCGTCCAGCAAGAGGCACGCGCGCCACAACAGCACCAGCAGCTCTGTCATTTCATTTTATTAGATTTTAGCCATTTTTCATCGGAAGGCATTTTTCATCCATGAAACTCAAAGTAGAAAGCGTTCGCGTGAAACTGGTATTCAAAAAGCGCGCCGAACAATGATGGATCGTGCACACTTGATTTACAAGTTCTCAGTTGGGCATCGGTTGTTTGACAATTGTCCCAAAGTAATTGTATTTTTGGTAAAATTTCTAGGTATATTGAAGTTGTGAAACCGGCAAACACCAGGAGAATATTTACATCATCGTTTGTGGAGAGGGGTCGCGCTGAACTGTTTTTTGCCACCATTTATCCTACATCGAGACTATGATCGGAGAACGCCGGAGCTATTGTAGGGGCAATATGAGATGCTCACCACCTACCCCTCTGCACACACCTGCCACTACCATATCCACTTCGCAATACTCACACCACTCCGCCTTCTCTAGAATTGGCAATTCGCAATACTCACCACTCATCTTGGCCTCTCTCTCCTCCGCCTTCAGGGCGCCGAGACTCTCCATCGCCTGCTCCATCACGATCTGCAAGAGATCAAAGATCAGAGATAAAAACGCAAAGCAATCGGTGGGAAATTCGAGATCACTAAATCAACCCTCGAAACACAAACAAATCGGCCCGGCGGAATCGGGATTCTTTCAAAGATCAGAAATTTTTTAAATCAAGGAGTAGATCAACATGGAGAGGAATACATATAAAATATCAAAGGTAGCATACAACCACTATGAAGCGGGGTAAATTTTCTCAATTCCCCTCTAGGCAGTTCTCTCTAATTTTCAGCCACCAACGGTGGTCTAAAAAATTAAAGATCAAAGATCACTCGCCTCGGCGACTCGCAGCTGCAGCACGGCGTCCGTTGCTGCAGGCGTCGAGGGCTCGATCACCGACTGCGAAATAATTAATTCAAAATACAGAATAAAAAGATTCCGATTGTACAAGAGACTATCAGTTTGGTGGCTCTCTCCATTCTGCACACTCTCTAGTTTCTTGAGTGTGCAGAATCGAGAGCGCATTATTCGATCCGTCAACACTACAAAAGATCAACGATCACTCACCTCCTCCTCGTCTCCCTCCCTCTTCTGCTCTAGCAGGATCCTTCTTCTCTGCTTGATCTTGTTCACGTAGTCCAACTCGATCTCGAACAGTGTCGTCCACAGGTGCACCGACTCGGGATGGAGACGGAGTGCCAACTAAACAATAATATTATTTCCGAGAATGAAAGCCCGAGAATGTTACTATCATGAGGGATCCGAGAAGTGCAGAGGAATTGAGGGAAGTATTTGTTTCCAGCCTCATAGTTAAAAACGAAGATGAAACCGGACACGTATTCAGCGGATTAGATAACTAATTGGATCTTCGTATGTATACTTGCTCCCCCCAATCATTATTTTACTACCGTATCTCGATCTTCTTCTGGTATCTCCATCGAACTGGAGGCGAGGGAGAGAAAGGTACGCCTAAATCTTTAACGAACAACTTATCAAAACATCACCTGCGGGCGGGAGTCGAGCCTGCCTGCGTCGGCATGCCAGTCATACACCATGCCCATTATTTTATATTGTTTGAAAAGGTTCGAGCAGTACAGTCACAAACAAACTGAAGTTTGAAAGCTCAAGAAACGGGTACGGTCAAAAAAACATGAAAGGTTATCTACACATTCAATCTGAAACCCGAGTCTATATCAATGAACGAGACAGCCTTAGCATAGGGTGGTTCTTACTCTCTTGGCCTGTAAGGTAAGGTGCTTTCGATCTATGCTGATCCCTTTGGTCTCTCCATTTCTTACACAATCTCATCGGCCGAACAGAGAGAATTAGATGCCAAATTTAAGGTGATGGTACGTTTTGGAACGTCCATTTTGGAACCCTCGAAGATGGCCGTTTTGGAACCCTCCCAAAAGAGCGGAAAGACGGCTTTGAATCATCATTTGAATACGGGTGGCTAGCAATTCAATATCGGAGAGTATAAAAACGTCGCCTGTATTCAAATAAGGGTTTTGAATCGTCTTTCCGCTCTTTTGGGAGGGTTCCAAAACGGCTATCTTCGAGGGTTCCAAAATGGACGTTCCAAAACGTACCATCACCCAAATTTAAAGAGCCTTTACTCAGTGATGCGCTACCCTCTTAGATGTTCGAATTCGCGGGGGGTCCGGATACTATTTCGGAAGCGCATGAGGTCAAAAATCAATATTTCGCTAATTTCTCCGCAATTTTGGCTCGTTTGCGAGGCACAATTGCCTACTTACAAGTTGTTAGCTGGGGATCCACGAGATATCTCACAGCGCGTACAACTGAATCGGGATCGAATAGTGCTCTCTCCATTTGGCACACTCTCTAATCGTTTGAGAAAGGGGAGTGTGCAGAAAGGAGAGACTCGCCTGCAGTCCCCTTCTGGCGTTGTCCACACTCTTGTTCTCCTCCCACTCCCAACGGGCGGCCTTGATGCGCAGCTCAAGCGACCGAGGATGCATCTACAATATCATTATTAATATTAATTCCTATCTGGCCAATCGATCTAAGCAAACTAATAATTAACTAATGAGACGAAGTCATATCCCGCCCTTCTCACCGTCAGAGAATGTAGCTAACAAGGTGAAGTGGTTGGCAGTGAAAGCAAGATCACTGGTATGCCTTTGCTGGCGCTAGAACCGTTGAGTGAACTGATGATAGGTGACAATGAGTTTCAGCGGTTCTATTACATCAGTAGAGAAGATGGGCAAGCAGTGCCTTTCAAGCGCCATACAAACAGAGCTCACTCAATGGAACTAGCGCCATTTTTCCTCATTTGCCCTAAAATTGGCACTTCTTCGGTTTGTGATCCAGCCAATTCAGCAATTGGTTTCTCTTCCTCCCCTATTTCAATTCCCATTCCACCCCTCTCAATTCATCCTGCGCTGTCGCATGCTGGGCCAGAAACCGAAGGCGTTCCCTACGATTCGACGGATAATTGCGACACAAGGATACCTGCATAGCTTGAATGAAGGCCTTGCTCGTCTGGGCTTTCATCGTGCGACTCGACGTGAAGTTAATGTACCGCAGCCAGTAGTTGAGCTTGCCCTGCATTTTACTAATTTAAACAAAATTCTTTCCTAGAAATCATGATAACTCATTTAGTTCAGCAAATACTTTTAGATAATAAATAAACTTTTAAATAATAAATAAATAAATTGGACCTGGAATCGCTCGCAGAGACGCCGATAGATTCCGGCGGCTTTACGCTTGATGGCATGCTCGATAATCTCCTGATCAGAGTTCAATGTGATTCACAATCAACACAAAAGGCGCTTTTGTGCTAGTTGATGGCCGACACCTTTCACTAGGAAGAGCGTATAAGCTCACTCCTTTTAAAATTAAGTAATTGTCTTATTGAAATACCTTCTTGTGTGCGTATCCAATTGCCTGACGCCGTTCGAACAGCAAATCCAGCAGCTCGCTCAAATACTCGCCATAGTTGATGAAGTCGTCAGGCTTTTTGTGCTGGAAGAATAAATAATGTTTGTATTTATAATAATAAAGAAGAATTCGGAGCTTTCAAGAAAACAGCCAAGCGAGAAGAGATAAGAAACAAGCAAGATTGAAGCGATAACACAACAGGTTCGTTGATTTCAAAGTAAGTTTCGCGACAACTCACACTTTTCTGCAGCCGATAGTCGTAGCGGCGGCAACGCTTGACGAGCTGGTTGACCTGAAGGAAACAATCAAAGTTGAATAAAAACGAGAGGAAGTGCGACAGCTCACCTCCTTCTCTGACAGCAATTGCGTCGCGCCTAGTTGCTCGAAAACAGGCACGAGCTCCTCAAGATTCTGCTCAACGAACTCCGCCATCTGCCGCTACCTGAACATGCAACAATTATGCGAGGCAAAACGGCAAACACAACGGTAGCGAACTTTGAAAAAAATTAAAGAAAAAATGAAACCGGAATCGCGAGCCGTGATATTGCGCAGATTTACACCACGGTACGGTGATTGCTGGTGATTGCTTACTATCTTTTAATTTTTAATTTTTAAAAATTTTTATTTTTATTTCAAAAACCTCTTTTCAGCAGCATAGAGAGAGAAGGAAACCAGATTGTGCCAAAAAAATTACTCGTTATAAAATGAGAGTAGAAATGAGCGATTTCTAATGAAGCCAATCGGAACCTGACTCTCCTCATTTCTCGTGCTCTCTCGTTTCTCTGACCGACGAGACATGTTGCGAAATCGAGAGGGTCGTTTCCGACTGCATTAATTCTTACTTCTTTTACGTTGTTCGACTGTTGGCCTTGAATAAAGAAGAAGAAGCTTCGATTCATGCATTTTTTTCAGAGAAGACTCAGTAATTCCTAAAATTATCTAGATAGGAGTGGAAGTAGGGAGCACCACGTAAAATTTTAAAGTTAGTCTAAAATTTCTTTAATATGTGCATTTGGGTAATCGGGAGTACAGAATTCATTGAAGACACATTTAATTATTTAATTTGATTTTTGACAGACCCTATAAGTGGAATATCGTGTCGTATTTGATAATTGATAAATACTTTGTCAGTTTTATGGACACGTCACCAGTAATTAGCACGAACATATGTAAGGTATACGGTTTGCTTGAATGTGAACACTCGAAATAGTGTAATACGTTACCAATCTATTAGAGAGACACGTATTACACTTCTTTCGAAGTAGTTTAAAAGTTCACAATAATCAAAAAATGGGTGATCGATAAACTAGACGCATATGGTGCGTGATTGTTTCAAAAGTTCAACGCCCGATAAATGATGCTTCTGGAAGACAGATTTCTTTTATTTTTTGCACAAATCTTAATTAACGGTGCAGAACACATAACGATGAAAAAGTCAGAGGCGCATTCTTTGTAACGATTACTAGACAATAAAAATCGGAAACGAGTAATTTAAAGTGCAAAATTTATAACTTTCTGGTAGACAGAATTTTGAATTTTTTTATATGTGAATATTTGTGATGCGGGTTTCACATTTTATAAATAAATTAAGAGGCGCATTCGCCTAAAATCGATAAATTCAAAAGAAACCACAATTTACTGCAAATTTGAATTCGCGGGAAGTTCGACGTTTCTCCCGAGACACACCATTTCCCGGATCTGAGTCTAACTTTTCCGGTTCGGTGGTCCCTAGGGTGGAAGTAAGTAATTAGGCTATCGATCATTAGATTTATTGTTTATTAGTGTCAACCGTATTCTATCTCTTTCAAAGCGGATTCATGTAATCGAATGTTGCTCTATCCGTATTTCAATGTTGATCTTTGATCTCAAACTGATCATTCCAGACAATGTACATAGATACAATCATTCGAATAAGATCATTTATCGATTAATTCCTTTGGTGAGACTACCGTACTCCTATGCGCTCATCTAGCACACGCCAGCAGCGGGAGGCCTGCAGCAGCAATTGTTGAACCACTGACCTGATGAGGACTGTTGGCACCGTGCCAGCCTCTGCACAAGACATCCACATTTTCTTAGACTCTCTCACTTTCGCACACTCACCTTTCAGCTCTCTCCATTCTGCACACTCCCTCGTCTGTCTGACTGAAAGTGTGGGCAGAATTGGACAAGGTTGCAGGGGCCTTTCAGTGACTTTCGAACAGGATTAACCATTGATCAATTTTTTAAAGCCTTTCTGATAGTTCTTCGCCTCAGTTAATTCGGAATACGGGTCGCCCTCTCCATTCTGGACACTCTCCGACGGGTCGAGAGAGTGTGCGAAATTGAGAGACGGCGATGCGTATTTTAAACTCAACCCCTCAGTTCCACTAGTATCCGAGATCTATCAATCAAGCAATCAATTTATTCGATTATCTTTGCCTGTAGAACAATGCATCTATTCCATTCAAGTGGATTTTCCTCCCATCCGAAAAGCATCCCTCAATATGATTGGTTACTCCATATCGATCCCTGCCCTTATCATCACCCTATTTATCAATCGGTCTGGTGATGGAACCACGTCGTTTCTGTCGTCCGGTATCACATAGTGTTGCATACTCGCTCTCTCCATTCTGCACACTATCTCGTCTCTCTGACTGGCGAGAGAATATGCAAAATGAAGAGATCACTGTTCGATCCGGCAACATTATGTATTGTTGAATAGTCGCTCTCTCCAATCTGCGCACTCTTTCGCCATAGTGTGCTGAATGGGGAGAGTATTATCACGTCGCTCGATGTTTTGCGCGTCTCGGGAGCGTGGTATACTTTGCTCAAATGTTGAAAAATTGCAGCGTAGTTTCGTACCCTCTCACTATCTCTTCTCTAGTCTCTCCTTATATATTCCTACCTCTCTCTCTTATTTGAAGGAGGTATTCTTGAATTTCCACTTACCAATGTGGTACCGTGAAGAATGTCTTTCCTAACCTGGTATGCTCGTTTGACTCTGACAGGAGTTAGAGTGTGCGAAAAGGAGAGAGTTCGATCGGACAACACTCCTTTCTCCTCTAGTCTCCTCTTATCTACCTTCCTTCTCTACTCTTATTTTCGTCCCAATGTCACTCCTATCAATCCGGCAGCACACACTAACGTGATGTTCCGCTTCGGTCACTTACTATTGTTTAAAAAATAACGCTTATATTATTCTGCATACTAAAACCGCTCTTCATTGTTCCATTTCTTCAGCAGATGCCCAGACGTTGTGATATTAAAATCTTCTTAGCTGGAAAATATGCTACTTTTTGAAAGCGGTTTTGAGTACCCTCAAGGGATTCCTATCGATTCACAACAGGGCTAGAAACAGAAAAAAAAACAGAAAAAATGATGCTTGCGAAAAATGTTACCATTAAACCTATGGCTAATTATAGCTTAAAATGTGCGTAATTACCTCAGTTATCATAGCGCCAAATCTTAAAAAGGCATCACTTCATTTCGAATTATGGCAAGGTTTCTCCTGAGCAAAAAACAGAAAATTTTCTGTTTTCAGAAAAACAGAAAAAGAGCCGCCATTTCTTTGAATGATGTGATTATGATCTGATTTTTGGGCGTAGAGTCGGTTTAATAGAGTAAAATCTAATGACATATCAAAATCGGAGGGCAAATGCCAACTTTTCCTGTAAATATCATTTTCTGTTTTTTCTGGTCCCATCCCTGATTCACAATCACAGCTTTGCCGCTAAATCTACCCTCTTTTGCGGTCGAGTGCTAAATATAAGCAGTTTTGTCAAAGAGTTAGTGTTGCCGGGCCAAATAGTAGTATTCTCCAATTTGCGCACACCCTAGTTTCAGGCGAGATAGTGTGCATAATGAAGAGAGTGCTATTCAATCCAGCGAACCTTTATGGACTATGACCCCCTATAAGTCGTTGCGCAGGGGTGTCCGACACCCTTGCGAAACGACGTATAGGGAGAGAATCATGGTCCAAAATTAGGTGGCCTGTGGCGAAGACACCAGTGATAGCAGATACCTTCATGGTTCCACCTCTTTGCTGGCTAGCTTCGACCGCTCATTTTCTCCCAAAGAATGCCGTGAATCTGTGATATTCAAATGCTCACGATCTTTGATCTCTCTTCAGATAAACGCAATGCCGTACGACAACCTGATACAGCAGGGCGACAATCCTGACCTCACCAAGGTTGATCTTTGGTCTTTGATCTCTCTATGATCTTTGATCTTTGCAGGAGCGCAAAACCGCCAGTTTCAACCTGTGGAAGATGCAGTGCTTCGTGCACGAGGGAGAGGATGTCGTTAAGGTATTTATTTAATTTTAAACATTTCACAATTGCGTTTTCTGGTTATCGAAAAAATTATCAAAACACGTAATGACTTCCGTATTTTGAGTTTTATTTATCAGTCAAACGAGCTGTAGTGAATCAGTAATGTGTGGTAACTTGAAGATTCTAAATATTTCGAAACTCGATTTTTTTCATTTCAGAAGCGCAAGGAAATCCTGGACTTTGTCCAGTCCAAACGCGAGTTCGACGATCCCGTTCCGGCCGAGTTTCTCAGCCGAGAAGAGGTGGTGGATAGAGGAGCCAGGAAGGTGACTGATCTTTGATCTCTCCGAGATATTTCCAATTCAATGACCTAACAGTTGTGCTTTATTTGGCCGATGGCTCCCCGAATATATCTAGATTCCATTGGAATTAACAAAGCAAGGAGACTGAAAGATGGATGGTCATTAGGGAAGTCGTTTCGGATTTATTTCTCTCTCCATTCTGCACACTCTATCACCGGCTATGAGAAACGAGAGAGATGCGAATGGAGAAAGCTGAAAACAGAAACGACATCACTAGAGAAGAAGGATCAGCAAAAATGTCTTCACATATCTCACGGATGATCTTTGATCTCTCGCAGGCAGTAGCGATGACTAACAACGCTGAAGCCATCGACACATCTGATTTCTTCGGCGAGGGAATGTATTATCAGTCGTGAGTTAATGGGTTTAAATTTCCACCACAGGTTTTGTTTCGGATAGTGCACTCTCATTATACACACTATATTGCCGGGTAAAGAAACTAGAGAGTGTGCAGAGTGGAGAGAGCTACTATTCGATCCGGGCAACATTAGTTTCCACCTACTGGAACGATAATTTAAATCAAACACCTTGTCAGCCTCTTAGATACAGGAAATAGGAGGAAATGCTGCCCGATCGAATAGTAGCTCTCTCCACTCTGCACAGTCTCTCGTCGCTCCGAGAGTGTGCTGAATGGAGACTTGAATAGCAATGCGGGAGCACTAATATGGCGATAATATGTAGCTATTTTCCTTCCCGTCTTGTTGCGGTTTCGATTCTCCTTTTCTCTCATTAATTCGCTGGCGAGAGAAGCGAGAGAGCGCGCAAAACGAGGAGAGGCATTGAATGGTTACTGTAAACACGCTTATTGAGAAATGTATTTTTTTCAGTCTCGTAATGGGCCGCGATCTGCACTCGATGTCGCTCCACTACATCATGTTCATGCCCACGATTCAGGTCTGATCTTTGATCTTTGATCTCCGTACTCCCTTCCATTTGAAAGAGTGCGTCTATCGATGGGTTATCGGCCTATAATATACTCCACTCTAGAAGGAAAACTCAGCACAGTATTTGACACTCAACAACAACTGATTACGGTATTATCGATTTCGATTGATTATCGATCGATCGCAGGGTCAATCGGATGACGATCAGATGGATGAGTGGATGGGCCCGACGGCAGTTCGAGCCATCCTCGGAACCTTCGCGCAGACCGAACTGGGACACGGTACGTCGTTATTGTAATATCAAGATTACGGTAGTCACTAGGTACGGTATTGGCCTGGCTCTCGATGTTTTTGGGATGATGCGTGTGTGTAGTGGCTGAATGAATTTATACCCGCTCAGTAGGGATGTCATTTCTGTTTATACTCTCTCTATTACGCACACTATCTCACCGGTCAGACAGAATAGAGAGAGAGAGAGTCGACATCGCTACTGCTCAGGCTCGAATCTGACCAAACTGGAAGCCACGGCTACATACGACCCCAAGACGGAAGAGTTCGTTCTGCACACTCCCACTCTCACTGCTACGAAATGGTACGATTTGTTGATTTTGGTCAAATTAACTTTCCGCATGAAATGGTGCAAAATGGGGTGTGGAGCTACAGGGAGTATCGCTACTTCTTCGTAGTGAGGCCGGATCGAATAGCGTCTCTCCATTCAGCACACTCCTATGCCGGTTAGAAATAGGAAAATAGTGCGCACAATGGAGAGAATTACTATGCGATCCTTTTTCTTAGTACTAGAGAACGAGCATATTCATCGCTGTTTACTGGGATTGTTGTGGCAATCGATAAATCTACCGTACGCATCCTCAGGTGGCCGGGCGGTCTCGGAAAGAGCTGCAACGTTGCCGTAGTGATGGCGCAGCTATACACTAATGGGCAGTGCAAGGTAGCGTTGGATCTATGATCTCTGTTTTTTTATCTGTGATATTTGATCTTTGATCTCTCAGGGTCCCCATCCGTTCTACGTGCCGCTTCGTGACCCCGACACGCACATGCCCTTCAAGGGGGTTACGCTGGGCGATATTGGACCCAAGTTTGGTGAGCGATGAAAAATCAGAAACCATACTCAAAAGATTCAATGAACTTGCATTGGGAATCCAAACACAGTTGGAAAGAATGTGCAGAATGGAGAGAGCTGAAGACAAAAATTATATTACTATTCAGGCATCAACGGCAGTGACAATGGCTTCCTCATCTTCGACCAGTACCGTATCCCGAGAAGAAATATGTTCATGCGATTTTCCAAGGTACCGTAAGCAATCGATATTCATTACCGTAGTAAATCAACATCCAGGCGAGACCAACAAGTTCAGGTGCTTCCCGATGGCACGTACGTACTTCCTCCACACTCCAAACTCGGTTTCGGAACTATGGTCTTTGTGCGATCGATAATGATCAAGGTATACGGTAGATCCAGGATACGGTATCTATCCAAATATTGATTTTCCAGGACCAGGCAACCCAGTTGGGAGCGGCTGCTGTGATCGGCATTCGTTATTCAGCCGTGAGAAGACAGGGAGAAATCAATGAGGGGTGAGTACCGTAACCTACAGTAATCTAGTGAGATACCGTACTCTTCAGTGCCGGTGAGGTGCAAGTGATCGACTACCGTACCCAGCAGTTCCGTCTTCTCCCTCAACTCGCGAGAGCTTTTGCCTTCCTATTCGCTGCTTACGAGATCAAGACGCTGTATTTGGATGTAAGGAAATTTGAATGGCATCAATTGAAACTGTTTTTCTTCCAGTTTATAGCTAAATTCATTCATAAAGTTTGGTTCACTCTAGTGATGCCTGATCGGACACTACTCTCTAACTCACTATTCTTGCGCCGATCAGAGAAACGAGATAGTGTGTAGAATAGAGAGAGCGATCAACTATTGGATTAGCTGTCACTACTCATCTATGGGTTCTTCTCGGTGCGTGGATACGTCAACATCCTTTGTTCTTAGGTTACCGAACAGATTGGCTCTGGCAACATGGACTTGCTTGCTGAGCTGCATGCAGTTTCTTCTGGACTCAAGGTCAGAATTGCCTGTCGTTTTGTACTTTAATTTTCCATCGAAAATTTCGATGATGATGAAAAAAATTAAAATCAATCCTCATTTTAGTCGGTTGTCTCATGGGAAACCGCTCAAGGAATCGAGCAATTGCGACTGGCCTGTGGAGGACACGGTAGGGGACTCTCACGACGATTGTTAGCATACGGTAGATCCAAAAAATTATTATTCCAGGTTATTCCCGTGCCTCTGCCTTCCCTGATATCTACACATACGCAGTTGGAGGGTGCACTTATGAGGGAGAGAATATTGTGATGCTACTACAGGTGGCGAGGTGAGAAAAGAGTTTGAATGAATGAGAAGAGTGATGACGTCATCCCAATGCAATCCATCCTTTTTTAGATTCCTGATGAAATGTGCGAAGGAAGTTCGAGTCGGAAACCCGAAGCTCGCATCCATTGGAGAATACATTGCCAGAACGGTAGGTTTCATTATCTTGGAGGAAATCAATTGAAATCAGAGACTGCCAAACCGCAAAGTTGCCTAATAATGATGCAATTCTATCCAGGATTCTGGAAAAGCTCGCATTCGTTCGTGGAAACAATGCACTGATGAGGATATTATTCACGATTTCGAGGCAGTTGCAAGGAGAATGGTGAGGATTGCATAGGGATGATGCAACAAAAACAACAATCGAGATGTCATCATACAATTTTCACATCTTGCTTTGATTATCTCCATTCTGCACGCTTTCTCGCCGGGGAAACTGATAGAGTGTGCAAAATGGAGCTGAGACCGGATCGACTTTACACGTAATGCCGCAACCTTTCTCTTCAGATCTTCTCATCATACGATCGACTCAAATCATTCGAAACGACAATGAGAAAGAAGGAGGCTTGGAACAAATGCTCGATCGATCTTTGCAAGACCGCCAGGGTAAGGTAGGATTACTGTAGATTACAGTATCCTAGATTACGTTTGAATGAAATGGGGTTTAATGTAATTTTAGATACACGTTAAACTTTATCTCGTGAAAGTATTTCTCCGAAGAGTGTCTGCTTGTGAGGATGCAGCATGCAAGAAGGTATGAATGGGAAAGAGTTATTGAATATATTATTGTTGACAATATATTATTTTTTTTCTATCTCTACATGATCTTTTTACCCTATTTGAAGCCTCATTGAAACGTAACAGAAAGATGTGAAAATGAAAGTAAATTTTGCTCAGTTTTGTTTTTCAGGTCATGCACACTCTTGCAACATTGTATGCTTTCGATCTCATTTCTGGTGCTGCTGGATATTTCATGAAGGTTCGACCTACCATACAGTCCATACTTCTAAAATACCATCTCAGATACCGTAATCCTTCTTTCAGGGTGGATTCTTGTCGGAACTTCAGTCAGAACTCGTTCAATCAGATCTCTATGAGATGCTCGAGGTTTGATCTTTGATCTCTGGAGGACCTTTGATCTCTCAGGTGCTTCGACCCGAGTCTGTGGCTTTGGCCGATTCGTGGGATATGTCTGATCTTGAATTGAGATCAGTATTGGGAAGGAGGGATGGAAATGTATATCCGGCATTGCTTGAATGGGCAAAGAAGAGTCAACTGAACAAAACTGAGGTGGGGAAGGAGATTGTTGATCTTTGATCTTTATAATTCATGCTTCAGGTTCTTCCCACATTCGAAAAATATCTCGGTCCAATGATGAAAGAGGGACGAGCTCATCTCTAATTATTAATTGGAGATCGATATTGTTTGGAAAATGGTAGATCAACGAGAATCTCATTGGAAATTGTATATTTACTGTGTATAAAAATTCCCATTTTCGAAATCTTCCACGAATATTGAATGGATGAAAGAGGAGTGCCGGAACATGAAAACCATTCACTCATTTGCTCAACGGACGATACGTTCTTTCAGCATTCATGTGAATGATAGTGACGCCGTTTCTGAAACTGTTTGCTATATTCTGCACACTTTCTCTACGGTCAAACAGAAGATAAATCATGCAGAATGAAGAGAGCTGACCAACGGTGGTAATGGTCTAATACATCCGAAATTTAGTTTGCGTCAAATCATTGGATATATTCTTGCCGAGATGTTTCTCATTGACTACCTATAAGGAATGCCATGAGGGTTGCCTGAGATAGCTCCATTTTTTCACGTTTATATTGCGAGAGATTGCGAGACTCGGCGTCTCTTTATTGCATTAAAACATCTGCTTGTATTGTATCGTACCTTGCTATTGATGCTAACGAACAATTTGCTTCAAGATAGCCATGTCGGATGAAGGAGCAGAGGCTGAGATCAGAGGTCCGGAACGAAAAAAGCAGGTTGTCTGCAAAGTGGCCAATTGTTTACGAATTTTTCGCTGCGGTACACCGAAACGATTCGTGGGTCATTTCAGAAACTATCGAATGAAGGAATGGAGAGGTGCGATGAGGTTCAAACCGCTCCTGGCCAGGTGAATATTATTAAGAAAATTAAATTTTCATCAGAATAAAATTCAGGTGATGGTGATTGAAGAAACTTTCGAAAAAGAGGACAAATCGGTGAGATTTCGTTGATTGGACCAGCTTTTGTGAGCTTTTAATGTTCTTTAAATCGTTTCAGGACTTCTTCTCCGTCCTTCCTTTCGATTGCACCTTCTCCATCTTCAATCATCTTGATCGGTAATTTCGGACAAGCAGTTCAGACCAGAATGTAGAGAATGGAATGCATTTCATCCCTCGGGAATGGAAAATCAATAAAATCATATAGACGAAGAGAGAAGGATCGAGCAAGACACACAGAGAGTGGGAAAGTGTAATTCCTCACCGTTCTTTTTGCTCAGCACGACCCTCACTGAGATGGAATGCGTGAGTCGAAGGCTGCGATCCATCGCAACCCAGCCTTCTCTCACCCGCACGAAATGGGCGAAAGACGAACTCGTTATCGGACAAGTATATTTTTTCTGAAATATATCCTGATAAGCTGGCGTCTACTACTCGTTTATCAGTTTAAAAAAAACGCGGAGAGAAAATGCCTGCCCAGTTGTTCGTCGAGCTGAGAAAGGCGATGGGCCGATACAAACCGAACAAGCTCGCTCTCATCTCGGTGAGATGTTACTTGGAGATGTAAACGTATTTACTTCATATATATATAGTTGACAGTTGCCCTCTGAGCCTGTTATACCTGCCTAAAGGATGACCTCTCAGTGTCAGTTCCTGTTCTCTCCATTGTGCATATTCTCTCGACGACCATTGTACCGAGACAGTGTGCGGAACGGAGAGAGCTGAGGACCGAGAAGACATCACTAACATAAAGTAAGCATAAATTCATTTCAGTGTTGTGTCGATTCCATCAGGCTGAGCGCCCTTGCAGCCGCATTCAGTAGTATCACCTTCAAGAGTGCAGCTATTTACAATCTCCAGTTCCCGGAAGATCCGGACCAGCTGGACGCGTGTCTGTCGAGATATGTATCTTCAGTCACAGTCACAGTCCCTCCTGATCATGGATCGTTCCGGCTGGCCTTGGGCTGGTGTTGTTATAATGCAATATACAATTCATGACTATCTATATGTGACAATGATTATCGTAAATAATATATGACGAAATAAATGCGAATTCAAAACTTATTTATCGCAAAACCAATTGCATCAAATTGGGCAAACGGGGCAACACTCATGACATATTTGACAAGCTGACGTAAAAATATTTCTTCAAACCTGGCGTTTTTCACAGCTCTTATAGGAGTGTGCAGAATGGAGAAATTGATTTCGAAGCTGTCCCAATTTCAGACTCCGACGCATTCTGCTTCAAGTTGGAGCCAGAAAGATCACCTGTTGGAACGACAATGGAGTTGATAGATTGAAAGTCTTCGACGAGCAAATCGTGGTGGATTTCGGTGGTCGGAGAGACGTTTCGCTTAATGTGTACTCTGTCCAATTGGCGTATCGTTTCGCACTACGGCAGACTGATTCTCCTTATGATGAAAGTTGACAGCAAGTGGCTGTTGAAATTACTGCAGGTCGGTCCTTATTTTCATACTCTCATCTCAAATATCCGGAAATTAGTGCATTCAATGAATCTCGAATTATGTGCAATGTTTCCTGATCCGATGCCACAAGCAAATCTTTTCAACAATAATTTTACGTCTTCGAGTTCATCAAATCACATTTTATCATCTGCTTATAGATGCGCCTGAAATCCTTCGCCGATTCGACAGATTGGCGATTCAGTATCACCTCTTTCTTGAGTCCAGACCAACTCCAGGCCCCGAGCTCTCAACTTGTGGTTTGTTACCCTTAAGGATGCCTTGTTTCTATTTCCATTATTAACCCGAATACTATATTTGCCACAAAAATATCATTATATTTATGTTACAAATGATTCCAATTTCAGTATAATCTGGAGGCCAGTGGTGGTCAAATCGTGCACAAGGGGACGCTCGACTACGTTCATTTCGCAAACACAGAAGAAGGGGACAATTGGCTTAGGCTTAGGCTTAAGCCTATTGAGCCTAAACCTTTGCGATGAGAGCTAGTTTCTACAAGAACTGGACGAAAGATGGGCCGTTCACGCTGCGACCACTTCCTTGATCGCATGAGGAGACTTACTCGATGCTCTCGAGTCCTCGTAATCTGTCGTTATCATTATGCATCTATTCACCAAAAATCGCATGCTTCTATGATCGATGAATAAATCTGTAAATTATTAGCAACTTTTCACTACAAGAATAGCAGAAGCCTGATTTTTTTTATTGAACATTAATCAAATTCTCAACATGATAGATGCTACTGTCAATCTGCTTTTGTACGTAGAATATTTGTGGAAGATTTCGAAAATCAGACATATTTATACACAGTCAATATACAATTTCGATTGAGATTCTCGTTGGTCTACCGTAATCCAAACATTATCGATCTCCAATCAATAATTAGAGATGAGCTCGTCCCTCTTTCATCATCGGACCGAGATATTTTTCGAATGTGGGAAGAACCTGAAGCATGAATTATAAAGATCAAAGATCAACAATCTCCTTCCCCACCTCAGTTTTGTTCAGTTGACTCTTCTTTGCCCATTCAAGCAATGCGGGATACACATTTCCATCCCTCCTTCCCAATACTGATCTCAACTCAAGATCAGACATATCCCACGAATCGGCCAAAGCGACAGACTCGGGTCGAAGCACCTGAGAGATCAAAGATCATCCGAAATTCAGAGATCAAAGATCAAACCTCGAGCATCTCATAGAGATCTGATTGAACGAGTTCTGACTGAAGTTCCGACATGAATCCACCCTGAAAGAACGATTATAGTATCTTAGATGGTATTACAAAATTACGGTAGGTCTAACCTTCATGAAATATCCCGCAGCACCAGAAATGAGATCGAAAGCATACAATGTTGCAAGAGTGTGCATGACCTAAAATTGAATTTCATCGAAATTAACGAAATGTCGTTTCAGTTTCACATCATTCTGTTAAGTTTCAATGATCTAACAAAATGAATGAGATATGAGCCAAACTTGAAATCATTCTTATCCCAGCGGAGTCTGTTATTCCCCCTTAAAGTGTCAAAGATTCAATTCCCTTCTTACCTTCTTGCATGCTGCATCTTCACAAGCGGAAACTCTTCTCAAGAATACTTTCACGAGATACAGCTTCACATGCATCTAAAATGAACAAAATGAACTAATGTTCACTAAATGTTATAGTAATCTAGGATACTGTAATCTACCGTATTCCTACCGTACCCTGGCGGTCTTGCAAAGGTCGATCGAGCATTTGTTCCAAGCCTCCTTCTTTGTCATTGTTGTTTCAAAGGATTTGAGTCGATCGTATGATGAGAAGATCTGAAGAGAAGAGTTGCGTCATTACGTGTAAAGTCGATCCGGTCTCAGCTCCATTTTGCACACTCCATCAGTATCCCCGGCGAGAAAATGTGCAGAATGGAGAGAATCAAAGCAAAATGTGAAAATTGTGTGATGACATCTCAGATTGTTGTTTTTGTTGCATCATCACTAAGCAATCCTAACCATTCTCCTTGCAACTGCCTCAAAATCGTGAATAATATCCTCGTCAGTGCATTGTTTCCACGAACGAATGCGAGCCTTTCCGGAATCCTGGATAGAATTGCATCATTATTAGGCAACTTTGCGGTTTGGCAGTCTCTGATTTCAATTGATTTCCTCCAAGATAATGAAACCTACCGTTCTGGCAATGTATTCTCCAATGGATGCGAGCTTCGGGTTTCCGACTCGAACTTCCTTCGCACATTTCATCAGGAATCTAAAAATTAGGGATTGCATAGGGATGACTTCATCACTCATTCATTCAATCTATATCTCTTTTCTCACCTTGCCACCTGTAGTAGCATAACAATATTCTCTCCCTCATAAGTGCATCCTCCAACTGCGTATGTGTAGATATCAGGGAAGGCAGAGGCACGGGAATAACCTGGAATAATAATTTTTGGATCAACCGTATGCTAAAGATCGACGTGAGAGTCCCCTACCGTGTCCTCCACAGGCCAGTCGCAATTGCTCGATTCCTTGAGCGGTTTCCCATGAGACGACCGACTAAAAGATATATTATTCATTCATTCATTCATTCATTTATTCCGTTGATTTTGGTAATGTACAAGAGATTATCGAGAAGAGTGCAAGAAACGGAGGTCCGTCGATGGTGTCGAATCGGTTTTTTGCCGGGCAGCAAGGGTTGGGTAGGGGGAGGGTGGGGGGAGGGGGGTGAAGAAAGATTAAAGATCAAGCCAGTTACCAATAATTGAGTTGGGGTAGAATGAGGGGGGTTGAGAACGAATATAGTTACGAAAAACGTTGTGAGAAGTATTAACAATTTCGGGTGGGAGGGAATTCCAGATTGAAATGGTTCTTGAGGCAAGGGTGGAAGAAGAGTTATGCGGAATAAAAGGCAAAGAGATACGAAAATTGTGGCAATTACGAAGAGTGCGAGTAAGAGGAGTACAAGTGAACAGAGAGGAAACATCCATAGAATACCGGTTATTAACAATTGACTGGAGAAAAGAAAAGTGATAAAAGTGATATTATATATTGAGAATATCTATAATTAGTCCTGACGTCCTGATTAGTCTTTGCGATAGTTTCAGTGGAAATTGAATAATGAAATGAGAGCCAGATCTGACCTTGAGTCCAGAAGAAACAGCGTGCAATTCGGGCAGCATGTCCGAGTTTCCAGTTCCAATTTGCTCGGTGACCTGAATGTATTTGATCTTCTCATGAACAGACAAATAACGAATAATTACGCAGACTCCATAATTCGGGAATTTTCCTATACCAACAGATATCCAGGGTTTGGTAAACTCAACAGAGAGATGACCAATGATCGTAATTTTGTGCATAAGACTATGTCAGATCGAACAGTAGTTCTCTCCATTCGGTACACTCTCTCGTATCTCTCTCACCGGCGAAAGAGTGTGCAGAATAGAGAAGGCTTTCGATCTGCTACACAGCCGAAAGCTATGCGACATGAGAAACTCACGAGCATATACAGCGTCTTGATCTCGTAAGCAGCGAATAGGAAGGCGAAAGCTCTCGCGAGTTGAGGGAGAAGACGGAACTGCTGGGTACGGTAGTCGATCACTTGCACCTCACCGGCACTGAAGAGTACGGTATCTCACTAGATTACTGTAGGCTACTGTACTCACCCCTCATTGATTTCTCCCTGTCTTCTCACTGCAGAATAACGAATGCCGATCACAGCAGCCGCTCCCAACTGGCTTGCCTGGTCCTGGAAAATCGATATTTAGATAGATACCGTATCCTGGATCTACCGTATACCTTGATCATTATCGATCGCACAAAGACCATAGTTCCGAAGCCGAGTTTTGCATGGGGAGGAGCGACGTACGTTCCATCGGGAAGCACCTGAATTTGGTGGTCCCGATCTGATTTGGAATACTATAGTATTCTTTCCATTCTGCAAACTGCCTCGCCGGTAAGAGAAACGAGAGAGTGTGCAGAATGGAGAGAGCTACTATTCGATTCGGAATC
Source organism: Pristionchus entomophagus (assembly GCA_036245825.1). Classification (NCBI taxonomy): domain Eukaryota; kingdom Metazoa; phylum Nematoda; class Chromadorea; order Rhabditida; family Neodiplogasteridae; genus Pristionchus; species Pristionchus entomophagus. Next base: position 1,045,658 of record BTSX01000006.1, read on the forward strand.
ACTAGAATACGGTAATCGATATCGATCGGCTACGGTACCTTGGAGAATCGCATGAACATGTTCCGACGAGGGATACGGTAGTGGTCGAAGATGAGGAAACCGTTATCATTAGAATTAATTCCTGAAAATATGATCTTTGAACTTTAATTTCCATACTCCTGGACTACTGGTTGCATGCTTTAGATAGTGAATGAAGATCATTTTCTCCTGAATGCACTTTTGATACTTTTTCAGATGCATCCCTCTCCATTTAGCACACTCCTCGATCTAGATGTCTTAAACAGTATGCAGTATGAAGAAAGCCAAACCGAAAAAAAACATCGTCTTCTAATCCCTCCGCTTACCAAACTTGGGTCCTATATCACCCAGCGTCACTCCTTTCAGGGGCATGTGCGTATCGTGATCTCGAAGCGGAACGAAGAACGGATGGGGGCCCTGATAGTTTAAAGATCAAAGGTCCAAGATTTGTGTCAGCGTTCATGTCACCGCGCAAGCAGAATTCATGTGTCAGAGATAAGAGATCAGAGACAAGATATTAAAGATCGAAGATCAAAGATCAGAGATCAACTACCTTGTTCACGCCATTTGTGTACAGTTGAGCCATTACTACAGCTACGTTGGCGCTCTTGCCGAGTCCTCCGGGCCACCTTCATAGGAGGAAAGTTAGTCAATAACGCACGGCCTACAACAATACAGATATATCGTGAACTATCGATCTTGAAAGAAGGAACAAATGAGCATTGCATCGCTCTTTTATAGCCGAATTTTTTTGATTCGATGCGATCCGCAAATACTGTATCGATCATTTCCTCCCCTGACAATAGCAGTTACAGTACCATTTAGTGGCGGTGAGGGTGGGAGTGTGCAGGACGAACTCCTCCGTCTTGGGGTCGTACGTCGCGGTGGTCTCTAGTTTAGTCAGATTCGAGCCTGATAAATTATCGATCACTGTCGCATCCAGCGCCTTCCATTATCTCCATTGATATTGCTAATCCAGAATATCGCTAATGTACTCGTCATTAGTGATGCCGCTTAGTCTTTGACTCTCTCCATTCTGCACACTATCTCGCAGGGCAGAAAGAGGGTGCCGAATGGAGAGAGCTGAAAGCCGATACGTCATTCCTACTCGTTATCATATCATGCTACAGCACCGACGATAAACTCGAAATCTTGAGCTGTATCCACTAACATATGCTGTAGTATTCAGCATACCATAGCCAGGAACTACAGTATCCCCTCATCCTGCCGTACTCATCAGCATACCGTGTCCCATCTCGGTCTGGGCGAAGGTTCCCAGGATGGCTCGGCCAACCGTCGGTCCCATCCACTCATCCATCTGATCGTCGTCCGTTTGGCCCTGCGAGACCGATCGATAATAAACCGTATCCTCTACAGTAATCCGTTGACAATGAATCGATAAGTGATTAATCAGTGGTCACAACATTCATGCAAAGAAAGGGTTTCGCATCAGTGAGCAACCCTCTTGGATAAGTGAGACCGGAGATCAGAGATCAAAGACCAAAGATCAGCACCTGAATCGTGGGCAGGAACATGCCGTAGTGCAGCGACATAGAGTGCAGCTCGCGCCCGATCACCAATCTGGAGTTTTGCTTATGTTTTTAAAATACAAATAAAATCAATATATATTATCAGCGGAGACCCCGTGAATAACATTGGAACCGTCATGTAGATCAACAATGGATGTCTTTTCGAACTTTGCTATCTAAAGTCGCCATAATTTTAAAGCAAAGCTTATTTCTCTCCTACACAACTGACTCTCCGTGCAGAATGGAGAGACTCACGATTGAAAGTAGAGTCCCTCTCCGAAGAAATCTGATCCGTCGATGGCATCCGCGTTGTCGGTCATCGCCTTGGCCTGAAGGAAGAGATTAAAGATTAAAGATCAAAGATCGACGATCAGAAAGAAGAAGAGTCTCCATGAGGGGCGAGAGAGGGAACTTTTGATTCTGATTCAATTTTTTAAGCAATTCATATTATCCGCTCTGTTATTTCTCAGTTAATCGCTTTACGTGTGATTCAAATATAACGATATGAATGTCAAATCCATTCTCAATTCCCCATAGAAAAGTCGAGGCCTTGGAACCAATTCCTTCATTCAACCCAATTACTTGGGTTGATAGAAACAATAGCGAGGAATTGATTTCCAATCTTTACTTAGGGATTTTGAATGGGAAGCGCGCCCTCTCCACACTCTCTAACCGGTGAGTGTGCAGAATGGAGATAGACATTCTTAATTTGACAACTTAATCAAAAATTGACGACATTCTTAATCGAGACTGGAACAAGGATGCCCTCAGAAACAAAGCAAAATGGGCGCTGAAGATCCGGGCAATGCAAAACAATCACTGGACTCGTGCGACTACCGTATGGACGCCCTACAACCGTGCACGCCCTGCGGGCCATCCCAAGACTCGCTGGCGCGATGATCTCAGGCGTATGATCGGTCCCCACTGGTGGAACGCAACTAATGAAGAATATGGCCCCATCCTCACCTGAGCATTACTGCCTGAAGTGATAAATAATTGAATTGAATTTAAAAAAATTTGACAACCCTACTCAGGATACCGAACTCTTTTGTTTTGCCATATCATTCCTTCACCTTCCACGCGCCTACAGTGTATTGTGAACCAATCGGAGATCAAAGATCAATCACCTTCCTCGCACCCCTATCCACAATCTCCTCTCTATTCAGGAACTCGGCCGGGATGGGATCGTCGAACTCGCGAGTATTCTCAACGAATTCGAGAATCTCCTTGCGCCTCTAAAATTATTACAGCATAATCATAATGTTATGTTTATACCATCAAATATCGACAAATGGAAATCTCTGACGAATTGTTAAACAAACTAAATGATGTATTCACCTTGACGACATCCTCTCCTTCATGCACGAAACACTGCATCTTCCAGAGGTTGAAACTGGCTGCTTTCCGCTCCTCAAAAGACCAAATATTGAAACTGAGAGATCAAAGATCAAACCTTGGTGAGATCCGGATTGTCCCCCGGTCGGATGATGTTGTCGTACGACATTGTGCTGAGAAGAGATCAAAGATCAGACAAGAATTTTTTAATAGCCGAACAAGTTGTGTGCGTGATAATTATGGAAAGAAAGACGATTGTCTCATTCATCGTACAAGAATGACTTGGGATGGACATGAGCCGTGGACTGATCATTCCAAACTCTAGTATCACCGGGAACAAGAACTGATCGCGATGGTATGGCATGGAGATAGCAAGTATGAACGAATGATGGGGAACTGTCTCGGAAGAGATAAGAGGACGGGGGAGAGACTACACTACGTCTCTCGGCAATGCGCAAAGTACACTCCTCACGTCAACTGAAAATACTGATAGTGGTAGTTCGATTGATTTCTCAACATTTAAAGTCCATTTCAACAGCAAAACACGCACAGTTCATTGCATGCCTCAATACGCAAAGTACACTCCGACGTTCCTCCGAAATGGAAAATAGCGTGAGTTCCACATATTATCAGATAAGTACACGTGCTCCCAAACACACGAGGACACTCGTTGATATAGACGAAGACAAATAAGAAGAGGCGTTATTTCCGTTTTCACACTATGATCCACGAATTCTCGTCTGCCGGACCGGTGGTAATGTGCGGAATGGAGATCCAAATCCGAAATGACACCCTAATGACAAAAAAAACTCATCTCTCTACAGTTTTTGATGCGGAAGAGAACATAATTCTCGTATTCTAATAAAGGGGAGGGGGGGGGGAGCGCAAAATAAAGAAAGGATGGCTCTTCGACCCTGCACGAGCGCACCAAACCTGCGTTTCGCTCCCTTCCCGCGACCTCCCCACCGAGAGAAATACCCGTTCCAGAGCGCGCAGTGTTAGTGCTTTTCCTTCTCTCCGCTATCAGTAGTTTCACCGGATCGAGAATGCAGTCGCTCTCTCCATTCTGCACACTCCCTCGTCACTCTACCCACCGATAGATTGGACAGACTGAGGAGACCGCTACTCTCTAGAAGGTCAGACAGTGCGAGATATTGTGCTAATCGAAGAGGGCGCAGAGAGGTCAGATGAGGCGAGATAGTATGCGAATCGAGGAGAGTGAACCGTATCAGTGTGTAGTCTACTATGGCACTCGTGGCACTCTTGATACTCCTAGTAGGAAGGCCGTCCCTACAAGAGGAGAGAGCCTACCCTGTAGTCTGGCCGGGGTCTCCTCTTGTATGTGGTAGGTTCCAGAGAGGCACGCGTTATTCCAACCAATATGTCAAGGAATGCCACAGTATAATGATTCCAGGTAGGGATGCGGTTTGACTGCAGTTCCCCGATGAACTTCTGTCCAAATTCAGGCTGCACCACATATGAGATAGATAGATCACGCGTTTATTTATTGCACATTGGACTCTCTCTATTCTGCACAGTCTTCTTAGTGTGCGAAACGAGGGCAGCGCCTTAACAAAGCGTAGTCTACTATGGCACTCTTGGTACCCGGTGGGATCGCCCGTAACGAGGGGGAGAAAAGAGTCTACCCCGAAGTCTAGCCGGTCTCCATACGTCTTCTCTTCTGTACGCTCTCTCCATTCTTCCCACTCTCTCGGAGGTCAGAGAAACGAGGGAGCGGACAGCCAGAGGGGTTCCAGAGGGTGCACGCATTCTTCTAATCAACAGGACGAGATGCACGGAATGACACGAATATAGTGAAAAATTGAAGGAACGTCCTTCCTCGTTATCTGCCCATTCCTTTACTTGTCAATAGTGATGCCGAATCGAAAAATCACTCTTTCCATTCAGCACACTCTTTCGCCTCCCTGATATTCAAAAGTAGATGGAGTGAAGAGCGCACTATTCAATCCAGTAACGGTACTAGTCATTGGCGATATAAGAGCAACAGGTGCCAAACAGTGCATGTTTTGTCTCCAATCCAATGCCTCATTTAAATAATGTTCCATTACCTTCAAGCAGTAAGACGAGTGTGAAGATTCATGAATTATGATTTGGGTAAATTTTATATCTTTTATCAGCACAATTGAATCATTGGCGAACCTTGCATCACTCGAAAACAAGAAACAAACAAAATGTGAAAGGAAAAAGTGAGGCTATTTGTGAAATTGAGCATCGGGCAACAATCACAATTCAACAGTAGAGCAGTGAATTCTAACCAATGACTCTCCTCAATCTGCGTGTTCTCTCGTTTCTCTCACCGATGAGAGAGCTGCACGAAATTATACGAGTCTTCATTGAATTGCCAACTCTATTAAACAGTAACAAGGCGAGGAGGGGAACGGAACAACATGTCAAACTATCCTAAGCAGAGGAGAAATCAAAGATCAAGGGTCAGAGATCAAAGATCATAGATCAGTGGGTTCTCAGGTAGATATCGTAGCTGGCGGGCGTCACTCTTCCCGCGCGCTCCGCGAACTCGGCATCGCTCGCCAGCAGAAGGTCGGGGATGGGAATGATCTGAAAGAGGAAAAGATTGGGAATACACTCTCCATTCTGCACACTCGAAAGGTATACTGGAAAGTGTGTGGAACGGAGAGAGTTGCGAGATAAGAATAAAATACAATTACGAAAATGTATCACACATCGTCAGCTAATGGCCGCTGTCTTCAATCAATATCGTAACCCTTTCGTACAGTATTCCTGGATACAGTACCTCGTTAGCGGCGAGATCCTTGCCGGCGGGCTGGGACTCCGCGTAGCGCGCACGCCCCAGCGTACGCAGGAACTCATGACGGGATCTAAGATGATAATTGAATATTTACAGATTTAAAAAAAACGGCCTCATTAAACGTCAACTTCTCATTGAATATAACCACTATCGTGGCACCATCAAACTATAGCATGCCAAGTGAATATCTGCACTGTTTCCGCTAGGCAGCGTAATATTGTTCTCCTATTTTTTTCGCTATTCTTTCTCTTCCACGAACAATGGCGATTCTCTTACCGTACCCTCCAGCCTACCGTATACCTGAGTGCGTGAGGCGCGACGCGCAGCAGAAGCGGCTGCTGCACGAGCTGCGCCGGCTGCAAGCCCATCACGCGCGTCGCGTAGCTGAAGTTGACGGCGAGCACGCGCTGATCTGCAAAGATCAGTCCAATATTATTGATTAATCCAGTCCAAGATAATAAAAAGATCAATTTCATACAAAGGAACGATGAGCCATATGTATTGTACATCTGTTTCATATCAAATAAATAGTTAGAAAGCATTTCGAAAATTTCGAAAACTCCCGGAACTTACTCGTTTCATCAGTACCATACCTTTATCAGTGATGAAAAAAAGTAATGATTCCAAGGCGCGAATTTCTAACTCTTCAACTAGCACAAATTCCTCCAGATAACTCGTTACAAATTCACAACTTTCCCGATATAGCAGATAGTGAGCAATACTTTCTTCTACGGCGGTCAATTCAATTCAATTCAATTATTTATCACTTCAGGCAGTAATGCTCAGGTGAGGATGGGGCCATATTCTTCATTAGTTGCGTTCCACCAGTGGGGACCGATCATACGCCTGAGATCGTCGCGCCAGCGAGTCTTGGGATGGCCCGCAGGGCGTGCACGGTTGTAGGGCGTCCATACGGTAGTCGCACGAGTCCAGTGATTGGTTTGCATTGCCCGGATCTTCAGCGCCCATTTTGCTTTGTTTCTGAGGGCATCCTTGTTCCAGTCTCGAACTTTGGTGATCTCACGTATCCTTTCGTTTCTCATTCGATCTCTGAGAGTAACTCCGACCATTCGTCGCTCCATCTTTCTTAGAGTGATATCCAGACGCTCCTTGTCGCTCGATCGCATCGCCCATGTTTTGCTACCGTAGAGTACGGTTGTTCGGATGCAGCTGTCGAAGAGACGTCGTTTTGTCTTCATAGGAAGAATCCGTGAAGCTAGCAGATGAGACAACTTGCTCCATGCAGTACTGCCCGAGTGGTAGACCACAGTGCCTGAGGAGGTGAGAGAGAACGAGCCTACACTCACTATCCTTGACTCCTGCACTGCTATCACATCCCACTTGATCTTGCTGAGGGCCAGTTCCATCTCGATTTGCTTGTCTCTCGAGGCGAGTGTCCGCGCATTGATGGAGCCGATGTAGAAATGGCGATACATCGGGTCGGCTTCCAACTACCGCGTGCCGACCGCTGCTGGTAGAGGGAGACTAGGCCTGGGCGGAGGGAGAGACGGAGAGCGAAATGCGCACTCAACCGCTCGCCGCTCACTTGAGGACCCACAATGAAAACACGGTCAAATCAACACCAATCAAAGCACAGTTCAAACAATACTGATTTATCCATTCCGACATATCAATTCACCCTCCGTGATAATGGACTACAAGGTGTATTCACCATCGGTTCCACTTCAACAAAATCGCTTGAGTGCATTTTGAAAAATGTGCAAAATTCCCCGGCACTTGCGCGTTTCACCATCGTGATAAAATCCCCAGCCATGGATGAAATGTGATTTGAGCGCATTCCATTGTTCAAAAGAGACAACAAATTCCCAGCAGCTACAAGTCCATTTATTTCCGCCGATATCTCTATCCGATCCCCCTCGCAATGACCCGGCTACACCAGCAATGTATCCGCCATACCTACCATGGAGCGCAATATATTTGGCGCACACGATTGAAAAAACTTATCTAATTTTTGAAAGCAAATTGAATGCGAAACAGAGCAATAAAGCCTTTTAAAAAAAAAAAAACCAATATCTGTCCTCTATGATGAAGAGCCACTGGATGTAAATCGAACGACTTTGAGCTAGGGTATGATAATTTTCATTAATTACTAATTAAATAAATCTGACCCATGATGAACAGTCGCGGATCCTCTATCAGCATGCCCTTCACTTCCGCAGCACTCAATCCGAACTCGGCCGTTAGCAGGTCCCAGTTCCGCTTAATTAAGATTAATTAATTAAATAATTGAAGGTAATTCATATTCTCAGATCAGGTATTGTTATTATATAACAAGAGATCATGAGATTTCTAGCACGGGCCGTTCTCTGTCCACTATGAATGAAGATTGAAACATAACATCACCCTGGTCGAACTTAAAACTAGTGGAAAGGTGATGTTCAACCAAAAGAATATTAGAAAATCACTAGCATCGACCTTTTTCTTTCAATCATGAAAAACGCTTGAAACACAGAAGCGTTCTACCTGAGGTTCTAAGTGAAAACGTAAGCTATACTCTAAAACAGGGCGCAACGATAATTATACAGGGTCAAACGCCTTCGATGAATTTTGGAAAGCAATCTAACCTAATTAATTAGTAGCATACAAATAAAGCTCACCTTGATCGGGCCGAGACCGAACATGAGTAGGCGCGGCTCTTTCACCAGTACCTTCCAATAATATAAAGTAATTTAGGTAACCAATGAACACTTCCGGTGCTCAACTTCATCGCCGATCCATATGCGCCGACCTTTCATGGTGATGATGAGCTTCAAAATCGATTGGTTTCTATAGCGTAATGGCCTGTATGGTCCAAATACTGTGAATTCAAATCGTTATATTGGTTGTATATAAAATATTTGTATTACAATATTTTATATACAAACAATATAACGATTTGAAATACACCATTTGAACCATACAGGCCATTATCCTACAGAAACCAATCGATTTTGAAGCTCATCATCACCGTACTTTCCTCATCACCGGTTTCCGCAGCCCGAACATCCCGGTTACGGTATCCAGCCGTTTCTCCGTAGTTTTCACGTCGATGTTCAGCCAGAACCTATACAGTTGCCTTTTTTTTTCTGTGCCTACAGTACTCTCAAATCAAATCATTTTTTGGCTCTCACCGGAATTCCGACACCAACTTGAGGATCTCCTTGCGTGTGAACTTGATCGAGGCGAGGTAGTTGACGCGCGCCTGGAGTCGATCGATAATTTGATCTATTGGTCTACCGTAATCCAAGCTACAGTACTCCATGACACATCCGCAGTAGCCGTAACATGTCTCGCTACTTGGACAGCCGCAACGATTTGCGCCCTCTCCATTTGAAACACTACCCTTACCCGTCTTTGACCAACATCCAACTGGCTACAGTAGTAAATGAGGGGCTACCGTAACCCACATTTAAATTCCCTCTCCTCACCTTCATGTCATCCAGATTCTGAATCAGCACGTAGGGGTTGCGCGTGAGGTACTCACCCAGGCACTCGGGCGTGAATCCTGAACGGATTGTCTGGGGTATACGGTAATAGATTGCAAACTGATTTAAACTAGTCCATCTTGCAAATGTCGGAACAGACAAAGTGAAGAATTGGTTTATGACCATCTTTTCTTATCGAGCTTTCGATGTTGGGATGCTTTTTTCTCTCTTTCCATCCTGCATACTAGTGCAGAATGGAGAGAGGACATATGTGAAGCCTAATGCCAATGGAAAGTGATTGGAGAAATACGTGAATCGACGACTGACCGATCGATACGAGCCACCGTATCTTCGCGCCGGCCTCGGCGTACTGTAGCCGCATGAGGTGGCGAGGCACCGCCGGGTACTTGCACTCGATCTGCGAAGGGATTGGATTATCGATTGGTCACAGTACCCCTACAGTATCCTGCTTGGATTCATCGGATAAATATATATATATATATTTGATCGGAACCGGCAAGCTATCATTCATCCCCTGCATATCACAGTGAAGAACGAGATGAGCAACCACAGACTCGCGGGTTTAATTCCACAAACAAAATTCATCAAAAATCGCCATTCTCTCTCACTTCTCGTGCACTAGTCATCTCATGCAACCCCCCGCGATCTATCCCGCCCGCCCTTCTCATCCGTCTACAGTACCACCTCATCCTACCGTATCCCAACATGTACCGTACCCTGCTGATCCTACCGTACCTCGAACAGATTCACGCCCACATCCACCAGAACACGAAGCAGTGGCGAGTGGTTCACGTAGGGAACGAGCGAGCTGAGAGAAAGAATAATAGTGAATGAAAATATAAGCAAAGAATAAGACAAATATAAACCATAATACTAAAATAAATAAATAAAATAACATACCGGGAGTGAGAGGGCGGCAGAAAGGAGGTGTCCAGCGGATGGGGGTTCGACCTGATAATTAATAAATTGGTTAATTACAATACCCGAATTTGGAACGCATCTAGGTTGGCCTCATTCGCATCGCCGGAATCTTTCTCCATTCAACACACTAACTCTTTCCTATTGTAAGACATGAGAGAGACAGCGTACAGAATGGAGAAAAAAGCATTATTCGATCCGGCACCATCGATCACCCACCGTACCCCTACCGCATACCTGCTGGGCGGCTTGGAGAGGTCGCTGGCGTCCAATTCGCCCTCGCTGTAGATGATACGTCTGAAGACGGGCCGGCCGGACTCCCGCGAGGATTCCTGAGAGAGGGATACGGTAAGGGAGGAAATCGATTAGTAAGGTTTCCAATAATGCGACTCTCAAGCTATCATGCATCAAAACACAAATGATCATTGGCGAATTTCTGCCTTGGTGTGCTTCAATTTAATTTCATCCGGCCCGCTTCGCGACCAATATATAAATCGATGTATTTAGCTACGCAACCAACATCAGGTTTTGGGAAAAAAAGGAACCTATAGATCTAGTGTTTCAAGGTCACTACATAGGTCCGAGCGTACGGAAGAAGTTAGTTACGGATAGTATGAGAGGAAAAATAAGAAATTCCGATACTCAGATATGCGTTTTTTTTTTTTACTGTTCTCCATGTTTAATTCACCCGGCACTTCCGCTTCGCAGCCATTACGAGGATCGACACCATACATTCTCGTGGCATCTGAGTCAGACACCGAACATATTATCAAAAATTTTAAACTAGAGACTCGGCAATAAGCTCAAAAGAAGCGCAAGGACGTGCTGATTAAGAATAACCACTTATTGGAGCCCCACTATAGGGGTACCAAGTATAGATAAGGACACATTTATCAAAATACATTTATTTTTGACAATTTTCAAACGGGGCCGCACTGACATCAGAATAGGTTTAAAAGAATTTGCTGCCAGGATTTGCTGATTAATAATCATTACCAATTGAGCCAAACTATGGGGTACATAATTTAGATTGAGCCCCTTTTATGTGTTCTCAGATGACACCAAGAATGTATGATCGACACATCAGTCTTTTTCTCAAGAGATTCTATTGATCTTCCAAATTGAGAGAGCAAGAAAAAAGCGTTCCTATTGGTCGCCTACGACACCCAATCAATCAAGCCCTCCTACCGTATGCCTACTCAATACTTGCCATGTAAATTACGTGACGTAATAGATGACTGCTAACTATCGTTCTCACCAATCAATATCGGCCACCTACCGTACTCCTCTCCATTGCCGTCTCAGGGTCCTCCTCGTAGTAGCTCTGTCGCAGCTGCGCCATCAAATCCGCATTTGTCAAGCCTGAGGAATCGATCTTGATCTATCTTCCATAATTTACGATATAGTATCGTAAACACTCATAATTCGAACTTTTCAGTGTTGATAGTCATTCCTTTTTTACACAGGTTTGACAGTCATTGTCGAGACTGCATCGTCTTTTTTAGACCTGCGCAAGACAAATGATGGATCGATAGATGTACCGTAATCTCCGACCGTACCCGAAGGTCCCTCCATCGGGTCGACCTCTCCTCCTCCATCTCTTGGCAGTACGAGCGACTGCTTCTCTACTGCAGGGCTGTCTCTTCTGAAATAAAATATTTTAAATATTCAATATTTTTTATTTATAAAAAATAAATAAATTAGATTCCTTGAAGCATATAGTTTCGAGCTTTTCAAGAAATTTCGATGAGGTGACATCGATTATTTGGAGCAAGTTCCAAAGGTGTAGGCCGAGGATACACTACCGGTTAGTGCTACCAGTTCGAATAATAGTCCTCTCCTTTCGACACTCTTTCAGACAGACGAGGCAGTGTGCACAATGGAGAGCGCTGATATCCGATACGGGAAATCCCTACCTCATCCTCTGATCTACCAATCGATACTCTACCGTACCTCTTGTAGGCGGGCGCGTTGTTGGCTTCGTCTGCAGCCCGGGAGGAGGCTGCGACAGCTGCAGAAGCTCTGGCCAGGCCCTCTCCTCCTCGCAGCGAGCGCAGCAGCAGGCGAGAGGCGAGCATGCTGCGGTGAGCGTCTCTCGAACGGAAGATCGAGAAGGTACTGTAAACGACAGCATCAATCACTGATAATCGAACAGGGGGTTTATTTAGAGAAGGGGCTAATGGGGAGAACATAATATAGAGAAATAGGAAAAGAACGTTAGTTTTGTGATGAAACGAGCGAAAGAAACATTGAAGGAGTTCCCATGAAGCATTAAAGAATCAAGTTAGAAAACCTGCCCGGGATGAATCGAATTTCACATATATTTGATGCGCAACCGATGATTCGCTCGGTTTGAAAGGACAGTTACAAAATCATCGTGATGCACAGAAATATCGAGAGTGAAATTCACAGGGTCATGATGGTCTCTCGGTGAAGCACAGAGATACCGATGACAACACTTTTTTGAGAAAGCAATGAAACACAGCAGTACCAATTCTCCTATTAAACACTCTACTGTAAATATTCCGCATGGATCTAACCATAACCGTGTGCCATTCTCTCGTTTCTCAGGACATAAAAAACCATTCCATTTATCCTTGCAAACAATGAATGGGCAGATCAGATCTGCTCAAGTCTCAACAATCTATCGGATCATCTTGCAAACATATGTAATCAACTAGCTAATCTAGGATAGGATAGATCATGGGGCTTAGAGAACCAATCGATAATCAAACAATGAACTAAAGCGAAAACAGTGGGGACTGGATCACACAGATCAAAGATCAACAACAGGGATAACAGGGGGCATCTGAGGGGTTGGGAAGGAGGGGGCTACAGTAGATCACTCGTCGTCGATTATCGATTATTTCTTCTGCATCTGCGAGGCTGCGGGGCCGAGAAGCATCTGTCGCTGCTGGGCCATCTGAAAAAAACCAAGTTTGGATTTATTAAATATTTATTAATTCGTAAAATTGGCAGGGAAAAGCCATTTCTTCAGTACATGTTGTTGGCCAATCACATCGATGTCTTACGTGGAGTTCACATCTACGGGGTTCCAGATTCAACAATAAAGCTGGCTGAGATTACTCAATTCAACCATGAATGCACCACTCTATCAAAAGACAACCTCAACCGATTTCCTACTTCAACACTCTGCCATATTCATGTTCCACGGTCAGCTCAAAACTTTGCTTCTCCCTGACTTCTTAATAGAGTTGACAATTCATAAGGGCTACACTGAACTTCATTTTCCCACATTACAAGCCGTGACTACATCCTTATCATAACTACCTTATCGATGATGGACCATCTACAAAGAAATAAACGAGAGATAGAGAGTAGTTTCCAGCTCATCTACATGTCACTTATATGCTTCACGGGCATCTCTAAACCGTGCGGTGCAATGGTTTCACATTCTCTCCTATATCTCTAATGATGAAAGGAGGAAGATAAAATTAAAAAGGAGTGTACAATTCTCTCTTCAATCACCGTCACATCCATGTTTCACGGATATTCCAAAATGGGTATGTTCCTAGCGTCGACGATAGTCACAAGTCGCACTGGTTCTAATTATCACTTCCAGTTCCCCGCCTTTTTACGGCCTCATATTTATTTTCTCCTGGCACACCTCTGTGCGAGCCCGCCTCCACTCGTGCCCTCTCCCTAGATATCGATCGAGAGGCTACCGTACCTGGGTCTTCTCCAGATCCGATCGTTCCTTCTCGATGATGTAGGGCAGGAACATGACGAGTGACGTGGTCGCCACCACCCACACGGCCGAGCGAGTGAACGACAGCTCAAATACAAATTAATAATATATTTTAAATAAATTAAATCATAAATAAGTTATGCTCGTCGTCCTAGGTAAGGTCGTAAGTAGACTGCCTGAAGAAACACAAAATAAGCGAGCTAGATGAGAGTTTGGATTTAAAAATACATAAATTAGTGATGTCATCTCCGATTTCAGCTCTCTACATGCTGCACACTCGCCAGTCTGCGGCGAAAGAGTGTGCAGAATGGAGAGTGCAGAAGCCGAAAAGACACCCCTATTGTAAATATTACTGTTAATAAAACAATAAATAGATGAACCAAACGTACGGTGCCCCAGACGAAGGTGTTGGCGCACGAGGCGGTGGTGGTGACTGCGTTGCGCAGCGACTCGGGCACCGCCTGACAAGAGGAGGGATGAATGATTGATCTACCCAATGCATCGACTACCCGCAACATCCCTGTTTAACTCCGTTTCAACTGTAACAGTGAAAAAAATGAATGCAAAAGTATAGAGGGAGGGAAACGCAAATAAGTTCGCAGAACAAGAGGCCCAAGAAACACAATCAATCAAGAGAGAATACATTGCCAATTACCGTATCCCCGTCTCTACCGTACCTCAGCGAGTCCCTCGAGTCTCTCCATGAGCGTCTCCTCCAGCTCCTCATCGGGGATCTCGTCCCACTCGTCTCTCGTGCGGTTCGCGGCGGGGATCACGACGGCCATCGTTTATCGATCGGAAGGGGGCGGAGCCTGAAACCAAAAGACCCTTTATTGACTGAACTACAAGCTAGCCATTGCACATAACCCAAAAGCGAAATGCGGAATACAAAAACGTCGCGGCACGGAAAATTGGCAAATATCAACAATCGAAAGGGGAATCCCAGTACTGGCGTCGTTTCGGTTCTCAGCTCTCTCCATTATATACACTATCACGTATGTCTTCCCGGCAAGATAGTGTGCACAATGGAGAGGGTGACAATCGACACCACACATTCCCAAGATGGAAGGGCAAGGAGGAAAACGATGAAGGGAAAAATGGCCATGAGAGAAGGGTATGACATGTGGTCGACCTATCACAGAACGAGATGGGTAAAACTATCCAATTGCTAAGGGAAAGAGACAATTAGCAATAAATTAACTAATTATTAGGGCGGTTTAGAAAATAATTAATTAGTCGATGAGTCCCTTGAGCACGGCGGAGATCTGCAAATATTACATGAGAAGTGCTATTACAATTATGAGTAACACTAAATCATCATGTCCAGTTTCCAGTCGTGACTTATCGGGAATTCTAACGTTTTGACCTAGGCTTTTCAATCGTCGCGTATACTAGTAATTAAGCGAACATTTGTTTGTTTTTGAAACATCACAATCACCAGAAATTGTCTCCACTAATGGCTGGGGACGATATTGGAATGGTGAAACGAGCAAGTGTCGAAAAATTTTCAATTAAACAAAAATTTTCTAATCAAAAGGCTTTTACAAATAGGAGTGGTACATAAACAGGGTTGTGCCGGGGCCAATCAACGATATCGGCAGCTTCCGTAATCCACCGGGTCCATACCGTAACCCCTCCCACCTGGTCCCTGGTATCCTCGGGGCTGGTGACGGTGTGGCCGACGGTGCGAGGGTCCACGAAGATGGCGTGGTCGTTGCCGCCCTCCATCGTGCGGTCGCCGAAGAAGTGGATCGTCTGCGCCAAATATTTTATATGATTTGAAATAATATTTAAATAAAACATTAATTAATTAAGCATCCATGAAGCGATGCATTTGCATCGACTGCAAAAAATGGACCTTGATTCGAATCAGAGTGAACTTTTGTTTCAAGAGAAACCCAACAAGGATGCAATCGACAAGTCAAAAAGCGCCACGCATAAACATGAGTGATGAACCACAAATATCACTAGCGAAAATATAAAATCTCACTAAATGCATTTTTTTCTAAACAAGAGTGCTCGTATCAGTTCACTCACATCCTCAAATCACCAAGTGCTATGAATAAGCTTCAGCACGCACCTCGTACTCTCCCTCCAGATAGCGCAGACAGTACGTCTTGTCCCATCCCCTCGGGTACACGTCCACCGAGATCTGCCCGCCGATCGCCACCTCACAATTAATTAATTAACAATTACATAAATATTAGCTAAATAAGTCTCCCCTAATTGCAAACGATTATCTTCAGAATACCCATGAAGCAAACCAGCAAAATTGCGAAATAGCTCGCATTTGATACCCACTAGAGCCATGTTTCACGCTCACTGCTTCTTTCTCCCCTAGCTAGTGATACAATAGTGAAGAAAATGGAACAATCCAATTAAACAATAACCAATATTTAATTATTTTTAGAATACTAATTGAATTTTAAATTACAATTAACTTTTTTTTTAAAATAGTAATGCTCACCTCCAGATCGAGATCGGTAAACTCGCGACGCAGTTCTTCTGCGAATTTGACACTGAAGGCGAACAATATTATTCGTGGGTTGAAACACGAGTTCAATTGCTTTTTCTCCAATTATCTTGAGATATATTAACGCTTACGTCACATTGCCTTCTGCCCAATCACCGTTTCCATATATCTAACTTTCACCCGCAGATCACATAGTTTCGCAACAACAACAACAAATAGTTTGGTTGATTCACAAGTAGGACTGGTGAGAATGACCAAAAGGAGGACTATCTGGGATGTGATATAGACTAGGACTGGGTTGGACTATCGGGCAAATCACCATTTCGGAACGAATCCCTTCCTCTCAAATAGAGCAAAACAATCAGTCAATCAATCGATCGATGGTTACCGTACCCCTTCCTCCTCAATCGATCGATGGTTACCGTACCCCTCCCTCCTCCCTCACCGAATGCCATGCTCCTTGTCGTAGGCGTTGAACTGCAGTCGCTCCTCGTACGAGCAGCTGCGACCGACCGGCGAGAAGTTGAGCATGCCCTGCAGCCAGAGCATTACGGTAATAAGCATCACCAATATTTTTCAGAGAAAAAAAGTCCCTCGCTCTCTCTAGCTTACCAAACCTGCTGAAAAGTGAGAGGGTTTGAGAGCATGATGGTACGTTTTGGAAAATCATTTTAGGAACTCTCGGAGATCGATGTTTAGGAACCCTCCCAAAAGAGCAGGAATACGGTTAAGAACACTCATTTGAATACCGGTTTCTAGCGAATCAATATAGGAGAGTTTAAAAACGTCGTTTGTACTTAAATAAGTGTTTTAAACCGTCTTAACGTTATTCTGCGAAGGTTCCTAAATGGACGTTTCAAAACGTACCACCACCATGGAGAGCATCATGCTTCTGTATTCTTACCTTGCATTACTTTCCTTCTCATCCACCCTATCCTGCTAGTGAAACATATAACGAGGGAGTATGCGAAAAAGGGATACCGCTAAGATTACCCAAACTCCTTCCTCGCCGCCCTTACCAACCTGCGGTATTCACGTTTCAGGATATTTTGCTCGTCATTTCAGGATATGTTGCTCATCTCCCTCGCTCGCTAGTGAAACAGAAGGAACGAGTGTGCGGAATGCCGCTACCATTATCAAACCCCCCTGCTCTCCCCTCCATTCAACCCACAGGACTTATGTTTCTGAATACCTTACTTCTCATCCTCCTTGTTTCGCAAGTTAAACATAAAACGAGTGTGAGGAGAGGATATACCGCTACCATTATCCAAACCGCTTCCTCTCCTCTTCATCCAACCCGCGGGACTCGCTTTTCTGACTCTCCTTCTAATCAACTCTCTCCCTCTGGTGATAATACAGACTAGGGATGGTCAAACGGCCTGAATTACGGCGCCGTAATTCCCTCCCTTTCGCGTATTGCGAAATTTGGCTAGGGGGAGGGAATTACGGCGCCGTTTTTCAGGCCGTTTGGCCAACACTAATACAGACGGGACAATGGAGCGTGAGGAATGGGATTACTCATCCTACCTCAACCCCTTTCGACCCGTAGGACTTAGGTTTCTGTCTTCTCTCGTTGGTGAGAAAACAGTGTGTGAAATATATCCGGTGAATCAGTGTTTCTGACTTCCCCTGCCCATTTAGCCCGCTGTACTCACGTTTCTGAACTCGACGAAGTTGCCGCGCTTGCAGGGCAGCTCGAGACGGGCAAAGTAGGCGAGCACCCAGTTGATGAGACGCTGCAGATCGCGCTCTCCCAGACAAGAATGGATCGAGGCGACGGGCAGGGGAGAGGTGCCCTGGGATGAAATACATTAATAATAGTAGTAATTAAATAAATAAATTGAACATTTGATGGGAGAGGCACCTTTAGGCAGCGATTGATGGCGGTATTTGTACAAATAGACTGATATATCATCAATGTTTCAAGGTCATTATAGAGTATGGGCGAGTGAACATTATATGGTACGGGTTGAGCTTTGCGAAAATTAAAATCAAGCGATTTTCAGCGGAACCGCGCAGGTCTCTCATCAACACATCTAGTGCATCCTGATATCACCGGGAGTCCTGCAACGACAGAGCAATCTGTATATAAAGAACCATAAAGGAAGGTTGACGTGGGCAAATACGGTTAGAATGTTCACTACTTGGATATCCAATGATTATGCTAACAACGGAGGGCAACGGAGACCGAACGTACGATGAATAAAATACTTGAAAAGGACCTCGCAAAATTATGGCTTAGAGGCCAGCGCCCAGAAAGCTGATTAAGTCAGTTTCATTCACCCTCACCTTGAATCCGACGAGTCCGTTCTCGGTGAATAACCAGTCGAATCGGGCGGTGACGTCATCGAGCGACTCGCCCAGCTGCTCCGTCACCTTCCGCAGGTCCGACCCGCCCACAACCGCCAGCGGCACGCCTGAGCGCATAATTTAGTATTAATATAACAATGCATTTGAATAAACCACAAAGTGTTCCAACTTCCACAACAGCCAAAAGCATTCATGACCATGAATTTTCGTAATTTCGAAAAGACCAGAAAGTGAAGCGTACTGTTCTTGCATTGCCCACCCTACCAGTTACTCGCGCATATTGCTAATAATAACAATATTATTATTTGCACTCACCCTTGGCCCTCAACTCCAGCAGGTACTCCCTCAGGCCCGCGCTCATCGCCAGCCGTGGCTCTGTCAGCGTGCCATCCACGTCGAAGAGGAGAAGGGGCAGCTTCTTCGAGATGGACGTCGTCGTCGAGGAGAGAGGGACGGAGGAGGAGGACGCCATCTTCGACGCCAAGGAGACCAACCGGCGGAGTATCTGCAAGCCAAAGTATTGTTAGTGAATTTAAATGCCTCTCTGTTCCATGCACCCCGCCAGCCCGAGCTGCGGAGGGTGCGGAATAGAGGAGGGTGATGAGAGAGGTCGCAACGAGACATAAAACTCGCGAAACAAAGTGAAGAAGGAGCAAAAGGCAAAAAAAATGCTAGTGACGAAACAACCGGGAAACTTCAACATGGAGCCGGAAAATGCCGTGTCATGGTGTGGGCAACGTCGAAATGCGCGAATTCAAATTTCCACTTAATTTTTGCTTCTTTGAAATTATCGATTGTAGGAGAATATGCTTTTCCGTTTATATTTAAAAATGTGAAGTAGACATGACAAACATTCACCTATGAAAAATTATCTAAATTTTTATTTTTATTTTTTAAACCCGTATTGTTTTATATTTTGCGTTAAATATCCCTCTTTCCCGGTATTTATTTGCTAAAAATCGTAAAATACAAAGAAATCGATTTAATGTTTTGTTCTTGAATTGTTCTCCGGTCAATCAATAGTTAATTCCTTTAGTATCATAAATGCACAAAGTGTTGTCACACACGAAAACATTTTACCGTTACGGCCGACTTAGCGAGGAAAGGGAAATCTCGAAAAAGACCGCACTTTCCGGACCAGTGTGATATTATAGTATGACACACCACCGAGAGAGTACGCGAAAGTGAGAGAGCTTTTTTGGGCACTTGCGAAATTTGTGCGCAGTCGATAGCCCGGGCGCTCAAGACCAGTCATTAAAAACGTCCCGAGCCCGAAGCCGGAATCCGGAATTAAGAAGCCGTTAGTAAAAGGCGCCATAGTATCGAAATTGGAATGGCTGCGCGCGAGAACAAAACTTTAGGATGGGGAAATGAACGATCGCGGTGAGACCAGACCGCGCCGCGACCGCAACGCAAGCTGGAATTTTGCCAGCTCGGAATTAGGGGCGTGGCCGACGAGTTCTCTTGATTTCGAATGCAGGGGAAAGACTGGTTTGAGCACCCGTGGATAGGTGGCCCCATGCTTGTCCGGAACGTTATAATACTATAATAGCGGTTCTATTCATAGATACCGTATGCCAAATGTCGGAACGAATTGTAGCTCTCTCCATTATGCACACTCTCTATTTAGACTGAGCAGAGTGTGCAGATTTCCGAAAATATATAAAGAATTAAAATGCGCATTGTATATGGTAATGTCGCGGAGCTAAATTTTATCTCTCCATTCTGTACACTCTCGTTCTACTGTGAGAGAAACTAGAGAGTGTGCCAAATGGAGAGAGCCAGTTTCCGATCTCACATCACTTGTATGCGGTATCTATGACTGGAACCGCTACAAAAAGGTCTCACTGTTCTGATCAGTTCTACGCTTCTAATCACTGTAACGAGCTAGAATACTGTATGCAACCGGTACAATATTTCTGTCAGATTTTGTGCAATCTTGCTATGTGACTTTTTGCAACATAAGAACAGGCCTCCAAATCCAGATACATATGTTCACCAAACAATCGATCATTTCTGCATTTGACAGCTACGAAAAAATCAAGGTATTGCACACTGCTCTGGACAGTTAAAAAAAGACTCGAGATAGTCATCATCATCACTTTAGGAGAAACACTTTACTCAACTCGTCGCAAACACCGAGCTATCCGAGTACAACAATAACATGCAGCATGCGAAATACAAGACAATAAAGATATAATCAATGAGGGACGGGAAATGGAGGTGGTGACATTGTTAATCACGAGACTCAGCCACAGAGGCCCATATCGCCAAACTGATTACTGGTCCATTACTGAAGAGAGCTCCACATCCGGAGTGGATGATGGATGTACAAGTAATAACTTTGATGATCTGAGCTTCTTTAGAAGAGCGGAACAAGAGATGAAAGAGTAAAATAGAGGGAAAACTGGTGCTACATAATTTGGGATGAGATGCTAGTCAATGCTACAACATTTGTTTGCAACGGGGTCGAAGTGTGATGAGAACATGTGTGAATTGGACGAGATCAACTCCTAGAGATGGAAACAACAACATGAAAACAAATCGATACAGTCAACAGTCAACGATAACATTAGGAAGATTGATTAGGTGAGGTAAATGAGGAGCGTAAAGCAACCCGCTGCGGAGGTACTACCGTAGAATTCCGCACTTAATCACTCCATGGGTTCATCTGCAGACAGTATAGCAGTCCCAGCCGAGGCACCTCAACATGATATGATACATTTTCAAGCAATATCATAATTCATCAATTTATCGGTCATTTCGACATTGGCTCTCTCAATTCCGCTCACTCTATCGTTTCTCTGACAGTCGATTAAGTGTGCTGAATGGAGAGAACGACATCGAAAAAAAGAGCATCACTAATCGATAGATCTACAGCATACCTGCGGTTCTGGCGGTGCGGACCTCTTCACGCGCTCGCTTCTCCGCCTGCTCCTCTGCTGAGACGCGCGAGCTTCGCTTAGCATCGATGAAGAGCACACTCGCCTGAAGAAGATATCGTAATTTATGCTGAATCAAAACCAATCGATAACTGAATAATATCTCAGTTGGTAGCTGATAGCCTAGTACAGTCCATCCTGATCAATAACGGGGGCTACCGTACCTCCTCCACATCCTGCTTGGTCACCATGTCTCGACCGCACATCTGAGCGAGCAGCTTCGACGGCGTAAGCAGCTGCACAACGTATCTGAAAGAAGGAGAAAAAATCACTTCTCGATTATGAGAAGGAAACATTTTCTCGGCTCATGCTATTTTGCCAAGTGCCCAGAAGAAGAGGTCTGACGGAAACCCCGCTTTTCCCTTTCCCAATTGATAGCGAAACTCAAACGCTTCAGGAACTTTACCACGTCTCGGCAGATTATAGTACATTCACCGATGAGTGACAGATGAGAGAAAGATATTTTAATCGATAATCGATAGCGATGTGCAACCGTACCTGAGTGAAGAATCTCTGCCTAGGTCGGCGAGGTGGGAGAGGGCGGCCGCATCCATCTTCACACCTTCCGCTTCCGCGCGCACCTTCACAATCTGCAAATAATTATTTAATGATCAATTATAGGTTAAGAATAACGAATCAATAATTCAAAAAAGACCTTGAAAGTATTTTCAGCTCCGTCTAGGTATTATACAGCTCTCACGGGTTCATGATATAGAGACCTTGACGGTCACCTTCAGACTACGTTCGAGTCTACTATCCACGCTGTTCCGTATAGTCTACTATCCACGCTGTGGTCCCTAGCTATGTTTGTTGCATTGCCAGAAGTTCACCGAACTTCAGAAGCACGTGCCAGTAGTCGCATTAGCGATCATGCGGCCAGAGAAGGCGAAATCGAATGGTACTAACACAGCAAAGGAGTCATCCAGTACCAGCTTACCACTATACACAATGGCTTTTGACACCCTAAAGTGCGGAAAAATCGATAAATCAAAAAATTAACAAAAACCGCACCGAATGAATGGCCTCGCGGTCGTACTTCTTCGTTGGAATGATGATGAGACGATCGAGTAGATCATGCGGCATACCGTGCGCGGAGATCTCATCCGTTCCTCTGCGAATGAACATAATTAATCAATTAATTAATTACTATGATCAGAAAAAAATATTTGACAAGATGTATTCCACATGTTCGTCTCATCACAACAATAATGATAAATAAATCATACCTTATCTTGGACAGTCCTCGGTTTGACGCAAAAATGACTACGGGCGAGAAGGGGGACTCGAGTGCTCTGAAAATGAAATTTGAACTTAAACAAAAACAATCAGCATGTGTTCGATTCAAAAGAATAATTTACAAATGTAGCATCGCCTTTACATTCCGCACACATAGAGAGATCGTCTCCCTTAAGTCGAAAAAAAAATAGTGCCATCTTCATTTCACACAGTCTCTCGGTATTCAGAGCTTGGATAAAGTGTGCAGAATGGAGAAAACCAAAATGTCTGCCCTAGACCTATTCCAACCATTTTGTCGTTTCCAATGTTACCTATGGAGGTAGGTGAACGACTCGATGTCCAACATGTGAACTTCATCGATGAAGAGCACTCCAGGCACGAGTTCGGCGATACCCTGAGAGTCAATCGATAAGTACCGCGGATAGTCACTGCTTGTTCCCTTATTCCCTCCCGCCAATCAATACACACATCACAGGATACCGTACTCTCCACTCTACTCACCTGCTCAATGTGGCTGTTGACGACGTTGTTGATCTCGTTGCGCAGACGGTCTGGAAAGAACCAATCTCATTTTAAAGTTATTGTGGTAAATAATATACAGTTTTCCATATTGTCAAGATCAATACTCGTCTAAGAGATGAGACACAACTCCGCGAGGTCGAGGAGAAAGCTGATATTGACAATCCGTGTACATAAACGTAGCGTCCAATTAGACTAGTCAGCACTAATTACCGGTGATCTCCGTCTTTTTCGGCTTGATCAGCTGGCTCACAAGACTGGTGACGTCACCACGCGTGCTCTGCGGACGCGCGTTCGCCACGTCCAGGTCGTGCAGCGTGACGTCTTGCACGATCTGTAATGATTAGTTGGAAAGCTGAGATATTATGATAATCTAATCCAATGCGCAGAGAGACGTAAAATAGGATGGGAACATACTACGCAAACGACAAAATATCCGAGACTGCAACTGCTGATCAAACATGTTAGGGCTGAGAGGAACCATTCTATCGTGCCGGATAGGGAGATCCATCGAATGGGGATAGCATTTCAGTTGTGGTTCTCTCCATCCTGCACAGTCCATGGACTGTCTGACCATCAAGAGTGTACAGACTAGAGGCTATCAAGGAACTATCCAGACATTTCTCTCACCTCCTTCTGCTTGTGGACCTCTCCCTTGGGCAGGGGAACAAACTCGTCCGCCTCCAGATCGAACTCGCTCGCGTACGCGTCCGACCGGCCCACGCGCTTCACAGAGCCCGAATTCGCCTCGATGTAGATAACGTCGCCGCACTGGAACAGCAATATGTGTTTAATCACCGTTCCAGCTCGTTGTTTGGCTTTTTCTCTTTCAAGCTGCTCATCGAGTAACAGATGAACCGTGTTTCATCAGTCTTCAATCGATCGGAACCATGAACCAGCATCCATCTTTTTAAGCCCAGTTTCCAGAGGCCGGAACCAGATACCGGTGGAACCAGCGCCGGGTCCGCAACCCACCTCGATGCGCTGCTTGAGGATGGAATCGTAGATGGAGGGGTCGAGCTTGAGTTGCTTGCTGCCCCTCGCAGTCTTCAGTGAGAGACGAACCGAATCGATCGCCTTGCCGTACCTGACAGGTAATTACTAAATATAGTCTACAAATAAACTATTTAATGTTCTTCAATATGAAACACATTCAGACAGAAAGGGGAGAACTTCTACAGAAGCGCCAAATCGTTCCTTCTAGTTTAGTGTATCTCCGTGCTCTCTTTAGGTATAGACAGGCAATGTTTGTAGCGGGCTGGGCCAAAAATCTAAACAGAAGAACACGGAAGAACACGGAAGAATCCATGTCCTACCCAGTCGGATTGTCGACCTCGACCGGAGTGAGCTCTGTGACTTCTCCCTCGAAGACCTCCTTCTTCTCGCGCACTCGCAGACCTCAACCGAGTTTAATTAGCTACATAATTAAGCATTTAACTGTTTCTACTCGACCCGAGGTATGTTTACCGACATGATGTTGGCGATCTCGGGTTTCAGAGAAGAGACCGTTAATTAGTTAATTAAGACCAAAAAACCCTCACCGATGGCGCGTCGGAAGTTTTCCATGAGTACCTCGGTCTTCTTCACTTCCGACGAGTACACCTCAGAGGCGACCATCGGGCAAAACGGGACCTGCAATCATAGGGATTGAATATTGATCGGGGCCAGAAGATAAACCATGGTTTGTAAACAGGTAACAGCAGATGGAAAATGGTTAGGTACCAGACAGGAAACCCGGTACGGAACCAGAAGATTATAGGACACTTCCTGGATATTCGTTGCTTTATCGATTGAGTTTCAAGACAAGAATAGGTGAAGCAAAACAGTGAACCATGATTCGGAAAGATAAACCGCAAGTAGAAACTGAAGAAGACTAGCTAGGGATCTAAACAGGCACCAATAACCTGACCCACTACTCAGAGCATGAACCGACCTTGTCTCCCAATTCCTGGGCGATGGCGAGTGCGATGGCAGTCTTGCCAGTGCCTGGAGGACCCGCGAGGAGCACCGCTCGTCCGGCCATGTGCTGCTGCTTGATCAGGTCGACGATCACGCCGGCCGCCTCGCGTGCACTCTCCTGACCGAAGAAGCCAGCGCCCTGAGATTATAGTTGTTTTTATTAAGCGTGGAGTGGCACGAATATCTGGCATGATGAGTTCTATAGTGAACGTTGTAAGTTCTATAGTATGCGTTGCCTGATTATACTTTCGAAACTCTCTTGTTTTCAATTCTTGTTCGAAGCGAGCAATGAGCGATTGGTTGTGTACCAATCGGACCTGCGATCTCAGGCACTAATCCGAAAGGAAGGACGATAAAGGAGTCAAGACGGGGGATGCGAAGAAATGTACGAGAGAGAATGGTGAATGGTCGTTTGCTCCCTCTCGTAAAGGTTTTCGTCACGAGTGACACGTCGGCGATGCCGACGTGTCTTTATATACAGACCACTAAGCCCAAATGAGTGGTGAGAGGAAAGGAGACGGTGATATTCATCTCGATCCACAATCTCGTTCCCTCCCCTCTGTATGAAAATCGAAGTGATGCAGTTTGTAAGGAGACCTGCTATGCTTTGCATTGATGTCTAAACCACATGAAATGTGATCATTATAACGATGCCGATAAGATTTGTGATAATTTGCCATTCTTGTCTTGCCACGTTTGAGCTAGCTCGCATTCCGAAGGAAAGTAGCAAAGATGGGGTCATCGTTCTTTTATTAGCCGTGAGTCGTTTCCTGCTTCAGATTACCTTGGGCAGTGCCTCTCTCGTCTCCGGGTGCAGGCCGAGGCCCTTCACGTGGCTGTGTGCCGCCACTCGCTGCGATCGAGCAGTGGATTGAACCTGAAGAGAATGATTAGGGATGATCGGAGAGAAAATTACTTTTTCTAAACGCCTTTCAGAATGAAGGATTGATCCGGAATACCCTTTGTGTTAATCATTTTGAACTTTCCAAAAGGGCAACGCTAATGATGAAGATAATCCGATCATGCAAATTTTTCGGAACGACAGAAAGACACCGCAAGAAATGACGACTTACTTCCTCGATGTTCACAAGATGTGTGTTCGACTTCGGCATCTCCAGATCTCCCTCCATGTTCGTGTCTGCAATAGGCAAATTAATTAAGGCAAATAAAAGCAGAAATGAAATAAATCAATCGCTAAAGACAATGTAAAGTTTGAAAAATGAATTTCGTTTCCACGCTCACAGCAGGATAACGCCAGAGGAATGTAAACCTTCACTAGCGTAGCAAAAAATTGTATTACTTGAAAGTATTCATAAAATCAATGTTTTGTATTTTTTGGGTTGAGAATAAATCGTGAAAGATATGTTGATAAATGCACTGAAAAATGATACAGATAAACATCAATAAAAATGAATTTTAAAAATAACATATTTTGGTGTGGTTACGGTAGGTGTGGACGAAGTTCCCTAGAAGGCCAAACTCCGGCGGCTTCCGCTTTCATTCCCTCTGGCAACAACAAACTCTACTCTCGTGATCTACTCTAACAGCTTATTTGTATTATCGCTGCTTTTTAAATCATTCTTCAATCAATTTTTATGTTAAAGCTGTCTCATCCTATTCGAGTTGACATGCATAGTCAAGAAGAGGTCACTTTATGTAGTCTGTTGGGTGTTGTCTGTCCATGGTAAATCCGTAAACAACAGTAGATCTTAGTAGAATATCGTAGTCCCTTAGATCGGTGTCTGTTGTAATTCGGTTGATTGCTCATACTGTAATGTAGATCACTGGCACTTTGGATGATTAACTAACTTATTTTAACTTGTCTTCTTCACAGACCATGGGTGCGGCCGAATCGACAACAAAGGAGAGCTTCCGTAACCTCAACTCGGACCAGTTGGAGGCGTTTAGAGGGAATATCAAGAAAGTCACTGTACAGGATGGACTGACCGAACATGACTTCAAGGTTCCACAAGCCCCGCCCCTTTTCCCTCGACCATTCCCCTGAAAAGCGAGATCGACGAAACACAAATCACGTTCTCAATGAAATCACTCGCCCAAAAGCTTGTTGTGTAGCTCTGACCATGTCGAACGAGCTCTGCCCGAATTGGATCTGACTTTTTTGAGTAGGTCAAAATTCAAGAAAATAGCCATGAAACATCGGTTTTTTATACTTTCTAGGACGATCACAATGTTCGGACAGTGAAAATATGATTCCTTTGTATTTTAGAGGAATTTTAAGCACAAAATTGGATTTTTAATAGTTGTCCGATCGCGGGAGTTGAGCGGGAGGAGCGAGGCGAGAGAGCGGGGGGGGAGTGAGAGAGCCGCGTGCGAGAGAGGCTCCGTCCCTTTCTCTCTCGTCTCGCATCTCTCCCCTCTCTGACTGGGAGAGGCGCACGCACTTCGAGAGCTCTCTCGGGCTTGAGAGGAGAAATTTCGGCATACGTCCAAAAGCAAAAATGATATTGAGAATGTGACGGTCATATTAAGCCTAGTTTGGACCAGATTCCACAAAGCCGGCTATCCACGTTGTGGCCCCTATCTGTAGCATCGTTCTAGAGATGTCGTATTCAGCTCTCTTCATTCTATTATCGAATGACAGAGAGAGAGTGTGTGTGTGATTAATGGATTGAGTTGACTACTAGTATCCCTAACGTATGATGAACGATGAGTAGTGCCGCTGAGGATTTTGAAAAATAAGACGCGGTGATTTTTGATCTCAGAATACCGTAATCTTTCAGAAATTGCTTCCTTACTGGGGCAACTTCGGGTTGCTCGCTTTCTCCAATCTAGGACGGTAAGACCTTCTGTACCATCTGCTTGGTTGATCTCTGATTCTGTCCATTACGGTTGTTTGTTATATCGTATCCAGTGTCCCTTATCAGATTACTGAAGCCTAATTGTTTCAGACTACTGTAGTTTTGGGTAGATCATTTAATATTTTCAGGAAAAAGGGACTGAAGAAGGATCGTCTGCCTCTCTCCGTATTAGTCTATCAGGCGAATCTCCTCGAGGGAATGGCCTCGGACCAGGCTGAGGCACTTGATGCACTCTTCGATGACAAGGTACCGTACTCAGTTATCGATTGGGTTACCGTAACTCTCAAAGTGCCCCACTCTCGCCGTAGGCATCGCACCCAGTAGGAACATCGTTTCGATTGTCTCGCTATCTCCATTCTGCACACCCTTTCGCTCGTCAGAGATCTGAAATAGTGTGCAGAATGGAGAGCATTACCAGGTATCGAACAAACTGAATTTCAGTGGCCAGAGGCGCTGGTTGCCTGTGCAAGCAACGCTCTACAGCTGTCGCAGGTGAGTCCACTTGGCAGATAACTAGTATATAGGCTACGACGGTAGCTTGGCTTTGCAGAGTACTGTACCAATCAATACGTCGGCGATTGTTTATCACAGGCCGACTCTTCCGCCCTCCTCGCTTTCCT
This sequence comes from Pristionchus entomophagus, assembly GCA_036245825.1. Classification (NCBI taxonomy): domain Eukaryota; kingdom Metazoa; phylum Nematoda; class Chromadorea; order Rhabditida; family Neodiplogasteridae; genus Pristionchus; species Pristionchus entomophagus. The sequence goes on from BTSX01000006.1 coordinate 1,074,279, forward strand.
CCAAAAGGACAAGTCCTCCAACCTCACCAACATGCTCACCGCCAACAGGTGAGTGATGGGTACTGTTGGATCTGGATTAACGTTGGTTACAGTAGGATCATGCCTATTGTATATCTTCATTGCCTACGGTAGGGTTGCTTTTGACCTCTGTAGGACTACTATTGATCAATCCAGTTTGGGTTCTGTAAGATCATTGTTGATTACGGTAGAATATCGTGTCCTTCCAGACTGCTGGGGGAGTTGGTGCACCTGCCCTTCAAGGATCTGCTCTCCAGCAAGAAGTCGATCATGCCTAAGCTGGCAGGGAACACCACTCTCCTCTCACCGTATGTTCAACGATCGATATTATTGCTTGATACCGTAGTATATCGTATAGTAATCAACCTCCGTCATTTGTCTTGTCGATCGCGTGGAACATGGAGGAAACTCTGTTGTCGATCAAATGAAAGGAGTGTTGGCGGATCAAATAGAAATGGAGTAAACTCTGTTGAAGAAGTTGCCATTTTGGCTTGATTTTGATACAGAATGCTAAAACAAAGTGGCCCGTATTTTCAACTCTTTTGTTAACTAGTGTTGCAGGACCGAACAATTTTTCTCTCTTTCTGAACACTCTGTAGGCTCTCTGACCTACGAGATAGTGTGCAGAATAAACAGTTATATTTGATCCGCCAACACTCCTTTCATTTGCAGGGCGGCTCAGCTTGCGATCCGGGCGCATCTGCCGATGGAGTACCGTGATAAGTGGCAGCTCCTGTTCTCCTCCAACCAGCACGGATCCAGCTTCTCCCAGATGGCACAGCGGGTCGACGGGCAGGTAGGATTACGGTAGTTTCATGGATACTGTAAAAGCAGTGGATCAGATGGGTGAACACGTTCGTCAGAGAGGGAAGTCCATAGGGATGCAATTTCAGTTTTTGCTTTCTCCATTCTGCACTCTGGCTAACCTGTCAGACAGCCGAGAGAGTGTGCAGATTGGAGAGACATGAAATCCATAAAGCCATCACTACCGAAAGTGATCAGTAAGAAAATCACAGGGTCTATGAGAACAATCGTAGGGTAGATCTATTGATTGAAAGTATTCCAGAAGGGATCATTGACAGCCAGATAAAAGAGTTGGGATTCATTTTATCTACACACAAGCAACAACAACACATAGTTCAAGGATCATTGTTGGATTGACAAAAGTGTGACTCTCCTCACATGAGTTTTAGGAGTAAACTGGGAAGGGAGAAGAGTGGGCAATACAAAATTCCATGTCAAGATCTAATCCATAGGTCTCATCTGTACCGTAACCTCCCTAATTCAGGGTCCGTGTCTGCTCGTGATTCGATCCTCAAATGGACGTGTGTTCGGCTGCTACGCATCGCATGGTTAGTCACTGTCAGTTAGTGTTGCCGGATCGAATTGTAGCTCCCTCCATTCTGCACACTCTCTCGTTTCTCTGCTAGTCGAGTGTGTGTAGAATGGATAGAACAGCTATTCGACCCGGCAACACTGCTGTCGTATCTTGGATACAGTGGTGACCATCAAACCCGGTTACCCTATTCTACCGTAATCTCACTGTGGCTGCTAGGATACTGTAGATTACCGTAACCATGCCAGGTTTCGCGTCGGGACCTACCTACACGGGCGATTCGCTCTCCTTCCTCTTCTCGCTCGCGCCCATAATCGGAATTCATGAGGTATTTTCGAATTTATATTGATGTTTCCCGTGATTGGGATACGGTACAGTGTAGAATAACGTAGCTTCGGTAATCGTAAGGATTAGTAATGCCGTCTCAGTTGTCCGTTCCCTCTTTCCATTCTGCACACTCTCCCTTTGCCCTAACTGGCTAGATAGTGTCCAGAATAGAGAGATCCAAAAATGCTGTTAAAAGTTATATTCCCGGAGGCATCGTAAGGATACTGTGGTTGCTTACAAGTACGGTAAGGTAGATTGTTATAGTACGGTAATGCTAGATGATTAAGGCTACTGGATTCTGCAAGAAGTACTGCTACCTCAACCAGCAGCAGGAGACTCTTCCGAACGGAATGGTGAGCAGGGAGGATACTGTAGTCAGGATCGATATTGGGAGGAGTGGTAGGTGATAGGATTACTGCAAACTTGAAACGGTCCGGAAAGATTCATCGTAGGAATTGTTCAATATGAGAATGATTCATGATGAAGCTACTAAAAAGTATCAGTTAGTGATCGATGTAGGATTACGGTAATCATATATTACCGTATCCTCAGGGCATCGGCGGGTCGGACGGCAACTGGCCTCTGTTCCTCTCCGAGGACTACGGCAAGGGAGTCGCGTACGCCAACTCGAGTGCCTTCGAGAAGTGCGACCTCGCAGGTACTGTGGGAGGGGGATAATAATATTGAACTAGGAATCGGGGCATGTGATAGGCGTATGATAGGATAAAGGCCTATCATACTGTAGGTGTGCTGGGAGCAGAGATACGGTAGTATTGATCGGACTTTCAGGCGAGAAAGACTTCGAGATTCACACGTTCGAGGTGTGGAGAGTCGGGCCTCTGCCTGCAGTGAAACACGCCGAGAAGAGCATCCTGGATAAGGTGGGAGATCAAAGATCAAAGATCAAAGCCATTCCAAACATTCAGTCCAAGCATAACCCCACGAATGTCTAAGTTTTTTTTTGAATTAAAAAAAAAATAAAAGTCGTAATGCTAGGTTATCAGCGCTTTTCCTGTAGACTAGTGTTGCCCCATCGAATAGTAGATCAATCCATTCTGCACACTCTCCCCGATCAGAGAGACGAGAAAGTGTGCAGAATGGAGAGAGCTACTATTCGATCCGGCAACACTGCTGTACAGTCCAGGCACATTCCCCCCTGTACATGGACCGCCCCGGGCGGCCCGGGGCGGCCCCTAGTGGCCCCTGCCCTTTTATAGCCTGAGAAGAAATATGTTTGAGATAAACTCGTTGTGTTTGAATACTAGAAGGTGTTCCGCATTTATTGACTTTTTCAGAATTTTAAGATTTTAATTCAAAAGCTGGCAAAAAGGTAACTAGTTGAATTGGTTCTCCCAAAACAAAAAGGTACGGTAAGTAAAATGTCGGGGATTGAACATTTTACTTACCGTACCTTTTCGTTTTGGTCGAATTAACTCTACTATTTACCTACTTTGCCAGCTTTTGGATAAAAAATTTAAAATTCCGAAAAAGTAAATAAATGCGGAACAGCTTCTAGTATTCAAGCACACTGAGTTTGTCTCAAAAATATTTCTCCTCTAGCTATAAAAGGGCAGCGGCCACTAGGGGCCGCCCCGGGCCGCCCGGGACGGTCCATGTTCAGGGAGGAATGTGACTGGACTGTATATAGACTAGATAATCTTCCATGTTCTAAGCAATTAAACAAGTCTTGTACTTTATCGATTAGAGGATTACGGAAATTATCTATGGAACACTGGGCTGCGGTATTCAATCGATTGCTCGGTCATGGTAACGAATCGATAACTTGATTACGGTATTCCATGGATGAGTGGATTACGGTATTCGTTGCAGGACCCGCAGGCGCAGGCGTTGCTCGAGCTGGCGGGCAAGAAGATGCACTCCACCGCCTACCGTGACCCCGCCCCGCTCCTCAGCGACGATGAGGAAGAGTGAGAGTACGGTAGAATACGGTAGCCTATCGATTACTGTCACCAATCTATTGTCACCAGTATACTGTAGACATTCCGCGCCGAAATCGACAAGTTTTTTTAGCAACCTTTGATAACCATTCCAAAAATATTTTTAATCGATGCTTCACTTAAAAACTGAGTCATGCAATGTTTCCTTCCATAATAATATTATATCTAGTTGTGTGTGTAAACATTAGATTGTGAATAACCTTCTCAATTGCTCTGGTTGTGTTGATATAGTCACTTCAAACATTATAAATATTTCATAATTTATGAGTCCGCGTGGGGGGATGAGTTCGGGTCATCTTTTTTATCGTCCTAAAGAGTGACAGATGCATTTCGACTTACGCTGACTCCCACTAGCATTTTCTTCTTCAACACAATGGTTGCAAATGCTAGAGAATTTTTTAGGTATAAAAAAACAAGTGAGAAAGTGGGAAATTATTGCGGTTGGAAATGCTCTTTAAATGCAGACAGCGTCTAAGCGACATATCGGCGAAATGTGGAATAAGAAGATCATTTATCGATGAATAATGGACTACGAATGAAGCTAGGAACATATCTAAGAGAATAGAGGGGAAGATATCGCTCCTCATCGCCTCATTTATCTCTCGCTCTCTGCAGATTAGTCTGTGTTACGTGTTCAAGTGGTGATTCAATGTGGTGCGGAGCGAGTAGACCTCATTGCATATAGGAGATTGATTGTCAATCGGAGCTGCAAATCCTAATATTGGGTTGAGGAATAAGTAACGCTCGTTTTTGAGCATCGTGTTTGGGCTCATATATCTCCCGCCAATCAAATCTAAACGAGCTGACTTTATAGCATTTTTTCAGGGTATGCTCGAGTATCATAGCCGTTATTATTAGAAATATCACGCTTCCTGTGTAGGAGAGAAATTTAGATTTCAATGTACCTGATAATTTTCGAAAATTTTAGATTTTTTTCGAAATTGTGTAATTTAACGTGGAAACTGTTCGGTAAATTCACACATTCTCAGGTGAGCAGCCCGATACTACACCTCTTTCATGGTGAAGTCAGAATGGTGCTCGATTCATTGTTGTATTTTTATAGACGTTTCAAGGGGAACGTTCGTCAAAAATTGCAGTTCACTTAACTTATTTGTCTACCTTGAGGATCGAAGGTGCTGGCCTATACACTAGTGCGCTCCAGTCACTCACTATGGAGCTATATTATCACTATAAACATTTGGTGCTACTTATGCTCCTATTTGAAAAATAACAGTTTTCCAAAAATATTATTTTGCGACGGAATCAAAAGAAATGCGTGTTTTGAGGACTTTGGATTAAACCATACCCAAGACATAGTAGCCATTCTATAATTGTGGCCACTTGGTGGATAATAGTGCAAAAGTTGCTCGTCCATTTAACCATCTAAGGCCTTACATTCAATTAGTACGGTTTACAGGAAATAGCAATAAATGTCGATTTCGAGGCTTGTTTTTCTATATCGGACTTACGAGCAATTTAACTCATAAAGAGAATGCTCCACACTTAGCAAAATTCGTCCATATTTTCAACAGGAAAGGTACTCCACTTTCAAGCATAATTGAGGTCTTTAGATCTATTGCTAAGAAAACGCGGCTAGCGAAACTTCTTTCGGTCAGTAACTGAAAATCCTACACTCTCGTTAGGCGCATATCTCACACAGGCCTTTACTTGGATATTCCTCTGAATATCATCAGTGTAATGTATAACCATGATACTTTACTACTGCAGCTTAATTGTGGCTCAATAATTCTTCTTCCCTCAGTGCTGTCCTGTCAAAATCTCAGGGTGAGGTGCGACAACTTTGAATTGAGCCAGCCATTGTGATCGCCTAAATGATCGGAGATATATGATATAGTGTGCGCTAAAGAGAGTATCCAAGCCCTTATCGATCATCAAAAACCGGAATATAATTGCACAATTTAGAAAGACGGGAGAGGTCATAATCTGAAATTGGAAAAACGAGCGTTACTTATTCCTCAACCCGATACAATAAAGCGCAAACGTGTGTCTGTCTGAGTGTTGGTCTGTCCGGTTTGGACGTCCTGACAACGCTTGGTTTGGGCATCCTGCCAATACACAATCTAAGCGTAGTGGTTTTCCTCCCGACGTAGTCGGGGGGAAACTGCTGGTCATTGAGTACAGTCTCAGTAGGCAATCTCACCCTCATTGACCGTATAAATTCTTCAGGCGATACGCTTTCTTCTTTGAAATAAGAGTTGACATTCTGAAAATTATCCTGTGAAGGAAAATATCAGAGACTTTTTAGAACGTCAGCGAAAAAGTCAGCATAAAGAAGTGTTGTAAATGAACTGAAAGGTACTCATTTAAATAGCAATGGAGTCAGACTAGCAATTGCATCACCAAAGAAGAACAATTCATAAGAAATACATTCCATTCGGGAAGATAAATCATGAATCGGATGACATTTGATCTCTCCTATTCTTCCCTCAAGAGGCAGTGCCTCTGGGTACGCCGATACAACGGGTACCACTCGGAGTTTTGAATTGAGGGGGGGGGAGGCGAGATAGCACGCGGAAGTGAGAGAGTACATGAGGGAGAGAGTCTCACCGCGAACACTTCGCACACAAGCCGCGTTCTTTTGGGAGCTTGGGTAATTCAAATGATTGCAATTCATGTCTTCTATGTTTTCTCGCTTGTATGTTCAATTTATTCTCGTCAATCTACAAATTAACAGTAGAAATGCTGTATGTTCATAGCCATAAGCGACCTATTAGCCAAATTCTGGCCTGAAATTTCTTATCATGAATGAATGATACTCCCCGAATCAGGAGTGATACGTTTTCACAGAATAAACAAACTATTGATTGAGTGGAATATGTTATAGTCTCATGGAATTTAACGGAATATCGATTGTAGATCAGAGCGGGCACCGTTCCCTACCCTTCTTCCGCAGAGGCTCTCGCCCGTGAGTGGGGAGTCTACGATACAAGCGAAGAGAAGGAACAGATTCGGAAGTTGAGAGAGGCGAATGAGAAGAAGTTAGTGGGGAGATGGGATCGAATACGGCAATATCGAAAAATGCTGTGGTAATCTAATATTGGGATGGTGAAATAGGGACCTTTCAACTGGCGATGAGACTCGCGTGTGGAGATCCGATCTTCATCGATTTCATCCGTGCATATTACTAATTTTTGAATGTATCATTTGATGAATAATTACTATTTCCAGCAAGCACGCCGTCTACTCTCGTCAGTGTGAGATCTGCCTCTATGACAATCCCCGAGCGAGAGTTGCCCTGATCGAGTGTGGTCATATCCTCAGCCTCACCTGCGCATACCAGTTCGCACTTACAGGTATTGATCTTTGATCTCATTCCCCAAACATGCGTGTTTGCGCATGTCAGTCTGAATAAGTCTTTTACATTTTTGTCTGATTCAATCTTGTTGTCATAGAACGACAAAGGGACTTTCCTCAATCCTACGAACATTACATTCCACTAGGGAAGTACAATACGAGCTGAGAAGCCAAGTGAATTAATGAAATGTTAAAGAAAATTTATCGACTCGATTCAGGTCTGCCCATTTCTTGTCCACTGTGCCAGGCAAAGACGAAGTTTGTCACTCTGAATGAGCCGGAGATCGGGCAGTAAGGGGTTCTACAGTAATCCATCTATTGACAACGTCATCGTGACAAGAACTGCTTCATATCTTGTTTTTCCTCATATAAAAATCATATCCTCATTTAAAAATCCGTGCACTTGTAACACAACCATTGATGGAGACCGCCTCACAATGAGTACAACGTCAAGGTTTTTATTTGCGGTCAGGGGTAAAGATAAAAGATCTAACCATACTTTAATAATAGAATCAGGAAAAAAATAGCTGCCTGCGGCTGCTACGTTGTAAGCCAGGTCGTAAGCACAGGCTAACCATGCACCGCTTGCTTGCGAGTGGGACGTATACCGTTGCAAAAAACTCGTGAAGCTTCGAGCGCTTCGGAAGATTACGGTAATTTTTAAAAAAATCACTTCTTGATATACGCTCCCAGTCTTACTGTAAGAAAAATCGTCATCTTTCGCACTTCTTCTCTCGCGATCGCTCCCATGATTTCATGAATTTACCCTATTTATTCTTTATTTTTTACTTGTTGTTTATTGATAATTCGTTCGCTGGCAGATGGACATCCGACTGAGCGACGCCGAGCGGGTGTTCATCATCCACGGTATCCAGGAGGGGCTTCGTAACGATGGCAGGAGGCAAGCTCATCTTCTCCTTTCTCTTGCTCATTCTAGTTAATGGCATCCTTCATATATATAACACGAGGGGTTATTCAGCCTTTGGCGATGACGAAGACTGTCGTGGCTTAGTTTGGCGGAAACAAAAGCCCGAGTTTGGCGGTTAGAGTCGAATCTGTCACTGTTCCTGCACTTTCATTGAAGTTGTGCTGAAACGAGTTTAATTAGTGTCCAATTGAAGCTGCGGTGACTACCGCCCGATGTGGGTGGAGCGGGGCGTGCTGGCGACGACTGATGGATCGTCACGAGTCCGAATCGGCGACACAGACATTCTGTGCGGAGTCAAGTGCGAGCTTGTCGAGGTCTGTCCACTATTTTCTCGCTTTCAAGGAAACTCGTGTGTGTTTGAACACTCCCGCTCTCATTTTGTTAATTTACTATCGCCCTTTGGCCATTATAGGCGTGGTTTCTAGCTTGATCAGCTGTGAAACCTCGTTGAAACTCGCCCGGAAACATCCAGCTTAATGTTCTTATATTTGCTATTTTAATAATATTTAAATATTAAAGTGCGAGGACTCATCGAAGGAGACGGAGCGACTCGTGTTCAGCGTTGACTGCTCCGCCAACGCAACGCCGCAGTTCATCGGTTGGTTTATTCGTGTATCGTTGACATATTGGTCGGTCTCTCTGTGACTCATATCGATGACAAATGAATTTCATTGAGTATTTTATTACTTAAATATGTAAGGCAAAGTGAGGCATGGTGGAAGAACATGGATGCGTCATGGTTCAGGCCTGAACTGTTTTAACATACTTTAGCATCGCTCTATTCCGTTAGTCACTTCATTATCTCGGCTCTTTACGGCTGTATCCTCGTGGGACACCAATCAGTGATAGAAGTTATAGGCAGTATCGCTAGCCTTACAGACCATTCAAATTATGCTAATTAACCTCTCATTATGCTCATTATCCCTTCCAGGAAAGGGCGGTGACGATTACGCGGAGGAACTCGAGGATGCCCTTCACCTCGCGTACGACAACGAGTGCGCCATCCCTGATCTGGCCAAGTGCGTTAATATTTGTCTTATTGGTTTTTATATAAATGCTTGTTCTTGACCAATTTGCGTTTCATTCGCCTTTGTTGTTGCTGACAATAACAGCCTGTAATAGCCGTCACTTACATCACTACTATTTTTATGTTTCATGCATCACTATGAAGGAAATGAAAGGGTCTGGCGAGTTTTACACATGACTCCGATACGATTTAGTTTCAGCAAGTTGAAAATAGGAAATGGAAAGTTTCTTAGGAGTTTCTAGTGAAGTGTAATCTCTTCTTTCTCTTCCTTTTGGTCGTTACAACGCTTCCCGATTGAATTTGGTTTCAACATCATTCCCTTTACCCTTTTAGACTGACGCTCACTTCGACTCACTTCTGGCGTCTCTACGTCGACGTCGTCATCCTACAGTACGGCGGGGCCGTCGTGGACGCCGCCAGTGTGGCTGTTAGTTTGTTATTTATTTTATTAATTTCAATATTAATATATTTTAATAAATGAATATGTAATGCCCCTACCTGTTCTGACAATGGATCATACCTCGATGTAGCCGGTAGTGCTATAGACAGTGTCTATGAGGGATGATTGATGAGTTTCAACGAGTCCATGACTGAGCAGTAGAATAGACTCGGGAACTGAAGGTTAGGGTGAGAACAGTGTTCACTCAGCAACACTAGCATGCGAAAGGAGTTGCTGGAGGAAGGAGAAGTTTCCGAAAAAGAGATTGGACAAATAAACCAGACTATGTGATTTTTTACCTATCGGTTTTCGGTTTCAGCGCAGCGCAGGGCATCAAATGGAATGCATTATAGTAGTAGTTGCATGGTTTTGTTACTATAATATATATTGAATATGTAATCTAAATAATAATGTTAATTATTAAATTACAGGCGAAAGCGGCTCTGTTCGAGACGGAGATCGTCAAGCTGGTGACACGAGCGGCCGATGAGAAGAAGATGGCCATTGATCTACCTGAGGGAGGAGACACCTGGAGGATGGATGTAAAGAGGTATACGGTAGGATACTGTAGCATAAATCGATATATACGGTGGCATTAAAGGAGATATGGTGCTCCCAATGGGCTTCAAGAGATAGCCGTTTATTAGACTTACCACAGATGAAATACAGGGTGCTAGAATCCATGGCCGAGTGGTTAAGGCGCATACAAGGTATGATCGCGAGGTTGGGGGTTCGAATCCCACCATGTGCAAACACTTTTGTCAAGACATGAGGGGGTGTGCTTGGGTTATCCTAGGCTTTTGCTCAACCCTCAGTACTTGGCAAAAGTGTTTGCACATTGCGGGACTCGAATCCCCAACCTCACGATCATACCTTGTCTGCGCGTTAACTACTCGGCCATCGATCCCAGACGTTATTTTAGCACCCCTATTTCATCTGTGAGACTTACAAGTACAAGTTTGACTCATTAGACTTGTAGGTTGTTGTTTGTGGGCTCCTATATTTCTTCAAATTATGTAATATTCGGTGATAGCTGAATTTTCCATGCAGGCTGGTGGTTCATTTTTGCTTCTAGTCTAGTGCGGATGCTTCTGGCTAATTAATCGCATCTTGCATTTCCTAAAAACAAAATCTTGGCATTTGTAGAATATATTGAGCGGTGTACTTCGGCGATAACTGAATTTTCCAGGCAGACTTGTGGTTCATCTTTGCTTCTTGTCTAGTGCGGGTGTTTCTCACTAATACACTCATCATTCCCGGTTCTCATTATGATGAAACGTTCAAAAATGTGTCATCGTTTTAACATAACCAACCAGGAAAAGTGGTACTTCGTGCTTGAATTTTTTTAAACGTTTCCTCACTTCTAGTGCTCTATCGAGTCGTGTTTGGCAGTCCTTTCGCATTGCCACTTACTGTTATCGATCAACCGACCGTAACTCACTCAATTATCGATTCCCTTCTCCAGTGCCCCTCTCATCTCCTCGATCACGAAGATCGGGCTGACGAACGTCGTCGACGTCACACACGAGGAGGAGACATGCTCGTTCGCCGCGTTGTGGGTCGGAGCCAGTGTCCAGGTATACGGTATGAAGTTGTGGTATACGGTAGGATATGGGGGGTTACGGTAGGATGAGGGAATCAGGTTAGCCCGTTGTGGGTCGGAGAGGGAGAAGTGGCCGGTGCGGTAGGGGGATTACCGCACCAAAAATAGTTTGAGGAGATCGATAACTGGATTGGGGATACTGTATTCTGGGTAGGAGCCTGCTGCCAACTACGGTTGGCGGGAATATGGTAGCCCCGTATGCATGCTTCGAAACGCGAGTTATTTTAGAAAATTATCGCGAGACATCTCTTCGCATCGTGTTAGTAGGCAAAAGGGATCGAAAACTATGCGTAAAAAGGGATCGTTTACGGAGTGGAAAATAGAGTTGGATATTCGGGCTTTACGAGCCCGTTATCCCGCGTCCTCTCTCGCGCGAGGATAACGAGCCCGCTACGAGCGCGCGTCCTTTTAGCGAGCCCGCTACCTCCAAGGGGAGAGGAAGAGGAGGGTAGCGGGCTCGCTACGCCTCGCGTTGCCTCGTTACGTTTAGGTGAGGGGAAGGGGTTCCGGATCTCGCCCAAACGGATTCCGCTGGATATTTCCATGGATTACTTTCTTTAATCTTCCAACACAAATAGATTCGTTATGATTATTTGTATGATTTCGACATCCAAACGCAATAATCTAACTGTTCGTGATATTTGCACTAAATTTGCTCCAGATCGGTCAATTTTGACCGCTCCACGACCCCGTTTCTTTCTGAAGGCACCGGAAAACATTCCTCTTTATGATTTCATCTCTATCTAAGACCGTCCACCCACGCGGAATTAGCCCTCCTCTCGATTGTCGGGTGAGCAAATGAGAGAGGAGACGAGATGTGAAAGAGGCGACTTGGACGGACAATCGAGAGGAGGGCTAATTCCGCGTGGGTGGACGGTCTTAGATATAGATGAAATCATAAAGAGGAATGTTTTCCGGTGCCTTCAGAAAAAAACGGGGTCGTGGAGCGGTCAATAGTGCAAATATCACGAACAGTTAGATTATTGAGTTTGGATAACGAAATCATACAAATAATCATAACGAATCTATTTGTGTTGGAAGATTAAAGAAAGTAATCCATGGAAATATCCAGCGGAATCCGTTAGGGCGAGATCCGGAACCCCCTCCCCTCTCCTAAACGTAACGAGACAACGCGAGGCGTAGCGAGCCCGCTACCCTCCTCTTCCTCTCCCCTTGGAGGTAGCGGGCTCGCTAAAAGGACGCGCGCTCGTAGCGGGCTCGCTATCTCGCTATCGTTTAGCCAACCCTACTGGAAAATACAAACGAGGACCAGTGATGGACATGTAGAATGGAATCGATAAGTGAGTTTTTTTTAGTAGGGATAGTAGGGATCTCGCCGGTCAGTCAGAGTGTGCAGAATGTAGAGAACAAAATCGGAACAATATCACTAGTACCTCGGATAGACTAGTACCTATCACTAGTACCTCACTGGATACCATTCGAGTGCGACGCTCGCTCAAAGGTCGGTCGGTTCGCATAAACGCGCCGCTCTCGTTTCTCCTCCCAAGCCGGATTGGTCACCGTGGGAGGGTATGACCAAATCATGGCAAGCCTTATCATCGCTACGCTCAACTGCCTATCTCTGTGCCATGACTCAACGATCACTGAACTGGAGAACGCACTCAGCAATATCAACTTCCACGTTCTGGGTCTGTCCGAAGTAAGAAGACTAGATGAAGCCTCAATTGATCTACTCAAGTCGGGAAGCGTACTCTATCACACGCAACGGCAGCAGAATCGTATGGCCGGAGTGGGGTTTGTCGTGAGTGGGGAAGCTAAGCGGATGGTAGTGAGATTTGGCGGCTTAACTCCTAGGGTCTGCTTTCTTGACGTGGAGGTACCGAACAACGAGCTTATTCGCATTTTCCAGGTCTACGCGCCTGCCAGTTCGAGAGATGACTCGGAGTTCAGTGATTTTCTCGATCAGCTCGAAGCAGCGTACAACGCGCCTGTGTCTGGAAGCCACCGGTACCGATTCGTGCATAAGGTCATGATGGGAGATCTCAATGGGAAAATTGGTTGTCGTCAGTTGGGGGAAAACTCTGTGGGGGCATTCGGGTATGGGGATAGGAACAACAAAGGGCAAATGGTTGTGGATTTGTGTGAGAGGCTTCATCTCAAGGTGGGTAACTCCTTCTTTCGGAAAAGGACAATCCGCAAGTTCACTTGGGTTTCACCAAATGGGTTATCAGCAAATGAGATCGATTTCATCTTGTATCCTAGGGGAATGGCAGTGAGGGATGTCGGAGTGATAAATCGATTCGATTTTACCACTGATCACCGACTCGTTAGAGCTTCCATCTCATTCCCTCGCCGTTTCCCTTGGAGAAAGGAAACGACCGGTCAGGGTGATTCGCACCTCGAAAATGGACTGTTTAAACTCAGTCTACGATTAGAGTTACAAAGTAGAGGAGCGGATCTTGGGTACGGTAACATTGTGGATGCGATTAGAGGGGCGGGGAAAATTGCAACGGTTTATACACCTAGGGATGGAGGAATATCACAAGCTACAAAGGATCTTCTAGCGGGACGAAAGGATTATAAGATGCAGTCAGCCGGTTTGCCTCGCTTACAGTGGCTGCTTCTAAACAGATCGATCCGTCAATCTTTCAGAAATGATAGAGAACGGTCGTATCTAAGTTACGTCAATGCAGCCATTGCGAGCGGGAAAAGCTATAAGAAGGCTGCTGCAAGAATTGCTGTAGGGAAAGGTAGAATTCACAAAATTAGGGATGGGTCGGGTAATTGGGAATGCACACAATTGGGTATAGAGAGGGTCTTCCAAGCATTTTATAACGATTTGTATGAAGGGGACGGAGGAATAGGATATAGAACACTAAGAGTAAGGGACCCATTCATTCCCTTGTGCGTTGCTGAAGTGGAACAAGCACTTCGACATTTCAAGTCAGGTAAAGCACCGGGAAGGGATGGGATCACTGGTGAGATGTTGAGGGCGGGAACTGACTACTTAGCTCCATTACTAACAGAGGTATTTAACAACATACTAACCGGAAGTGTCCCAAAGGGGTTTGGTGACTCGCGCACTATTCTGCTGCCTAAGACAGGTGATAGTTCTCTCGTTAAAAATTACCGGCCAATCAGTCTGCTTCCTGCTTTGCAGAAAGCCCTCACCGGTCTTTTGAATACGAGACTCGCACCTATCCTGGATAGCAGTAGGAGTTGGGAACAAATGGGATTTAGACAGGGACATTCTACGGTAGATGCTATTCACACTCTCAAAACGGTAGTCACAAACTGCATTGATCATCGCTTGCCCATTTATCTACTTTTCGTGGATATTTCTAAGGCTTTTGATTCGTTTTATGTTGATGCTGTCTATAAGGCTCTGGAGGTGGAAGGTGTTCCGTCGGAAGTGGTTTCATTCCTAAGTTCCCTCTCTCGGTGTAGCAAAAGTGCAGTCATAGTGAATGGAAAGGAAGTGGAAATCAATGTTGGAAGAGGGGTTAGACAAGGAGACTGTTTGTCACCCAGACTGTTTACAGCAGTCTTGGATATGGCATTCCGTCAATTAGACTGGGCGGGAAAAGGGATTAACATCAATGGGCGATTCCTCTCTCATATTCTCTTTGCCGATGACGCAGTGCTCATTTCTCACGAAGAGCGACAAATTCAATCGATGGCAATAGAGTTGGAGAGGGAATTAAAAAGGGTGGGGCTTCATCTTAACGGTGATAAAACTGTGGGAATGTCTTCGAAGGGTAATCCCAGGGATGTCAGAGTTGCGGGGAAGATTGTGGGTATCAGAAAAGAGGTGGTCTATTTGGGAAGCATCATTACTATCAATGGGAAGGAGGAGAGGGAGATTGGCCGGCGAATTCAGGCCGCATATGGGACTTTCCACAAGCATAGATCATTCCTAGTGAATAGATCTGTCCCAATGGTTCATAAGCGCCGTCTTTTCAATGGTTGTATCATTCCCGCCTTCCTATACGCATGTGAAACATGGGCCTTGACCAAAGCACAAAGTGAAAGATTATCGGTGGCCCAAAGACGCATGGAGCGTTGGATGGTCGGTTGCACTGTCTTAGATCATGTCTCGAACGAAAGGCTGCGTGGACTCACTCAGGTCAGAGACGTTGTTCGTACCGCCTTGAAAAGAAAGTGGCTCTGGGTGCATAAAGTTGCTAATGATCATGACTTGAAGTGGAGCAGAACTGTGATCGATTGGACACCACGAGGGCCTAAGCGAGGACGCGGAAGACCGCCCACAAGATGGAACGATCTCTTCATGCGAACTATCGGACCTACGTTCCTGAGACAAGCAAGAAATCATGAATGGCCCGCCATGCACATCAGAGCCTACTCTTGATAAATGTGTTAAAATCCAAATCCAATCCTCGGATACGGTAGGTCATCCGACCAATCGATAATCTCTCAGAAATCGGGCACCGAGCCACTGGTGACGATGACGCGACAGGCGGGAGGAGGCAGTCTGGACGCCGCCAGCATCAATGAGATGATCCAGGTACGGTAAGGGGATGGTCCGGTAGGGAGAGGGGATTGACAACTGACAGGGATACTGATCGGGCTTCTGAGAAATATAGTGGAATTGAGGAAAGCCGGGTATGATAGAAAGAACGATCAGACTGAAAGCAAGTTGGTGGGTTGCGGTTTTACTGATACTAGATGTTCTGCGAAATTTATTGTATATAATAGAAAGAACAATTAGACCGATATTTGCGATTGCATAATAATGACGTAACCTTTCAATATTATCAATAATCAATAACCTATCGTATCGTAATGATCTCCTTTCCAGATGGGAGTCAACGCGGTCGCCCGTCTGGACGCTCAGCTGATGGAGAGGCTGGCTCTCGAGAAGAATACCGTACCCGGACAGACCTTCCTCTCATAGATTACGGTAGATTCATCGATCGATAGACTACCGTAGCCCGCGCCGATCCGTACCCACAGACCGTGATCCGTTTTGTCTTGTTGTTATTTGTTGTTATGCTTTGCCCATTTTCCCACGTTTTCATCATCCACGGGTTAATTCTTTTGTTATTATTTCGCTCGCAAATCCCCCGTACTCGGTAGATTTCGGTTGTTGCACAAGAACGTTTGGATTGAATAGTAGCTCTACATTTTACACGTTCCCTCACCGGTCAGTGTCACGAGATACTGTGCAAAATGGAGAGAGTCATTCTTGCATGGTCCACCGTTTATGTTTGGATTGAGTAAACAACGAATAAAGGAACTATCGAATAACGTGGCCTTGAAGTGACTGAGTGGTTGCCCTAGGCCCTATATCGATATCTGACATCGCGAGGGTGGCTACACTAATCCGAGAAGCTAACAGGGTACGGTAGGATGGAGGTAGATCAACCCGACGCTATAGAAGTGGAGGAGAAGATGAACGATTAGTGAGTGACTTGTGTATTATTACAGATCTAATAAATCGAGAAGTGAATGCGAATGTATGTTATGTGGAGATCATATAATTTGGATGAAATCGAGATTGAATAGGCAGAAACCCCATTCCCGAGCCTTTTTTACTACTCCGCCTTGCTATGATTAAGAGGGGCTATCCGTGTAGCTTTCGAAGATGCGAATGGAACTACCGGGCTACTGTAGCTGTCGCGGGATACAATATATATATATTGATTGATTCATCGATTTATTGCAGTCGTCCGTTCACGCTGAAGCGATGGAACGGGTGTGCGGTGTGGACGTGGGATGTGGAGTGCGACACGTGCGCCATCTGCCGGCTCCAGCTCATGGGTACGGTAGGAAGATTACGGTAGATATCGATTGGTTAGTTAGAGTAGGTGGGATTGGGTTACAGTAATTATCGATTTTTTCGGTAGATCGTTTCGAAATGGGCAGGCAGGATCGCTCAATAGGTAGATAGGTTTGGATGTTGGTTTGAACACAACTTAAGTGCATTTAATTGCATGCGTATGTAATAGAACGGCAAGCACCCAGTGCAGAAACTGAAATCTCTCACGCGAATTTTATTTTTTCCGATTTTTTTGCTCCTCTTTTATTGCAATCGCTTTCTACTTCTTCCCTATGAATATTCGCGTACCTGCCACCTCCTTTCAGCTCGGACTGTTTCACTATTGGTCTAAATCCCTGAAAAAAAGTTAAAATATAATTTAATTAGGGACGCTTCTTTTCGCCCAAAGGCAGGTGGCAAGAACGGTAATGGGGATGTACGAAGTATTCTAAGAGAAATCCCATTATCAGCTTTTTTTACTCGAAGAGATCAAAGATCAAATACCAATGATAATTATTGTATTCCCCTTTCAGAGGAGTGCCTGCGGTGTCAGGCGGACGCTACCCGGGGACCGGAGAGGGAACCCACGCCCGCTGCCCCGCACAAGGCCAGGACTGCGGCCCGAGCTACCGGTGAGAGGCTAGTAGTGATGACTCCCCTCGTTCTGCGCGTTCGCCAGTTAGAGTGATGAGGAAGTGGGCAGAATAGAGATTTTTTATGGAGAAATATTAGTTTTTTCTCCGATTATAGCTCTCTCCATTATGTACACTTCCTCGCAAGTAAGAGTGGCTACAGAATTCGACGATACAGTGCTGTTGCGCTATCAAATGCGAATCGTTTGGTTCTATTTGATACGTTCAAATTCGGCGGACGATTTCAGCCTATTGTCGCAATGGAAATAATAGAGATATAGTGGCTGTTGCCTTGTGATGACGCAATGTTGCAGCCTCGCCTCCTCCCCCGCCCGTCTCCATGCCCTCCTCCTCCTCCTCCTCATCGGCTGCAGCTGCTGCAGGTGGGGAGATGGGAGCTAGCCAGGGAGATCGGTGTGACGACTAGGCAGATTACGGTTGCGACCGTGGGCGGATAGTTGAAATGCAAAGAGAGAGAGAGAGAGAGAGTTTATAACGACTGTAGATTTCTATTTTTTTTAAACCTTTGCTCGTGCACATGCGTGTAAAAAATGAAATCCATTAGGCTCTGTAGATGTAAAATCATACTTTGAAAATTGACTGATCAACCACACAAAATGGGATGTTTTGTTTTCTTTGGATGCTATTTTTTAATGTTTTGAATATTCGTCCTCATCAAAATGTTCACTTAGTTTACTGGGTTGTATTATATTAATTATTTTTAAATAAAAAAATAATCATAATAATACTGCAGGCTCCGCCGAATGCGTGGTCGTATGGGGCGAGTGCTCGCACTCCTTCCACAACTGCTGCATGTCGCAGTGGGTGAAGCAGAACAACCGCTGCCCGCTCTGCCAGCAGGTCAGCTGATCTTTGGTCTTTGAGAATAGGGGCTCTATTTTTTGTTCTAGAATACGTCCTGCATGATAGATGCGATATATTCTTATTTTTAGTTTACCAATTTTGTTATTTGTTTCCACATCAAGATTACGAATTGTTGGTTTCGTACTGATATTTGACACCTTAATGGAACTGATGAAACATGAAAGATCGAGAGACTCGAATTTTTACTTTATCTATTTTTGGTGGGACTCTAATGGGTCTACTTCCTCTCGAACAGTCCAATATGTACACGATTTATCAACATCTCTTTTTATTCATTATTTTGGGCATATTATCATCCTGAAAAACAGCCATAATGGTTTTTCAACTTTGCGCTTCATTAGGGAGATCTGTGTAGCATCAGAACATTTGAAACTTTCTGCAGGGTTTGATAATGAGTCCGTTCGTATACCAATTAAATACTCGTTTCTTTTTTCAGGATTGGACCGTGGCTCGAGTCGGCAAGTGAGCACCGATCGATCGATAATCCCGGCCGTCCGACGAGATACGGTAGCGCCGAGGTACGGTAGTCCCCTCCTTCCAATCGTCGACTGACTCTCCACTGGTGACCTTAATTGTACATGCTTGTGAGAAATGTTTATAGTGTGCTTCCAAATTTGTAACGGATAAATATTTATTCAAGAAGCTGTCTCTTGGTTGTGTGAGCAAGCAAACAAATAGCTGGAACGAGGCCATGAAGATCAGAGAGCAGAGATATTCGAAACTCCCCTATGTGGATCGGAACACGCACAAAAAGTGTATGGATCAACGATCAAAGATCAATAAGCAGAAATCAAAGATCAAGAATCATCGGAATTCTCGGTTGTGGATGGGCACGAAGGCGTAACAGGTCACATCTCCCCTCCGTCGCTGGCAGAATGTGTGAGTGTGTGCGACGTATGAGAACTCGCCCGTACCGCACACCTGCATTGCGCGCTTATGGTTAGGGATGATATAGGGTCGATGAAATGAGCAGTGATGATGCAGCGCGCTCACCGTTGCTATGCATTGATATCTCGACCATCATATGCATTTGAGACTGTCTTTAACCAAACTGAGTCTCTCTCTCTCGTTATTTTCTCTCTCTCTCTCTCGTTATTTTCCATTTTTTCTTCATATTTCGACAAAAAACAGCCGTGCTGCTCACCACATCCACTAGTGATCGGAGCGCGGTCTGTGCTGCTGTCTGAATGGCCCGTTTGGAGGAGGAAGAGTCGGCGGAGATGTTCTGATTGCATCATTATTATGCAACCGATAGTGTCATAATTAGGTAGAAATTGCCTAATGATTATGAGAGGATTGAGAATTGAGTAATCGCTGTTCTGCGCATTCTCCGTTATATTTTTTTGATTGTATTCTATGTGACGTGTTCTTAGTTGAAGAAACAATAATTGCAAAGAGCAACAAACGATAACTCACCCGTATCCTGTATGCAATAGTCGTAAGAAGTTTTTTTTTCGGAATTCAACTCTCCATTCCGCACACTATCTCCTGTCTCTGACTGCCGAGAGTGTGGGGATTGAGGAGAGCACTATTCGATCCGGCAACACACAAACCTCTAGTATGATGTCTCCCAGCTGCTCGCTGCTGCAACTCGGATCGACGACGCGGCTCTTCGCGCCGTGCACCGCCAGACGACGTCGTCTGCATCACGAATCAACTAATCGATACTTATAGTACCATCATTAGCCATATCTACAGCACCCTCACCACAAATGGCTCATTTGAGCCTCCTCAACTCGTATGCAATACCCTGCTACCATAACCCCATCGTTACAGCAGGGTACCGTAGGCAGAGATACCGTAATCCGTACCTGTATCTGCATGGGCGATTGCAGCCATGACAGCAATCGTTGTGGGCGGGAGTGCGGGGCAGCGCCGGGAGGGGCGAGGGACCGCCTCCGCAGCCTCCTGAGACGATTATCGATTGATTGCATCAAACTATTATAGTTTTTTTTCTAGGATAATAACCATAGAACGAATATATCTGCATGTGGAGGCAATATGCTAACAACAAAAAAACGAATGCTGCGACGAGGTAATGTTGTCGGATCAAATAGTAAAATAGTATCTTTCTGAACTCTGCCCATTCTCCCGTCACTCTGACCGACAATAAATAGAGACCCCTTTTCACACGGGCATCAGTAACACAGGATTTTCGATATAATTGAGATTCTCACAGCAGAGTCCGTACAACGATTTTGCAACCTATAGCTCAAAATTTTGCCCTAGGGTGAACTTTGGACGTAGAGTTCGAAAATCTACCTTAGAAAGCCATATCTTCAAAACCCCATTCCCTGTGGTGCACTTTACCCTATGCGGTCGTTTTCATATCTCATGAATGGCGCTTCGGAGACCCACAAAATTATACAAATTCTGAAAGATCTCGACGAAATAAGACTTTTTCTAATTAGGAGTAAAAGGCTAGCTAATCTTTGAAAAAAGTTATGTCCACCGAAAATGTTGATATGGTCACCATGAAAATGTTTTGGTCATATAGGGCGAAATAAACTTTTCCATTCGATTCCTCATGCAATTTTACCCCCGGACCCGAATTTTTGCAAAGATTCTATCCAGGGGAGAAGGCCATTTCTTCGGTTTTTTCTCACTTTTGACCCTAATTTCGAGACCATTTTTTGGTCAAAAAGTCATAATCTCGAAAATACCTCACTATAGGTTTCTCTGGAGTATTTTTACATGTAGAAATCGAAAATCGATGCCACAGATCATGAAAATGCGAAAGAAAAAAGTTTGGCTCGAAAAACTACATTTTTCAGTCAAAAACCGACGACTTCACGGTATTCGGCCGAAGAAATGGCCTTCTCCCCTGGATAGAATCTTTGCAAAAATTCGGGTCCGAGGGTAAAATTGCATGAGGAATCGAATGGAAAAGTTTATTTCGCCCTATAAGACCAAAAATGTTTCATGGTGACCATATCAACGTTTTCGGTGGACATAACTTTTTTCAAAGATTAGCTAGCCTTTTACTCCTAATTAGAAAAAGTCTTATTTCGTCGAGATCTTTCAGAATTTATATGATTTTGTGGGTCTCCGAAGCGCCATTCAAGAGATATGAAAACCGACTGCACAGGGTAAAGTGCGTCACAGGGAATGGGGTTTTGAAGATACGGCTTTCTAAGGTAGATTTTCGAACTCTACGTCCAAAGTTCACCCTAGTTTTGAGCATAGGTTGCAAAATCGTTGTACGGGCCTATCTCAATTATTTCGAAAATCCTGTGGTAATGCGAGCTTACCAATAGGAGGTGTTTCGATGCTGTTAGGTAGAGGCGGCAAGGGCTCACGGTCACTGTCGATGGGCACAGGCGACTGTGGGAATGAGAAGATGAGATTAAGGTGCTGAGAAAGACTTTGCAAAAATATGCCCTCCTCATGAACACTCCATCCCCCCCCCCCCCGATCGGGCAGGACCTGTGCAGAGTGGAGAGATGCACTATTCGCAACATTACATTTCCGGGTCTCCATTCAGCATAATCTCTTGTTTCTCTGAGTGCGCACAATCGAGAGTGATACCTGCGGGAAGGAGGAGGGCAGGAAGGTCGGAGGAGGGGGCGGGGCTTGAGGGAAACCGTCGCCGCAGCCGCGATTGCATGGAGGAGGAGGAGGCTGCCAGCGTGGAGCTGCAATAGCATACCATTGAGTCATCACTAAGCAATCAGATTATCAGTTAGCAGTTGATAAATGAGTGTGCACTGAAGGACGGTGAGGATATAATGCATAGCAACTGGTAGGAAACCACAGACACCAGAGGTGCAAATTGTTGCGCGCCGAACCGTTTCCGATCGGCCAAGCGTAACAAATGCTTGTCTACCATTTTCTCTAACACCATTTGCGACGCATTCTATTCTCACACTAATATGGGATATTGTAGTAATTTTCGTAAAACGAAATTATTAATTACCCGAGCAAGGACATGGTGGCCGGGCTGGACACGGCATTGGAAGCGGAGGCAGAGACAGTGGACAAGGCTGCAATGTTTTTTTTGTAAATAAGGTTACGGTAGGATATCCACTTGATAAATTGAAGGTATGTTTGAAAACACATTTGTAGCGACCATTATGCTGACCCAATGCGGTGAAGACAGGATAAATATTGTATTATGCCTTCACAAATGTTGAACCTGAAGAAAGACAACTGAAGCTTACCAATCGGGGGGGGCAGAACGGCGGTGGAGGAGGAAGTGGAAGAGGGCAGAGGGGAGGAGGTGGAGGTAGGGGGCACAATGGAGGAGGAGGGCAGAGGGAGGGACAGGACGGTTGAGGGCAGGGACTGGAATGGGTGATCTTTGATCTTTGATGCTCGAAATGTCTGGTCGATAGGATAATGATACAAACTTAGACTTTGATCAGTGTCTTTTCTCAACGAATCAGTTGAATTTCATGACCGCTCATGAAGTCAATTCGGAGTAACCGAGCATATCCATGATCATTGCTCATTTTTTATAAACATTTGAATCTTTCTGTGAATTCTCTGCAGAAAACAATTCACCTTCTCTGGTCATTTTGCGGATGTCTGTGTGCGGATATTTTGTAATTCTGACAGTAATAACGTGATCAAATAATACTACAGTTTTTTCTCACCGGAAGAACTTCATAGATCACCACATTATCGATCAATAATCACCAGGAACACTAGACAACTAATTCTACAGTATGCTCACCGGGAGCACTGATCTACTGCATTTAGTAAATCAATCGATAAATCCTCACCGGGAGCATGTTGGCGGTGGTGGTCGGAAGCAGGCCGAGGCGGGGCAGTTGCTGCACTGAGAGGAGACGAGCGGAAGGAGAAGGAGCAGGAACGAATGGTCCCGCATCGATTTGGTGGGTACTGTAAAAATTTTGGTAATATGAGCACATTATCCCAGGGGGATAGCGATAGAGAAGAGTACTGTACTTCGGAGAGAAGTACTGTAATCGAGTGGAAGGCAACAGTAATCAGAGGTTAATACGATCGAAAGAAGTTCTGTGAAAGAAGTACGAAGAAGTGTGCGATGTTCAGGTAGGTCCAATATAATCACGGGATAAGCACAGAAGTGCCCTCGTCAAGGAGTACCGTAGTATAGTATGTCACCGGGAAATGAAAAAAGTGGGACAGCGAAAACGGTGGAACGCGAAAGGATTACCTTGAAACGAGCTGAAGGAGCGAAAGAAAGTTGCAATGGGCGGGTCTCCATCCGCTTTTTGTATGCACCGAGGCCTCTATTTACTCTTCCTGCTGAAGGTCCCACTTATTCTGCCGAGATATGGGAGAGAACAAGGGAAGAATGGGATTCGCAACTCGGAAGTTGCCGGAAAACCGGCTGCGTGACCTGGTAAGGAACGGAGAATGGGTGGAAATAGAGCAGGCTACACTAACTACGGTCCAGGATGGATATTCATTTCAAAAGTACGGTATCTTTTGGCGCCTGGAAGAGTGTGCATTCTGAAAGCCTTCTATTTGATCAATGATGCCCAAATACGATCATTTGAATCTCATATTACGGTTTTCTTGTTGCCCCGAGCCTTTCCCCTCTTCTCCTTCCCCACCTGTTGTTTTCGAATATACTCCTCTTGGTTCATACCTTCTTGTTCTCTTAGTTCTATAAGTCCAATTCCATCAAGGAAATTCTCAACCCTACAGCATTCGTTAAATCTAGAAAAAAAATGCCTCCGGGAATTGGCTTGATTTTATGGTGTTCATTGCATTCTCGGAAATTCAACTGGCCCGATAATCTTGTTTCTCGGGGGAGATCAAGTGCCGTCAATTCGTGGTTTTCTTTCATATTCTAGTTTGTCATCAACTTCCTCAATGGAGTTTCTCGATTTGTTCGATCTTTTCAATACAATATTCATTTCCATTGGCCTTCTCATCACTTTTCCATTCGCTCTTTTCGTCTACGGTCAATTGTTGTTCTGCAGACCCTACTTGGGCGACTTCGCATTTGTTCTGATTGTTTTCAACGAGACCATGGTATGGTTAGACAACTGAAAGAGGTTTCCATTAAATTTCCACCAGGAACTTCTCACTTGCCTCACATATCTTCGTTTATCAATTAACTACATTTCCATTCATGTATAATTTCTATACCTACCTCACAGTGAACAATATCGGGAATATAATCCGTTGGCACAGTTTATTTTCCAGTAGATAATGTGTCATTATTCAGGAACACTGGATTACATTGTGAATGGACTAGGCTTCCATTCCGCTTTTTTCATAGCATTGAATCGACTACGAACAAATTGGTATTTTCATCGACGAGGGGTTTACATACCAAGACGATGAAAAAATTATGATTTTCCATTAAGAATGATCTTCGATTCTTCATCATCTTTTTACTATCCTTCATTCTCTCAACAGTTCGAATATTCGATCTGTTCTTCACCAGTCTTCAGTATTACATGAAAGTAAATTTCGGATCGGGACCAGTATATATTCCTCGCATGAAGACATTAGATGAGGTATCAATATTCACTAGGAAAGCAATACCAATTCATTCTCCCAGACACTGGGATTGATCTCTGATCTGGAAATTGCAATAATCACTTGTGCAACGTTCGCTATAAACGTCGTTCTCGCTGTTTTGCTAATCCGACGTAGAAATAAAGTGGAAATGGCTGACTTAAAAAAGTGAGAATTAGAAAATCTGAAATACTCTCTTGAATTCTGCAGATTCAAAGCGGAACAAGGCCTAATCATCACCAGCTTGATTTCTTATATTTTCTATTCTCTTTACTTCATCAATGGAGTGATTTACCCTGTGTATCACTGTCCTAATTGACATGATTATAGGCAATCGGGAGATACTTCAGTTTCACATTCAGTGGATATGCTCAATTTCTCTTTCTCGGACTGGCTTCAATGACTCCATTCTGGTACTTTTCCTTTCTAAGAACACTTTTGGGGGTGTGACTCGCTCAGTCTACTGAAATTTTGCTAGGAATTCGTGTTTCAGGTGCTTACTAATTTTCGCGTCTTCAATTCGTCGGTTTGCATTCAACAGGGGTGGCAGCTCCGTTTTCACAGCTGTTAATAGCAAATCAATAAACTAGTGACTACTAGATATAGCATGATGCCACGTCATCAACGAAACATTTTTGGCATCCTTATTCCTTCTGTCTATGATTTTCTATCTGCAACATTGATGTTCACCTAAACTGGGAGTGTGCCGAATTATATTTTTGGTTTCATAAATGGCACTTAAAACAAGAGTCTTTCGGATGTGCATTGAGCCAAGTTTCATATATGGAAGTGAAGTTTGGAGCCCTACAAAGAAAGAAAGAAATCGATTGATAGTTGCGCAAAGAGCAATGATGAGAAAGATGGCAGGAGTAAGCAGGCTTGATAGAAGAACTAACGAATGGCTACACCAAAAAGTGCCTTTGATTGATATTCGAATTCGAGCTATGTATAGAAAGTGGAACTGGGCCCGAAGATTAGCGACAATAGAAGATGAAAGATGGGCCAAAAGAATCATGAATTGGTCACCGTGGGATTGGCCGAGACCGCCCGGACGACCGAAAATTCGATGGAGAGATGAGATAGTAAAGAAAATAGGAATAAATTGGGACACTACGTGCAGAAGAAACCCCCATCTATGGAGAGACTGTATCATTCAACAGGCGACCCACCTGAAGCTTGAATAAATATTGAAATATTGATTTTCATAAATACTCATCTGAGAATTAATTTTTCATAAATTCGGTTTGAGAATATTATTTTTCAGAAAAAAATAAGTCGTAAATTTCATTTCAGAAGCACTTTTTTCATAAACCCATTTTCGAAAAATGTTTTCTGAGAAGAACAGCTTTTGGAAGTAAAATATACAGAAAAAAGTTTTTCAGAAGATCGCACGTTGAAATATTTTTTGAGAAGTCATTTTTCAGAATATAACCAGAACCGGCAAATAGAGAACTTCAATCAAAGAAACTCGTTTCCTTTATTTTTTAATGTTTTTTTTAGCTTCGGTTGAAAGATGAAAAATAAAAAGATGAAACTAATAGTTAAAATAATGAAATTTAGAAATACAGCAGGAAATAATAAATTCGAAAATCAATTTCCGGGCTATCGTAAACTGATTGCCGATTAACCGGTTCTGGTCATTTTCTGAAAAACGACTTCTCAAAAAAAAAATTCGAAAATGATGTTTCGGGAAGTAAAATCTCAAACTCAGTTTTTAAAACATATTTTTCTGGAAATTTATTTTCTATAAAATAAAATTTAAAATTTAATTTCTCATATAAAAAATTCTGAAACCTGAACTTCTGAAATATTATTTCTCGATTTTTTTTTCTGAGAAATATACATCTGAAGTAAAAATTATGAAACCAAAAATATAATTCGGTACACTCCCCCTAAACTCACTGCTCACTAATCAATAAATCAATCATTTATCATGTAAAAGTCTGATTGAAGGTAATAGTATGAACAATCTACCAGCAACGTTTCGCTAGTTTCAGACTAACATCCCATCTCACTACATACAACCTTCAATTTGTACACTCTTATATGACTTTAGGTTATTGGAAAAGTGGTTTTGTCTAGTGGTTTTCCGTCGAAAAATTGGTCGCGATGAATTAAAAAAATCGGAACAAACGGAATAAATAACCAATAACCAACTCAAATGGACATATTTTTTAAATTATAGCTTTGGCAATTTCATGTATGCATTCCAGAGTCAAAGTAAAGTAGGAACTCGTGTTCTGAAATTGATCCCTCGTTTCTCCTCCCCGTCTCCCCACACCCTTATCCGACCCATCCCAAACCCCGGCCATCCAATCCTCATTATAATTATGCTTCAGAAATTGAAATGAAAAAGAAACATATCCGTCAAAATTTTGCAAATTTGACAATTATTTTTTTGCGCGGACTAATCGACACCGACACAGAAACTCATTCAAATAACCCAATGGTTAATTACACGATTACAACAGCTTTCGACATCCCTGCATCTATTCAGATCCGATGGAGCATGTCCAGAGGGTATTTATTTATTTATTTTATGGTATTTATTTATTTATTTTTCCGTTATGATCGGAATGCGTCTCTTCTCGCGTCAGATTGTGATTGATAGTTTATTATTAAAATTATTAGTATTATTATTCGTTTCAGTATTCGCACAACTCGTTGCTCCCACTTCCACAATCAACTTGTCGCTCTAATTCTCGATGCACGCATATTCATCAGATATCTTGCTCAGCTTTCATCTACACTTGTCTCACATTTTATCACTTGATTCCACCCATCTTTATAACATAGCATCATAGGATATTGATTGATAAACTTGTCTTTAGGATATTGATTGCTAAAATTTACGATATTGATTGCTAAAATTGTCTTTAAAGCGCTGTTTTCTGCTCAATTTGCATTATTTATGTCATCTCAGCTCTCTCCGTTCTCTCGCCTGAATGAGAGCGGAGAACCGGCATCCAACTCTCATTAGCAGACCGAGGCTTGCCAGAGGGCGATATCGATTCAAGACCCAATCTACTGATTTTGCCTGCTCTCTCGACGATTAGAGAAATACAATTCCCCCTGGAAAGCCTCTGAGCATCGGACGCCGGGCTCCGTTCTCTTCATTCAGCGTCCTCTCTCATCTAACGGGCGAGAGATTGTGAGGAACGGAGAGAGTCGTTCTCGTCATCACTGCAGGCTACTCTCATTCACTGCGCGTGTTTTTCGATTACTCCACATACAAAAACACTTTTTCTTCTCTTTCTGTTACCCTGCTCATCTTTTCTGTCCCGGTTATCTATGTTATTAATCAAATCGCGAGAGAAAGATAATCTATTCCGAACAGTCCACCGCAATAAGTTAGCCCTCGTCGAAATTGATTCGCATTTATGCCCTCACCTTTCTCTTGCTAACTCTTAAACTTTACTGTCCGGATTAATCACATCATTTCAGAATCTGTTCAGATAATGCCAATAAAACGCAAGAATGAACGACAGAAGACTGAGCGTCCTGCGAAAGTCAAAAAAGAAGAGCAAGAAGATGATAAACCGGTGTTTGTGAGCCGAAAGGTAATGATACCAACCCAATTGTTTTATATTGTCTCTTTAGACCGCAATTATTTGGATAGGGGTGAAGATAATGGGCACAATTACTTGGTTTTCGAGCAGGAGTTGGTGATAGTTGTGACATAGCTACCTGAAGGGTCCCCCTACTCTGGCTACGCTCCCTCGACTGGTAATGGAAAGAATCTGCGCAAGCATTGCTGCTGGAGGACTCTATGAAGAGATTGGCAATCTACGAGAGGTTTGTCTCATCAATCACTCATGTCAATACATCTTTTTGCATCAGTCTGATTGACGATAATATTTTTCTATTTTGTCATCTGGACAATATTTTATAGCATATTTTATCATTAACAAATGAGATTGAAAATGGATAGACAAGATAAAAATCAATTAGATTCAATTGAACTAGAGTTAACACTTTAATACGATGTCACTTTCAAGTATGAAAGGATACTTGTGCTTTGACATTTATTTTTTATATTTCTTTTTTTTTTATTCTATGCACAAAATTGTCATTTTTTTCCAGGTGAATCGGGACTGTAGAGAATCAGTGACCTCCTACCTCTTCTCGAAGCCAAATATTCCCGAAATCGACTACATTTCCCTCACTGGAATGAAAGAGGTTGGTTCATGATGATAATGCGAAAGTATTATTCGAAAAAGTCAAGCAAAAAAGCAATGACTATAGGGGAATTTAAATTCAGATCCGTCGGAGCAGTTTCAATTTGGAATTGGGCATTCAAGAGGACCGCTTGCCCTTGCATCTTAACCTTATCGAGCTGAAGAAGAGAATCACCAACATTGATCACTATGATTTCAAAACAGAGGTGAGGGATCGTTGATTGTTCTCGATTAGTGGATCCCACGGAAAAGGGATCCTCTCGTAAACTATACAAGTTTAACACTTTTACAGGTTGATAAATGATCATTGCAGCTAGTCTGGGTCACGATTCCCGTTCGAAACCGAAAAGATCCCGTCGTCGAATACATCACGGACGCTCTGAGCACTCATGTCAAGGTGCTGCGAATCGAAACTCTCAGGAGCGTAGAAGAACTGCGTTTCATACGAGGTAGGTACGATGATACACGATTGGTATAATATGATTTTAGAGAACCTGAATCTTTCGGAGCATTACTTAGATTGAGCACCCTTTCTGCCCCATCAATTAAGTCGTCTAAAGACGACGATAAATTTGCTTGACGTGGCAGCCTTTACCCTATTGCTTATATAGTCAGAGTTTAACATATTTTTAACATAGGAAATGGTGATATCATTTCCGACGAGATCAAGCAATACGGCACTAGGTCGAATGATAATGAGAAACAAGACAAAATGGGTGCCGAGATTTTTGCAGGGGGACTTCATCTTGAATATACTGGAAAACATTTCTTTTGATTACGGTGATCATCTGGTAGGTCATTATTATTATTATTTATTTTTATTTATTAATCTCCCATTCCCGGTCATTTCAGGCATAATCGGCAGCGCGACAATCGGCAAGCTGCTGCTGCAGACTGCAGTTGATTTTCCAGAGGAGCAATATACGTCGTTTTCGTGAGTCCTTCATTCCTTCCTTTCCTTCCTTTACTCTTTCATTCTTTAAACAACTAGAAATTAAAAAAAAAAAATTATCTCATAATCAAATAGTAAAATATATATCACATTTATCCGAACTCTCAGTTAGTAAGGCATAGACAATCCTAATTCATGACTTAGATAGGGGGAATTGGGGAGAGATGGGGCGTGGCTTCATGAACAACGTCCTCTCATCACTTCTTGCGGGGCTGATATGTCTATTTCAGCGATGAACTGCTCTCTACAATTGCTGAGCACTCCATCACATCCCTCCAGTACAACACTTGCTTCTGCAGACTCGAGTCACCCTGTGAGTTGGAGATTTAAAAAAAATAATAATTCGCAAATATGTTGGAACAAGTTAGTCCGCCATAAATCACACTACTTGCGAAGAAAAAATAAATAACGGACTGGAATTTCAGTGGACTTGGTCGAGAGGTTGATGCAGAAACTGAAATCTGGCCAGATCTTCGCTCATACTGTTAATCCCTTCTTCAACACTGATAAGGAATGGGTCGACATCGTGGAATCTGTGAAGCGGCTCAGCACTAAAGTGCGCTATTTCAAGGATCCTAAGGACGACAATTTCACAATCTTTGAGTGGGGAAATTTCGAGGAGGATCGCGCGGATTGCTATGAATCGGACAAATCGATGGGATGTTGACATATTTCACATATCACAAGCGATCCATTGGGAAAACTGGTGGAATGCAACCCCCGATCAATACCACCGACTCATCTTCTCTCTGAGCTATAGATAAATTAATTGATATCTCTGCTCATTCAATGCCATGCCTTGAGGTACCACAAAATATTCAATAAACGTTCAGTGATTAAAGGACCGTGAAAGGCGGGGACTCTCGTAACGGAAATCCTGTACAATGAAAGCAAAGTACTGTAAGGAAAAGTTTGAGAAGTGCGCGCACTACCTCGCGCCATTTCACGGCCGGCGTCTACGGCTCTGCCTTGGTCGGGCGGGTCCGGTCGTCTCGCGTTATTCCGAGCTCTATTTATTTAATTGCAATATTATACGGTTATTGTTCTTCTGTTATGATCCTAGCCTACGTGCGATATATGTGCAATCGTTTTTAAAGGTATATTGACCGATTGAGCGTGATCAGAGAGGCTTTTCGTGGCGTTTGTCATGTTCTTGCAATGTCTTCTAGTTTTCGGTGTTCATTGAGCCTTTGAACTTGTATTTAAGCGATTTAATAATGTATTAGCGCGATGTTATTTGGTAGGCTTAAAATTATGGTTCAAAACTCTCGTTTCTTAGAAGGCTCGCATTCTCTCGCTTTCTTCCACTATTTCGTGTTGTCTCTTTTGTTGCTTACTCACTGTTTGACGTTACCATCCTCTCATTAGTTCTGTTTTGCTATTTTGCACGATTTTGGTCAACAATTCATCGAGAAAACAACAAAAGTCCTTTGAGAACACAATAGGATTACAATACAACAATTAAATCTCGTCTGATAATCTATTATTGTCGCGTCACTCGCTCATTCATCGTCCTCCTCGTCGTCCTCCCCGGTTTCCTCTTCAACATCGACCACTTCCAGGGCCCGGGTGCTCTCCTCAATGAGCCCGTCGAGGCGTTGAGTGGGAGTGAGAGGCGGGGGAACGAGGGCGTCATCCTCCCCCTCCTCGTCACTCGACCACTCCTCCTCAAGATTCGGGTCGGCGGCGGATGGAACGAGAGGACGGGTGAGTCGATCGATTTCTCTCTTCAAAATATAAATTTAAAATCGCAAAACTGCCTGGTCCCTACCCTCTTCTGGGCGAGAGCGGCCTTTCTCTTTCTCTCAGTGGTGTCCGGGGTCTCGACCATTCTCGCTCGCACCTAGATTAGTAGGATTATTGAAGAAATGGTAGGATAATTTCAAAAACGACTATTTTTATACCTGGTAGGTCAGTCTCTTGATATCCTCTCTCCAGGGGTGAGTCATTGATTTCCGTACATTTCGCCAAACCACTCGCTTACTGGTCGGATTGTTGTAGGACTTCTTTCCCACATGTAAATATTCTTATTATAGCGGGTTATTTGAGTAATTTGGTTATACCACGGGTCTGCTCCCATCAGCGATTGTGTGCTTCAGGTAGTTCCAGTGAATCATTGTGAGCTGGGTGCGCATTTCATGCCCAGGGCTGTAATTTATTATATTTATTTTTATATGGAGAGAGTGCTCACCGAGTGAAGTATAAATCCTTAGATGCATATCTCCATGCGAGTGCATTGATCGATTCACAGGTGGATGTCTGTAGTCTCCACGATACACTTTTGATGTCCTCGATGTTTTTATCAGTGAATACCTGAATTGAGAAATCAGTGAGAATGTTGAAAATCGCGTAACCTCGGACACGAGACGATTGTAGATCCGTCCACCGATTCCTCCTGGGATGAAAATCCAATTGACAGTGGGAGCAGAGTGAGAACACGACTTGAGATGCTTGAAGGAAGGGTCCTGTAAGATAGGAACAGTTGGGTTTCTTAGATGACGTGATATACCTTATCAAACGTGTGTTGTCCCGTCATACATAGAAGAATGGCACGGAACTTTTCCGAAGCCAATTCCCCGTTTCCCTGGGCAGTGATAACCGCGTCATAGCATCTATTGATGATGACCCGAATCCAAAATCGCACCGGGATCATGTAGTTCGGCTTCGTGATCTAGAAGAGCAGTGTCTGTTTCGATTTCTTATTCTGATCTACTTACTGTCAGGAGTGTAAGTGTGATGTTTCGAAACAAATGCCAGGGATCGAAGAAGTGATCGATCCCTGGGAATTTCGATCTCATCATCTTAGTGACACCCGGGTGACGGTCTGTGACGAGACTCGCAATTCCTTCGATTCCCCCTATCATCAGTGATAGTTCCCTTAGTCCTTGCTCTAGAGCCGCAGCCTGCATTTTTACCACATATTTAAAGGGGAATCAGTGAAGCACAAAACCTCCATTGTCCCGCTACTCCCTGTGTCCGACTGGTGTTTGATGACGTAGTGAAGAACTTCATTATTATTCTCAGCGTAAAGAAAGAAGTAACGGCACCATTTCCCCGAGTAGCCTCTACTGTCGAAAGAGCCATCTCCCGCGATATGCAATTTGCCGCCCTGCGTTCCACCCATTTTTCACTATTGTATTTCTAACTAGCTAACCTTCTCGATTCGCTCCCTCAGTGCATCGATAACTTTCCCTTGCATCTTCCAGAATGTCTGAGCGACGGCGGGAGAAACATAGAGCTTCTTGATGCGATGGAAGGTATTGTTAGAGAGAGGGGAGATGCCAACCAATGAGCAGATTTGGTGCAATTTCTGAAACATAGATCATACTAGTGATCCCGCAAAATTTTGTTTCACTTGGAAAATACATCTTGATCATCTTTGATCTTTATTCCACTCATACATATAATTGGCAATTGATCTCACCGTCCCTCCAATCGATGTAATTACAGCTCCATACGTAATATCCACATTGATCTTGGGCAATCTCTCCATATTGGAGCACTTAGAGGTGTTGAGAACCTTGCTGTTGCCCCAAGTGAACTTGTATGGGCATGAGTTGTACTCCCCCGTGCACGTAACTGCCATTCCTTCCATGCAGATGGTTTTCACCTTTCGGACAGATGGTTTTCACCCTTCGGGCAGTTAGTGCACTTGCGAAGGAGTGCCAGCAAAGATTCTCGAGACACAACTAAGTACTCGCTGGACGGGAGGTTTCGAGTAGAGGGGGCAGGGGGAGTCCAGTTGGGGTCCTGCTTGAATTCCCGTCTCTGAACGAAAAAGTAATTCACCTATCCGATATATCTATCCGTTAGTGATTACTGATTGAGACCTAGTCTCCAACCTTTTCAAGTTTTTTTGACCATCAGAAAACTTGAGAATATGCAAATAGATGTGTAGTTAGTCCCTCGCTCGCAGGTTGCCCAAACAAGGTTTACGAATTAGAGAGCAGTGAGTACGGAAATATAGTAGAACTCTATTCTAGGTGTTTCGTGGTTACTGTATTATTGACCTCGGATACTGTATCAGCTTGTGGGTAATAAATGAAAGGTCACGTTAGCTGCGAGAAAACGATGGCTCACCGGTTTAGATCCGTATCCTCGATTCCTTTTTGGTAGCTATGAAGAGAGACTGCTGCGTCAATAACCTGAAAGATCAAAGATCAAACACTCGTATTGATTGATTAGAGACTTACATTATCGGTGAGAAGGAATTCCGTGAACAGCTTGTTCTGACAGACGCATGGAGTAGACGGATTCTTCAGTTTGGTATCGAACCCGGTCTTTAGAAGCTTTCCCTTCTTTCTGAGTGGGAACCGGAACAGTGATTGACAGCAGTAGTCGTACTGCTCCTCTTTGTCTCTGGGTGGGCACAGTGTGCAAGAGCAAGCTGCCGTCTCATCCAGATCCACCGCTTTAGTAAACAGCTTCTGATCTGTCGCCTCCAGTTGTTGCTTCCTTTCCAAGTATGCCTTGGCCTCTTCGGGGTTCGGAAGGTGATCCATCATGAAAATAGACAAAAGTTCAAAGATCAGCAATGTAGCAGAAAAAAACGGTGCGCAAATTGATAAGAAACCATTGAAATATCAGTTGAAACAAATGATGATAACGGCACTTGTAAACTGCGCCTTCGAGTTTGCGAAACGCGCCGTGCTGCCCGTAGGCATTGTGCGCGACTTGAGACTAGAACGTGCAAAATAGAGAGGGAGGGATTGTATCTCAAAGGTCATAGCTATTGAACCAGATTAGCTATATTCGTGAAACTTGGCATAAATGGAGATCACCTCTTATAGCTACGATTTGCATTTCAGATTCTCCCTGAGATTGAAAGTGATTGCGTTGTGATGACGAAATAATTGATCTACCTATGTTTTGTTTCGTTTATGTTCAATCTCATTCGTTCATGGATAGCAGAACATAATTGACAAGCAGCATCCGCGAGTGTCCGGCTAATATTCCGATGAGTTTTGGATAGTTCGGGATGAGTTGGGGAAACGTTGGGGAAATCAATAAAGATACAGTATGCTTTCTCTGCATGCAGACTCGTATAGTGGATTACGTTCACTATAGATCGAGAACTGGAGAGTTGGACACAAGTACATCAGAAGACATTGTTCTTTGTGTTTTACCGTTCTCCACCTTCTAACGGTGAATCTGAGGTACTGTATGATGCACTTGCATACTGTACTGTCTTACTATCGATTTACTGTCTGCCTATCTCTTTCTCGATCTCTCTTGTAAAATATTGAATTGTATATGTCTTGATGTGGTTCCCTAACATATTGTAAGTAATATTTGAATCTCTGTTCATTATACTATTCTACTAGTTAGCGCGACAACAGAGTTTGAAAAATAGAGAAGGTCATCATTCGACACGGTCAAAAGAGGGTTCAATGCATTGAAATCCACATGGAGATACTCTCTTGACGTAGCGAAAATTCAGGCAAACATCCTGCCACCAATTGGCATCGAACTTGTGTCGACATGTGAGAAGCTGATTTCTAAGCTTCGATCTTGCGCACAACAAAATCGACAAGGGCGCGAGAGAGAGGAAGGGTGAGGGAGAGCGGCAGAGACACGCTCTTCCTGCGTCTCTGACAAAAGTTCCGCTGTGTAGTGCGTTGCCTGTGCACTGTAGAAAACTTTCAGCGCGTGTATCTCAGCCCAGAATTGAGCTACGACTTCCAAATTTTGGGGTTGTGATGTGGTTCACGGACTCTATCGATCTATCTTGCCAGTTTACCCTCGCCAGATTTGCCTTCACTCCTCCTTTAAAGTTACTGTAACAGGAAAAAATTCGACCCCATTATTATTTTATTTTTTGGAAGAGGACGTCTGGGAGAATGAGGAAACCAGTATAAAAAAGTTTGAAAATAAAGAAGAATGTCAAAAACGATTTTTGAAAGTCGGGACTGACCCCAGGGAATTGTTGGATTACTGTAGCTGTGTGATTTATTGATTACTGTAGCTCACTTTGCTCACAGTTGCATTTGCGCGTTTTCCGCTAATTCTTTTATTATTTTTCGTCGTTCATCGTGCATAATATGATTTCTATGATTCAGAGGGGACCATATTTGAGTAATTGCCAATAGCCACTTTTTTATATGCTGCTCAAATTCGTTGTCACTTCCTCTTTTACGTTCGTGTTCTTTTTCTAATAATTTATTTTGATTTCTCAGGCTTTGAATAGCGTCAGGCACTCTTCGGGAAGGATCTAACAGCGGCGACAGCCGCAGGCCAGTTGTGTCTATATTTAAAACAAATTGTCTGAGTGATTTGGACTCTATTTTAGCCGTGTACTCGGAAAAGTTGAACAGGAAACAACTATTTGTTGTGTTCAGCATGTAATTGAAGCTGTATTTAATTTGCATCAGCTGAAAATTGAGTGTTACTGCACTTTATCATGCATAGTTATGTATGAATAATGAGTTTATTTGGTATATTCGCTTATCTTTGAGTTTATGACAGTTGTTAGAGAGCAGGTTACTACTGCAAAATAATTACATTGAGGAAATGAGCTCCTCGCGATCGATTCTGAAGGTGACTGGACTACTTTTCACCTCCAAGGTATGCTTTATCAATCTTATTGTCCACCTACACACTCGATTTCAAGCGAGTTTGCTTGCTTACTTGTTGCTTGTGAGTATATCGAGCATTCTGGTTCTATTATATTTTGCATTTATTTAACGGCCAATAAACTCAAATAAACGGATGTTGGCTTATTAAAAACACGAGCAGTTTGCGTTGTCACTGCCTGCGCTCGTTCGTCCCGCTTGTATTCGTTGATCTACCAGGAAAAAGAGTCACTTATTCAGGACCACTATTTTTTTTCGTAAAATCTCATGTAATCCTCACTCATTTATTTTATTATTCGTCCATTGTCTGATTCACTCTCACTTCAATGCTGTAGTTCAGCCCAAAACACCGTATCCTTTCGTTATTTATTGTCTGAAAATACAGAAACCTTTCAGTCAGTCGATTGTGAGCCGGCCTCTCGACTGCTACTACCTAGAGGTGAGCTGGCCCTATTTATCGACCCTAATGTGCGAAAATATCAGTTCACATTGCAATGGTAGATCACGCGGATTGTTTATGAGTAGAAGGTTACTGTAGCTATTGTACTACCGAATATGCGTAAATATTCGTGGCATCATAGTATGATAATACTCTTTTTATTTGCGTTTACTGCTGCATCTATCGTAGTGATCTACCTTCAGGATAGAGGATACGATTTACGTTGTCACTAACTACGCTTGTTAGTCCAGTTCTTATTCCTTGCTGTACCAGGAAAATAAGAGTCACTGATTCTGGTGCATTCCTTACCGGTTATTGCAAATGCCACGTAATCATCACTCATTTATTATATTATTCGTCTATTGTCTGATTCAATATCTTTGCAAAGCTGATTCATTCTCACGTCAGAGCCGATCGTCAAGCGGTCTTCTCTCCATTTCCCTCTTCCTCTCTTCTCTCTTCTTCATAATGGAAGGTGAGAATGGCTGAAACACCTCACCAATATTTTTCATCAAACATCATGCGTGTTTGGTCAATTATTCTATATATTTTCTGATTATCCTTTGCAGGTTACGGTAACAGCCAAAAATATGACAACTTCAGGTCTCTTAGATGTGGGATGAGCGTGCGTGCTCCGCGATTAACAGCGGCGAAATCCGCCAGGCCAGTGCTTTATTATTTAATTTTAAAAAATAAATGAGTGATTAGGACTCTGCGGAAAATCACTGTGTATTCTGTTCGACACGTAATTAAAGCTGCAATTTATTTATATCAGTCGAAAATGGGGCGTAACTGTAGTGGTTTATGCCTAGTTTTAAAAACAATACGAGTTTATTCAGTATATTGGCTAACATTTGAGTCGAGAACAGTTGTTAAAGAGCACATTACTACTGTTAAATAATTCCATTGAGGAAATCAGTATCGCGTGATAGACTCAGAAGGTGAATGGACTATATTCCCCACTCAGGTTATTCTTACCAATCTTCGTTCACTTTCCTTTCATTTATTTACAAGATAGAGAAGATGAATAATTAAAGGTTCGTCTAAAAATAATTCAATATTGAATGATGCGAGAATAGGTGCATTAGGGAAGGGCTAATGCGGCAACGTACACAGTTCTTATTTTTATTCACTGGCAAACTAAACTCCGACTTTGTGTTATAGATTGGAATATATTTTGAACTGATACTAATATACTATTTAGATATCAGCGCGAGTTTAAAGAAGCTGATGTTTTCATTGAGAAGTAGGCACAATGTCTTTCGCACATGGTTATTAGATACTTCCTGTTCATGCAAAACTCGACTAGAAAACTTCTGGTTTATTTATTCGCGCGATAAAATAAACAACTTCGAAAAGGACAGTAAAATGATTTAGCAAGTAAACAGTATACATCCTTTCGTATAACAGACAATGTGCGATATTTAGAGCAAAGATGAAGGAATAGAAAAGATGAAGAGAAAAGGGCAACAAAATTTTAAAAACAGCACTTCTGGTTTATATATTTGCTTAAATTAAAATATGACAAAATATGATGGAGTAATGGACAAGAAAACGCGAAATAGGTGAAATGATTTAGCAATAAACGGAATAAATCCTTTTGTATAATAGACAATGTACGATATTTACAGCAAAGGTCAAGGAGCAGAAAACACTTCTTTTGTATGAATATGAG
Organism: Pristionchus entomophagus; assembly: GCA_036245825.1. Taxonomy (NCBI): domain Eukaryota; kingdom Metazoa; phylum Nematoda; class Chromadorea; order Rhabditida; family Neodiplogasteridae; genus Pristionchus; species Pristionchus entomophagus. The sequence goes on from BTSX01000006.1 coordinate 1,112,762, forward strand.
TAAATTAAAATACGACGAAAAATAGGACGGAACAATGGAGTAATGTAATCAGTAAAAATGTCTTCTGTTTAATAGACACATTTACTGGACTATGCAGTTTATGACGACGGAAATAAGTTATTTACAGTTCCTCACTTCCCTCGTCTTCGATCTCTTCTCTCTCATCCTCAATCATTTGTAGCAAGGTCAGTCTTCTGGTTACTTTATCAGCTCGAGATTCGTGGATCGGTTCCTGCAACCATTATTCTCTTTGATTAAATTGTTTTCTTGTTAAATTTATAATAATGACGTCTTCATATTTTCGCTCGAGAGCTAAGAAGAGACCAGCGCTCAAAATACGAATGAGAAGAGACAACGGGCAATGAATTTGATTACAATTGCTCGAAACACGTACGCTCTATTGTCACCTCTCATTCTACGCTCGAGCGCTCGCGAGTGCTGGTCTCCTCTCATCAGTGAATCAGGTAAAAACGCAATAAAAAAGTTTTCACTTCGTTCTCATCATCGGACTCCTCTTGGTTACAGATATCTTCTTCCATCTCTTCCTCTTCTTCTCCACTTTCTTCATCACTCTCGTCTCTTCTCGATCTCTTCGCCGCTCTCGAGTGAATATTCTGAAGGTGAAAATATTTGTTCCGCCTTTAATTAAGCCGAATATAATGAACCTCATTCTGGTCATCTTCGTCTCCGATAGACAAGGATGAGGAAGGAGCAGAGGTAGATTTTGAAATAATTCTCGATGCCCATTGTTTCTCATCCGCATTTACCATATTGGCTCTGGAATATAGTGATATATTGATGGTTGTTAGGTAATTTCACACCTGATGGCATACATTTCTTGAAGAATGTTTTTTTCCCAATCACGACTAGGCGGAGGTCGAATCATCCTCACTCGTCTTTCTTTGAAGGTCTTATCAAAATATCCTTTCTTCACAGTGGCCTCCCTCGTTCCCTCCATGTTCTCAAACCTATGAAAAATAATGTGATTTTTCGTTTCTAATAGGAATGGCAAATCGGAATCCGACACTCCTTAATTTGCATACTCTTTCGTTTCTCTGATCGACGAGAGATCACGCAAATTGAGGAGAGTGCTTTCCGATTTGGGATCACTAGTTTCTAAGGATACTTACTGTGCTGAGTTGTGACGGAGAATAGTTACTCTCGATCTCAAATCATGTCCTTTTTCGGAGAAGTAATGATCTTTTGGAGCATGAATACCCGCTAGATGGTTAAATCCTTCGACTTCCGAAGTACCAATATCGGGACTGATCCGACCAATCTGGTCCATTACAGATTTAGAATTGATCAACGCTTCGAGTGCTTTGAATGCTCCTTTCTTAGGATCGAGTAGAGGAACACGGGCTACATGAGTAGCAGGATGAGAAGCACACTTCTTGATTAACTTGAAATTTCTGTCCTATAAAAATTGAATCTAAAAATAAAATAAAATAGAGAACTGACCTTTTCCCAACTGTGAACTCCTACGATATGTTTCAGACATGATTGAAGTTTCTCTCTCGCTTCATCACCACTTTTGCTGCTTCGAATCGACCACCAAAGGTGAGCGTTGATGTATCTAACCCATGGGCCAAGAGTACACCGAGTCTTCAGCTTAGCTTGCTGGAAACGATTTCTAAATGAGATACTTTCATATTGAACTAACTTTGAGAAGCTTGAGCAGCAAATTTCGTGCATAGTGCCAAAGATAAAATCGATGATCGATCGATGGATACTCTCGAGACATCATCGCAGTAGCCTGATTTAGTTTAAAAAAAATATATATATATCATACTGAAAAGATAAACCTCGGGCTGCCGATCAGTTGTGAGTCTTTCAATGGGATCATCCATTTCTTCATTGAAGATTGTGTTCACTTCGTCCAGACAACTCTTCAATCCGATGCATTCCAATCTATTCGACGACTTTCCTGAGAAAACAAAGATGAGTTTATATCTAATCTTTTATTTTCGCAACCTTCAATCTTTTTCGAGCAGTTGGAATAGGAAATAATCAGTCCATAGGCTGCAATCATCAACACATATCGTGACCAAATGGCTGAGTGTCCTCGCGTATCGAATTGAGCATCTCCTGCTAGACTGAGTTTGTTACCCTGAAAATCAAAGCCGAAGCGTAAAATATGAAATTGTAATTGCAAACCTTCCTCAAATCTTCTCTAACAATTTCAATGATTCGTACTCTTTGTTCATTGAAGATTTTTGTTAGTGCGGGTTCGAAGTAATTCGTTTTGAGTCGATTAAACGCGTTTCTGCTAGGAAAGGCGCAGCCAATCGACTTAGCGAATGGAGCGACACTCTGGAAATTGTATGTAGGTCATTTTCAGTTTGAGATTGATGATCTGACCCCATATCCAAAAGACGTGCAGAATGCCGAATTGACGATATCGAGAGAGATGCGATGTAATTTTTCCTTCCCACCGGCTTTTCTTGTGGGTAGAATTGGCGAACTTTGCCAATCACGCGATATCCCGCAATTTTGACACTCACTCTTCACAAGTAGTACCGCGCCCTAAGATACGTAATTTAGAAAATGTCCGTTAGATAATGCTCAACAAACTTATATAGAAAATGTGTACCTCGAGATGCATAACAACTTTGCAATGTTCGCCGCATCCGTCAGAACAATGTACAAATGCTTCTCCGATTTGGGAAATCTGGACCATACAATACGTTTCTTTGCCCTTGAATTGAATCTGAGCTGTTGGACTTGACCGGTCAGTCATTGGATCGTAAGTAGAATCCTTCCTGTCCTATAACACAAGGATTATTGAATTAGCTAAATGGAACACACTTCTTTCTCATTCTTCTCTTCTTCCAGTTCTTCGCCTGACGAATCTCGAATATTATCATCACTCTCCTTCGAGTGAGATGACGACACAACCTGCGAATAACTATTTAATGTAAGCTCTGCCTTTCATACAATTTCTCTAAAATATTTTTTTACGCAGATAATTGTCATTCAACCACTAATCGTCCAAACATTGGTTCACAGAAAAATGATGAAATCATATTTTCTGATTGTTTTATTTTTGAAAAATATTAATAGTATAGCTCACTTTTTTCAATGGTTTCGCATGCGGGACAAGTCTTGTACCACTCGATCCTTCGACAATATGAGCCGAAGGGAAATGAGAACGACAGAGAAATGTTTTTCCTTCAGATCTAATTGCATCTTCCAATCGCTTTTTCTCAGTGTCATCCCCATTCGATAGAATAGCAATCCACGTTGCTTGTTGCTCAGGACGATTAGAAAACGCGAAGCATTGCGATGAAAAAGATTTGCAAACGATGCAATATCGTTTTTTCGGGGGCATCTATTTTAATAAGCATTATACATAATCACTTCACATTTTTCAGATAACGCTTGGTCTCAACCTTTCACAGACAAGCCGTATTTGTGAAACGAATTCATTTATTCATGACAAGTGATATATCTACAAAAGGAAAGTGAACGAAGATTGGTAAGAATAACCTGAGTGGGGAATATAGTCCATTCACCTTCTGAGTCTATCACGCGATACTGATTTCCTCAATGGAATTATTTAACAGTAGTAATGTGCTCTTTAACAACTGTTCTCGACTCAAATGTTAGCCAATATACTGAATAAACTCGTATTGTTTTTAAAACTAGGCATAAACCACTACAGTTACGCCCCATTTTCGACTGATATAAATAAATTGCAGCTTTAATTACGTGTCGAACAGAATACACAGTGATTTTCCGCAGAGTCCTATTCACTCATTTATTTTTTAAAATTAAATAATAAAGCACTGGCCTGGCGGATTTCGCCGCTGTTAATCGCGGAGCACGCACGCTCATCCCACATCTAAGAGACCTGAAGTTGTCATATTTTTGGCTGTTACCGTAACCTGCAAAGGATAATCAGAAAATATATAGAATAATTGACCAAACACGCATGATGTTTGATGAAAAATATTGGTGAGGTGTTTCAGCCATTCTCACCTTCCATTATGAAGAAGAGAGAAGAGAGGAAGAGGGAAATGGAGAGAAGACCGCTTGACGATCGGCTCTGACGTGAGAATGAATCAGCTTTGCAAAGATATTGAATCAGACAATAGACGAATAATATAATAAATGAGTGATGATTACGTGGCATTTGCAATAACCGGTAAGGAATGCACCAGAATCAGTGACTCTTATTTTCCTGGTACAGCAAGGAATAAGAACTGGACTAACAAGCGTAGTTAGTGACAACGTAAATCGTATCCTCTATCCTGAAGGTAGATCACTACGATAGATGCAGCAGTAAACGCAAATAAAAAGAGTATTATCATACTATGATGCCACGAATATTTACGCATATTCGGTAGTACAATAGCTACAGTAACCTTCTACTCATAAACAATCCGCGTGATCTACCATTGCAATGTGAACTGATATTTTCGCACATTAGGGTCGATAAATAGGGCCAGCTCACCTCTAGGTAGTAGCAGTCGAGAGGCCGGCTCACAATCGACTGACTGAAAGGTTTCTGTATTTTCAGACAATAAATAACGAAAGGATACGGTGTTTTGGGCTGAACTACAGCATTGAAGTGAGAGTGAATCAGACAATGGACGAATAATAAAATAAATGAGTGAGGATTACATGAGATTTTACGAAAAAAAATAGTGGTCCTGAATAAGTGACTCTTTTTCCTGGTAGATCAACGAATACAAGCGGGACGAACGAGCGCAGGCAGTGACAACGCAAACTGCTCGTGTTTTTAATAAGCCAACATCCGTTTATTTGAGTTTATTGGCCGTTAAATAAATGCAAAATATAATAGAACCAGAATGCTCGATATACTCACAAGCAACAAGTAAGCAAGCAAACTCGCTTGAAATCGAGTGGGTAGGTGGACAATAAGATTGATAAAGCATACCTTGGAGGTGAAAAGTAGTCCAGTCACCTTCAGAATCGATCGCGAGGAGCTCATTTCCTCAATGTAATTATTTTGCAGTAGTAACCTGCTCTCTAACAACTGTCATAAACTCAAAGATAAGCGAATATACCAAATAAACTCATTATTCATACATAACTATGCATGATAAAGTGCAGTAACACTCAATTTTCAGCTGATGCAAATTAAATACAGCTTCAATTACATGCTGAACACAACAAATAGTTGTTTCCTGTTCAACTTTTCCGAGTACACGGCTAAAATAGAGTCCAAATCACTCAGACAATTTGTTTTAAATATAGACACAACTGGCCTGCGGCTGTCGCCGCTGTTAGATCCTTCCCGAAGAGAGCCTGACGTTATTCAAAGCCTGAGAAATCAAAATAAATTATTAGAAAAAGAACACGAACGTAAAAGAGGAAGTGACAACGAATTTGAGCAGCATATAAAAAAGTGGCTATTGGCAATTACTCAAATATGGTCCCCTCTGAATCATAGAAATCATATTATGCACGATGAACGACGAAAAATAATAAAAGAATTAGCGGAAAACGCGCAAATGCAACTGTGAGCAAAGTGAGCTACAGTAATCAATAAATCACACAGCTACAGTAATCCAACAATTCCCTGGGGTCAGTCCCGACTTTCAAAAATCGTTTTTGACATTCTTCTTTATTTTCAAACTTTTTTATACTGGTTTCCTCATTCTCCCAGACGTCCTCTTCCAAAAAATAAAATAATAATGGGGTCGAATTTTTTCCTGTTACAGTAACTTTAAAGTTACTGTAACAGGAAAAAATTCGAGTGACTATCTGAGCCAGTGCATATTTGTGCAGATGCTTGGCACTAGGCAAAAAATCGAATTCGCTCTAAATGTGTCGGATGGTAGTACTCTACGAGTGTAGCTCAGGCGCCAAGGGTTTAGTGTTCTAGATCGTTCTCCTCTATATGGCGGAAGTTTAAAAAAACCGTAACCCAACCGATTTTGCTCTTTCGCGATCGTTTCGATTGAGTGCTGTCTCAAAAATTGGGCAATATTCACGACATCATACATACCAAGTTTCATCCCGATCCGATTGAAACTGTTCGAGAACGATTATTTTTTGGAAAATTTTCTCGAACTTTTTCTTACTGCTCTTTGGGCTGATACCCGATATACCTTTTTTTATTTAATTTTTTGGAAGAGCATCTTTCCACCCACAAACCATGTGAAAATGATCAAAAACAAAAATACACGAAAAGAGAATTCGCGCGAAAACAGCGATCAACTCGGTGAAAAGTCAGTTCATGATTCAGTTCAAACGGCTTTCATTTTTTATTTTTTCAGTTTCTTTTTACTATCTGATTTTCTGACATCGTTTTAACATCGACATCGTGAGGTTTCCGATTTTGCAGACTCCGAGAGATGTCTGAGTCTACCGAGTCTGCTAACTTGAGAACTCTTTTTGAGTATCGTATGATTGAATCACAGAGAAGAATTTTAGAGGAGATCTCTATTCAGAACCATAGTACTACTGGTGGGAGCTGCATTAAAAGTGAAGCAAAGCTAATAAAATGTGGTGGAGACAACGAGGAGCGAGAAATCACAGACGATAAAGAGACTGGTAGTTGTTATGAATGAAATCCTTAGAGTGGCGTGAAGTGACAAGGGATTGAGGGCAAGGAAGGGGAAGAGTAGGAAGGAAGCGTATGAGGGAAAAAGAGGCGTCAATGGCGTGAGTCACAATTTGTCATAAGAGTCGGAAAAACTTAAGAACAAGCAAAAAAAAATGTACATATGTTCAAAAGCTGCTTCTCGGGCTAATTTTTTATTCTGGATCTGAATCTGATGGCCTTTTCCGTTTTTCGAACTGAGCCTTCTAAATCCCGTTAAGACACAATGTCAATTTGCCCAAAATCTGATTCTACGAGAAAAAAACTGGTCCATGAATAGCCAAATTTTCAGAAATCTCGCGTACCCGGGCAGAATTTGAAACTTCACAAATTGAAGCAGAACGGATTAATAATTTTTTTGAAACTCTGGTTATCATTTCAGAGAACATAACTGCTTGATGTCATTTCATGTTTCAGAGATACGATTAGCCAAGTGAAGGCAAAATGTTTTGAAACGCTAATAAATTGAGCTGATCACAATTTATTTATGCGACTCGTATCAATTGTTTGTACAAAAAATATAATGCGGAAGATAAAATCAGTTGTCGATTCACGGCCGCTGTTCGCAGGTACCGTAGTCCGATAGCGCACTGCCCTCGCAGCACCACGAGCGCTTACGGCGAACTAGCGTGCCTTGAATGGATTGCAGTACTTCCGTCAGGATACTGTACCGATCGATTATCGGAATTCAACTTCTCGGAACCGAATGTTTCAGGGATCAGATACAATGTAGAAGATACATTTATATTTAGTACTTCTTCTTTAGTACTTTTGAATACGCATAATTTCTATTTAGTACTTCTTGTAAGGCTAGTCACAAGTACAGTGACTACTAGTTCAGTGTCTAGTACAGTGACTTTTCACGAACTACAATCCATCCGATCCAAAATTCTCTCTTACCCTCGACACTCCTCTTGCTGAGTGTCTCTCCTGGCCGACAGGCATTCCGATTGCATACTTCCGAGTCCTCCGAGGGCCCTCTGCAATCCACAATAATTTGCAAACGTATTTGAAGAATATGCCAAGATAAGATTTTTTACGGGGAATCGCTCAACAGCTTCTTCCTCAGTTGGTTTGCTGCAGTGAAAACGAAACAAAATGTTGGGACCACTCCCACATTGGGGTTTGAGATCTTTTCTTTGAAGAGGCAAAACATAAACAAAAGAAAAAAAGAATAATGTAATTCCACTCACCGGCATCCTTCTCCGGGTGTTGCTCCCTGGTCGTAGCACGCGCGCGTACGCAGTCTTCGGCCGCACGCGCCACACGCCTCCGCGCACCCGCCCCACTCCGACCACCCCGACCACCGCCCGGCTGCAATGAATCCTGGTTCCGGAGCTGGTACCGAGCTACCGGTTATGGTACCAGCCTGATCCCTTCATTTACTGTAGCCTCTACAGCGAGGTAGAGTACGGCACCAAGCTGACTATGAACTCGACAACTGCCGCAAACAACACAAATCTACCACGGACCGTTACTGGGTGCGGCTATGATGTTCTCTGGCGGAGGGGCGGTGGACCAGGCGACTTCGCTACAATGGAAGTCATGTGCGGATTGGGGGAACGGAAAATGTATTAGCAAATCTACACGAATAAACATAAAAACCTAGAGTAGCAAGAAAGACTGTATGCATAGACATACCGAACAAACCACGGAAAGAGTCGATATGATTCTCTAGGTGCTGCCATAAGCAGTCTTACCGTAGCCATCACAATAGTAACCCACCGTTGTGTCTTAGTAGTCGCTCCTCCCCTCACTCGGTATCTCAGCGTAAACTGGGAGCTTTTTTGCGCCTTCGCAATGACGACCAGGGTGTCCGTCTCGGTGACGCGTATGCCGCCTGAATCGACAATCTACCGTTTCCTGGTGGTGAGCTATAGTATCCTATTAATATACAGTATCGAAAATATTCGTCGCTCGGCTATCAGCAATCGATAATCTACCGTATCCTGAGGTCTTCAGTACTGCCTCAGCAAAATTTATTTCTAGCTTTCCGTGAATTCTTTAGAGTAATCTTTAGAGGAGTACAGAGGAAATGTAATCATGCAACAGACATCCTTTTTTTCAGCAATCGATAATCTACCGTAACCATATGCTAATCATCCTCAGTATCTAAAAATATCCTTCAGACCTTCGGGTCGACAGCACAGTCTCCCTCCGGCTAGGGAGAGGTCATCGTGCCACTTCAGCTCGACGTACTCGTTGCACGATGGGGAGCATGTGAACCTGTTTTGAGCAATTAATTTATAATATTATTTAATTGGACACTGTATTGACAATTGCGATTTTCACTCTCTCCATTCTGCACACTATCTCATTCGTCTGAGAACCGACAGAGTGTGCAGAATGGAGAGAAGTGAAGTGCGAAACGGTATCCGTAGAACACAGCGAGATCCTTCTTTTCGCTGATGAATGTTAAAAATTTATTCTTTTTTTTAGTATGGTTCAGCTCCTCTTCGTTCTAGCATCGTAATTGGATGATAAAAAATAACCCACCACACATGCGTCAACTCGAACTCGACGTGCTGAGTTGGTGTGGGCTAAAATGCAAATTTGTATTTCGAAAGTGTCAACTTGATTTTCAGATCCCAAATACCTCTTGTCGTTTTGCTCTAATGAGTGACAAGGGAACCGCAAAAGGTGACCTTGCTCCCGATGAAATTCGATAAATATTCTAATATTCTTTACATTAAATCGGTAGTTCTGAAGCTCCTGATCATCGAAATAATAATAGATTTGATCAAAAAAATCATTTAAAGCAGTTTAAGCACTTCAAAATCAGTTACCTTTAGAACCGCCTACAGTAACCCGAAATTGTTAGAGCTGGAGCGATTGTCGTGTCACACTATTTATTATCATACTGGAACTTCCGGTTTATCGAGCAGCAATTTTTTTCCTGTCAATTTTCAGTCTCAAAATATTTGGCGACATCATCATTATCGAGCATGCTTGACCAAATAATTTATATTTATCGAAATTTTGATATATTACTATCTTTCGGTTGAGAACCTCCTGGTCGTGTTTATTCTCTTAATCGAGTAATTTCATTTGCTGGGAAGCACACTCAGAATCCACTCTGCTTTAAAAAAGCAGTATATCGTTCTAACAAGCGAAATTTGTTTAAAAATGGTGCAATTCTTCGAGACAACCGTGCTCCTTGCCATATGATCCAAAGATTGTGGAATTTTAGAGAAGAATATTTCGCATTCCCGATGATATAAACCTCCGAAAAGGATCTAGGAGTAATGTTTATGCGAACACTACGCCTTAATCCTGACAATAGGGTCAGTGACTACAATATCACTTCACTATTTTTGTAAATACGTACAAACACATGCAACGAAAATATGGCCGCATTTACCAAAGTATATTCAAGCGCACATGATAAAGGAGTTCGAATGTTAATATTTTTTACCAAAATAAAACAAAGAAATATGTTTCGCTGAACATTCTTGACTTAAGTGTGCAGTTTGGAGAGCCATGAGCTGTTTCAAGCGTCACCGCAAAAATTCGCTTCATGGCGGCAATCAAAGCTCAATGAATCCTGATAGAGGAAGGTTAGGGAATAGTTTTTACTGAATAGAGCTAAGGCGTAGTTCGGCGTAGTAAAAAGATATGAGGCAAAATGACAGTCAAGTTTTATTATAAAGCGTACTGTACGTATCTCTCAAGAGCTAGCAAGTTGCGCCTATTCAAATTTATGAGATAATTGACATCGCTATTAATTTAAGACAAAATTTCGATAAATAAATTTAAAAACTACTTGAAAACTTCTGTAAACAAAAAAGCCAAAAAATATTCCTAAAAACGCTTGGTGTGGCATTGATTACGGTAGGTGGTAAGGGATCATCCGGCATCTATTTTCCGGCCATTGCGGTCCCTAACTCAACCTCACCAAGAGTGAACGTCCGTGGCTCAGTAGGTTGCTCGTCAGTCTCACGTTTTGCAAGTTGTTGGTTCGACCCCCGAAAGCTCCAAACCTTTTTGCTGTATTTTTGCATGTTTTTCATGTTTCTCCCTCGATTCTATTTTATCAGAATCCGTGTTTGTTCGTTATTTCCCATTCAACGCCATTATTGAGATAAAATCAAATATTTTTTATTGTTTCGGCCAACCAATATGGATTCTGATAAAATAGAATCGAGGGAAAAACATGAAAAACATGCAAAAATACAGCAAAAAGTTTTGGAGCCTTCGGGGGTCGAACCAACAACTTGCAAAACGTGAGACTGACGAGCAACCTACTGAGCCACGGACGTTCACTCTTGGTGAAGTTGAGTTCCTGAACACCATTCACCGAGCCGTCCGCTCGAAATCCCATGTTAATTTGATGACCTTGTTTAGGTCCTTAGGAACAAATTGCGGTCCCTTTTCAAAACGGTTAAAGGTTCCCCTGGGGAGTGTCAATCGATCCCTGGCAACGAATTTCATAGGGAGCAAGGTCACTATTTGCGGTTCCCTTGTGAATAGAATTTTAAACCAGGCATCAATATTGGATTGATAATCTACCATATTCTCGCTTGACCTACCGCCTTGACTCTCCAGTAACACCTCGACGATCCTGAGTAGGAGATGTTTCGCCAGTTGGAGTTGGCGATTAGCTCCATTCCGCACACTGCGAAATGACTTGGGTGCATCTACCAATTTTGTGGATATTAAATTAAGACTATGCGTGCTGCTTTTTATGGAACACACATGCAAATGGTTCTTAATGATGCCTGTTAAAATTTTTAGATCTATCCATTCTAAATACTCTCTCGTCTGCCTGATCGGAGAGAAATTGTCCGGAAAAGAGATATTGGAAACATAAATGCGACTTTAAACATGACCCTAAGAGAAATTGTCCGGAAAAGAGATATTGGAAACATAAATGCGACTTTAAACATGACCCTAACCCCTCCCCCACCCGACTCCTGCACGCGGTCGCACAGCCGCCCTCCCAACCCGATCGGGCACTTGCACACGGCACAGTTGTTCGGGTCGACGTAGCCTCCGTTCAGACATGCAAGGGGACGGCACGTTCCTTAATTATGTTATTACTAATTAGGAATGTTTTTGAATAAAATTAAGGTATGAAAATTTCGCCACTCCAAGAGGAGCAAAATGCAACGAGTTTAAATTTGATTGATAGAAGACAATGAGCCACAAACCATCAGTGAACCTTTGGAATGAACAAAATGGCAAACAAAAATCACGCTTACCTCACAGTTAAAACATATTTTTGTGCCTAAATTTAGAGGTCTCAAAAGCTGCTAAGGAAGATCAAAGATCAAAGATCACCCACTCGCGCAGTACAGCTTGTTGATGTGTTTGTAGTCGAGGAAGGAGGGCTCTGATCTACTGCCGATTGTCGATCTAGAAAAATGGGTTGGAACTTCAACGAAACCCTTCATTTATTGTCAACATCTGTTGCTCTGGAATGTCAGAAGGCGCTAAAATTGAGAAAACGCGCTCTCTGATTTGTAAATCTTACCGATAGAGGACGTCTTTGGGCTCGAGCGTAAAGAGAAGTGAGGTTCTGGCGTAGGACTGGAACCATGAGGAATTGAAATTCAGAAATTTTAAAATTTAAAAATGAATCCCGATGATTCACACAGGTTCGCTGAGTCTTGAACATTTACAGGACACCGAAAACCCTGTCCCTTTATTCCCTTGACTTTTTAGGGTGGAATCAGCTGAAAAGAAGAAAGGGGAAAACAACAAACGTTTGCCGCGTAATGCATCACGCTTGCGTAGTCGAAGGGCAGCCCCTGTGTCTCCGCGTCCTCAAATTGCGATTTCAATCCATCAATGAAAATTGAGAAAAAAATATCGTTTCTTTCGGAAACGCCGTGTTGAATTCAACAAGTGAATCTCGCGAGTGCCAACCTGAATGGATCTCTTCACGAACTGTGCCTGGGTTCCCTGCGCCATGTTGGCGCTGTTCACTCTGAAATGATAATTTTTTTACCAATATGATGGCATTTCAGACCGCAGTCTACAATATTCTAACACCACTCAATTCTATGTACGCAACATAAAATATGAATTATTTTATGTTCAGTATTAGGGCTGGCTAAGCGATTGCGGAATTGCGGGCCCGCAATCGCGCGCCTCTCATTGCGGCCCGCAATGAGAATTGCGGAACGCAATCCTCCTCCCGCTCAGCTGTGCAAACTCCGCCCCCGCTCCGCCCGCCTCCCCCTCCCCTTTGTAACCCGGCGCGGGCTAGAGCGCACCCTCTCGGCGTGCTCGCAATGAGAGGGAAGGGGGAGGAGCGGACCAGCAATGCTCCCATCGATCTTGCAATAGTTTTCCCACTTTAAGATGCTCAGAAACTATACTTTGCTTCAGAATTGAAACAATACAATAGTTTCAAGGTGATACAAGATAATATCGTGGACAGTACCGAATAATACTCTTAATTTGCCGTGTGAGGCTCATTTTGACGATACCAGGACTCCTTTTTCAGAACCCATAGAAAACAAGCGTGGTTTACGTGGTTTACTTCGCTTTGGTGGACAGTTTTAGATCAGAATGTCATTATAATTAGCAATGTTTTCTATGGGTTCTGAAAAAGGAGTCCTGGTATCGCCAAAATGAGCCTCACACGGCAAATTAAGAGTATTATTCGGTACTGTCCACGATATTATCTTGTATCTCCTTGAAACTATTGTATTGTTTCAATTCTGAAGCAAAGTATAGTTTCTGAGCATCTTAAAGTGGGAAAACTATTGCAAGATCGATGGGAGCATTGCTGGTCCGCTCCTCTCCCCTCCCTCTCATTGCGAGCACGCCGAGAGGGTGCGCTCTAGCCCGCGCCGGGTTACAAAGGGGAGGGGGAGGCGGGCGGAGCGGGGGCGGAGTTTGCACAGCTGAGCGGGAGGAGGATTGCGTACCGCAATTCTCATTGCGGGCCCGCAATCGGAGGCGCGAGGGAGGGAGAGGGATTGCGGTCCGCAATACGAGGCGCGAGATTGCGGCCCGAATAGCCCGAATAGCCAACCCTAGTAAGTATAACAGTATCCTACCGTAGGTATTGGCCCATTTTACCTTCCTCCCGTCACCTACCATAACTCATCACTGATACCGTAACCCTATCTCATTCCTTCCGTACCCTACCGTAGGTACTGGTCCCTATCCGGTCGGGAGTGCTCGTGCCAGAAGCCCAGAGCGTGCGAGACCTCGTGTGCGATGATACCCATCTGGAACAAAGATCGCGACCTCGCCAAGTCCACTTCATTATTTTCATATTTTCTCTGTATGACGAGAGATTCAACATCACTAGTAGATATACAGAGACGATAGTCAAATGGCATGACCGGGCAGCTGTAGGATCGCGGTAGGGATACGGTGACAGGGTTACCTACCTGCTCGCATCCGTATCCAATGGAGACCAGCTGGGCTCCTCCGATTCTCCCCAACGACGACATGCACCTTCAAGTAAATCGTATGAAGTTAATCCAAAACGTTAATGAGTAAACGATAGAGCAGCGGATCCATAATACATAGCCAATATCTGAGATTCTAAGGCAGATTTAGACAAGTAATATCATGTTCCCTATTTGTTGTGTGCTGTCTAGTAAGAAGTGTGCGGGATGAGAGGAAAAAATTCTCGAAACTCACCCATCCGATCTCGCGAACAGCATATAGTCTCCAGTAGGGTTAGTCTGCTCCCTGTAGTTTATTGATTTTCGAAAATAATTTTAATCTTTAATTTTGCCAGGCTCCGCCCACCTGAACCGCAGGCAGGTGTTGTTCTCGAAGACGCGCAGCGTCTGCGAAATGCGCGCGCGCCATTCGGCTGAAAATTAAGGCGTCTCACTAGCATCATCACAACTAGTGATGTTGGTTCAGAGAAACGAGAGAGTGTGCAGAAAGAGGAGAGTGTCGAAAACAGAAACGACATAAGTAATGAAGAATACACATCCATCAGCACCGAATAAACTCAGAAATGATACTACAAGATGACTGACCATCAGTATCCGAGAATTTGTAATTAATAGTGGTTGGCCATCTTTGGGCGGCTCGTGCGACCAGCATTCGACGTCTCCGACCGGAGGCTATTCGGGCAGCTTGCGCCACCGTGAGGATCATGTCGATCTGGAACCAGGTGATCTTTGATCTTTGGCAAATGCGATTGTTGATATATGCGGAGGAAACTCTACTGTCCTGTACGCGGAGTATCGGGGATTTCATTATCCAGGGATCAAAGAGCAGACTTTTGGTGAGTAAAGTCAACATGATTTCACCTCGAAAAGTGCTCCGGCCACTCGCTTATTCGGTCCTAGCTCAGTGCCGGCCGGTCCCTCCACCAACTCCACCTTGTTCATGTCCTGCAACGATTGGTGGATTACGGTATCTATCGATTGATCGAGAGATACCGTATCGTGCCATTATAGCAAGAACAATACGGTATTTTGGATGAGGGTTACGATATTCTATGATGGATCGGCACTCACAAAATTCCCGCCGTCTTGCTGGTTCTTGTAGAACTTGTCGAGAATGTTGAGTACGTCTGAGTAACTCTGGCCGGGCTTTTGGAAAGCCGTCGAGAATCGCTCTATGGAGATGACCATCTGAACAAAATGTGGTGAGAATTTTTTTATTAATTTATTATCGGGTTGAGGAATAAGTAACGCTCGTTTTTCCAATTTCAGATTATGACCTCTCCCGTCTTTCTAAATTGTGCAATTATATTCCGGTTTTTGATGATCGATAAGGGCTTGGATACTCTCTTTAGCGCACACTATATCATATATCTCCGATCATTTAGGCGATCACAATGGCTGGCTCAATTCAAAGTTGTCGCACCTCACCCTGAGATTTTGACAGGTCAGCACTGAGGGAAGAAGAATTATTGAGCCACAATTAAGCTGCAGTAGTAAAGTATCATGGTTATACATTACACTGATGATATTCAGAGGAATATCCAAGTAAAGGCCTGTGTGAGATATGCGCCTAACGAGAGTGTAGGATTTTCAGTTACTGACCGAAAGAAGTTTTGCTAGCCGCGTTTTCTTAGCAATAGATCTAAAGACCTCAATTATGCTTGAATGTGGAGTACCTTTCCTGTTGAAAATATGGACGAATTTTGCTAAGTGTGGAGCATTCTCTTTATGAGTTAAATTGCTCGTAAGTCCGATATCGAAAAACAAGCCTCGAAATCGACATTTATTGCTATTTCCTGTAAACCGTACTAATTGAATGTAAGGCCTTAGATGATTAAATGGACGAGCAACTTTTGCACTATCATCCACCAAGTGGCCACAATTATAGAATGGCTACTATGTCTTGGGTATGGTTTAATCCAAAGTCCTCAAAACACGCATTTCTTTTGATTCCGTCACAAAATAATATTTTTGGAAAACTGTTATTTTTCAAATAGGAGCATAAGTAGCACCAAATGTTTATAGTGATAATATAGCTCCATAGTGAGTGACTGGAGCGCACTAGTGTATAGGCCAGCACCTTCGATCCTCAAGGTAGACAAATAAGTTAAGTGAACTGCAATTTTTCACGAACGTTCCCCTTGAAACGTCTATAAAAATACAACAATGAATCGAGCACCATTCTCACTTCACCATGAAAGAGGTGTAGTATCGGGCTGCTCACCTGAGAATGTGTGAATTTACCGAACAGTTTCCACGTTAAATTACACAATTTCGAAAAAATCTAAAATTTTCGAAAAATATCAGGTACATTGAAATCTAAATTTCTCTCCTACACAGGAAGCGTGATATTTCTAATAATAACGGCTATGATACTCGAGCATACCCTGAAAAAATGATATAAAGTCAGCTCGTTTAGATTTGATTGGCGGGAGATATATGAGCCCAAACACGATGCTCAAAAACGAGCGTTACTTATTCCTCAACCCAATAATTAATTTTTTATTAATGAGAATTAATGAGGTGAGAACCTTTTTAAGATGCGGCGCCGTGATGAGACTGGTGATCTGCTGCACCACACCATTGACAGTTCCCACGATTTGCGAAACTGGATCGGACCCTGGCCGGCCGATCTGGTTCACGGATCCGATGATTTGCGAGAGCAGGTTCTGAGGGGGCGGAGCCTCCGGAGGAGGAGGGGGCTGGGCCTCGGGTTGCTGCATCGGCTGCAATATCTTCATCTATATCAGCAATTCGCCAGGTTTCATGGTTTTACGTTTCTTAGTTGGGCGGGAGTTTACGTATTGATAGTCTTCGCGAGTTCGCGTTGTGATTCATGCATTTATTACACCTTTGAGAGAATTTTGTGGTGGCAAAATGGGCGGAGCCTGTAGATGGGCGGAGCTAATCGATTGAATAACGTACCGGCTGCGACTCCTCCTCTCTCTGCTGGTCATAATCGGGCGGCGGAATGCCGCGCGAATCATCCTGCATTATTAATTAATTAATTAATTAAAATTAAAATTATTTAATTAAATCGTCCTTTGTTTATTCGTAGACTCTTGGGCGTAAAAGAGCTGCCACGAGTTCGAGTGAGCAGAAGATGGAGACGAATGAGTGTTTCGTTGAACTCGCCCTTTGCTTTATTTTTCACCGATTAGATTACCATTCGACCGGTAGTCAGTTACCTATTTCAAGTTTCATCATGAAAGTTTCCGTGCTAAGTCGGCCATAGCAGTCAAACAAGACCATGAATATGACGTCATCACTAGTGAAAAACATCAAATACTCTTCTCATCTCTCTCGGCTCTCTTGCAGGTATGAGAGAAGAGAGATGATGCGAAACGAGGAGATTATAAGAAAGCATGATTTATAACGCGAATGATGGAGAGTAACTGCCAAATGACTTGATAAAGATACACTCTATAATAAAGTCGGGTTTCGACGTCAAATCACTGGTCATCACTCACGAATGGGGGTCTCCTCCAGGGTGGTGGCGGGCCGCCTCTAGCCCATGGCGGTCGATGATGATGATGATGGCGACGGGCCCCTGATATTTTTTTTATTTACTTTATTATTTTTATTTATGTATTCGATACACTCCAGCCGGTGTGGCAACTTGTTAGTGAAAATCACTGCGATTTTCTGAAGTACGTTCTCGATGATTGTGCTTGCTGTAGAATAACGATGCGGGATGGAATATTCTCCATTCTGCACACTCTCCTATCGTCCGGTGAGACTATGCAGATACATTTAAAGCGGCATCAATATTGCAGAAGCTACGTCCAATATCACGATCGTAACCGCAAGTATGGTAAAACTACTACGACTAAGTTTCTGAGTCACTGCGTGCCAAAGGGAACACGTCACATTAGAGTTTTTAGCAGGCAGTAATCCCCCAAAAGTCGTAGCGTTGAGAAAGTGGCCACTAAATGATCAAATTTAGCAACCGGAACCTCACTTACAGGGTGGCGGGGGTCCTCCGAATCCTCGTGGTCCGCCGAAACCGGGTCCGGGACCAAATCCCCTGGGTCCAAAACCTCTGTGTCCAAACCCGCGCGGTCCGCCCCTGCCTTCTCCCATCATATCATAGTCCATGGGCGGTTGAGCGACGCATGTGGCGAGAGAAACGAGGAGGAGGGGCAGCATGGAGATCGGAGATCAAAGATCACGAGTCGGAGGCTGAAATAGAGAAAAGTACGCTGTAAATCCGACAGAAAGACAAATCATATCAAAGAACAGCATCCACTAAAATCTGGAGCCAAATTGATAAAGAAATACTGCTGCAGCATACAGACGGCAATTCCAAAAATAGAGAAAACCTGTAGATCATGAATTGAAAACATCTAGAAAACTCTGTCTGTAGAGACGGAGACAAAAAGGTCAGCGATCAAAGATCAGTTCGTATCAAGAAACCAGTGAGAATGCAGCGAACAAACCACGAGAAACAGATAAAAACAAGTCAAAAATGGAGTTCGAACAAGAACCAACAGCACTCATTCATGCATGGGCGAAACTGACAAGAACTGTCGCAGTAATTTCCTTCTCCTCTACTCTCTATTCTTTCGTCTATCTCTCTCCCACGTGCGCCGTTTGCACCAACAAAAACTCACATAAATTCAAATCAATTTTGAAAAAAAAAACTCATTCTAAGTTCAAAAATCAAATTCGAACGTTCTTCAAATTCGTAAATCCAAATAATTATCGATTCATTGCAGCGCGAGGAGAAGGCGAAAGAAGCCTAAGAGTCCCGATCAATCGATAAAGATAACCCCAATCGTCGATGTTTGATTGCTGGTCTTTGATCCTTACACTGCACTCTCTCGTAGCTAATCATGTATACTTGATATTTCATCTCGAGCCTTTTATCTTTGATTTTTACACTGTTTCATTTCTAACTAATATTTTGCATTTGATCTGTGATTTGTAAACTTTGATCTTTGATCTCCTTCAATTATCACTAATCACACTCTATCTGCTATCATTATCATCATTATCAGTTTGGCGTCCGAGATTGCCTCCCTCTTCCTCTTCCCCGTTCCCCTACTTGTCTGTTTCATATATCCTCTGTATATTCCATAGAGCATCCTACCTTCTCGATTACGTTAGAATTGTGGTAGCACGAATCGATCGTGGTTATGATAGGATCTCAGGGAGATCAGGGGAACACCTCTTCTCACATCATCGATCTCTCGCCATGCTTGCACAGTGGAAAGTGCGCATTCGAAATCGACTTCTCGTTTCATCACTTCCTGTGTGTTCTTTCTTCCTCGCCTAACTTTTTTCGTCTCTCTCAATTTGGCACGTCCTCTCGCCTCCTTTCCACTCATCCGTCTCTCCATTTCACCCAGTCTCTCGTAGCTGATGAATGGGGGAAGCACTGACCTCTCTCGCCACACTTGGCTGGGTGCCAAAAAAAAATTGTGTTCGCTAATTTTTTTTTCTAATTCGATGTACGCGAGCATTAGTTATGTAGTTTTGACTTTCTGCTCTCTCCATTCTGCACACTATCTTGTTTGTTTGAGCGTCGATGAAGGGTGCAGAATGGAGAGAGTGAAAACCAAAACGACATCCCTGTTGTGCATGTTTGGCCTTCAGTGATCAATCAGAGTTCGAGTTTGAGCGATGTCGCTAATCTCCAAAAAATGCCAATCATTCTACGATTAGGGACTTTCGATGTCCATTTCTAATGTTTGTTCGAACGGAAACCCACTACATACGAGTTGAGGGCAATGTGACTATGCTGAGGCGTAGTGGAAACTGAGGGCAACGATAGTGTCCTCATGTCGCAGGGCGCGAGAATCTTGAATGTGGAATGACTTTTACCTATATTTCTCATGCTTTCGTAATAGTGTTGGTGGTCAGTCCATCAGCTTCTCTCCTTCCTCCTCTATCTCTATCTTTTCTCTCTCTTTCTCCTCTTTATTACACACTACAGAGTGACCGATGTGACGTCATCGATGAGGTGACAGCGAGAAAAAGAGAGAAAAGCAAGAGGGGATCTCATGCTTTTTGCCCCCATTATTCCGCACTGATTGCGATTACACAGCCTAGACTGTAGTTAACACCTTGTCCCACGCAGATATTTCACACTAGACTTAGTTTCGCAAGAAAAGGTAGCTTAATTCTGCACGTTTTTTTATTGCTAGGGTTTAGCAGAATGGCGAAACCGTGGTTCGTGAAGTTATGTCTATAGTTTGCTGATTACCCCACATATTGCACACGTTCTGATGAAATCCGAGTGCATTTTGAAGTGAGAAAGCCACAGATCACACTTTCAGGTTCTCTAAACAAGACGTAAATGCGAGAGACTGAAAGCACGGAAGTGGACGCATTGCTGGAGAAGAAAAGGCAAGTGAAACATATCTGAATGAACAATGAAATCGTTGTGGATCTGCTAGCGCGATCATGTGTTCCGAACCGGATGATTACAGCCATTTACTAGTCTAGTCTGTCATTTCTAGTGTAGCTACCACATGTAAAGTGATGTCGTTTCGGCCCTCTCCATTCCGCACACTCCCTCGTATCTCTGTCCGGGAAGATAGTGTGCGCAATGGAGAGAGGGAACCCGAAGAAGCATCACTACTGCACGTCGTTCTTTGCTCTTCGTCCCCTTTATGACTTTTTGTGCTTCTCACGAGAAATTCCAGCCTCATTTCTGAGCGTGTGATAGTTCTAGGCTCCCTTCATTACGCAGGTACTAAGCGGGCTTTAGTGATTCCGAATAGAATAGTTACTTTCTCCATTCTGCACACTCTCGTTTCTCTAATCGACTAGAGAGTGTGCGAGAGAGCCCCATTCGCGGACATGACTCTTGCTTCTCAGGCCATTGTGCGCATGTTTTCGTGTCGCTTTTCGCTGCAAAAGAAGTGACGCAAAGAGGTCATGCAAGCTTCCTTCCCTCTCCCCCCCCCCCCCCTATCACTCAACCCCTTGTCTACCACACAAATCATCCCACCCTTGCTCTGACGATAATACGTGTGGATTTTCCCACTGTTATTTATTTTTCGACAATCGCTCCGTCTCCATTCTTTTCTACGTCTTACAATGTTCATTGGAATGATCTTTCTGATTTATTCATACGATCGCTTTGTTCCAAACCTTTCACTTTCTCATTATCAGTTGAATCTCACGCAATCATTGATAAATTTGTCCTGCGCGCAGAATAATGGCCTCGGACTTTGTGGCTACGATTGCAGAGAGATAGGGAGTGATGTGTGATTATTAATGGAATGTACATGTACTTGTAAAACATCATTAAAAAAGTACAATATTCAGCAACAATACCGTTTCTCAAATTTTTGTTACTATGGTGTATGAAACGCAATCAAGTGGAGGCTATCCCAGTGCAAGTGCTAAAACCTCAGATTAGGACGATTTCCCCATTCATGGAAATGTAGATAACAAGACAATTTGAGGATGGAGGAGCGCAAGTCGTTGAGGGAGTCGATAGATGAAACGGAGACGGATGAAACGACCCTCTCGAAGAGGAAGGTCCGTATTTCTTTATTTATAAATTATTATAAAAACTTCGAAGAATATGATAAAGTTCAAGTAGATTGTTGAGCGAATTACTGATTGAGCTTCAATCTTTCACTATTTTCGCTCATCAGCGACAAATTTTATCAATAAATGCGTGAGACTCAACTGATAAGAAGAAAGTGGACGGGTTTGGAACAAAGCGACTTTTTCCATAATAAATCAAAAATTATATTCAAACACTAGGCGTTGAGAATAATGAAGAAGAAGCGGTTGCCGAAAGAATAAAATATTACAAAAACATTCTTCGAACAACAGATCATTTACTCTACAGAAATAATTAATATAAGTTGGACATTTTAAAATTAAAATTTTTTTAAGTTCTTGATCTCTCTGGTTGTCATCTTCGGAGTGGCAGTCTCCTTCACTTGCTCATCACAGTTCAGCAAGTACGCACTCTCCATCCCAGGTATCAATGTCGCGTATTCTCAAGTCATCACAGAAAAGGCATGCACTTTGGGTCAATTTCTTCATTCAACCCAAATATTTGAGTTGATTGAAACCATAGCGAGGAATTGGTTTGCCCCTCGATTCCACGTTCTGCTTTCATGATATCTATCGATTATTTCGATTTTCATTTGCCATGAGGGGATGGGAGTGTGGATGAAAAATGAAAAGTTTATTTAATTTGTCTCAGCCAATCGTTTTGAGAAATTATTGTCCTTTTTTCCTCATCACGCGGCACGGGGAATGAACTTTCAAAGAGAAAGATGTATTCTTTCTTTCAGATGATTTCAACGCGCCTTACTTTATGCTGTGGTTCAACACCAGCTGGATGGTATTTGTCTTTACTTTGGTTATTTCATATTGATATTTCGTTATGGATGGCTACCATATTTTTCTTTCTTTTGAACACGGATCGCTATTTTCTGTTCATTATCGAAGTGTTGAACGATCCTCTCTTCAGATAGCATGTTTTCCAGCCTTCCTCCTTTACAATCTGATCAGACGAACGGGTTTCAAGGAGAGTCTCAAGTAAGTCCATCAACGGACTTTGTCTATATTTCATGGGTGATTGGTTGGAAACTCTCGAAATATTTTCTAAATAAGTGTTCCTGAAAGTTACGTAAGCAAGCAAAAACGAGATTGAGCAAATATACTCTAAGACTTTGCATGACATTCTGGATAACGCCGGAAGATCACCGATCTCCTCTAGAGATCAAACACTACATTTTCAGACAGTCACTTCCCGTCCTTGGCGGGTCATGGCTGTGGGGCTTCTTGCGGGTGCTATTGTTCCTCGTGCTGTGGTCGGGGTCCAACTACTCCTACACTAAGTAAGTGAGGCTTGCCTATGAGAGATGTTAAAACAATACCTAATTATTAGATGAAATCAAAATAAATTTCGTACTTAAACCGTGACTGAATACCAAGACCTTGAGTCGGGTGACAATGGAAGCGCTTATTAGCGCTAGGTCTCTCATTCAATTTGCGAAATGATTGTAGAATGAGTATCCCGTGCATTGTGATTGCAATTAGCAGAAGCATACGTATCTATCATTTACTGCTTTCGCGGGAACAACATGAGTTTAGAACATCATGTGTCGAAATGTCTTATCCTTTCGAACATTGGTGTTGTTCCACCTTCGGAATCGGGTCTGGAAAATAATGGGATTGTTTATGAGAAACAGGAAAGATGAATCTCTCGTATTCTTGCTAATACAGCAACTCCTTCCTCTCCTCAGAGCCCTCACTTTCGTCTCTTCCTCGATCGCTGCCTCAATCTCCTCCTGCAACGCGGCTCTTGTCTGGGTGCTCGCCATGCTCCTGCTCAAGGACAGATTCGTCGTGCCCAAGGTGTGATCTTTGATCTCTTGCAAAACCAATTTTAAGAGGTTTTATTCATTATGAACTGTGATCGCGAAAGTTGTTGATGAAAGCAAAAATTTTTTTATAATTTGAGGGGTACAATGCCTAGTGCCATATTCTGTTTCTTCGTGGAATCGTAAACTGATCGTTGATTTGTAATCTTTGATCTCTCAGCTGCTCGCCGTGCTCTTCGCAATCGGCGGCATCGTGCTGATCTCGCTCGATGATCAGGTAATAATTGTGACCTCTCGAACTACCGTAATGAATAGTGTCACCGGAACGGATAGTTGCTCTCTCCATTATGCACACTATCTCGTTTGTGTAACAGACTATAGATAGAGACCGCAGGGTGCTCTACTAAACTGATTGCACCGGTTTAAATGTGTGCTCCATATCTTTGTCTTGGTCTGAATAACATTTTTGCTTTTTAGAGTGTGTCTCTATCTCATCTCTGCGCCGAGTTCTCCCCCGAAAACCACGCGCTCGCGGACAAGGGAGGGAGCGGGCGAGAGATGAAAAGGGGCGGAGCATCTTTCGCGTGTGTCTCTCTCCCTCCTCCCGCTCTCTCGCTCGCCGCTCCCCGCGATCGAGCACAATTTGGAGAAAATTATTAAAAATCTGAAATCAATTTTAAAATTCCTCTAAAAAACAAATAGAGGAAATACGAGTGGAGCAGCTGTGTACGACCACTAGAAACACTTCAAATACCCATTTTTGACAATACATGGCATAATTTGACCCACTTAGAGTTGATCGATCAGGCTGCTCCACTCGTCATTTGTGAAGACTAATGAGTGCTGCAGAAAACGCTTTTGATCGGCCGATTCGATTAAGAATTCGAATTGCTTGCCAGGCGCAGGTTTTGGGGAAAGTCAATTCTCCTCAAAGTGGACGGAGCTTGCGGTCTCTAACTATAGAGTGTGCAGAATGGAGAGGGCACTATTCGATCAGGCACCACTAGTTATCAATACCCTCTCCGAATCCTACATGATTATACTTTTTGGCACTTCATGGATTTTTGGCACTTCTCTATCCCTCCCAAGTGGGCGGAGCCTGTCGTCTCTAATCATACATCCGGTTTCACTGCGTTTAATGTATAGTGGGTGTGAAAGACCACAAATGAATTTTCAAAAGTCAACAAAAACAGGTAGATGCTCCGTGGCTGGGAATCGTGCTAGCTATCGCGTCCGCCGTCCTCGCTGCTCTCTACAAGGTGAGATACTGTAGTCACGGGTGCTGTAGTAGGAAGAGTACGGTAGGAATGGGCTTATCGATGATGCAGCGTACGATATCTATAGAGCACGGTTTTCGGCACAGAATAATCGATATTGTTTCATCAGGTGCTCTTCAAGTACATTCTCGGAGATGCAACTCTCGGACAGGTAAGAAGTATTTATTGCTAATCAATTTGCAAGTTTTGATTAGTGTTCGTGATTAGTGGATCGAATAGTGCTCTCTCCGTTCTGCACACTGCCTCACTCGTCAGATAAATGGCAGAGCGTACAGAATGGTGATATCAACTGTGCGATCTGGCATTAGTACTTCTGATTATCTTTTCTGTCCTTCCATTCTGAATTGACTTTGAAAATATCTGTAAAAACATCGATTTTGCAGGTCTCGCTGTTCATGACTTGCCTCGGGCTGATGAACATCGTCCTCAATGCCATTCCCGCCTTTCTTCTGGCAAGTTATTTTTAAAAATTATATTTTTCAGCTCATCTCGATACTTCGGATGGAACAGTATATTTCGAAAACGTTAACGTCCGTCGACTTCAGTTGATTTTAGATAGCGAAAGATTTTGAAGATACCAATTTTTGCATTCGGAAGGTCTCCTTCTAATTCGAAAGAAACCACATGTATCTTGGAGTTTTTTTTCTTAAAATTGCTCAATTTTGGAAAATAATTACCTAAATTCGCAGATATTCTTCAACGCCGAGTACCTCAACGTGGCGACGTTGCCGTGGCTCCCGCTCGTGGGCTCGGCCGCTCTCGGATTGCGTGAGGACTGTTTATCTATTTATTTTTTAAAACATCTCAACTAGGGGTCAGACAGTTGCCATATTAATCTCATGATTTTTTAAAATCTACCAACCTCAATATTAAATTTCTCAGTGTTCAACTTCCTAATCGCCTTCGGTATCGCTCTTCTCCATCCGCTTGTGATCGCTGTAGGAATGCTGTTGGGAATACCGATGAATACCGGTCAGCAACTAGACATTTCGGATTTATACGCCGTCCGAATGCGGTACCATTGAGGCTCAGAAACATACCCATTGAGACAGATGCTTGATCACTGATATGTATCCTCCGAACCCTTTTCTAGCTGAATCAGTGCGCAGGACGAATATCAGTTCCCCTGAGGAACTTAGATTAATATCGGAGAGAATATTGTTAATATTATTATTTTTTAAACATTTCACCATTTCCAGTCGTGGACATCATAGCGGGACAAGTGGCAGCGTCAGTTCTCTTCATCTGCGGTTCCGTCTGCGTCATCATCTCGTTCCTCCTGGTCATCTTCCCATTCTCGCTGATCCCCATCTGCAGGCGAATCGGCTTTGCGTAGAATTGTAGTTTGTAGTTTGTAGCCTAAGTTTTCTTCTTATCATCTACAACCAGTTGAAACAGATGGAATTGGTTCAATTGGAATGTTTACCTACCTCATAGATTCACTATTTTCAAGAGCAGTATGACAGCGTTACTGAGATTGATCTCTCCGATAAGATTGTAAAGAGTATTATGTTGTAAACGTTATTTTGTTACTTTGTTAGCCACAAAAATGTTGCATGTACGTTTGTCCTACGCTGAAGAGTCGTGCATAATAAACTATTTTATTTTCCGTAACGATTTAGTTCGATGGATACTGTTTGAAATCAGATAGTACTTGGAAACGGAATGGATATCGTTATCTCTTCATCTTCCGATACGATCAACGTCTTTTCATCGTTTATGCATTATCATTATTTCAGATATTAGATAGATAATGGATACTAGCAACAATAACAACGTGACTACGGAAGCTGGAGTCTTGCTGGAAAAAGGGTAAGGTTTCGATCAAGGATCTACTATTAGGAAATCAATTCTGATACTCGCAACTTCTCTATCGAATGATGGTTAAAGGACGTGATAAATCGAAGAACCTTTCTCCCCATTACTATGCAAAACTGACCAGTTGTGCGGGGCAGATTATATCGCTACTGGGCAGCGAAACTCAGAGATCGGGCAATATTTAATCGATTTGCATGCTCTTTCTCTCGATTCTGGGCCAGGCAGCTACACTTTTCGCGCGCTCTTTCTCTAACTGTTCTATTTCACCGACAGACACTAGCGGCTAGCTTTGCTGTCAACAACTTCCTCTCATTGATTCACTTTTCTCCCCCGAGGGACGCGAATTCATCTTAATTTTGACGCCATTTGATCGAAATTATATCTAGCGTTCTGGTTTTAGTCATTTGTTGATAAGCACGACTGAATGCGATTTTCCACCGTCGAACAATCGCATTTGCGCTGTGTTTACTTGTTAATTTCAGCATGAAAAGCGATAAATATAGTCTACGTAGTCTTCGAAGCGTCAGGAAAGAGGAAGATGAGGAACATGAAGATGAAGAGGGGTTGCCGGCGAGAAAAGTGAGTGGGGTTTACTCTTCATTTGTAGCAGCAAAGTTATGATTCATGCGCGAACCAACCTCATCTTTCGCTTTTTTAGCTGACCTTTAGCAACTGTGAAAGATATTCGCTGATTGTACGAATTGGAAATCACGTTTCACAACCGAAGTTTGGGAACCAATAGGACAAAAGGATTAGTTCCATTGCTCTTTGTCCTCTTGGTTCCAAACGTTGGTTGTGAAACATGATTTCCAACTCGTACCATCACCAAATATTCAGACCACTGATTCAGCTACTTCTCTCCCTCCTTGTAATCTTTGGAGTGGCCATCGCATGGATCGCCTCGACGAGATTCAGCAAAGCCGCATTGATCGTTGGTGAGGAGTAGTGATGTTGGATCTGTTAATGCTCTCTCCATGCAGATCATTTTCTAGTCTGCTAGAGAAACGAGACAATGTGCATAATAGAGAGAGAGCTGAGAACAGAAACGACATCACTATTGAGTTGGGTTGGCCTTTCCGATCACGGTTCGGAGAAGGTGCAATGGCTGATGTGAATGATGCCCTGAAACTCAACACTAATATATTTTTATTTGCAACCAATCACACCACTTTTGTCTCGTGTATCGAATAACCTCAAAATTCCGTAAATCAGAAACATTATCCATTGAATGGATTCCATTCCATTTCGTCAAGCCAATTAATGAGTTTTGATAGCAGAGCGTGAAGAAGGGTTATTGTTTGCTAGCGCCGAACGTGCGGTCCCGAGGTGTAGCGGTTAGCACTCAGGACTCTGAATCCTGCGACGGGAGTTCAAATCTCCCCGGGACCTTTCTCTTTTGCCGCTTTTTAATTCCGCCAAAGAAGTACTTTACAATCATATTTTTTAATTTTTTTACCCTTTTCTTCTTTCAGACCCCCGCAAGTTCAACGCTCCTTGTTTCATGCTGTGGTGGAACACTAACTGGATGGTTTTTAATTTTTTAATTAAAAAAATATTAATTCGCTAAATATATTATTAAATAATAAAATACCTATAGATCACATGCTTCCCTGCCTTTCTGCTCTACAATCGCATCAGAGGCGTGAAAGCAACGGAGTCTTTCGAGTGAGATACTCTTTGAATGCAAGAACCAATTTGTCTCGAAAGCGTGAAAGCTGCTGAAATCTTCCGTCATCGTGATCGAAAGGCAAAAGTATTTCACAAATATTTAATTAATTAAGTTTTAATTAAATTCAGGGACTCCGTGCCAGTTCTTGGTGGTTCTCTTCAGACCGCAGTGGGCCGAGTGGCGCTCTTCCTCTTCCTCTGGTCCGGCGCCAACTACTCGTATCTCAAGTGAGATAATTCCTATCTTTACTCTTTCAGATAAGAAAGCAAAATGGAAAAGCGGAGGTCATGGGATCACAAACTGATGGAAAGAAATTCATAGGTTCGAAAGGTTGGTCGAAATATTTTTTGCAGAGCCCTGGCTTACGTATCGGCATCGGTTGCAACGTCAATTCAGGTATGTTATTTTCGTACAAATATTGAGAACTTTGCTGGGTGCCCAGTTTTTTTTCGTTCAAAGCCACTCGTCTACCGTAAGAGCGGCAAATCGATCATTTGTCGCCTATTCAGAAGATAATAAGCGATGTTGGGGGGTAAACAGCGAACTGTTATTCTTGAACTTCTAATGATCAGGCATGCAACGTCTCTCTAGTTTGGTTGATGGCCATTTTCCTGCTAGGAGATCGATTCATTCCGCCCAAGGTTAATCTTTGATTTTTTTTTCAGTAATTAAGTTACGTTCCGGTTGATCGTAGTGGAGTTGTGGTTTTGTGTTGAAGTACAAACTTTACAAATAAAATCTTATATAATGCACATTTAATTTTCATTCATATTCCCAGCTCTTCGCAGTCTTCCTTGCAATCGCAGGTGTCGTACTCATCTCGTTGGATAAGGAGGTTGATCTTTGCACTTTGATCTGAACAAGAAATCCTTCTAACAGAAAAAAATATTGTAAGCACAAAAGTTTCCTAATGAAAATTATTTATTCTAGTTGCGTAGATTATTTGATCAGGACAAAATACAGACCAGCTTGTTATCTGTTAACAAAATTATCTCAAAAGGAGTTTTCCATACTTTCGGTTACTAGTTCCTCATGGAGGTAAATTTCCTCCAATCTCTCAGAAGGCAAGTAAATGGAATAAAAGCCTCTCAGATCCGCGCCTCCTGGATCGGCATCCTCCTCTCAACGCTTTCTCCCATTTTCGCTGCCGTGTACAAAGTGATGTTCAAGTGGATACTGGGAGATGCCACGCTTGGACAGGTTTTCATTAAATTAGAAAAAAAATTGACTAATTTGAAGCCAACATAGGGCACACCCCGATAATTTGTAATGCATTGGGATAAGCATACTTGAAGAATAATAAACTATTCTCGAAAGATGCTTTCGAGCATACGAAAACTGTGCAAACTAATGATGAGAGCCGGCGTCAACATGGAAATTGTGAAAAAAGCAGTCGACTTTTCGTGACCGTTTTGTCATTCTTAGTGCAATCCTCCCGTGTTTTCTATCTCTTTCATTCCAGGTCTCCCTCTTCATGACGTGCATCGGGCTGCTAAATTTCTTTGTCAATGCGATCCCCGCTCTTTTATTGGTCAGTTGCGTCATCACTAGGCAAATCGCAGCATCATACCCGACGAAACTTTTAAGTTGTCCTTATCACATGCCTCATCTTCAATTTTGCCTTGCGTAGTGCAATAATGATTTGCGAATAAAGTAGCCGTAGAAATATACATAATAATTATAAATTTAGATTATTTTCGACGTCGAGCGCATGGAGATCTCTGCTGTGCCCTGGCTTGTGCTGATCGGAGCGGGATTCCTGGGACTGCGTGAGCTACTAAATTCACTATTCATGACGTTTCTTGGACTGTTAAATTTCTTTGTGAATGCTATTCCGCGTTCCGTAACTGCCCGCATTAGTGATACCGGATCGAATAGTGTTTTCTCCATTCTGAACACTTTCTGGTCGGCTAGAGAAGTAAGAGAATGAGCAGAATGGTGAGACTATTTGTTCTTTCCCGCACTTCTTGTGGGCATCAGTATGTCGCAGAGAAAAAATCTAGTAATTTCCATGCTTAACCGGTTGGTGATCTTGAAAAATATGGATAGAATTCCACTGTTTCAGTGTTCAACTTCCTCATCAACTTCGGCATCGCCCTTCTGCACCCACTGGTGATATCAGTGGGAATGCTGGTCGGACTGCCCTGCAATACGGGTTGGTCCAATTTGCGAAATTCTTTCCAGAAGACCTTGCCACTGATCTGGTCTCCACTATTTTGTTGCAAGCTATGCTTTTTTTTTATCGGTTGGAGCCATAGGTTCTGATTCAGATTCCACTAAGAATGGTCTTTTTTCTAACAGTTCCTTGAAATCAAATGTCTATTTGTAATATTTCACAGGCCTAGGGTTCTAATTAGCCATTTTTTCTGAAATTCTCAATCAATCCTCCTTGCAGTGATCGACATCGTCTTCTCTTCCGTCTCTCCCACTCCCTTCTTCATCTCTGGTTCGATCTGCGTCTTTATCTCCTTTATTCTGATCGTCTTCCCCTATTCTCTAGTGCCGATCTGCCGTAGGTTGAGACTCGCATCTCACTTTCATTAACGATTTATGCAAAATTACCTACTCCATATGTACCTTGATCGAGATTTTGCCTCCACTGTGAAGAATTATTGTAAGCTCGTAGCTGAAATGTTGTGAGATGTGAGCGAGCTTTGGATCGATAGAACTTATTACAGATTGTTCACCGTGATTGTTATGTTGTTAATTGGTTGTGTATTATTATTTACCAATTTTAATTGCTTATTTCAATGTGTCATCTTCCCATGACAGATTCCGCATAAATGCAATACATCTTCATTGTGAAATTATGCGTTCAACTTGCGGAACTTTCCGTTGCAAAAGTACACTAATTGTCGCAGCTGTCAACTACTCCGGTAGTCTGCCCACAAAGCTCTTTCTCCCCTTCTTCTCAGTACAGTCCGAAAGAAAACGCGCCGACTCTCCTCATTCTGGCCGCTCTCTCGCCCTTCTCTGGCCACAAATAAAGACTCGCCAGTCCCTGCACACACACAGAGTCCACTTTGTCCTGTCCCCTCCCCCTCCCCTCATCCCCATCCTCTCAAGGAACTTATTCCTTGGTCCGGAGAGCCTCTAATTTGACTCTCCACTCGGCCTCCTCTCCCCCTTTTGAGGTCGCCCCTCTCTCTCTCTCTCTCTCTCTTCTCTCTTGATCTACTCCGCGGATCTCACACTTCACTCACTTTCTCAGGCTCCACTCTCGCTTTTCATGAGGGGCCACAAATGAGGATCATCGATCGATCAAGACTCTTGATCTACGTGTGTGTGGCCTACCTGGTGAACACCAATCACGCCCTGCAAGTCGGTGATCGATTCTGTGAGTTTTGCAGTTGATTTTTGTTTTGAATTAGACAATGTATTCTAGAATTATTAGCGTGATTTGGAAGGCGCAAGTTACTTATTTCCATCGTTATATCTGAAAAGTTTCGAAATTTCGAAGAAAAAAAACGACTCGCTTTCGAATTTGTCGTAGTCTGATCGTGTGAGATCTAACAATTGATGCTCGATCCTTCAGTTCTTGACGACTCCATCGCTTCCGAACTTGAAGATTGGGAACTGCGATGGCTCAAAGACGCGGTGAGAGAAAGGATCACGGGATATCCACTTCTCTCCTTTTCATAGACACCATGACAAGCAATGTCTGAATTTCAAAACTTTTCGAATGACTAAGCAATAAATATGAGGCCGTTTGTGGTAGAATCAACAAGGACTCAACAGAGGCAGAGAACAGGTAAAAAATCGGATATGCTCAAAATTTGGCCCTAGGGGTAACTTTCGATGCTGAATCGACTGACGGTTTCCGTTTTTCGATCTGAGCCTTCTGAATCCCGGTACGGCACGACGTAAAAATGGCCAAAATCTGTTTCTGCGATAAAAACTGGTCCGGGAACAGCAAAATTGGCCAAATTCTCGCGTACCCGACCAGAATCTCTATCTTCATCCGTTATTGAGTTATGATGGTTTTTTGATAGAATCCTATCCCCTGGGAAAGCCGTAACCAAAATACAGAGCAGACTTCCCTGATCATTTTGGTATATATGGTTAAGGAATAAGTTTAAGTGGTGATAATTTTATATCGATTTTTGTGCCGCAAACTTGCGTTTTATGGAGTTTTTAAACTCCAACTTTTTTCTTTCGTAGTCTCATGATCTCTAACATGAAAATTCGGTTTCTACGTGCGAAAATACGCCAGAAAATCCTATAGTTGGGTATTTTTTTTTTAAAAGAATATGACTTTTTCGACCCCGACGTTGCCGTCGAGATCGAGTTTTGGGTCAAAAAGTCATATTCTCAAAAATAAGTCCCTATAGGATTTTCAGGCGTATTTTCGCACGTAGAAACCGAATTTTTATGTTAGAGATCATGAAACTTCGAAAGAAAAAAGTTAGAGTCGAAAATCTCCAAAAAACGCAAGTTAGCGGCACAAAAATTGATAAAAAAAAACTATCACCACTTAAACTTATTCCTTAACCTTATATACCAAAATGATCAGGGAAGTCTGCTCTATCTTTTGGTTACGGCTTTCCCAGGGGATAGGCCTCTATCAAAAAACAATCACATCTCGATAACGGATGAAGATAGAGTCTCGTTCTTTTTTCAGTTTATAGAGAATTAAATTCTGGTAGGGTACGCGAGAATTTGGCCAATTTTGCTTCTCCCGGACCAGTTTTTGTTGCAGAAACAGATTTTGGCCATTTTTATGTCGTGCCGTACTGGGATTCAGAAGGCTCAGATCGAAAAACGGAAACCGTCAGTCGATTCAGCATCGAAAGTTACCCCTAGGGCCAAATTTTGAGCATATCCGATTTTTTACCTGTTCTCGGCACTTGTTGATCGATCCTACCGCAAACGGGCTCATATATGTGACCTCTAGGTGCGACGAGGTCGAGCATTCGTCAGCAAGGGCGGCGTGCAGAAGAACGGAGAGTTTGAGGATGATGACTGGGAGACCTTCGCGCGAAAAGTACAGGTTATTTGGCACGATCGGTTATCATACATGTTCTTTTTTTTAAATATGTAAATTTACCAAATGAAAATCATTCACAAAAATCACTTGATTCTACTTTCGGCACTATTTTGTGTGTTTACATAACCACAAAATGGATAATGTATGAAAAGGAAGAGTTTACAAAGTTGGGCCAAAATGTTGATAAAATGCCTACTTTTCGTTTTGCAGGCTCAGAATGATCGCTCTTCCTCTGTCACTCGACCCGCCGCCATCCCCGCCCCTGAACCATCTTTCCTGGGCTCATTCGGTATTTTGCATTATCTTCTATTCGTTGTAATTTTCTTCTATTTGAAAATGATGGAGGTTTTGCACGGTTTCGAGAATCTAGAAATCCAGAATATTTTTAAAAAATGATCTGAGAAGTTGTTCCAACGCAGGAGCAGCTCCTCCCTCCGTGATCTCGATCGGCCCATCGCCTTCTTCTTCTGGCTCCACCTCCTTCTCGCACCTTCCCGGGGTCCGAGCCGGGCACTCACCAGCTAAATCGGAAGATAATGCCTTTTTCTTCGGGAGCATGGTGAGTTGGATAAAAGACTAGAAATTGGAATATCGTCAAACATACTGCGTAGTAGTGATGCCGGATCGAACAGTGCCCTCTCTATTCGCCGGTTAGAGAAACGATAAAGTGTGCAGTATGGAGAGAGCTAAGATTTGATTCCGCTACACTAGTGAGTTGGGTAGAAGAAAAGAAGTTCGGAATATCGTGAAATGTACCTGCCTATATGTATATTCTATTAGACCATTTCTCACGTGATGATCATTTATGATCAACGACGATATCTTGCGCTGAGACTACATTAGATGAGAAGACTACAGACTACGTAGTGACCGTTCATCGTTATCTCAATGTGATTCCCCTCAGGACCCGAGCATGTTCATGCAGCCGGTGATCGTGCAGCCGCAGCAGCATCAGGCTACGCCCCCTCAGCAACAGCCGCAGCCCATTGTCCCCAGTCACAAGCCGCGTCCAATCACTCGAAGGTTACACTAAAAATCAGAAAAAAAAATTCAAAAAATTCAGAATAATGCAGTACCTGTACAACACTCAGCATAATCGTCCAAGCACTATTACCATAGCGCTAGAAAAAAAAACCATAAAACAATTGACCATATCAAACCCCCAATCTAAAGAGGGGTATTCAGAATCGGACCGACTCCGACCCGCCCGCCACCTCCTCCACCTCCTTCTCGTACGTCGTCGAGAACAGAGTCTGAAATGCCTGAGGACGGAGTTGACTTCACCTTCGATCACATCCTTCGGGTGCTGATTGTTGAATGTTTTCATTATACTAACAATTTGTGAGGGACATTACTGGCTGGTTTACGGTCTCCTGAAAAGTGTTGTATTTTCTTTGCAGCAACTGATCAGTCGTCGACAGAAGCAGCTTGCTGATGATGATGATGGGGAGATGCAGCAGCTGCAGCCGCCGACCACCACTGCTGCAGCAGCGCCGAAGAGGAGGAAGATGAGGTGAGTGGTTCGGCGGTTCTTGTAGAAGTAAGATTACTATAAATCAGAGCGCAAACCGTGTTTGTGAATGAAAATAATTAAAAATATTCGAAAAATGGACCAAACCTCAGACCCCTCAAGCACATCATCACTGGGTCTGAAGAGGAGGCAGCGTCAATGAAATTTCATGACGCTGATAGAGAAAGGAAAAGACCAACAACGCCTCCTCCGGCACTGCCTGGTCAGTAATTCACTCATGAAACTTTGTTAGTTTTTATATTTTTATCTAATTTTTGAACGTTGGAAGATGAAAGAAAACGCGTTATTTGATCCCAGTATCTTCAATCTTTAATCTTTATCACCAACACATTACGCGCGATTATGGGTTGAGAGCAGGACAGAGGTAGGTATCGTTACTATCGTTATCGTTATTCAGTATCGTTCACATGAACTCTGGACGCATGGCGAACTTTCAGGCCACCCTCCGAACGAGTGGGTGATGATGGATCCGGACGACTCTGATCCGGAGCGGGAGGAAGTCAAGGTGCCAGATCAGCTGCCCGTCCCGACCCTGCAGCAGCTGCAGCAACCTACGCATCAATCTCAGCAGCACGACCGAATCGATGCGGTACAGGAGCAGAGCTTCAGTCTTGGTGAGAAAGTTCCACAACTAAATGCTGTCGTATACCCGTTACCAACTTTACTTCGTTTCTCATTCAGCTTTGGTACCGCATTTAGTCAAAAGGCGAAAATTATTCAGTTCAATTCCAGACGGCCTCCATTCATCCGACCCCGAGGAGGAATTATTCCGTCGACTTACGTTAGAATTGACGGATCTCATGCAGCAGATAAAAAACAGAAAGAGGGAACCGAAAGTGAAGAAGAAACCAGCGAAAGCGAGAGTCATCGTCATCAGGAACGTGAGTGTGTCAGATTTACGCTGCAAAATCATACAATTGCTACTAAATATTCTGTCGTTTTCTTCAAATCTAGTGCTATGTGTGTTTGCTGAAAGAAGAAAGATTCGCTCGATGCGAACAATATCTAGTGATCACGTATGAAACATGACTGTATTTCGCCCTGAAATATTGAATAGGACGTTCAGGGAACCGCTGAGGGTCTGGCTAATCGTCAATACAATCTCGTGGCGACGATTACGTTGATCAGGTATCTATCTAAAAGTCGCAAGTAAAAAATTCAGAAAATTATTTTTTCTGAAATTGAATTAGAAGAAACGCATTATTTGAGTCAAAGTACGACAGTACTGTGTTGTTTACCGGAGATGTTTCGGATGAAGGAAAAAGGGGTGATGAAATGCATTTCTTGCAGAGACGGTGGAAAGAACATTCTGGTGGATACGGGACTGGCGACGGACATCAATGGACGCACGGAGATGATACGAAGTGGGATTTAATTATATTTTGAAACATTTTAAAATTCATATTTTTGCCTATTTAAGGTCGAAAAAAGCTATTAGAGTAATATCTGCATTCGATGTTCTTTGTCCCATATTGTTTGACTTTGGTTGAAGCCTTGTAATCTACGTGTACAATACACTTTGCCAGGACTGGAATCACTGGGCGTGCCTACTCCATCCGTCCACGTCGTGGTCTCGACGCATGGCCATCCGGATCACGCCGGTGAGTCGGGTGAACATTGCGTTTTGACCTCGCAACGTGCAGATATTGGTTGGGTATAGCGAATTGTCCGAAATTCACAGGGGCTCGATTGGAAAACAATGTTTTGCAGTCATTATTGGAATATTCAGGCAACACACACATGTTCCCGGACGCAGTGCAGTACCACGGGTGGTACGTCCATGAAAGGAGCGTCTTCAACCTCTCGAATCTGTTCGATGTGAGTCGGTTACTGCACACGAGAGATTATTGCACGAAAAAATTTAAATTCTAAGAAACTGAAGAAGACTTGGATAGTTGAAACTTAGAACACGAAGTGATGATGAATAGTCATGAATGTTTTCAGGCTGACCGAGAGCAAATTAGTCCCTCCGTGTCCCTTCTTCGCACTCCCGGCCACACTTCTGAAGACGTTTCTGTACTGATCAGGTTCGGTTGATTTTTTCGGTTGTTTTCTCCGTTTTTGGTTGAGTTTTAAGCGATAACAGACGAGAGACTAGGGTTCGATATACGGATCGCCGTCACTCAATTTCGAACAATCGTGTCGAGAAAGTTCACTCTACAAAATAAAACGGGCTGCCTAACAGGGACGCAGTCGACGAGTGGGGTATTCCTCTTGGTAACGTCGCAGTTTCTGGTGATGTCTTTGTGCGGAGAGAAGATATCGACAATGATAGGTTAGTGGGAGAAGAGCTCTTCCTAGGGAAGTCTTTTAGTCTACTAAGCGTTTTTTTTTAAAAGATTACATCGTTTTTTTCAAACTCATCAAAACGACGGAACTTTGAACCTGCGATAATGGGAAATCGCAGTGTTCTGGAAATAGTGCAACCGTAATGTATCTTTCCAGAGAATGGGTTCCTCTGTCAGCCGATGTCAAGTCGCAAGCACTCTCGAGGCGTACCTTGCTGTGCAAGGCCGACTGCATTGTGCCAGGTAGGACAAGAACTCCCTCTTCCTTTCAATTAGTCGGGCATCCAATTAAGTTACCCTAAGTAAACGAAAACAATAATACCGCGCGATATCTGACAACTCAATTTAATTTCCCATTTCACGGTCACGGCCCACCCTTCCGAGTCGATACGCAACTACGGGGGCGCTTCAAGTGCTGAACAACGAAGGAAAAGAACGACGATTCTTGCACCGACTGATTGTTTTATTTAGTAGTTTTTACTTGCAACGCTGAACACAATAATACGTAGAGATTATGCAGTATTCCGAGAAAAAATAGAACCATTGTGATCCCTTCAGTTATCATAGACCAAATAATGTCGAGTCTTTCATGTATTATATTTAAGCAATATGATAATGTGCAACACAATCATATTTAAATCTAGCGAATAATAAAGTTCTTATTCAGAAAAGAAGATGTTGTAGCGTCATATCCAACATGGCGAAAAGGGAAAAATTCTGCCATGTCTAGATTTTTCACGCTGTGCAAAAACATTAAAATGAACACAAACTTGGACAACATTGATTCGAATTGATCTATAATCTATAATTGTATAGAAAGAGCATTGCAAGTTAGTCATGACTATCAATGTCGTCTGCTTAGGCTGATAATACGTGTGCCACTTCCATCACTGTTTGCTCGGCCACGTACACGCAGACTATCTATAATGTTTGCCTTCATATAATCTGATATGGTTGATTCATAATTATGGCTCGATTACCCTAAACTTCAAGAAACAAAGACGATTCCATCAAACACAACGGAACTATGCGGACTCAGACATAACTGTGCAGTGTTTCAGACAGTTCGTGTTATGTGCTTTTTGTCCACAATGACCATTAATCGTTTAATTATTCACACAAGTTAACGATGAAAAATACAATAACGAGATTATTGTTCGCACGTCATACTTGAAGAAATGGATACAATCTGAGTAGACGTCAGTAAACAAAACAACTCTAAGAAGTGAGAGAAGGCGAGAACCGATGGGTCATGAACCAGCGCGCATGAATGCGAATGAAAGAGATTCAGGGATTCAGGGAGTCATAACGAAAAATTAGCATAGTGGTATAAATAAAGAGACAATTTCTCTTGTGTTAAAGATCCTGTCTTGTTTAAAGAAGTTGTTGGAAGACTCACTCAAACTTCTCGCGCAGGAGGAGAGCTGCCTGGAAATACTAATATTATTTTTTTCATATGTGATGACACAAAGCGAAGAAAACACTGTACTGTGATGCTGAAGGATTTGATGTCTGGTTAAACGAAAATGTAGTAACGTCGTTCCTATTATTGATTAAAACGCGCTCTCTGTACTAACGCAGGAAAAGGAGGAAGAAGTGGTATAACTCCGTCAAAATGATCGCAGGTAGCCCTAACTTTGTGAACATAACCATAAGGGTTTTAAAAAACAAGGCGCGTTATTAGCCAGTAATTGTATTATGACAGAATCACTAGTAATGAACTTGAATCACCTGATATAACATACGGCATACCTGAACGGTTGCTCCGTAAGCCACGGCCTCATCAGAGATCTCTTTGAAGAGCTTGTTGCGATCAAACTTGCTGGGGAGTAGCTGTTGGACTTTGGCAATTCGGGTGCATCCTCCCACAAGAACCACTTGATCTATGGTGTCAGTGAACACCCTCGCATCACTGAAAAGATCTAATGATCGTTTAAAAAATTTGAAAACCTTCATACGATTTCCCCCAGAATGTGCAGCATTGGACGAAAGTTTCGTAGGTAAACGATTAATTTGAAGCAAGAATTACAATATTAGACACACCTGAGCGCCTTTTCAACGATGCGCATCATCTCAGTGAAGAGATCCGAGCAGATGGAGTCAAACTTGGAACGACTGATCTTCGTATCGATGCTGACTCCATCAATCAGATCGTTCAGCTTGATTGAGGCCTTCAAGTGCACCACCTTATTACTAAAGGGTACCAAACCATAATGTCTGTCTGTCTGTCACGGGATCTGTTTGTTTGTTTGTCCGCTTGTAACGCTTTCGTTTGTTGCTCATAACTCGCTTTAAACTCATCGCCCGAGGACAGGTCCTAGACCATTCGAACCCCCTCGAAGAGCTTTTCAAAATGAGATACCAATTTCGTCATCACTATGCAACATTTCGTCATACTTACGCAATACGTCGTTTTTCGCGCCTAATTCAGCTCAAAATCATCGTAAAGATCGGGAAAAGTGTCAATCGACTCAGAATCGTCAGCACTTCTCACCTACATCAAATATTTCGCAATCTTGGATTTCGTCATCATTACGAAATCTTCACGTTTTCGCTCATAACTCGCTTCAAAATCATCGGACAGGCTCGGGAGAAGTGCCAATCGACCTCCCGTGCTCAGATTTCGCAATCTTGGATTTCGTCATCATTACGAAATCTTCACATTTTCGCTCTTAACTCGCTCAAATATCATCGGACAGGCTCGGGAGAAGTGCCAATCGACCTCCCGTGCTCAGATTTTGAAACCTTCTATTTCGTCATCATTATGAAATCTTCACGTTTTCGCTCATAACTCGCTTCAAAATCATCGGAGAGGCTCGGGAGAAGTGCCAATCGACATTTTATGATCATTTATAAGTTTTTTTTAGGATACTTCGGCCCCCGTGTATTGCGGCCTAAAGTTGCTAAAATAAACATGATTTTGTGATTTTGCCTATGCTCTGGCCATACCGGTGTGAAAAGCTCGTGAGGCTGAGAGCGTGGAGGAAAAGCTGCGATGTAGCCAAGGAGCGAAGCGGAGTGGCTACATCGCAACTTTTCCGGAGCGCTCGAAGTCTCACGAGCTTTTTGCAACGGTATACGTCCCACTCGCAAGCAAGCGGTGCTTGGCTAACGTGAATAGCGGCCTAAAGTTGCTAAAATAAACACGATTTTGTGATTTTGCCTATGCTCTGGCCATACCGTTGTGAAAAGCTCGTGAGGCTGAGAGCGTGGAGGCAAAGTTGTACCTTCACGGATCGACGCTGTTCCTGGTTGAAGGAGAATGGCACAGTAATCACGGCTTCGGTCAGACTAACTTTGTAGAATTTCTTCCTGGACAGCATGCAATCTCTAGCGGTCACCGGTATTATCAATTAACCTTCAGCTTGAAAAGGATAACGGCGAACACGTTGTCGGGGGTGAATTTCATCATCGTCCCGTCGTGTTGAGCGAGAATTGTCGCATTTCCGTCTTCGATGATCTGCACTGAGCAAGGAATTGTTTCGAAAATTTCAACTTATTAATCAAACGCAATTCACAAGTAGTATTCATAACCTTGAAGGGCAGATGCTTCATCGCATTCTGCACAACCCGGTCGTGGAACTTGCGCCCGATGAGTCGCTTCACGTCTGAAAATCGATGGTCCAATGATGAAATGCTTTAAGTAAACAAAAAATTACTAGCCGAAAATGGTATTGCCCGGGTTCACAGAAGCCTGTTGTCTCGCCTCGTTGCCGCACAGAACCTCCGAGTCGTTGAACGCAACAATAGAAGAGAAAGAAGACGTTCCTGAGAATCCGTCTCTGTTATATCATTCATATTCAAACGCACACCTTTCGTTTGTGATCAGGGCACTAGAATTGAGCAAACAGCGATAGTAATCGTACACTAGCGAGAATGATCGAGAGAGATAAAATGAAAGAAAAAATATCGGGCACACCTTGTTCCGATGGGAGAATCTTGAACTTCCCATGACCGAACACGCCGACTCGAGCGAAGGAGCTTCCCACGTCGATTAAAAGAGGATAGGTCTCGATCATCGTT
Organism: Pristionchus entomophagus; assembly: GCA_036245825.1. Taxonomy (NCBI): domain Eukaryota; kingdom Metazoa; phylum Nematoda; class Chromadorea; order Rhabditida; family Neodiplogasteridae; genus Pristionchus; species Pristionchus entomophagus. Next base: position 1,153,601 of record BTSX01000006.1, read on the forward strand.
GAGAGTCCTCTAAAAAAATCGGGGGAATTGGCACAATTAAACGGAGTGACTGTTCAGCACAGCACTTGTATGAACTTTAGGAGGTAATTAACTACTTCCTGACCAGCACGAAGCGGGCTTTTGATTAACGTTATTTTAAATAAATTCCTCATTAATAATATAATTGTGTTATACTCCATAGCCAGTCGCTCACTATGGTATTTTCAACCGGAGCGAAGGTTTGACTACCAAATAATTTTCTTCATATTTATACTTGTATTTATCCACAGAACAAATCATGTTTTAATAATATGAGATCATTGTGTCTGGTACGGTATCTCCTCCTCATAGGGGTTCTCTCCCCACAGTCCCTTGTAGTCTTTCCACACATCGGCTATCTTCTCCAACCCGCGAATCTGCTCGTTGTACAGTCGAACGAACATCTGGAATAATTCAATATTTAATTATAATTAATTTTTTTGTAGACAGTTTTCAGTTTTCAGTACTTTATCTGCTAGTACGTAGTCATATTTTCATTGAAACTTTCGAATTTCACTATAATAATTACAAAAATGATGAATTAAACTCGCATCGTTCTTCGGGTCGACTCTGAACTGCGATCCGACGAGTTTCTGCACGTTGTGGAGGTATTCGATCTGCTCACCTGCAGGAGTTACCTGAAATTATGTTTGCATTGTTCTAATATCCAATAAAATTCTTTGAGTTCAGCCTCGTTCATTATTCCGCGGTAAAACGTGAGAACTGAGAGCGATTGGGTCATCATTTGAGAATAATTACCCTGTTGGAGAAGAGTGAGGCCATCGGAGATACAGGCGCGGTCTCCTCCTCTTCTTGCTCGTGAGACTGTGATGAGATTAAAGTTGACAGAATACGTGAGAAAGACAAATTGATTCGGGTAGAAGGAAGATAATTTTGACAGACAATTATGCCGAAATAATGTCGGTATTGACTCCCTTGCGACTTTGCAGATTAGTATGCAACAAACCTCATTGGTTCCGTCCGGAAGGCTCTCAAAATCGCGCAGAAGCTCTGCCCAATCTCGTTCAGGCATCATCTGCAGAGTTTTTTTTTAATTAGAATAATTTTTGCTTTTTAAAAGAATGTGCTAGCAGTAATTATTGCTTATCACAGACTCGGAATCTGAACTCTAAATTATCTTCGGCTGAATGAATGAAAAATACATAAATAATACTGACCACTGACTCAAATGGGGCAGCTCTCTTGCTTCTACTCGATCGAGGTCCTCCCACAATATCATCGAATTCGGGAAGCCGAGTACGCTCGATGAGAGAACGAGGAGCTGTCTGAATTAGGAGTATCCACAAAAAACGGTCAAATATCCAAAATGGGTTCTCTATTGTGAGATGAAGAAGTCATTTCAATTGCAACACCTATAAATGAGGGCAAAAGAGAGGTCTTGGCCTGGAGCGAACAGGCGACCTTCTGCGTGTGAAGCAGACGTGATAACCACTACACCACAAGACCAGATGTGCAATGCGAGAGCTGACATGGACATAAATGAACGCGAAAAGAAGGTGTAGAATCCATTTTTTCAAGAGCTTTTTTGTTTAAGCTGTATATCTACAAAGAAAGAAAGAAATCGATTGATAGTTGCGCAAAGAGCAATGATGAGAAAGATGGCAGGAGTAAGCAGGCTTGATAGAAGAACTAACGAATGGCTACACCAAAAAGTGCCTTTGATTGATATTCGAATTCGAGCTATGTATAGAAAGTGGAACTGGGCCCGAAGATTAGCGACAATAGAAGATGAAAGATGGGCCAAAAGAATCATGAATTGGTCACCGTGGGATTGGCCGAGACCGCCCGGACGACCGAAAATTCGATGGAGAGATGAGATAGTAAAGAAAATAGGAGTAAATTGGGACACTACGTGCAGAAGAAACCCCCATCTATGGAGAGACTGTATCATTCAACAGGCGACCCACCTGAAGCTTGAATAAATATTGATATTTTAAATATTGATCTACATACGGACATATCTTGATCAATATGGAATAAACGAATCCTCTTCACTCACCACATCCAGTTCGCTCGCATAAGCCCCAGGTATAAATCTCAAGGGATCTATCGGGCCCGTGTTCTGGCCGTACGTCATCGTGATGTTGTCGCGATCTGAGAGGAAGACAAATATAAAAATTAATAAAGAATTAACGTACTAAAAATTATTTTGCTGCACGTAATGTAGAGTCTTGTGTTCAAATCTCGTGTTTCGATATTAGAAGGAAATACGCACCGAAATAGATGTTGCCAGAGACAGGCACGCGATAGGCTATGCCCTGAAGATTGGTTTCACACAAAAAATTATTTGGCGAATGCCTCTTTTAACAATAACATTAACAATAATAACAATAACAATGATATTATCGTAAAATACACCGACCTTTCCAACAGGTACGGCCATGTCGAACTGGCCCTCGTATCCATCAACGTGGAAGAGACCCGCGAACGGGTTGTGGTGCTCCTCTGAGCGTTTAAAATTGCACAAAAATTATTATATTCATTTGATAATTTATAAACTTTTTTATAGCAGTGATTGAAGCCATCATAATATCGACGTTATATTTCTAAATATCAAAAGATATACTCACCACCCTCCTCCACCTCCTCCTCGTGCTCCACTGGGTTCTCCCCATGACCTGAAATTTAGAAATATATATATTTTTTAAAATTATATTAAAATATAAATAAATTAGCAATTTTCGTGTGTTGGTTTTAACATGATGCAGCAACAAAATATAGTGCCGAGTGCACAAGTTTTGCTTCCGTTTATAATAGTCGTTAATCTGATTTTTTTAAAAGTTTGCAAACTAACCCTCCTCCTTGCCATGTTCGCCGTGCTCTCCTCCTGGAATTTTGGAAATTTAATATTTAAATAAAAATAATGTAAACAAATTTAAGATCAAATACTGACCGTGCTCGCCACCTTCGTGCTCTCCCTCCCCTGAAAATATTTTCGATTAATTAATTTTAAAAATTTGTAAAACTTGTAAAAAAAAAATTAGCAAAAAAACGAAAATCGACAAAAAATAAAATGAATACATAATAACCTGGTTCGGGTTCTTCGTGACTGGTGTGAACTCCATCTTGTTTTGTCGGTTCGTCTTGTTCGAACTACAAGATATCATAGATCAGTTTGGGAGCGTCGAAAATACCATAGTTGGAAATACCGTACCGAGAAGCTACACGACACTTCTTATAAGAGGCACCTGCTAAGAGGATGAAACTGAAGATTAAAAAGTGACTTTTTAGATATCATAGTATGGCATGAAAATGGAAAATCATCGAATCTAAGATCAAAGATCATTCGAAAACTCACTCCGAAAGCGAAGGTGTGCACATAAGGGTTGCAGAAGGGCGGAGCGCAGTTGAGAGGAGTGTGCGCCTTTGGAATCATTCCGAGCGGCAGTTTGGGCTGGATGCCTGAAGGATGTTTTACTTGTTTGGACTGGATGAGCTGAGAACACGCTATTCTAGAAGAGAGCGAAGATTAACTAGAATTAAGGAGATGCGATAGAGATGGCTGTAGTCCTTTTTTCAAAGCTTCGATATCTACAAAAAAAAATCGCAAAAGAATTCTGAAGAGAGTGGGATTCGAACCCACGCCTCCGAAGAGACTGGTGCCTTAAACCAGCGCCTTGGACCGCTCGGCCATCTCTCCACGGTATATTCCTTCATGAGTACGAATACTTCTTCACAAAATCGGGTGAACAGAGGTGAGCAGTAGGTCGAGAGTCAAATACGAGAGGATTACTCTATAGAGGGCAAGAAAGAAGTGATTTCACAGATCTTGCACCACCTATCAGAGCGAGATCAGCCTATGTAAGCTTCCGATTTCAGGGATTTGCACTATCGGCCAAAGATCAAAGATCAACCTCTGTTATGAGCCAGTGCCTGCGACGTGTACAGTCGAACGAGCTGGTCCTTCCTCAGGCCGAGCATGTTAACGGGCCCTCCATGATTGATGTACGCGATGCGATGAGCGTAGTCCTGAGTAGTAGTGTTCAAGTTTGCGTTTTATCTCTATCCAAACTCCACGCTCTCTCGTCTGTCGGACAGTATGCAGAATAGAGAGAGCACTATTCGATCCGGCTCCACTAGTGCATATCTTAGCATTTTTCAAGTTTTTTTTAATATACGAAAAACGGTGCAGTGGCTTCTTTTAATTTCATTGATGAATTTGAATCGATTGTCTTCAAAATCTCACGTGAACTCTCTCGATGAAGTGACCAGAGATGTCGATGAGCCCCCAGTAGGGAACGGGAGCGATGATGTCACCACCCATGTGCTGCGAATTATTGATTGATCTTTGATCTTTGATCTTTCGCTATTAAGTGATGAATAGTGATGTCAACATCCATGTGCAGCATATGAAATAATATCGAATATTGATCTTTGAACTCTCATCCTAACACTCACGTTTTTTTTGCTACTACCTATCACCAATGAGGCTTATTTTGAGCACTATCTTGAGAGTAAGAGCTAGCGAATCCATGCACGCATAAGCGCTGATCCAACGCGGAGATATGGCCGAGCGGTCCAAGGCGCTGGTTTAAGGCACCGGTCTCTTCGGAGGCGTGGGTTCGAATTCCCACTCTCTTCAGAAATCTTGCATTTTATTTTTTAATATTGTTTAATTTTATTATTACAAATCCGTACCCGGGAACTGCTAGGATCGATAGTCAGCGCTTCGTGGTACTGGTTGGAGAGTGGGTAGAGTGGCCAGTAGTCTCCGTAGGAGGTTCGGCCCGGCAGAGGCTGGTAGTCCCCTGAAACAACATTGTTTCCTTATTTCCGGTCCCCTCAACTACAACAAAAAGAAATTGAAAACATCTTCAAAGGCGCTACTGAACAGATTCGAAACGGCTTCTCAACCACTTATCATCATATTATTTCGCAGGACAAAAACATTAATTGAACAAATCATTAGTAATGGAGCTAACCTGGCAGGCGAATCGGCGGATTTTGCTCGATAACGGGTTCATGCTCGTTGCGCGTCGCTCGATTTGGTGAGCCATTGCCGTTCACCTGCACATACTTTACTACCTCACTCCTTTTGCTTCTAATAAAAACAACTCTCCTTTATCGAGAAGAATTAGATCGCTAGACTCTAGTGTAAACATGTTAAGAACGGATACCTGCTGCGTATTGGCTTTGCGCGCCGACCGATACAGGTAATCGTAGAATTCCTTCTCATCATCATCGGCTAAGGTGAAACTGTAAATAACAATTAAAATTAATTAACAATGGAAAAATATTTTCGAAACTAACCTGCAGTAGATCAGTGCGGGCAGCAGCAGTCGCATTTGGGGAGGAAAGTGATAAAGGAAAGGGAAAGCGAGAGCTTTTGCCGAGAGTCGAGAGAACGGTCCGGATCTGACTTTTATCCAGAGAAAAGAGCGAGAAATGTGCAATTCTTCCTTTGATATTCTGCGCTCTGAATGTTGTTCGAGTTCGACTACTTTCACAGAAGTACAGTAAGAATCAACACACTTTTAGTTGAAATTATATAAAACAACGGCCCATGTTTCCCTTCATTCAGGATATTCAGAGCAAGGTGGATTCAACTGCTTGACGTTTTGACATTTTGAAGCTCGTGATTAGATTCTCTCATTTAAATTTAATGATGTTAACCAATTAAAACATTTATTTTCACATATCGAAGGAGAGCTTCTCGCGGCTCTGCACGCAGCGAACAACCGTCCGGTCACAAGCAGTGCGGAGAAAAATGATCTGATCTCGGAAGAGACAGCGATTATGGAAGGACTGTTCAGCGAAAGTATGAATTTGGTGAGTGAAATTGAGCTACTTTGTTCGATTAGCAATGTAAATTTGGTCTTGAACAAATCATCAACATTACTTGTGATTGCCAAACGTTTTCAGTCAACTTCAGTCAATTTTCGTAATATCGTGAACTAGAGATCGATTTACTTGGATGGAACATTGGACAGCATTTTCTCATACCTTCCCCTGTCCAATCTTCCAGGCTTATCATCATTCATATTCAGTCATTCAGTCAGTCTTGACACAATAAAAGACCATCGTGTTGAACAACTGCACTAATTTATAGGAATTTTATACAAATCGAAGCAATGGGCACTGTAATCACATATTCTATTCCATAATTTCAAATTCGTCATCGTTTCATCTTCTTCTCGCAAAGCCCTCGGAGAACACAGGGCACATTGATTTCTGAAGACAACAAATGTAATACGATACATCGTAGAGAGCCAATATCAAGCAAATGAATAACATTGCTGTACAAAACATTGAATGTACATGAAATGTAAGGCGAAGAAAGTCGCAAACCTCGGGGAAGACCATGAGATCATCATCATAACATCCGAATGTTTGCTTGAAATCGGGCAACTGCCCGAGCATTCCATTCACACGATCCATTGTGCGTATCGTGGTCTCGCTTCGCGTCAGCGTCGAATCTCCATTGAGCACTGATTTTTTTTTTAAATCTACCATACTTCAGGTCAAATCGTCCACATATAGATAAAGAAAGAAAAAAATCTAGAAAACCCTAGGCAAATTTTTTTCTTGAGATTTTATGCCACATGGTTCTGCTCGGAGAAACGAATATGACAAAATACTAGAGAAAACGGACGCAAAGTCGGAAGTGCAAAGGCCGGCGGCGAGTGTGTGATAGAAGAGCTCCCGATGAGTCATTGCGAGTTCGGGAAAGACAATTTTCTGAAATATAGATTTCGTTTCGGTTCTAATTTCTTTGCATTCTGCAGAGCCTCTCGTCTAATGTGCTGAATTGAGGGGGATATGAAATGGATCTCGTCCACTGAATGGTATCGTCTTGTTTTGAATGTTTGTTATGGTGCACAAGTGAAAGCGATTCAACTGATATATACGATGTATGAGTTGGAAGAATGGAAGTGAAAGTACTATTACGGGAAGGATGAAGGGGGTTGCTAGCGGATTGGAGGAATCATCTTTTTTCGGTCAGTTGCAAAAAACCTCACAACGATCTCTGTTCCCAGCATCTTCCTCATGACGTTGAACACGATTTGGACGCCGTAGACGTCGGCCGTGTCCTCGATCGCAGTGAAGTGAGACGAGCAGGCTCTCTGAAATCGATGTAGATAGTGATTATCGATAATGTGGATTATCGGATAATCGATAATCGTGACTAATCGAGATTATCGATTAGTGAATAATCTAATGTATTCTAATCTAATGTAATCTGTGTGGTTAATCGAGACCGGATCTCCACAATTTGCATGCTCTCTCGACTCCCTAGCCAGCGAGATAGCACGCGAATTGAGGAAAGTCACTCAAGAAAGGCCAACACTCGCAGACGCTCAGGCAGAACACATATTCGTGACCGACTCTCCTTCTGAATCCCAGACACCCTATTAAAGTCCTCATTTGCCACTGAACTAAGCAACACACTGCCGGTGCTAATAGCAGCTTTCGCTAGAACACACTAACATTTATCGATCGGCGTTGAAAAAAAAAGCTGACCAAACTGGCAGTTTTGGCCGAGAAAGCCGCGTGAATGGAGAAGAGAATGAGAATCATGAGAATCGTCGGAGACAAATCACGATCCGCCTCGGATGCAAATGCTTCCGGTTCCCGGGACTTAGTGCGGAGTAACTTCAGTAATATCTGTAATTATTAAACAAAATTGATATTATATTCAAATATAACCTTGGCGCTAACGGTGATTATCAATGCATACCCTGGATATTCCCTGAGAATGAAATCTCCAGCAATGAGTTTAGCACAGAAGATGTGAAGCATCGGCATACGTGCCATTTCTGATCTGTGAGCAACGAAATTTTGGACAATGTGGATGTGGAAAGCCTTACAAGAGTCGATATTGTTCAAGGAACGACTTTCGGAATTTTTCGGCGATCGTATCTTTATCGTGGTCGGGGATTGAATAGCGATTAGCGAAGGCGACCTGTCGACGGGAGAGAACATTAAAAAAAGATAAATCTTAGTAATAAGAGTGGTTTTTTTCATTTATTTGCATGTAAAATACAAAAATTCGAAAGAATAAAGCAGATAAATGCAAACTAACGGCATAAGACAGCTTCCTAATTATGTTGTAAGAATGACTTCACGGGTGTACCCGAATCTGTCCTCGTTTGAGCTCCCTGGTGCGTTCTTAAAGAAATCATTGTAGTGGCATCACATTCATAAACCCTGTGATTGTGGAACCAGCTTTCAGTTGAGCAGAGGTCTCAATGATTAACAATTTTTAGAACTTAGTAAGTTTCGGCCAATACTGTTCAAATTTTAAATTCAGATTTTATATTTTTGCATGTCATTGCAAAACCAAAATGGCCCTTGAGCAGACATGGAAGCTCACCTTAATAGCAGATAGATATTCGTCGATTATGTTGGTTATGAGCGATTCGACCCTTTGACGGGCTGAGGCATGATCCATGCCTTCTCTGCAAAGGATGAATTTGATTAATATAAGAATGTAAAATCTTTTTTTTAAATAATGAAATACCGTTGAACGAGCTTCAGGATAGTTCGATCTGTTTCAACGACGTCTTCGAAATTTTTCACTATCTACAACATTGATTTAATACCTTTAATGTTAAACCGCAATAAACAACAACCTTGACAAATTGAACATATTTAGCAGCAACCTTCTTTGCAAACGCTTCAGCATGAAATATCTGAAGAACGGACACAATGAGGTTGAATCAATACAACAAAAAAACTCTTACAGTTCGGTTGCGAAGCAATGTTTCTCTTAGAGTATCACTGAATTGGTTCATTTTATCATCATTCAAAACATGTTTCAGAATGTACATCAAAGAGTCGATCGAATTGAATATTTTGGTTTCGGATATATTTTAAAGGAAAATCTGACATCCGATCGAACGAAGAGAGATAAGCAGAGTCCCATTCAGCGATTTGATTGTGTTCAAAGATGTTTCGATGCGCTTCAATTATCTTCAAATTTCCATGGAATATTTCAATTTAAATCTCAATGATTAAACATTTTTTGAAAAAAAAAATTTTCGCAAACTTTGTTCCAAATCCATAATTTATCCGGGAAATCTCGGGGACACAGTCGACGGTAGAAATTAGCGCAGGGATTGATTGAGGCACTTTTGAGACGAGTGAGGAAGAAATCCTCATTGAAGAAGGCTTGAGCAATTTGCTGAAACAGATTTTTAGTACTCCAGCCATATTTGCAATTTCTACAACTTATGCAACCCAAACTGACCGTCAGAGGATCAAAATCTTGATTGGTCGACTCTGCTGAGCGTAGAAAGAAGAGAAGAAGGAGCGGAGCCCACATGATAAACCGCTCAGCGCGAGTGGAAGAGACGAGAATGGCAAAAGAAGAACAAGATCCACCATATTCAATTAGAGAGGACAATGAGATTAGTCATCTTCTTTTCGTGGAGACTCTCATCTCTCAGGTAAATTAGGTAAACTATTGAAATTTTAATAACTTTTTAGCTAAACTAATAGGATGTTTTAATTCTTGTTGACCTTATAAATGTGTTACAATTGCTATCCTTCCCTCGGCACTGAAGGCAACGTAAACTTAGTAGGTGGATTTTTCGTAGTTTGTCCGACGGCGCAAGGATCTCTGCTCTTTCGATCTTCCTGCTCGTTCACTGAGCTGCTGACGCGTCTTTTTATCACATATGAACTGTCTTTCATCGTTCGGAGAGACGAGATAGTGTGCAGAATGGAGAGAGTCTTTTCCATCTCTGATAGTCACCACGTGCCATCTTTGGTGTACGCCCATGCACCAGAAATCATCATGGAGTGTCTGTTCAGTGTCAAAGAGATAAGAAGCAGGGCGAATGTCAGAATGAAGATCGCCTTTCTCTCCATTCTGCACACTCTTTCATCGGTTACGTAGTCGCATTGTTCATTCTGATAGTGAATGGGCTGCAAATTTCGGAGGTTTCTGACCATCTCGCTTGCAAGGGAGCGCTCTCTTTCCGATCGGTACACTGTATAGCGAATCGTGACTAAATTGTCCGCATTTGCTGACCCCATGCTGATACTAAAATAAAGAGAAGGCAGGATTTTTTGACGTGCAGAGGCTGCACCAGGATGGCGAAAGTGGCACCAAAAAAAATTTTTATTCAACCTGATGACGGAGGTGTGATTGAATAGATTTAGCGACCTCTGCAATTCAGAATGTTCACGATATCGTCAATTTATGATTACCTTTTGATTCAAGGCATTCTGATTTTGCATGGCCTTAACCGGCGGGAGAATGAGAAGAAGATACGTGCATCATCAGTTAAATTCTGGCAGATTCTTCAACAAAATGAAAGGACAGTTTCCGAAATTGAATTTGGTCTCCTTACTGCAATTTCCGCTATGAGCAAGCAAATGAAGAAAATTGTACCCTACAGGGATAGACCGATCAGTGAGCCAACATGAGGAGATTTCCTCGCTCGGCGGATCTCCCTTGTCAGCGACACTCACAATCGTTCGATGACCCCGGATTTCTCATCACTTCCTTTCTCCGCTTCGTCACTTCTGCACTTCCATTCATCTTCCACGATTTTCTCAGGTCGAGATAAGAACAGGGCTCATTCTGGATAGGAAGGTCTTTGTCCCGGACAGGAGCCGAGGGGCACTGTCTATAAGAAGCTCCCCGATGATAAAACGTTATTTCATAGGACAAAAAGGCTATGGAGCTTTTATATTCCCAATTTGTGAAGAAAAGGGTTTTCCTTGGAGTATAGAAGTGGCAAGAAGTTAGAGATTGATTTATGTTCTGGCACTTTGCTTGATGAGTCATTATCGCGCTCGCTTTTATTTGATTTATCGCCCTTGGGTAGATGGTAGAACACGCACGCGTGAGAACACGCTCATTAAATTGCGCGAGTGATTACGAAAGCAGTTACTCTAGTGATTTAGAAGCGCAATGAAGATCTCATCGCGCCATCTAGGAAGCGTTGTATCCACTCCATGCGTCTTTCTAGGCACTTCAACCATGTTCTATTGTGACTTTCTGATTGCCGTGTATGCATTTTCGTGTGAGTTTTGCGCCTTTGAACCCTTGTGTGAATATTCTCGCGAGGCAATCACTTTCTCAATAGAGAGACGCGCCTTATCGCGCACTCCTATAAAAAGCCGAGATCATGATCTGATTATGGGGCTTGGCGTGACCTCAACACGCATGTGCCCCGCACTTTTTGACTCTATATTGCACTAAATGCTAATGGCATTCCTTCCACGCTTACACCTCTACGTATCTGACTTTCTGGAGCATTACACCACTTAAGCCGCTTTTACCGTTCATATTCTTGATTACCCTATAGAGGTTTATTTATTTATGGAGATAATTTGCAGCTTCCCAGCCTCTCGGGTAGCTCCGGCACACAAAGGCGTCGACCATGCAGATAGCTATTGTTGCTCTGGCTTGTGAGTGTTTTCTTTGTCTTCATTATATCCAACGAGATGTGATGGTAAGAACCATCAGAAACTTGATTTTTATCACTAGAGGCACCAAATGCCGCATATCAGGTGCAGTCCAGTTGCAAGTTTGAGTCCATCTCTCATGACGAAGGTCTTCATTATTTGAGGAAGGAAGTGTTCTGAGAGAAATTACTTTTCGATTTTCGAAACATTATCGAATCAAAAGACTTTCGAGTGATGACAGCGAAAATGAATGCGAAAAGTTCATGATGTTCTTTAATCCTGCAACCTTTTGACAGCGCAGCTTTACAAAGTTTTCTATAGTGTGCGACAGCAATCTGATTGTGGCGCCACGTGCGCTGATAAGAAAGAGCCGCATCAAACTTCAGAGTATGGGGTCGAGAAGAATCAAAACTCACGAAATCAAGTCAATATTCGAAATAAATAAATAAAATCAAGAAAAAGGTGAAAGCGATGACTAAATCTATTCGAATATTTCGAACAGATAAGAAGTCGTGCCAAATGAATTTATCATTTAGCATGAACAAATCTGATAGATTAAATTAGAGGGAAAACGATGTACGCGACAAAGGGGGTTTCATTCTAATTGGAATTCCAGGTCTGGCCTCTACGGTCTCCTCCGCTCCGGTCGCGGCAGTTAACGGCGCCGACGTCACTGCGTTCCTCAACGGACTCGTTCTGAACGACGTGAACAGAGCACAGGCAGGACAGGTCGTCGTCGCATATCAGGTACATTTAATTAATATTAACATTTTTTTAAACTAGCAATAAGAGGCATAAATATATTGAAATTGAAGCCCGAGATGAGATGATAACTGTTGTTGTTTTACAAAGAAAACAATCGTAACAACACTTCTGACGATATAAATATTCTTCAAGCTGTTTTTTCGGCTGATTGAGTCAACTCATGGCAATTGATCAAGTCAACTCATGGCAATTGATCAAGTCAACTCATGGCAATTGATCAAGTCAACTCATGGCAATTGATCAAGCTGAGAAGTTGTCAGCATAATTCATTTGATATATTTATTCCAGGACCAAGCCTCTGGCAAGAACTTTGACCACGACAACGCACATAATCCGTAAGGGTTATCAAAAAATAAAATAAAATATATTCCAGATTGCTTAATATGAAATATGCATCTAAAATAAACAAAATATTAATAACATTTCTTCCAGCTTTTTCACCACCGTCGACCATACTCTGCTTGCCCAGCCGACTTACAAATCGCTCATCGATTTGATAGTGAGTATTTAAGCGGAACCCAGACAATGGATTTTGTTGAAGAAAAGGCGTTTTGCTAAGAGTTTAAAAATAGCATATTATTTATTTTTAACCCACTTTTATGTCTAGAAAACAATGGTAATCACCCTTTCTCTTTTCTCGTACACCCTGTACTTGTTGAAGCACCTTCAGTGGTGTACGATAAATAAAATAAATAAACAAATAAATCATTCAGTCGCTCTTCCCTGAGCAAAACGGTAACAAGGCCGACCCAGAGACTCCTGATAGAAAGGTTAGTAGTTTCACTGCGTCTTCGGCACATAAAAAAATGCATTTACGAATTAATACAAATCTTCATAGGCCGCCTCCCTCTCCTTCATCGATGACATCTCCAAGACCGCCGTGTTCTCCTCCGCCTGGGAGTATCTGCGCAGCGTCGGTGAGCAAAGGGGTTACTGTAGGTTTAGACATCTTTTTTTGTATACGGTAATCTCCATTGTAATTCACAAGCTTTCACAAGCAAACTTTCTGCTGGGGGTGATCGTATCGTTCAGAGATCAAAGATCAACATTATCTTTTCAGGCGTGGCTTCTGCTGACTACGAAGAGTTCAAGACTCAGCTGTACACTGTCTGGTTCTCCGTCTTTGCTCGCAACCAAGCAGCCGGAAGCTCGGGTGAATTTTGAATCTAATTAATTATCATCTAACTATTTCAATGAAACGACGACTGATCACGAACAAAGATGTTGAATAGTTTTCGGAGAACATACAACTCTACTAACATCAGAGATGAAAGATCAATTCCAATATTTCAGGTTTCAAGGGAACCTTCGTTGGCGAGTTCCTCAAAAAGGAGGTCGTTGGACTCACAAACTGGATCAGGTAATTCTTCATTTAATCATCATTATTAACTCACCCGAGTCTCATCATTTACCGTTGATTATTATGTTGAAATTACATGCAAAGATTATCGATATCCAACAAAATAAAATAAAAAATAAAAAACAAAATAGGTTTAAACCTTTAAGATTCGCTCTTCTCGAGAAGGTTAAAGGCGTCAACTACCATGGATGGTTCGCGAAACAACTCGTGAGTATTTGAAGTGTGGTTATTTTCGAAAATCCTTTGACTTTTCTGCGTCTCTGCTCCCTTTCTGTGCCTCACTTTCGCAAGTACGCTGACGCTTCTATCTCTCAACGAAATTCTCACGTTCTCAAACTCGCTTATCAATGCCTTTATCATCGTCTTTCTTGCTGACTGATCACTCAAAGTGACGGGACGCGCTCAATTGTTGCGATTAGCACCGGCTTTATCTCAGAAAATCGTGATAACTCTAAGAATCTGGCACAAACGGGGTCGGAAAAGGAGTTATAACATGAAATATTGCCGACAAAAATCAAAGCATCATCAGCAACCTTCACATAATGGTGTTCTTCCTCTTTGCAATCTGCTCCCCGCTCTCCTTCCTTCCCACCTCCGCCAGCGTCGCTTTCCGTTTGCGGATGTCGCAGTGCCTGCAGTTTCTTTCACATTTCCGGGAATAACTTGTCAACGCCTCTGAAAGGTTCCAGTATACACAGCGAGATGGGAGTAAGAGACCGACACAACAACAAAAACGAAACGTAGTATTGCTTGTACTTTCTATTATTTTCGGGATGACCATTGAAAGGAAAGAAATGATGATTGGAATCAGCATATTTGGAATGATCATTGGACTGATCAACTCACGTTTCTCCCTTCTCCTCTGTGAGTGGCGGTCGCACGATGAACTCCGTCACGCGCACCTTCTCCGCCAGATGAGAGGCGGTGCCGACGATGCGCTCGACGACACGCTGCAATTATGAGGAGCTGCAAGGGCTGCAACATACGGCCGCAGCTGCTGCAAGCCTAAAGATAGATACGGCAGCTGCTGCAAAGATAATGAGAAGTGCTGCAGCTGCTGCAAAACATGGTCCATAGAAAGATGCTGCAATGCATGCTCCGAAAAGAGTCGCAACTGCTACAGTTCTAGAGGTATCTGCGTTGTTGCCTCAAATTCAGACTCACTTCGAGGTTTTCCCTCTCCTTGTCGCGCTCTTCGCTCTGCTTCACCTGAAGTTCAGTGACCGTAACGCTCAGTGTACAGTATCCATAGACTACCGTATCCCGGATGCTACCGTAACCCACCAGCTGCTCGAACTGTCGCTCCACGTCCCGCACCGTGGTCGCCAACTTCTCCTGCTCGTCTTGCACCTTCTTCTCCGGCGGCTTCCGGAACTCCGTGTTCTCAAAGAGTAGCCGGGTTTTAGCGTGAATCCCCGGCTGCTGAAGCCCGGCTCTGCACTACAGCCGGCAGCCGACAAATGCAGTCTACACCCCGGCTCACCCTGAATCGGCGCTTGAAGTGGCCGAACAGCAGGAACTGGATCATGATGACGAGCGGTCCGAACTCCTCCCTCGTCGTCTTGCAGCGAGACAGCGAGGAAACGCCCGATCGGTCCTTGTTGTGCACTGAGAAGCCGGGTTTTAGGGAGAGAGCACCGGATCCGGCCCCTTTCTAATGTCCGGCCCGGGATCAGGACCGGCTCCGATCATGCTGTGGTGCTGAGTGCACTGTGCACTTAGCCATTTTCGGAATTAAATCATCAAAATACAGCTGGTCTGTTAATTGGTAAAAGACGTGCGCGGTGCGTTTTCTCATTTGCCAATCGGAAAATTGCCACTTACACCGTAGGAACCGCTCGTCGACAGTGTTCTGCACCGAGTAGTCTTCGGAGAGGGGCTCCATCGACTCGGGCGACTCGACGCGATTCGAGAACACCTGAGTAGTACGGTAAATTACGGTAGCTACAGTAACCCAGAGGCAGCAACAGAACAGGGTATGAGAGGGAAGAAGTGCGTACGGTAGAAAAGCTTCAAGGACGGTTATGGTAGAGAGAAAGAGAGCGCACAGTAGGACAAACGTAGAAGAAAGTACAGTAGGACAGGAACCACGGTAGGGAGGAGCAGATAAAAAGTCAGTAGTCGATCGATGTAATCGATCGATAACTCACGGACGCCGTCGCTACGGTCATGGAGAACAGGCCGTGGAGGTGGTTGGGAAGACTCTGTAGGATTACGGTATCAGACTGAGGTACGGTACCTTCCTGAGCCGGTACGGCGTGGCCACGTGTACGGTCGGTTCACTCACGCCGCGCTTGCGGGCGAGCGAGGCGGGCGGCGGAGGGGTGACGGACGCGGATGTGTCTCCGCCTCCGGAGCGTTGACGCGTGAGTGAGGTGCGCTTTGCGCGCTTGATGAGCCGCTTAGCGGGCAGGATCATGCCGGCTCTGTGATAGATTATTTAATTATTCATTTTACACTGGTAAGATAATTATACAAAACGACCACTGCTTTCCCATTCATTAAAAAGTTAAAACGATTTTTATTATGAAATCCGAAACTTGCAATCGCCTTTGCTGGTCAATCTTCTGCTTGGCGCGGTACAGCTTTTGGCAGCAGATTCTCAAATATTTTACAATTATTTAATTATTCATCAATTATGAAACTAATTATATTGATTACTCGGTGAACTTGTCGGAGGCGGGTGACTTCCTGCGCGCCAGGTGGAAGCGAGCCCTAGAATGATTGCAATTTCAACCCGGAGATTCGAAAGTTGCTTGCAAACGCTGTTTTGCTAAGATTCAAGAATAAATATATTTAGTGTTTTCGCAAGCGTGTTCGCATGCCAGTGACGCTGGATAAATTTGAAGAGTCAGTCCTTGGTTTTGCCATGCTATACTTACTAGGGTTGGCTATTCGGGACATTCGGGCCGCAATCTCGCGCCTCGAATTGCGGACCGCAATCCCTCTCCCTCCCCCGCGCCTCCGATTGCGGGCCCGCAATGAGAATTGCGGTACGCAATCCTCCTCCCGCTCAGCTGTGCAAACTCCGCCCCCGCTCCGCCCGCCTCCCCTTCCCCTTTGTAACCCGGCGCGGGCTAGAGCGCACCCTCTCGGCGTGCTCGCAATGAGAGGGAAGGGGGAGGAGCGGACCAGCAATGCTCCCATCGATCTTGCAATAGTTTTCCCACTTTAAGATGCTCAGAAACTATACTTTGCTTCAGAATTGAAACAATACAATAGTTTCAAGGAGATACAAGATAATATCGTGGACAGTACCGAATAATACTCTTAATTTGCCGTGGGAGGCTCATTTTGGCGATACCAGGACTCCTTTTTCAGAACCCATAGAAAACAAGCGTGGTTTACGTGGTTTACTTCGCTTTGGTGGACAGTTTTAGATCAGAATGTCATTATAATTAGCAATGTTTTCTATGGGTTCTGAAAAAGGAGTCCTGGTATCGCCAAAATGAGCCTCACACGGCAAATTAAGAGTATTGTTCGGTACTGTCCACGATATTATCTTGTATCTCCTTGAAACTATTGTATTGTTTCAATTCTGAAGCAAAGTATAGTTTCTGAGCATCTTAAAGTGGGAAAACTATTGCAAGATCGATGGGAGCATTGCTGGTCCGCTCCTCTCCCTTCCCTCTCATTGCGAGCACGCCGAGAGGGTGCGCTCTAGCCCGCGCCGGGTTACAAAGGGGAAGGGGAGGCGGGCGGAGCGGGGGCGGAGTTTGCACAGCTGAGCGGGAGGAGGATTGCGTACCGCAATTCTCATTGCGGGCCGCAATGAGAGGCACGCGATTGCGGGCCCGCAATTCCGCAATCGCTTAGCCAGCCCTAATACTTACCACGCTTGAATGACCTTCGCAGCCAGGTTCTGCACTTTCTTGTCCTGACGGGCGTGAGCCTCATCTGCGATCTGCAATTTCCGGCGTTAACAATTCGGTGCAAAAAACATATCTCTCGTAGTATTTTTTCTTGTATGAATGGAATTGTCCATATATTTGCACGAATTCGAAAGACTTCCGTTCTCTTTTATTGCTGCCTATTGCAAGAGAAACTGACATGCTTGACAAGGAATAGTGAGACGGCGGTTTGGATGGAGAAGAGCAGACCGTTCGAACAGTATCTGAACATACAAATGTTGCTTATGTGACGCGGATGCTGTGCCTATAAATATACCAAAAATTATATATGCGATTACCCGAAAACAATGGACACCGTGCGACACAGCGCAGTCTTTGGTGTGAAGTCGCCGTATCTGAAACATTGATCTTTTCATTCAACGAAAAAAGTCTTAATGTTTGTGTTATCCTTTCATCACTTCTATGCTATTCTTGACAATCTCGTTATGACGTCACCCACCCGATGCTCATGCTTGTCACGTACGTGAACCAGAGGGCGTCACCGAGATCGTCAATGTCTGAGGCTGAAAGTGACGTCATCAATAGTCAATTATGCATTGATCAGTCCTGATCAAGTCCAAGGCAATCAGCAAGTTTAGTCCAAGTACCTCCGATAGTCTCATTCTCCATCCGATAATACCGCTCGCACTGATAGACGGCGCAGGAATGCAGAGCCATGAGGATGAAGGCGAACGCCCAGCAGGGAACGATGTACCGACTTAATTGGAATGATCTTTTTATCCTTAATCTCTTTAATATTAATTTGAATAATTAGTTTTAAAGATGTCCAATGTACTCACTATCCCCTCGTGAATATCTTCCTGATCAATCTGACCGCGTGCACACTCTTGTCCCAGTGGATGGCCCGTGCGAACACGACGAATCTGAAACGGCGGCTACAGTAACCTACCGTGAACGTCCGCGGTAACTAATAACTACCGTATCCCTGCCGAATCTACCGTAACCGACTACCGTATCACTAACCTGAAGTGTGGATGCACCACCCAGACAAAGTAGGTGAAGGCGGTGATGACGGTGATGATCAACTCGAGCAGATTCATGTGCTCGAGCACGTAGGCCCGACGACCTGCCAATCATACAGTAATCCGAGTAGTTACCGTACTGTATTTAGCCTGGCGACTACTGTACTCAATCGATAATCTCTTCACGTCCTACAGTAACCCGGGAAGACAAAAATCGATAATCGAATCACTCACCGATCCGGTGATTCATGCTGATGATTGCTTGGTTAGTCTCGGTGTGACCTGCAACAATAGGCTGTAGAGAATACGGTAGCGCAAGGTTACGATAGGATTCTTTAAGCTATCGTACTTCCTCCGTATTTGTTATTCGAGACACAGGACCACACGCGCAGAAGGTACTCGGCAACGAGTATTACCGAACCGACCTGTGAAAATTATGTTTAAATACACTTATATTCGGCTGATATTTCCCTCATTGTAGATGTTCATTGATTATTTTCTTGTAAATACAAAATTAATGTTATTCAAACAAAACGCTTACCATTCCGAGGATCTGCGCGTGCCTTTTGACGTCGAAGTCGATGATTCCCCACTGGAAAGAGCGTCCTGCCTGATTACCGTACTCCCAGCATACCGTACCTTATAGTAGGCGAACTCCCGCAACCAAGTGTCATCGTACATCTCCAGCACCAGTCCCGCAACGCACAGCGCGAGGTAGAGCACTGCGAAATATCGGGGAAATGCTTTTGCAGAAGCACGAATTGCTGCTTTTGAAGTTGATATACTCTTATAAATTATCTAATTATTCCCTGTTTTGCTTACGAATATGATAGAGTACAGCCGGCAGATAGAACCAGTAGTTCTTCTGGTATCGAGGATGGTCGAGGAAGGTGTAGACGCGAGCACGAAACCTGAATTTTTATTTTATTACTTATATTACTATTACATATATTTTCACATTATTTACCAAACCTGGTAAGTCGGCTTCTTCCATAGTGAATGTTGCCGGTAGTTTTGGGGTCTTTCGTTACCACCATGGAATGATCTGGAATGATCGAATTTGACGGATTGATCGTTATTAGTATTTTAGAAAATCAGCGAACGTTCCTGACTTAACGGTGAATGACCATAGAGATCCATGAGTCATGGAAAGAGATCCCTTTTAGAACCACGACCAGGGCCTAAGAGCGCCGAACTAGTGAGATTGAAGAGTTTTCCTGATTCAAATATTCATAATTCCAAGAAAACAATCGTTAATCATAATTGGAAGCGGGTACGCGGCATGAAATCGTAGGATTGTCGGGGAAGGTAGACAGAAATTGCTGATAATTAGCTGCCAACCAACCTCGCCGATAGATGCGTGTTGACATTCCCCTTATCAGGGGCATTTTGGCCTTCGAAAGGCACTTTCCCCAGTGGGAATCAGGAAGAGAAATGGAGAGGGAATGAGCCACTATCCGCTATCGATCATAATTTCTCACCTCTGAGCCTTATCACTAATTGGAGATAATTATCGGGGCGATAAAACATGGGGGCCGTGCGCCGAACTTCAAACTATGAAAAAGTGCATGAAATGACCGAGCGATCGATCAGAGGGACTGTTGACGAGAAGATGTTCAAAGGAGCGCAGAAATTGAGGGGCGAGAGACTGTTAGAAGATGAGAGAGCGCTGAGAAAACGAGTGATCAGAAGAAGAGGAAGACTGTTGAAAGGAGAGGGGAAAAGATGGGAAATGGGGAGAGAAGAAAGAGCGAAGCGATGACCACTTTAAATAAAGGAAGTGGAGACAAAGAGAGCGCGATATGTTGAACTTTGATGCTCATCTCCATTCGTAGCTTTCTCCTTGACCAAAAAACAATGTATTCAGAAAAGATCAGGGCCATAGGCACTGTCCCGGATAGACTCTCGACTTAGCCTCTTTCTTTCCGCTAAAAATAGTGATGCAAGTGTATATTTGAGATAATATGTTAATTACAATAATAAAATATTATTAATTAATTAATTAGCATATTTTCAGGACGTGCAAGTGCAGCTGCAGTTCGGTATGGAGTTGCCCGAGGGAGAGAAGCAGGCCATGAAGTGAGAATTGGTGTTGAAAAATCGATAATTAGCCTTATGCACAATCTCTCACCACTCTGATCAGGGAGAGAAACACGCAACAACAAAAACTACCTGGAAGAATGAACAAATGACTAAATAACAAGCTTTGCTAATTATTTGATTAATCAAGGTCTAACCTCCTGCTCAACACGTCTCCCGAGTTCGAGTTCATGGGCTACGCAGTATGCGCGTTGACTGGAAATGTGAGTAATCTCAATTCATGGCATCTCAATCGACTGACTTATCTTAACCTTATCTGGCACTGAAACCATCCAGTTTCTCAAATCAGAATGGATCAGTGTTGCACTTATCAACATGAGCAGATCGAAATCATCAGATCATCAGATCGAAATCATCAGATTTCAGATCGAAATCATCAGATCGAAAAAAAGCATCAGATCGAAATAAATTATGTTTCACCTTAGCGTAGTCGTCGTAAGACGACTGTAAATTCGTTTAACAACGTACAGCCTTCACCTTATTATTTAAAAATTTATCATTTCATGTTTCAGTCGGCGTGCTCTTTGATGATCGACGGCAACGAGGTCATCCTCAACGTCGACACCATCACCGTCAACAGCAATCGAGTGGTCAATATTTTGTCTCTCCGATTCGTGTATTCTCTCGTATCCCCTGATATGACCTTGATTTTTTACACACCACTGTAATGAGTACACATTACATCATCTATACTTTTCTTAGACTTGAACAATGAAGCGCTAATGAATCGAACAATAATATTTTTAAAAGGACAAGATTATAAATTGAAACTTGTTTTCAGATCTCAGTCGCCTACCCCCACATCGGCTCCACTTCCGCCGCCGGAACGACGAAGAAACCCACGACCAAACAACCCAGCAAGATCGACACCGAGTTCCAAGTTAGTGAGCTGCCTTCTGGTTCTGGTTCCGAATCCTGCCGGTGACAACAACATTTAACGTCAAATTAAATTGGAGGAGCTTGTGGACGCGATGCGCGCTCAGGACGAAGACAAGCCCACGTCGTCTCAGTACAAACTCACCTGGGGCAATAAGCTCGGAAATAACCCCAAGCCCACCAGCGCCAAGTTTGTTTCATTGTCGTTTCGCATTCCCAATTGAACAATAGACATGTTGCAAAACACATTGATTATAATCCGAAATGATTGGGCTTGAGACACTTGAATGAATATTTTCCGTTTTTAATAGGACGCTTATGTGGTGTTAAAAATCGGCGAAAAGATCGGATCTTCGATGTTGGCCTGTTAAAAAAATGCAAAGATCCGATCTTTGATTTGAATCCCCGCATTTTTATATCTCAACTCCCGGTGGAGCTAGAGTCTTGAAATTTTAACAGTAGCTCGAGAATGTCAAAAGAACTGCAGAAACAAAATTTCAAGTCTTTAGCTATCTTAGAAGCCGAGTTATTCGTAAATTAAGATTTTAACGTTGTAATTATCGTATTTTTCGTTTTTCACGAATAACTCAGCTTATAAAATAGCTAGAGACTTGAAATTTGGTTTCTGGACTTCCTTTGACTTTCTAAAGATACTGTTAAAATTTATAGTCTCTTACTCTACTGGGAGCTGAGATATAAAAATGCGGGAATTCAAATAAAAGATCGGATCTTTGCATTTTTTTTAACAGGCCCAACATCGAAGATCCGATCATTTCGCCGATTTTTAACATCGCATCGCACACAGCAAATAGTCATTTCAAATCCCAGAATCTTGATTTAATGAAATCTGTCTTGCAGTTTGATGTCGGGCGTCGACGAGTCGCTCTTCGACACGCCCGTCTACGCCGCTCTCAAGAAGGTCTACGACAACGGCATCCTCAACCCCGATGTGAGTGATCTACCCTGACACTGATTTCGCTGACCTGCAGATTTGAAAATATTCAAAGGCCTGGAGGAGCTTCACGTATGCGAGATCTCAGTTTTAATTGAATTATGATTTTCGGATAATCTAAACTGTTAGCTCAAAATCAGTCAGCTGTTGACATCCTCTGGAAGATGGATGTGTATTGTTTGGAAATATCATCCTCAATTCTCTGTCCACACAAACTTGAGATGCATTCTGCCAATGATTATAAATAACTTTTCATTATGATTTGAACCCTCCGGAGAGTCATAAATGATCTCCATTTCAGGTCTGCGTCGCCGAAAGCGACTACAAAACCGGCTTCAAGAAGTCGATCCTCCAATCTCTCCTCGATACCTGGTCCACCACCAAGCCATTCACTCTCATGCATGAATATCTCGTTAAGAAGAGTAAGTTGTATTGTTGTTGGATGGACAGCCTATGCTTGGCCTTTACAAGTTTCTCGAAATTACGTGAAACTATTCAAAGAGTTCAAATATAGCAAAGAAAAGATAACACGGATTTCCTCTAATTTTGCAGAGAAAACGAGACTTTTACAACAGAAAAATATTCTTATAAGAACTGTCGGAAATCCTCTGAAGATGACGTCATCTCGTTCAGACAAGGTTGCGTCCGATCTGACTGCCTTCAAGCAGTTCCTCACCACTTTCTGGTTTGGCACCTACTCGAGATGCGCGAACAACAAGAAGGTCGACGGCAGCTCGGGTTAGTCTCTTGCCAATGGATGATGACATAAATTAGGTCTTCTGGAGTAACCCTGGCCCCGCTGTATCCCTGCGATAAAAGGATATTGAGCGATTACTGTATTGATACCTACAAGGGATGGCTCAATGAAACAACATAGTTTTCAACTGTTTTGAAGCATGATTTTTTTGTTTGCTGACAACAAAATGTTCTCGGAAACTATCGCCTAAATGGTTCTCGATTCAATTACAAATATTTTTTACTAATTTAATTCAGGCTTCGAGCACGTCTTCTCGGGCGAGTGGAAGGGTAACACCATAGACGGGCATCATTCCTGGATCAAGTGGGTTTATCAGACACTTCGATTATATATTAATTCAGTCACTTCATGCAAACTCTATGCAAATATCGAGCTTAGCACTCTGCATGAAAAGCTCTTTGATCTTTGATCTCTGTTCAAACCCGATTTTCCCTGCAGGTACTACCTGAACCAGAAGGCCGGCGACATCAAGTACTATGGATACTACTCCTTCGATGACGTGAGTGGAAACATGAACATCAGAGTAGTGCGAAATTCATGAAAGTTAAAAGAACGGATGCAATTGATTCAACTCTCGGTATCTACTTCAAAAAGCATCATCACAAGGCAATATTTCAATTTATATTGCGAAATAGAGCGTCATCTTTAGTCAACCTAAATGGTAATGATTCCGATTTTCTCTCAACCCTATGTAACCTGTCATATTCAGCAACTCACCGGCACCTACGAATACGATTGGGCTGATCACAACAAGAAGACCGGTGGCATGCTCTTCGGCACCTCGCCCGGTGAGTTTATGACCAACCCAATCGATAATCCAGCCCAAATTTATTGATAATACGATACTTACAGTATTCGACTTCTCGCTCTTCACCGCCTGCTCCCTGGTGCACTCCGGCTCTACCGCCTGCCGCTTCTCGATCGATAACTACGAGCTGGCGGTACGGTAGCATACTGTAGATACAGTACGATCTAGTCTTTCGAGGTCGTTCCTTTATGTGGGATTTATCAAACCAATGGATGAGAGTGAATACCGTATTCTCGTTCTAGCGACTACTGACTATTTATTGTCTGTGTCTAGAAAATCAGTCGATTGATATATTATTAGATAACTGAGTTGTTTGAAGAGGATTTGTAAATACTGCAGCATACTGTAGGCGGCTAATCAATCGATATTCCGTTCGTCTCAGGTGACCTCGTACACGCAAGACTGCGCGGGCGGCGGTCTCTGCCTCTCCACTTCCTACCCCGTCGACGAGTTGTGATCTACCAGATTAGTTATCGATTGAGTGTACGGTAGCTGTTGATTACGGTGGTCATCACTTATCGATCCATTGTAAATAGTGTAAATAGCATAAACTACGTTCTGATTCGCTATCTAATGCAATAACAAAAGATGGAACCCGGGAAGGCACCAACAGGGAAATAAAAATAGCTATTTATCAGCAATAAATAATTTTAATTTTACTACAACTTATGAAAATTGTAGATTGGATAGCCTTCGATTCGATCGAACTTCACTTGTGTGAAATGTTCTTGGATTTGGAGGTCTTCTGAATGAGATATGTTATTGAATCATCACTCGGCAAGTCGGTGACTTTTGTTTGCGATTTTCACTATTTTTAGCCATTTCACAAGTGGCACACTCATTCATAAAATATAATTATTATTGTCGGATCGAATAGTAGCTCTTTCACAATTCGGCATTCTCTCTCGTATCTCTCACCGGCGAGACAGTGTGCAGAGGAGAGAGAGATAGAGAGAGAGCACTATTCGATACGGCATCATTATAAGCCAGTGAACATTTGAGCTCGGCGACCACATACTTTTATAATAGGCATCTCTCCACTCCAAGCCGCATAATTGTAGAAGGTGTAAGCGAAGAATTGCAGAAAGGACATTATGACGGGAAGGAATCACACGTTTGACAAGGGAAAAAGTGACGACTGTTGACGAGTATGTTGGAAAGGGAGGAAAGAGAGGAAGAAATAGAAAGGAGGAGTGAGAGAACACAGAGCAATTGTTTACTGTTGAAATGGCAGGGAAGAAAGAGGGGGGGGATGATGACTGATGGAAGAACCATATGGGGAGGATTCTTAGTAACCGAACGATGATTCAGTCAGAAAGTGAAACCGTCTTTCATGAAATCGTTGACAAATCGGAGCCCCATTCTCCTCAATTCACATGCTCTTTCATTTCTCTAACTCACGAACGACCACGGGGAATGAGGAGAGTCGAGTCTCGATTTTCCATCTCTAATGAATTGTCAATCTGAATGGAAAGTTGCCATAACACAGTGACGCAAATCGCAATTTATTGACTTTCGCAGAAAGATAGCAGCTTTCATAAGAGATTCATAATAAATAATAGTTATACAAGTAGAAGGGGCGCGACAAAGTGGGCGTGGCATGGAAGCGGGAGTGACCTCTCTAGTCGGTCTTCTTGTTGCTGCGGCTACGCAGCTGCTTGGGCGATGCCGAGGTGGGCGGGGCTGTGGCCGACTTGCGACCCGGACTCTTGCCTTTGGGAGTCGATTTAGGCTGCAAAGTGAATGATTAGTTCTGTCGTTTCGAATATTGATCTCTCCATTCTGCGCTCCCCCAAACCGGAGAGAATACTGATTGACTAGTTATCGCCGGTCTACGAAAGGCTGGAGCCATGCGACTTTGAGACGACTAACTGCTACATGACTCACGCAATTTTCTGAGCGGTGCATCATCACTAGGCAACAACCAATGAGTTTCATCATCACTAATCAATCCCCCACCTCAATAATCTTCTCCGGTTGGTTGGGGAAGAGGGGATTGACACCTCGCGTCTCCGGCTTCTTGCGAGGAGGACCATAGACCTGCAGAGAAAGGATTAGGTCATCGTTGCAAAGGAGTACGGTAGCTCAGAGATTGTTTCGAAGATTACCCGATACATGGTGAACATAAATCATTCAAGACCCTGCGGATTCAATAAGATGACTGAATGATAGTATCATAGCCTTGTTCTACGAAAATGCTCTGGTTCAACCATGACGTATACAATATAGTTCGTCAGTTTTCGTACTCCTTGACTATGGTATCTTTCGATTACCGTTCTCCACAAGCTACCGTATTTCGTTCCTACAGTATCCCTCCGCTACCGTATATACCTTAGCTGGAATGACGGGCGTCTCGCCGCTCCACGAGGCGAGATTGTAGAAGATGTAGCCAAACAGGCAGCAGGCACCCCTGAAATGAGATTGCTACGTCATCAAAATGTACGATTTAAATATCGCTAGTTTTGCCAGTTGCTTCATCACTATGTATCATTTTCCCCAGAACCGAATCTCTTCATTCTCAGGTTTCAGAGAAGTTAAAAATTAGAATTTCATCAGTAATAGGTAAGTAAATAAACACTTACCACACGATGACAATGTACTCGGCGCGGTTCTCGTAGTCCGTGCCACAGATGGCGTACCTGAATAAGATAACGATAATTCTGAATTCGCTGCTCTTCCAAAACCCCAACCACCGGTTCGCAACAAAAAAAAACAAGAAGACGGACCTCCACCAAACCCATAATATAGATCTCTACTATTCCAATACCTTAAAGTTCCAAGAATCCTGATAAATATGTGGATCAAAGATCAAAGATCACGCTCACCAATCGAGGGGCGATCCATCATCGGGCATCTTCAGCTTCCCTCCAGGCAGACACTTGAAGTCGAAGTAGCCCTCATCGTAGTTATCCGCACACAGGAACATCTTCTTCTGGAGCACCTGAAGCGGGATGATCTTTGATCTCTGAATTATCAGGAGAATTGAAGAGAGTATCACTTTTCTTTCTCGCTAGGCTGTCTCTGAGCAATAGGACAATAGATTGAGTATTAAACATTTTTGCAAACAACAAAAAAAGATGATTTATTTTAATTCCTCACCAAACCCGTCGGAGTCTGCACTTTCTGCGTGTAGTTGCAGGGGCCGACGGCCTGATGGAGACCCTCAGCGACGATCTTAAATAATAATTTGAATCTATTAATTAAAAATTGTTAGAACCCAATGAACAGAATGTGATGTCATCTGTGGTAGTCATCATACTCAGGTGCTTAGGGATCAAAGATCAAAGAATAGAGATCAAAGATCAAAGAGCACACCGACCTGTGAAGGCTGACCGATGACGACCAGAGTCATGAAAAACAGATACTCGAGGGCGACGGCGCACGCGAGTTCGTCGAACCACCAACGGTTGCCTGCAAAAAAGGTCAAATTTTAAATTTTCTTCAAAAAAATACTTTATTAAAATATTATTTTGATGGCCTCAAACCGAAATATTAATTTTCCATCCATGAGAACAATGCGGTAATAAGTTTTTATGTAGATTTGCATAATACGGATTTCATTCTGACGATAAAATTATGTCTATCTGGAAAAGAAATCAGGCACACAATGGCAGTTTTATTAATATTTATTTTGATATAAATGCTCTATTTTACCACTTCTGGCGGGTCCGGGATTGCCGCTCTGTCTATCTACCGACCACACGATCACCACGTAGAAGGAGAGGAAGAGGATGGAGGTGATCTCGGAGTGAACCTGTGCGACAGAATCAGCCATTATCAGTGTCACTTTCAGGGCGCTGATTCGGATGGGACATGAGACTGGGCTTCGCTTGGAAACGTCACTTTGAATTAGCTTGCTCTGGCATTGTCATGACGCAATCACGGCGTTCTGCATGGGGAGCGAGAAGTCATGCGAAAATGAGAGAGGGGTCTCAACACGACAATCTTTATGGACTGTTGCCCAGATCGTGCGGTGCCGACAATACCTTGAAGAAGTCATGGGCGGGATGGTAGAAGAGGGCGAACTGGATGGTCCCGAGCCAGAAGGCGCCCGTTCCAGCGAGGAAGGCACACAGAAACTCACGAGGGAACCTCCAAGATTTAGTTAATAAAATGGAATCAATAGATGCACGAGACCGGTGATTTGCGCATGAAGATGCCCATGTCATGGTGATGGGACGTTTAGGAACTCTCAATCGGTGACGCTTAGGAACCTTTTCAAGACGGTTTAATACGAAGGAAAGACGGTTTAGAACCCTCATTTGAATACAGTATGCGTTTTAAAACTCTTCTATGACGATCTGGTATCCATCGGTATTCAAATGAGGCCTTTGGAAAGGGTTCATAATCGTCACCGATTGAGAGTTCCTAAACGTCCCATTACCCATGTCATTGGCCCGATCGAGGTTTTACTACCAGTTTTATCAGAGTATCGCTTTCGATTCAAAATCCCCTACTTCTTCCAATCGTAGATATCATCTACGATGTACTTCCTCGACAGATTCAGAATCCAGACGAAGGAACAGGCGAAGGAGGCGTGGAAGTAGAAGGAGTTCCACGGCACCCAGTAGAATCTACAAAGTAGTGATTTCGAATGGAGACCGACTCTCCTCTATTTGCGCACTGTCTCGCTAATCAGAAAAACGAGAGATCACGCGAAAATAGGAGAGTCAGATGTCGAGTTGGCAGTTGTCATTGAAAATCGCTTCCTCTACGTTGAATATAACGAGGAACTGCATCATTTACGAATATTTCACTAAAAGTGCTGAAATTTTTTCTAATTCGCGCGACACCCCGTAGATTCTGAAGAACTTTTTTGTTCTTATTTAGGCTTACAAAGCTCTTCGCTTGCACATAATGAGCGGGCGTTTATCTAGAGGGAACCGTAGGAAATATCTTTAGCCGGAAACGTATTTTGCACCTATCGATTCTGAGATTTCAGCGCAACTACAGTGCCGTATTGTCCAGAGTAAGTTAGGGATAAACTTGAGCATTATTCGAGTAAACAATTGTGTTACCGTATCGAACAGTGCTCTCTCCTTTCGGCACACACTCTCGCTGATCAGAGACACAAGAGAGTGTGCAGAATGAAGAGACCGACTCCCCATCGCTAGTAGATAGCATTGAAACCAGTCGATCACTCACCGATCGTAGATGTTCGGGTCGGTATCATGCCACGTCCACCATACCTCCTTGATGCCCATGATGTCGTAACTGATCAATATTATTATTATTTAAATAATTAATTAATTAACTTAATTATTTTCCAACTCACGGGAAGTCGAGCATGACGGCGCACAGGCCGACGGCCGGTCCCTCGGCCCACCAGGGAAGACGCAGTCTGGAATAGAGACAGTAGGGATTGATGCAGCTCAATCTTGATCGGACCAGTTCTCTCAACGCGCTAGAACTGTCAAAGTGCAAGTTTCCCTGCGATTGTGCGAGCGTGAAGCCAGAACTCTGAGACAATGACCATCGGGATGCCACATTTGTGCGGCACTAGGTCGGATGAGCACTGTCGGATGAGAACCGAGAAACTGTCGACTCCCAGTATGGTTCTCGGTACCATATTGAACTGACTGAGAGAATACTGGAAGACGATATTTTTGGTTCTCTTCCGACTTTGTGCCGATTGAGCATCAGCAAAGCGGCACTGATCACTTGTGTTTTGTAGTTCTATTCTTGCCTCTGAATCATGACGTAAGCCGTGTAATCGAACATGTGGTAGATGCCCAGGAGGATGTAGAGGGGCGCGCGTGCACCGAAGAACGTGAGAATACCCTGGATTATTTTTTCATCAATATTTATTTCGAAAAAGCATTTGGTGCATCGGTGAAAGAGTAAGGAAATAATACAAAATTGGGGGGATATTAAGTAGTACCAAACGGAAAACATTATGAAAGATCAAAGATCACCTGTGCCTGCCAGAAGTTGTCCATGTCCGGAATCCAGTAGCACAGATTCTCGACGTTGAGGGCGTGAATGCAGATGCCGATCCACACGTACAGGTAGCGGCCGCCGTGACGCCAGGCTGGAGAAGGAGCATGATCTTTGATCTTTGGGCTTGAATCCTGATCGTTAGACTCGCCACAGATTTGTGCCGATAAAATGTGTGTCAAACACCAAACGGCTACCAATGCCTACATTATAAATTTCCACTAGGGCTGCAATTTCTGTTTTCGCTCTCTCTCTGCACACTCTGTACCAGATCGGACGGACGAGAGAGTGTGCAAAATGGAAAGAGCGAAACCCGAAATAATAAAAAAAAATATGAACGAACCATGGCAGAAAGTGAGTGCACACAGCACGAAGAAGAGGATCTCGCCAGCGAGGAATGACGGATGGTTCTTCCACATGTTGAGAGGACTCTGGTACTTGCAGAACCAATCGGCCACCTGAGAAGTGATCTTTGATCTTTCGTGTTGTTGGTATGGTCAATGCTCCATCATTGGCGCTGTTAATCAGACCTACATGCACCGTTTTCATGAAAGCCGACTCATCTAAATAGTGGAAGTCATGTTAAGGGACAAAGTATGCTCATTATAAGCTAGTTCCAGATTGAGTTTGAGAAACAACTGAATGATGATTTCGTCAGCCACCCGCCGAGTCATCTTTGCTATTTTTGCTCGATGACTAGTGTCTCAGTGAGATATTCTGTCACTCTTTACACTAAAGAGCATCTTTCCCCCAGCTCGAACAGTCTCATGTAGAAGTTACTCGACGAGAAAAAGAGCTTGGGTTTCTGGTTTTCCACCCGAGCGATGCAGACTGAGAAAATTTTTTAAAAGTGGAATCTAATAATGGGCCTACAGTAATCTTGGCTACCGTACTCGTTCCTCCGATGAATACTAGCCTGAATCAGGCGCACGGCCTTCTGGTTGATGTCCTTCTTCGTCTCGGCATCTAACTCGATGGGTAAGTAGGGATAGAAGTACGCGTCCAAGAGGAAGTCCATTACCCTCAATGTCTCTTTTGATTATTGTAAAAATCAAATGCTCAGCAAAAACAATTCAGCGTTTAGCATAGAGGATTCAAACGGAGCGCGGAACGTTTTATTCACGGGGAGGGGGAGACACGCGACGCGTTTTTGAGGCCCCAGCGAACTGTTATAGTGATAGTCAACGGCCGGTTACTTGCGAAACGGAATATTTTCTTACAGTTAAACAGTCTTTCGAAGTCACAATCAAGTGGTGTCGCCGGATCGAATAGTAGGTCTCTCCATTCTACACACTCGGAAGTCAGAGAAACAAGAGACTGCAATGAATTGAGAGAGGCCTGCTATTCCATCCGACAATAACACAATCAACACATTATGCGTAGTCGACAGAAACGATCCATCTACCTCACGCGAAATGCATAGAATCTAACAGCACAACGGCCACTGACAAGTTGTGACAAAACCTGACAGGTGGGTTTGGATAAGATATCGAACTGGAGGATTTCTGAACAAGCGTTGGATCAAACGAGAAATGGGGAGTCAAAAAATGAATGTTCAGAGTCGAAATATCGCTCGAAATGTAACCGACTGTGAAAGTCAAGGCGGTCAATAGCGATAGCGAGAGTGCCATCTTGGGGGTTTTGCTCTGTATATTTCGCACGCTCTGTCGCCGGTCAGATAGACGAGAGAGTGTGCAGAATAAAGAGAGTTGAAACCTAAATGGCAACCCTAGAGATAACGCATAGTAAAACGACTCGAACCCTCTCGAGATTAGGGCTGGCACGACTCTCCTTATTGCACACGATCTCAGGATGTTATGACCGGCGAGAAAGCGTGCGATCGGAATAAAGTGTCTGCTGATAACGCATAGTTACCCTTTGCCCGCCCTCTCGAATCACCGATGATAAAGCCCGACTACAGTTGCCGACATGAAAAATCACGAAATTGTGAGGCTTTTGACGATTTTCTCGCGAAATATGGAAATATTTAGGAATTTCTGCTGCTCGAAAGAGAAATATTCCAAGGTGGAAAGCAATGCACAAAGAATGGACGAGATGGTGAAATGAGCCGAAATGAGTATATTACACTGCAGGATCTCAACCTTTTCGCCTTTTCTACTGGGATAGATCAGGTCACCGGTTTCCAGGGCCTTGATCAAAAAGGGTGATGAAAAATTAGGAAAGTGAGGGAACATTAATGAGGGGTGTCGTCCTAGCAGTTCGGTCTGACCGTCTATTACTCTCTCCAGTATACATACTATCTCGGAGGTCAGAGCGACAAGGGAGTGCACAGATTGGAGAGAGTACTATAAGGCTACGCAAGATCCCTGAAAACGCAATCCCTTGCGTACAAAAACGCTTGTTCGAAAGAGACGATGGAATAGTATTGGGTCGGCATTCCAAGTTCCGTCCGGTTGGGCTACAGGCGATTGAGGGGAATCAACATTCTACAACAAAGTGAACAGATCCATGGAATTGATCGAGACGTGAGTAATCGCCAGAGGATGGTTGGACTGCTTTGGACTGGACTACAGCCGAGAAAGGGCGCTGAAAATGGCGCGAAACCACGCGCGTCCATTTCTCTCTCGTCCCTTCCTTAGTCATCCTTGTATTTGCACACAGGCGAGGAGGAGGGACTAACAATAACGAGACGATTGATCGGTAGGTCAAGAAATGACCCAAGATACGATCATTTGACAGTATGCCGGAAGAAAGGCGATGAATCAGGTGCTTTCTACGCTTTCTTGTGTAGGGAATGAGTGGTTGAACCACTGTAGTTCAGAGAAGATAGGCCAGGAATGATGGATAGAGAAAGAAGCAGAGATACAAGTCACGGCGTTTTACATGGGGTGAGCGAGAGAAGAGAGAGCGGCCAGGGGAATGGCGAGAGAGCATGCAAATTCAAGAGTGTTCGCGATGGTCTCCCCACGAAAGCTCATTTGGCGTTTTGCCAGCAGAACGCCGTGCAAGTATCGGCTGATCGGTCAACCAGTCAAGATCTGACTGATGACCGGGACTGAGATTTGTGTGCGTTGAAGCCACAAGGGGAAGGAACACGGAAAGGTCGAGAGTAAACATGAGAAGAGAGATAACGAGAAAGAGAGAGGCAGAGAAAAAGAAGAAGGATGAGAGACTGTGTAAATATGAGAGAGTAAGCAGGTCTGGCTTTGAATAGACGTGCGTGGACAGATAAGGGACGCTCGTTGGCTAGTGATGACGCAAAAGAAAGGTACACGATTATTATCGAATTACGGTAGCTGATCAAGTTCAGATGGGTATTACGGTAGCTGATCAAGTTCAGATGGGTATTAGCATACTGAAAGGAGGAGCAATTATAATATAAATGGGGGGGGGGCAAATTCTGCTTCCCCCACAACAATCAGAGAACCTAAATTGTTCACCGAATATATCCCCCAATATGCCCAACCAATCATGAGCGTATCTCAATACTCTGTTCTTCAGAAACAGTTGCGAAAATGTCAATTTTATTCAGCCGAAAGCTCGAAATTTAGTCTAAAAGGGTTAAGAACATCGAAAAAACAAATATTGTAATTGCTACCAGTGAATATGACCTGGTGAGAGAATTGAGACATAATCACTCGAATAAATTGCACAGCAAAACATACTTACAAGAGGTAACTCTACATAGTGAGACAACTTTACGAGATACCGTGAAGAAAAACCATGCTTAATCATGCACCTAAGAACATGCTTGTATTAATTGCGAAGAAAAAAAGACATGCGTAATAATCGATCAGTAACAATCGCGTGCTCAGTATAAGAAGAAAACACATGCTAATCTAGCTCGGATACACCAATCGATAAGGAGCCTACAGTATGTCTACCGTAATCGGACACAATCAATACTCTATTCATACGGTAGTCAGATCCAATCAATAATCTATTCGGGGTTACGGTCCTCCTCCTCCTCTACCGTAGTCTCTCTGGCAGTCCTCAGTCCCGTCTTCAGCTCGCGCAGTCTCACGTATCCCGGACACGGTGAGTGATGCTGCAATCCATTTAAATTGTATTTATTTTACAAAACAATTGATTAAATTACAGTGTCAATATTGCAAGCATTATGTTCCTACCATACACATAATAATTGTGCTGTTTGGCATACTGATATATGAGGCCGGTTGCCTTATTTTCGAACAACGATGTACAGGGTCTGGTACAGCAATTTTTCGAAAACTTGTGAAAAGAGGTCCTCGAGGGTACTGAACATTGTGTTGTGTTTCATTTTGCACCAACTCGATCGGTTGAGCCAGGCTGCACATATGCTGCATTTACAATTCTGGAGATAACTCATTTACCGATTGTTCGATTCACTTGAAACTTTCACAGAAGAAAATTTGGATGGGGTTGATGATGTTGCTATCAAACAAACATCTCTTGACAAGGCAAAAATGCGAAATCTCAGTTCTCGAATATCAGGTCGATGCGGAACTAACAACCTGCATAGCCAGATGCGCCTCGATCTGGGGATCATTTTTCGTATAATATGTGCGGGAAACAAGCTGGACATATTTTTGCTAGGAAGTATTTTCTGCGTTATTTATCAATGAGAGAACGCTGAAATGTTTGTTTGATAGCAACATCATCAACCCCATCCAAATTTTCTTCTGTGAAAGTGTCAAGTGAATCGAACAATCGGTAACAGACTTATCTCCAGAATTGTTAATGCAGCATATGTGCAGCCTGGCTCAACCGATCGAGATGGTGCAAAATGAAACACAACACGATGTTCAGTACCCTCGAGGGCCTCTTTTCACAAGTTTTCGAAATATTGTTGTACCAGACCCTGTTCGAGAATAAGGCAACCAGCCTCATATATCGTCAGCTCTCCTCGTCCCGTACACATTCCGTTACTTACCGTATCCCGATTCCACAGTACACCTACAGCATTAACTACCGTACTATCTATCAATCGATAAACCAGCTCACTCTCGTCCAATGCGCGTACAGATCGGCGCCCCAGATGAATGTCTCGTCGCATCCGTCACAGCCGATGTACGGATCCTGTCGAGTATCCATTGTTTTGGAATGGATTGAGAACAAAAGTTGGAATGGATAGAGCGGAGGGTACGGTAGTCCCGTACATCCATGTACGGAACCTGCACAGCATCGCACCCACGATATCCGTAACCATACAGCATAGCAAAAGCAATCATAGGCAACTAAAAGATTCGATGACATTTCGGAGGCAGTTCCTCTTCAATCGTACTCTATCATCCACTTCCAATATTTTCCAAAAAAAATTAATTCCAAAATCAATAGATTGACAATCTGCAACTCAAATCATGTTTCATATTGAGCACAAATCCCTCCGATCAAGTATCCTTGACGCCATTTAGGTGCTGCATGATCTACCCCCCAAATCAATGATGCAGATCATCCGCGTCAACCGCTCACCTGCTTGTTGACGTCGTTGAGGTGCTGCTTGATGACGTGCTGGCACAACGAGTGGATGTCCTCCGTGGGCTCACTGCAGAACGGGCACGCGGCGTCTGGAATTGATCAGTTGGATACTGTCTCCGGACACGGGTACAGTATGTCTGGATCCACTTGGGACTTCAAAGGTCCACTTGGGGTATCACGTTCTATGAACTGCACAGATTCATAGAACGAGCAGCAAAGTCTCAGTAGTGATTATGAATTCGTATTCGGAACCTGGTCCAAAAAACAGAGAGATGCCGAAACCGCGACATACTCGGTACCAAAAGCATGCTGTGTTCCTGGTTTCAGACGACCCCAGCTAACAAAAATTGAATAGGAGCCATACGTTATACAAAAGTTTATAATTAATGAAATTATTTATTTAATTACCGATAGGGAAGCTGAGTCGACGCTGGCTCACCCACTGCTGCCACGTATCACCGTGAACGAGCTGAACCAGGGGTACGGTAAGATATTGATTTGGGTTACGGTAAGATATCGATACGGACTACGGTAATCGAGCACCAGTTCGCTCATCGGATAACAGCTCCCTCTCTCTCTCTCTCTCTCTCTCTTTACTTCACCGACTGGTCAGAGTGATGAGAGCGTTAGCAGAATGGATAGAGGAGCAACGGAACTTCTTCAGTTTCTGGTCCGGGTTGCGACCGCTCAGATCGAAATGAGAGGGGTGGAGTGAAAATCGAGATAGGGGAGGGAGGGAAAACAATCACTGAATTATCTGGACCAGAAACCGGAAGTGCCGGGACTACGGTATGAAACTAAACCGCGCCACACCACCACGACCAAAGACTCGCCAGCTCGAGCCTGAAGACCAACCTACCTCTGTTCTGCTCTCAACCCATAATCGCACGTAGTGTGTTGATGATAAAGATTAAAGATTAAACTGACTCGGCTGTGCTTCTTGAGCGTGTTGTTGCTCCTGCAGCGGTAATCGCACAAACGGCAGCCGATGTTCGCGAAACTGCAACACAATTATTATTATTACAATTGTTTATTTACGAGCGGCACTACGTCGGGGGAATACCTCTGGTTGGGTTCAGCGTTTCGCGCTTCACATACAGGAATCGAAAAGTTGGTCGGGCCCGACGCAGTCAACCCACAAATTTTGACCAAATTGGAAAAATAAGGGGAAAATAGGCAAATTTTTGAAATCAACCCACATTTTTTGGCAAATTTTCATTAAATTTTTGAAATTTCACAATATCAACCCACATTTTTTGAAAAATATTTACTAAATTTTCGATAGTTCACAAAATCAACCCACACATATTGACTACTTAGGCATTCGACCCCTGTTCAAATAAGTTTAGTTCGCATAAGCTTCGATTGTTTGTTGGCAGGACGTCCAAACCGAACATACAGACAGACGTTTACGCTTTATATAGATGTATATATTATATTCAAATCATGTATTTGTTATCTATTTATTGATCTATTGATTGGAAACAACGCTGGAACATTACTATTCGTCGATTGATAAACTAGGAGAGATCAGATAAGAATCAGTAGGATCTAATACGTCAGAGTGCTAGTTTCAGTGATCAACCAATAATATAAACGGAAGATCAATAAGCTTCTGTAGCCTTTACCCGGTATTAATCGATACCGTGATCCAGGGATATCGATCGACTACCGTGATCCAGGGATATCGATCTACTACCGTAATCCAGGGATATCGATCGACTACCGTAATCCAGGGATATCGATCGACTACCGTAACTTCATCTTACTCACTCGAGCCAGACGCTGGGATGGTCGATGCGCACGTGCTTCGTCACGTGGGCAGCGCACTGAAAAGCAAGGATTCCGATCGATAACTGAAATTCAGGGTTACGTTAACCAATCAATATCGGAAGTACGGTAACTAAACAATGGAGTGCTTAGTGCATCGCTCAATCGACTCAAGTGACAGTTTTTTTTTCACAAAAGAAAACACTGTGAACACACAAGTGAAAATCGTAGATTCACAGTTACCGTAACCCAGATATTGATTGACTACCGTACACGCAACTCACCGTCGACTGGTAGACGCAGTAGGGGCACACCTCGTACTCGGGAGGATCCACCTGAGTTTGAGGAGATGAAAAAACGGGTTGGAGATGTGAGCAGAAAAAAGTGGTAAATTGAAGAGAAACACACACACAAAAGTTGCAGCAGACGCTCAGAGGCGTTGTTTTTGCGAGGAGCGGACTAATGTTGTCAACATCTTGCGAACTTATTGGTGACAAAAGGTAAACTCAGGGCAAACTCAGAGGTAGAAGCATCGCAGAAGAATACTAAGACTGAGAAAGTATAGCCAGAGAAAAAAGGCCGTTTCTGCGCGCAGTGAAATGAATCAGCAAATAAACAACGAATACTTGAAATCTGGATGTTTCAGCCATATCACGTTTCTGCGCCAGAGGAATGAATCGATAATTTAATTGTAGGTCTTTGGCTACCGTAACCCTCTAACTTTCCATACCTTGGGTGTCGTCATCTTCTGCTTCTTGGCCGGAGGCGCCTTCGGAGTGGAAGCTGAAGAGTAATTAATTAAGCGAATATAATTAATGGCTCAGTCAGAATCGGCTACACTTTGTAAGATCGCCTTTTTTTCAAAATTGTTCAAAGTTACTTCGTTTCATTACCTCGCCACGTAAAAATTTTTTTTTTAAATAAATAAAACCAGTGAAGAGTAATAAACGCATGTAAATACAGACCAAAGAATCCGGGGGTATGCCATTTCCGAAAACAGCATCTCCGCAACGCGGTAGAACTTATTGTGTATGATTATTATTTGTATTATTTTGTATTTTGTATTTGTATTTTGTATTTTGCATCACGGGATGGGTGTGATTGTGACCAGCATCGCTCCAAATATCGCATACAACCAGACACAACCATCCCATGATGCTACAACGCCTACACACTAATGTATGCCCTGTGCGGAAATGCCATGCCCCAAAGAATCCGACCGAAACCACAGCGACCCTCTAACTGTCCAAGGCGAGCAATAGCGGGTGTCGGGACGTGAGTTGTGGCAGCCTCCTCTTCCACTAAATCACCGTAATCCGCCGTTCTCGCCAATTTACCGAGAATCCCCGTCCCTCAAAACTACCGTAATCTCCTTCTCACCGGCAACGACGGGTCCGAAGAGAGCGCTGATCATCATAGTAGCGTCGTGTTGACTGGGCGTCGCCCTTGGATCATCCAGAAGGTCCCTCAAAGATATCGATTCATCTAATGACCACTGGAGAGCTCAAACGGATGAATGGTCCGGAAATATACGAACTATTCAAATATGTGGAGACGGATTCCTCACAAATAGGTCTGATAGCACTTCCTTAGAACGTTCCAAGCTACTGGTTTATGTTTCGGACATTTACATTTGGCGATGAGGATAAACACATTCTCTAATTCCAGAGAGCTTTCCATCCACCCGGATTCTGTAACCCCCCCCCCCCCCCTGCTCACCTTTCCTCCTCGACCTCCTCAGCCTTGGCCTCGTAGTCGTACATCGGCGAGGACGTGCGGTAGCGGGGACTGAAATTCCGCTCAGAGCAGTCCAAACATAAGCCAATAATCGTACAATAGCACAGTTTCAGTTGCTCTGTAACTGAGCTACTGTACGATTATCATCATAAGTATCATCATAAGAAAGCAAGTAGGGCTTGTCGCTGATGAGAGAACGATTATCGTTTGTTTCGTCTGTTCACATTGAAATGAGCGAGAAATAATGAGAAGGAACATAGAACATGAAGAAAAGTATGTTTGTGGAATTGGATGGACCAAAACAGGATTGTGCAAGAGCTCGAAATACACGGGCTGTGATCACGATTTCACAGACCGGTCGGCCGATCGACAGGGTGTCAACAGAAAGGAGGGACTACTGCTGAATCACGATTCGGTTTCTAAGTAAAGATCAATAACCTCAATTCTGATAACTAAATCGGAATGAGCATTAGAAAGGCACAAGCTGTCAACAAAGGTGTAAAGTATTTTTGTATTAATTGGCTGGCATCACTAAAAACGCGTTATGCTCCGCCTATATGATTCCAATCAAGGCTACTGCAGTAGTGCCGATATCTCGAATTGTGGCTAGTACCTGAGCAGGCCGGATCGTCTGGTCAGTCTGCCTCCATATTCCCCGTCGAGAGAGGAGTTGTCCATTGAGGCGTCCACGAGGAGACCCGGCGAGGAGACCTGCTAATTACCATAATAATGATAAAATAAATACAATATCCGCGGCTTAATTCCGCACTCTATCTCGATGCTCTAACCGGCGAGAGATTGGCCGATGAACATCGACCATACAAAGTACCAGGACGGATTGAGAATGTGAACTAGTGATGCCAACCCAATTATTTTCTACTGTCTCTGTCGACCCCAATTACTTGGGTTTGGGTGAAGAAATTGGGCCCAATTAATTGGGGTTTCGAGCAGGAATTAGGAATTGTTTTATCATCCCTAATGTGAACGATATAAATAAAATAAATAATAGGCAGAGCAGGATATTTCAAGGCCATGTACTACTTGTTCACGATCTCGCTCTCTCCATTGCACATCACCTCTCGTCTGTCAGACAGCAGGAGAGAGTGTGTGCAAAGTGGAGAGTCAGACGGTCTCTCTCACCTGGTCGTAGTCTCTCTCATCGTGCAGCATCTGATAGACGTCGCGATTGGCCGGATAGAGTCTCTGCCAAATGACAATCGATATTAGCTATTGAATATTGGCTTGATAAATGGATTCGGATGATAAACTACTACGGCCCAAACACTATTTCGATGAGATGCATTCCATGTATATTCCTCGCAAGAATACAAGATACTTTCACCTACTTCTCATACTATCAACCAACCGAGCCCGGTCTCCAATCGGTCTCAAGAAATAAAGAATTGACCCGAGCCTCCACATTTCTTTCACAAACTTTGAGAGCAAGCAATTTTAGGAGACCCGCGCCTATCCCTGCCGCAATTAGACTGATTTAGACTGACCGGTGGACCAGAACGTGGACTGGCTTCCGAGACGGTCGCACAGTGCGGCGAGAGTGGATCGAACAGGTTCTGCAAGTTGAATGCACCTTATTAATAGGTAGATCAAGCGATTGGTTGCACCAGACTGCATCATATCTGTCAATAACTCAATATTATTGGAAGCTGGTGAGGTCACAAACGAAGGAAAGCCCCCCCCCGTATGAAGCCGTCTTATTGATTGAAACGCAAATAAACCGGGTAGATCAATCCTTACTTGAGCGCTGTCGGACAAAGCAGCGAAAGACTTTGCGAAGTTGAGGAACGCGATCTGCAAGAATCGCCAATTCGTTTGTTAATAATAAAATAGTAAATTTGATAAATGTAAAATAAATAAATAAGCTTACATTCTTGGCGTCTCCATACATGCTTCGCTCGTTGCGCGAAATGCACTCGAACAACTCGCCAACAGCTGCCCTGTGCATCTCCGAAGTGGGCTGGAATACAATAATATTAGAGTTTATAAGCAATTTAGTAAATCCAAGTATCAAATAGCAAGGAATACCGCTAAATGAGCACTACCAGCCCTTGGGCGCACCACTCTCACGAAAAGCAGCTTCGTGGCGCACTGTCTTGTGCAAGGAAAAGCGCGTGAACAGATAATAAGGAGGCTGCATAGCTTTGCGAAAGCGACGAGCGCTCACAGAACGGGACATGAACAGAGAATCCATCGAAAACGCGTGAGAATGAGCAAGGAAGAAAGACTGACCGATCCGCCCGTAGCGCGCACGTTCAGCACCGCGTTGAGCTGATGCAGCAACTGACTGAACGCGTCATCCTGCAACGAATAAAGAATGCAAAACGCGCTTAGCAACGAGCTTTTACGCTAGGAACCGCGATCAAAACGAAGAACCGTGGTCGTGAAGTGAAGAAGCGAGATATTCGACTCACACTGTTGCTTGTTAGTCCCGCCGTCGTTCTCAATGAAACGAAGAGCGACTCAGCCGGGTCAGCCATCGGTCTAGAAAAGGAGGAACTGAGCGAAGGGGAAGACAAAACGTGGCTCGATAATTCCGGCTGCCCAAAACTACAGTACTTTATGATGATTGTGAACTGATTCATTTCGGTCGATTGGGAACTGATTTATTTCAATCAATAATCACAGTGACCTTCCTAGGACACAAATCCCATCCCTATCACTCTCTTCCTTCTTCCCCATGCAGGTACGATCCTGTGGAATTCGAGCAATCCAAGTGCAAGATTCAATCAAGTCTCCGATCACAAACCATTTACTAAACATTACTATGATACACAACGATAATATAACATGTGAGAAATTATCTCACATGTTTCATTTGACAGTGTGGCAAGGTATCAAGAGAGGTTATGTATTACAAATCATGGCTAATAAACAGATGATAAAATTAGCTATTGTAAGATTCAAAAACTCAGTTAGAGTCATGGACTGTCTAGCATACAGTAGGCATGATAAGCGGAACAAAATATTCGCTAATTATTTATTTAGTTTTCCAATATTCCCGATCTTTCTCCTATGTGATCCTGGACGCAAAATGAACTGATTAAATACAAACACTGAAGACTAGAATCCCTTATTAATGATTGCTAAACAGAGTAGATTGGACCGTTCGTAATAACAAGTGAAACGGTTTATTTTCTTGCAATATCTGTCGTGACCTTTACAATACATAATATACACGACAAAAATAGATAGGCAATCAAAAGACAACGGGTTCTAGTGATAAGGACGCATTGCGTTGCGTTGCGCGATCCACGGCGATTAGTTACTGTATTTATCGATCGGTACCGTGAACCGATGAGCTACCGTAATCGTCCTTGCAAATGTGTTGGCCCCGTGCCAAGTCAGGCTTGGCTCGTTGCCAAGCCCCGCCCGCTCCCCTCCTCACCATCCCATCTT
Organism: Pristionchus entomophagus; assembly: GCA_036245825.1. Classification (NCBI taxonomy): domain Eukaryota; kingdom Metazoa; phylum Nematoda; class Chromadorea; order Rhabditida; family Neodiplogasteridae; genus Pristionchus; species Pristionchus entomophagus. The sequence continues at coordinate 1,195,771 of BTSX01000006.1, forward strand.
GAAGGCGCCCACTCCTCCTGGCGCCACCCGAATGTGAGCCGGGTTCGCGTACGGCTTGATCGGCTGCCATCTGCAGAGAGATCAAAGATCAGAGATCAAACTACAGACTACGAAGATCAGCAAGTTCGGTTCTCCTACTCCGAGGCGTAGTAGGGACCGAAGGGACAGCAGATCACGACCAGCATCGCCAGGCTCGGCTGAAGAGAGACGAGAGATCAAAAATCAAAGATCAAAGATCAAACTAGAGAGACGAAACTACAAACTACAGTAACCAAACAAACCCACATCCGTGCCCATGATGAAGGTCTGGAGGTAGAGCGAGGTGCCCTCTCCGCGCGGGATCCATTCCTGAGAAAGCGCGGCGTTCTACTGTCAAAATGCCAAGTGAGCTGTCGTGGTGAGACCTTTATGCACGCTCTCGCATTTGCATGCTATCTCGCCATTCCCCTGACCGCTCTCTCCTCACTCGCTCACCCCATGCAAAACGCCGTGAAAGGTTACGGTAGGTGGATGATATTGATTGGAATTGATCGAAACCAATGCTAACAGAATACGGTACGATGATGATACGTAGCAGTCAGATAGTTTGAAAGTATCGTTTGAGCAGTCGATCGATACCGTATACTTCTGGGAGCTACCGTATACCTGCTCCTTCCGCACGAGATCCTCGGTCATGTGCTCGAGCTGTAGCGGGCAGAAGTCCTGCAAAGATCAAAGATCAAAGACCAAACTCAAAAGATCAAAGATCAAACCACGAACCGGCAGAGCAGCTCGCCTCGCCGACGTCACCATGCACGCCATGTTGGCCTCCGTGCGGAACATGCGAATCTCGTTGTCGACGCCTACAAAGATCTAAGATCACACTATAAACTCCAGAGATCCGATAACAAATTCACAAACCTCGGAACGCCTTGAGGCCCTCGAAGATGGTCGGGCAGTAGTGCAGAACCTTCAGGGAGTCGATGGTTAATCGGGAGATCAGTATTTGATCTCTGATCCTTGATCTTTGATCTCTGATCTCTGAACCTTTTTCTTTGATCTCACCTGGAGAGGGGGTCATTGGGAGGTCCTCGACGAGTCGAATCACGGGCGCCTGCCACGCGCCGTTCTTGAAGTCGACCTGAGATGGTGAGTACGGTAAGCCGATCGATAACTGACGATACAGTACCGTAACCTACCGTAACCCCCCAGACTACCGTCTACCTCGAGCATGTGGTCGGTGGCGACAGTGCCGAAGGCGGGCGTCTCTTTGGGAATCGGCCGAGGGGCGGGAGTGTGCACGAACTTGAGGTTCTGCAACGAGATGGATACAGTACCCCATCGTGATCTACAGTACCCCTGCCCTACCGTAACCACTCAATATCTTCCGTGATCCCTTAACCGAAGATGTTCTACCGCTTGTTCAATCTAACTCTCTCCTGATCTACCGTACACCATCCTTTGACGTGGTATCTCATTTACGACTTGATCTATCGTACTCCAGCAGCTCCACGGACTCGCGTGATCTACCGTAACCCCATCATAGCTTGACCTTCGTCCTCCATAACCATGACCTACCGTAGTCTGAATCGCACGTGATCTACCGTACCTTGACGTGGAATCTACCGAAGTCGGCGGCGAAGTGACGCGTCTGGACGATCGATTGGAGCGCGCGTCGGCGGCTCATCGCGAGGTGCAGAGGTGTGAATGAGGGGAGGAGGGAGAGAGAGTGAATTAGGCAACTGAGATTGCGAATTGTTGATCTTTTGAACTTTCTCTGAATGACGACGTGCTGAGCGACTAGATCACGAGTGCGGTAGATCACATAAAGGGAATACTGTGGTTCTAGAGTACGGAGGATCACGGTCCGGCCTAAGGGACATGCAAGAGATGGTGGAAGAACAGGAGGACAGTTGGATGAAACATGGGAAAATGGCGAAAGACTTCTTGTTTTCTTGCAGAAGTTGCAGAAGTTGAGGAGTCACGGTGTTTTCCATGGCAGATGCGTCATCGAAAGATATGGTAAACGAGAACGTGGAGGGTACAAAAGAATTCTCACCGCGAATGAATTGGCACGTTGCCAACAGAGTGTGATGATGATACATCTTCATTTCGTAGTAGGAAATCCCATGGATCTGGACATATACTTCTGTCTATTTTAATGCGTCATTGATTCATTTCTGAAACAGTGATGGAGGCATCACCTTCCTGTTCACCGCAGCAATCCATTGCGCGTATCATATGCCCAATCGTAAGGTATTGAACCCATGGCCGTGTGGCGGATAACGCGTCTGCCTACGGAGCAGAAGATTGTAGGTTCGATCCCTACCATGGTCGTAACATTTTGCAATATTTTTAAGGCATTTACAGATCATTCTCTCATGATTTCGATACCCTTCTAGATTGAATCGTTATTGGCTCTTGAAAATCGTAAAGTTCATTTTACGATACAGAATCACAATACAAAATGTACTCCCTGAATGCTCTATCACAGACACTAGAACACCCGAATATGCGAGAAACATGTAAAAATAAGTATGCTAATTATTGAAATTCGAGATCAGTTTGTGCAGATTAGTGCGCATCCGGTAGTCGAAGTCGTCGAGATTCTCCAGAAACTCCTTCTTTTTCATGCTCCAGTAGAAATCATCGCGATTCGAGCAGAAGAGCATCTGAATTTGATTTTGTCTCGCTGTAGTTTCTACTTCAGTATTGCCATCGCTATTGTTTCCGGCAATTCAAGTACTTGGTTTGAATGCATTAGAGATGTCTTCTCGGATTTGGACTCTCTTAACTCAGCACACTCTCTTCTTATGCTGACCTTTTGCTCCATCGTGAATCTTAGTGAGAAACACTGAACGAAATGCTTCCGAAACATTTGCTCGATCTAAAATATCATATTTAAACATATTTTACTTTTGAAATGCTCATATAATACCTGTAACTGCTGGAATCCCTGATCTCGCGTGGTAAACATGTTAACTGAGAGGACGCCGGTTTTCCCGATAATCTGAAATGTAAGATTCTCGCGAATTGACAAACAATTGCTTTCTTGTTATCGTTAGAAGAAAACTGTTACTGTATAATCACGGAACAGCCCACTCTTCACAGCTTTCTCCACTCTCTTTCGAATAGTTCTCTGTACGGCATGAATAAACAGTGAATCTACAGTTGTCTTTCCGATAGACGGTGGAGATGCAAATCCTCCCCACTAGTGATGTAGGATAAAATCGAAGCTGTCTCCACACTACGCGCTTTTTCAATGCTCTTACTGGTCGGAAAACATGCAGAATGGAGACATACACTATCCGATAGTGTTACCGGATCGAACCGTGGTCTCTCCTTTTCGCACATTCTCTCGCCGATCAGAGCAACGAGATAGTGTGCAGAATGGAGAGAGCAGCTATTCGATCACTAATGCTCACCCGGGCCAGGTTCTCAATGACGATGGGCGATTGGAAGACGCCTGCAGGGCAGAGAATCGTCTCCTTGACGTCGTTGGTGCACGCGTCCAGGAGGATCGAGTCGTAGACGATGTCTGGAGAGAGATCAAAGATCAGAGATCTCTCCTTTTCGCACATTCACAAATACTTCCAGATAAGCAAGTGCACTCATCCCACTGTGTTCGCTAGAAACGCTCATTACGATTATAGTTCGACGCATTAGACAGTTATCGATCGATGGAAGCATACGGTATAGATTAAATATGATCACTCACTGTTCTCACTAGCTCGCTCCGTGAACTTGACTCCATCTTCAATGTGCACTCGCACTCTTTTATCGTTGGTGAGGTCGAAGAACTGCTTCGCAACGTCGTATACGGTAGGCTCCAGTTCGACCACGTCGATCGATAACTGAACGTGTACTGTAGTTATCGACCGTCAAGGATACTGTAGATGAAAGATATTGATCGATATCTTGACGCATACTGCAGTTATCGATCGAGAACTACCATACGCATACATTCATAGAGAAGTTTATATTTCACAGTTTCATTGCAGTTATCGATCGATTACTGAATACTGGTAATATTGATCGGTAACTGGAGGTTCACTGTATCGTATTCATTATCATGAGGGCGAGGAAGTTGATGGTTAATTTTTGTCACGTATCATCAGATCAAGATCGATAATGGATGGGTTACTGTAGCATTCGATCGGTAACTATCGTATTCCCACTCACATTCATTGGCATCAGAGCGAGGAAGTTGGTCGTGACGCCTCCGCCCAGTCCTATCTGCAGCATCATCTG